>CM042842.1:14125514-15325514 GCA_023653725.1 Bungarus multicinctus
AGTTCATTCTAGTTGATTGAACAGGAAAAGTTCTGTAGCCTGACATAAACATTCTTAAGTAATTTGTATCCTTGATTTATATAATGCCTTGTGTTTTTTAATAAATGTGTTGATGCTCTGCTTACTAAATATTATTGTAACAAGTCTTGGGAGAACATCTATGACTTTCTCAAAACTCCAGCTCTATCTGTATCCTGTTAAAGAAGCTATTTCGTCTTTTGTTTTTTTGCAAAAGCAATACTGGCGGTGGACAAGGAATAACGTCTCTTGACATTTGTTTATTTATTAACAAAATTTAAATGTCACCATCTCTAGGCATTGACTTATTCCACAGCTTACAACATACTCACATCATGTCATAAAGTGAAGTGACCCATCATAAACTTTCTTTTCTAGCAACCAGTGCCTAACAATATTATAAATTATAGGTATACATTTCTGCATCCCACTTCTGTTTTTACCAGTTTGCATTGAAGACAGTCCCTACTGCATCTCGGGAGAGACAGTTCCATAGTGATGATGGACACATTGCCAAATGTTGCCTTTACAACTCATACATTAGATGGATCTTTTGTACTGGAAGGTACCCATGGTCAAAGCCATGCAGAATTTGATGTTCTCATGCTGGAGGGAACCAGGGGTGCGATTCAACCGGTATAGCAACAGATTCTGTGAGCACACATGCGCTTTGCACGCACACCAAATGTATGCGTGCTCTGCATTTAAAAAGCTAATACTAACCTTCAACTTTAGCTGAAGAAAACAGCTTGTTGAGCTCGGCTCGAGCCGGAGGTTGTCACCTCAGGGGGAGGAAAGACGGCAGCACAAGAACCGGGCAGCAAAATGGCAATGGGGGGAGGTTCAGCCATGTTTACCTCATCCTGGCAACAGGATGGGGCGTGGCAGCCGGCACACATGATAGATGTCACCTACAGGCAGAAACAATCCACAGCGCGACGCCCAGCTGATGGGGGAGGAATCATGCCAGGGAAAAACTGCTTGAAGTATAGGCTGGTGGAGGGTTTCACACACAGAGAACTGTATTGCGAGCTGGTCCGAACCAGTTTCCACCCCGGAGAGAACCCATGCAGTTGAGTCCCAAGTACATTGTAATTATTTTAAATAGTGAAATTTCTTCTGAAAAACTCACAGCAGCCCAGAAAGGACATGGGGAGATCTTTTACATGTCACACTAAAAATGAATCTGTCAGCTTTGAATCGAACCTGGCTGAAGCCATCTTGCTGCTTCATAGTTGCCATGCACTTTTGGGGTAGGGGGATGTACTGGGATGCTTCACAGACATAACAAAGACTTTCTTAAGGGAACCAAGTGTCAGGATTCCGGCAATTACCCCAATTAAATCATGAGTCTCGAGCCAAACTTTCCAAAGGATTTATTGGGAAAGAACATGTCTGGCACTGCCTGGGCATAGCCGATTCCGAGACACATCATTCATTGTCATCCTTGACCCCCTGAGTGTATCATAATTCATATTCTCCAATGGGACACATCCATAGCCAAGAGTCATCAATCATACTCTCTAGTTAGAATTTTGCACAGCAGAAACTTCAGTCACCTAGTTACTATCTTTGAAAAACTATTTATGGAATGCACTTCCAATTTCCAAGCTGCTGCACTAAAAAGACCATAGAAATATTTTATGAGTTGACACCAAGATCATCCCAACAAGTGTCTGTTGAAGGAGGAGAGGAGTGACTAAAGAGTCCACCAACTGCTCTAGTTGGACAATGTGACCTGTAACTCATGGGAAGGGAATCTTTCACTATTAATTATGCTGAAACTACAGAAAACTTTTAGAGTTGGTTTTCATCATGTTGTGCCAATTCGATGTGTCCAATAAGCATATTCTTTGAGGGACCTTCCTGTCTTGGAGTTCTGATTTTTTGGACATGTTGCTCAGAATCCAACTCTAAAACCTCTATTGAAGCAGGAGAGGAGGAACAACTGATGAATGAGAGAAAAACTAGCATCAGTAACCAAAAATTGAGCTCAGTATGGAGATTCCATTCCTTTCATAATCATTCTTTATCATAATCACACTTCTTGTAATTCAATTGTTGGTATTATTTACTTTGGCTGTGTAAATTGATTGCTATTGTGCTTTCTTCTTCCCTTTTCAAAACATGTCTTACCCTCAGGACAATTAGACAAGAGACTGGCCATTAAGTACCGATAACGATCAATTTGTCATTAGACTTCACTGCAATGTTTCACTATACTGTAGTAATCAGATAAATTAGCAGTAATTGCAAAGCATTTCAAACTTTAAAACAAAATACTCAGCACAAGCAAGCTTTGGTAGCAAGGAAATAAAAGGGAGGAGAAGAAAAAGAAGATTTGATTCTCATTCCCCATTTTTTCTTAGAGTAGGGGAAAAAAAATCTAATAGAACAATCTGACTTCTGGCAAATACAGACACACACACACAAGGTTGAAATAGACTTCCATTTTTACTGCCCTAAAGAATAATCTAGAACATAGAATAACAGGGTTTTAAGCAAAGATGATATTCAGCAGGTTCTGACCAACTGGTAGAACTGGTAGCAGAAATTTTGAGTAGTTGGGAGAACTGGCAAGCCCCACCTCTGACTGGCCCCAGCCCCATCTCTTCTCTGCCTCCCATTGAGTCCCAGATGATTGGTTGGGTCTCCTTTTGTTGCCCTGCACAAGAGAACAGAGCTGGAAAGCAGGTTAGTGGGGTGGGGAGGGAATGGGGATTTTGCAGTAACCTTCCCCACCACACCCACCACAACATGCCCACCAAGCCATGCCCACAGAACCAGTAGTAATTTTTTTGAATCCTACCACTGTTTGAAGGGATCTTGGAGATCTTCTAGTCCAACTGCCTGGACAAGGAAAGAAACCTTAGGCCATCCAGGTCAAATGGTTGTCCAGTTTATTTTTGAAAACCTCCAGTGATGGAGCACCCACAACTTCTGGAGGCAAGCCACTCCTCTGATTAATTGTTCTCACTGTCACAATTTTTTAAAAAAACTTTTAAAATTTTACAGGTTGGGTCTCTTTTTAACAAGCTTCCACCCATTATTTCTTGCCCTTGCGTGGTTAGAATTGATGTCCTTGTTCAGGGTTAAAAAAGATTTATATTTTATAACAAAAAACAAGTCTTAAAACATGGATTCTTTTCTGAGGTCAAGAAGAAAGTGAAATTTAATTCACAAAAGTGGCAGAGCAAGGATTGTGATTCATCCTGCAAATGGTTATATTTCCTGCTATCATGTCATACCTGGAAAAAGATGTGAAGGTTCTACATGAGCAGAGAAAAGATGTAAAAATCTTCTACTAAATGCTACTTTTTACTATTATAGACAAGAGTTCAGTGATGGGATTTAAAAAAATGTTACTACTGGTTCTGTGGGCATGGTTTGGGCGTGGCTTGGTGGGCGTGGCAGGGGAAGGATACTGCAAAATTTTCATTCCCTCCCCACCCCACTAATCTGCTTTCCAGCTCTGTTCTTCTGGGCAGGGCAACCAAAGAAGAACCAGCCGATCAGCTGGGACTAAATGGGAGGCAGAGAATAGATGGGGTTGGTGGGGCCAGTCAGAGGTGGTATTTGCCAGTTCTCCAAACTATTCAAAATTTCCACTACCGGTTCTCCAGAACTGGTCAGAACCTGCTAAATACCACCTCTGCAAGAGTTGTTTAAGAGAAGAAGGGAGGTAAGTCCAGAAAACTTTTTTAATTTTCAATATTTCCAAACTAATTTTGTTGGAAATTTCTGCTCTGGGTGTCAAAAGATTACAAAGATATTGAATATGGGTGGTGTGTGTTTTGAAGATTTTAACTAAATACGCTGGCTGGGAAATTCTGGGAGTTGAAGTCCAATAATTTTAAAGTGGGTATGGTTGAGTAACATTGATACAGATTGTGGATCCTACAACAGTCCATACAGCTATATATCAAAGTGACTTTGTGTTGTTAAATTTTCTGATCCAAATGAGATGTCATTAGTATTTGGATAGCAACATTATGTGCTGTTTTATTTCATGACAGAAATGACAATTAGCATAATGATAATTATGAGAAAGATAGATGATATGAATGAGCTAAGTTCTTAATGCATTTTCTGCATGAACTGAGTATTATTTTCTATATATACTTCGTAAATTTCTTGAATAGTTGAAAATGCAAGAAAGAGATGTTATGGAGCTTATTTGCTTATGAGAGGAGAACTCAGCACTTGATATGGTGAGAACCATAAAAAATTAGCCTCAGCAAAATTTCACTTTTGATTTGGCCACCATAGATCCACCAATTCCTCCTTTTGTAACAAATTGGTGTTTACTTTTCAATGATTTAAGTCAGAATAGAGATAGAAATTTTCCATGCATGTGCTTTTGAACACAGAACATAGAATAAAACAGTTGTAAGGGATTTTGAAGATCTTCTTGCCCAACCTGCTTCTTAAGTAGGAGACCCTACACCCCTTCAGACAAATGGCTGTCCAGTCTCTTCTTGAAAACCTCCAGGGAGGCAAGATATTTTTGAACCTGAATCTCTGATGCATTTGGTTTTTTTTTTTTTTTTCAATAGTTTGTCCTAGACAAACTGTTGAGCTATTCCAGAGTGCTCTAAAAATTATATGTCTTCATGTAGAACTGCTTTATCTGATAGAGATAGGAGCCATATTTTAAGGGCAACTTGTAACACCATCATTAAATTCTAGCTTGAGTGAAAATGATGAAAACATGGTTTTATTTCACAAGGAATTAAATGAAAATTAAACAATCTGACAAAATGCCACAGTTTTTCTAGTTTATTTGTTTGTTTATTTATTTAGAATATAATAGAATAACAGAGTTGGAAGGGACCTTGGAGGTCCAACCCCCTTGTGCAAGCAGGAAATCCTATACCATTTCAGACAAATGGTTATCCAATCTCTTCTTAAATACTTCCAGTGTTGGAGCATTTACAACTTCTGGAGGCAAGATGTTCCACTGATTAATTGTTTTAACTGTCAGGAAATTTTTGCTTAATTCTAGGTTGCTTCTCTCCTTAATTAGTTCTCATCCATTGTTTCTTGTCCTGCCCTCAGGTGCCTTGGAGAATAAGTTGACTCCCTCTTTTTTATTTATTTATCTTTATGGTGTTGTTCTTCCCAGAGCTGTTTGGTCTACTTCAAAGTCAATAGCATTGGTATCTCCTTTACTGATGAACATGTTTAATACATGTTGATTATATATAAACACCCATTAATATATATCTCATTAAGCCTCCAAAAGGTTTCCTTCTTTTTATACCCTTTAAAATGTGTTTGAAATTATATTAGCTCAAAAAGATTACAATAAAGAACCTACAGATGGAATGGGAGCATCAAAAAGGCTTAAAAAAGAAGAAAAGAGGTCATTTCATCTCTGCTTATAGTTGCAGGAATTTATTTTCACATCATGAAGAAAGTCATACAAAAGTTGAAGTTACATTCGTATGGCTGGAAAACATTTTACAGAGCTGTTTTCTAAAGGTTTTGGGCCAAGGGGAATACAATTGCTGCAGGAGATGCAAAGTTACTTATTGCTACCTGTTTTATTTTTCTTTAAAACAAGTTTAAAATGAAAGTATAAAGAAAGGCTGGAAAATGTGTATTCCGGGGCGAAAATGCTGGAAAAGGGCAAGAGGATTTGGAGAAGCCTAAGGATAAGTCTGTAATTATACTTTTGAGTCTCCCCCCATTTACTGCTTCCCAGTAACGACAAAAAGCCAGATGCTAAGACTATTCAAAGACGTGCTCGCAGCATTAATATAAAGCATCTACAGGGTCTCCTTTATTATTATTATTTTCTCTGATGGCATGCTCTACAGAAATGTGTTGAACTTGACTTCAACCCCATGCTGTTTGGACAGAACTCCAGGCGGGGAAAGGATGGACAGAACTCATGTGTTTTTGCTTTTTTCAACCTTGTCCTGCCATCTTTTTTATACAATGAATGCCATCTCATCTATTGGCATATTAAAACTAATAGCAAGCTCCATTGCAGCCATACTCAAGAGTCTTATCACTTGGGTTCTGTTGATTAGGACGTCAAATACTGGACCTTGACAATAAAATAGAATGTAGAATAATGGAGTTGGAAGGGATCTTGGAAGTTTCATAGTCCATCCCCCTGCTTAGAAGGAAACCCTTATGCCATTTCAGACAAATTGTTAACCAATCTTTTCATTAAAACTTCCAGTGTTTAAGCATTTACAAGGCAAGTTGTTCCACTGATTAATTAGTTAATTAACTGATTGATTGACTGTCAGGAAATTTCTCCTTAGTCCCAGGTTGTTTCTCTCCTTGATTAGTTTCCATCCATTGCTTCTTGTCCTGCCCTCAGGTGCTTTGGAAGAATGGCTTGACTCCCACTTCTCTGTGACATATTCTTCTATGTTTAACAAATTACGCTGTATTGGCTTGTGCTACTAAACTAGGTAATGCAGCTGACCCAAGATAATTTTGTAACCTGAAAGAAGGAACGAGACAAATGCATACTGCCAACTGATTGTTACTCACAATAGGACAATTTCTGAAAGTATCCCTGAATCTGGAAGAGAATGCTAATTCAGAGATGGAGCTACATACCATCGCAATATTCTTCAATTGAGCTACAGAATGCAAGGTCAAGACTACTGTGCTTTCTTTCCACCAACATCTGTTGTTTGATTGCATGAGAATGAAGTTGTATATTTGCATGTTCCTTTGTGTGCAAGCAAACAATCAAAGAGAAGCAAAATAAATGCTCTGCTCTGTAACACAAACACATCAGGATGTGTTACATTTCATCAACATTTAAAAGAGTGGCTATTCTACAGACCTTAACATCAAGCCCCATTGTTTTCTACAAGGGGTTGAAATGTAACGCACTTTCAAGATCATCATTTTGAGAATTCTACCATCCTTTGAATAAGTCAGTTCTATCTTTAGTGTTATGAAGTTCAAAAAAATAAAAGTAACTATTATTTGTCTAAATCACTGCATTCTTTTCAGTCCAACCTCCTGCTCAAACAGGAGACCTGGTACCATTTCAGACAAATGGCTGTCCAATCTCTTTTGGAAAACCTCCACTGATGACTGGGGAATTCTGGGAGATGAAGTCCACAGGTCTTAAAATGGTCAAGTATGGAACACCTCAAATTTGCAGATGACATCAAGCTGGCAGGAATATCCAACACCCCAGAAGATTCTTTTTTAATCTGTGGAACATCTTTAAGGGAAATCTCTGTCAAATAAATTATCTTCCATTTTTAATGACCATATTTCTTCTGAAGTGCTGGATGTTAAAAGTATTATGTTGTAACTCCTGCTGTCTCAGTGTAAGAACATTACAGTTCCAGAATTCAAAATGCCCCATTTTTCCTCTTTCTCTTTCAATTAAAGTGAACATGGAACAAGATAGAATATGTTGGGATATAATTGGTTTATAAATTTGTATATAAAGTCAACAATTCACTAATAACAATCTTAATAAGATTTCACTGATAGGAAGAGAAGAAAAAAATACCCACCAACCCAAGGAAATTATTCTAAAGACATCATCATAGGAAGAGATGTAAAAAGAAACTGATTTTAGATTAATCTGGCAAGGAATTGCTGCTTAGTAATGTCCATGATGACACATTCTATTGTTTTTGTGATATATGGCTATGCTGTTCTCTGAGTATGTTGTTCTCTGAAGCCCTTTGGTAGAGAGGAAGGTGGTATGAGACTTCTACTAGGAGAAGAAATTATATCTGTTTTATAGTGGTAAGTTTACTGTTTCCCGTATAGCCACTGCAGCAAAGAATTCATCAAAATAACATAGAATAGTAGTGTTGGAAGCAAAGTTTGATTTCAGCACTCTGGCTTGCCAATCTACAGTTGTCTTAGCAGAAGTGGACAAACTGTCTCCTTTGACTGAAAAGTAACTACCTAGCTAATTAGAATATAGAACATAGAATAATGGGGTTGGAAGGGAGCTTGGAGGTCTTCTAGTACAGGGGTAGGGAACCTTGGCTCTTTTATCACTTATGGACTTCAACTCCCAGAATTCCTGAGTGAGCCATAAAAGGTTCCCCATCCCTGGCCTACTGGTTTTTCAGTTGTGGGGAAATCAATTTTTGACTGGAATGGGACTGTTTAATATACAAATGTAGGACATATTCTTTATATATTCTTTATATGTCCTACATTTGTATATCAAACAATCCCATTCCAGTCAAAAATTGATTTCCCCCACAACTGAAAAACCAGTAGGCCAGGGATGGGGAACCTTTTATGACTCACTCAGGAATTCTGGGAGTTGAAGTCCATAAGTGATAAAAGAGCCAAGGTTCCCTACCCCTGGTCTAGTACAACCCCTGCTCAAGCAGGAGACTCTATTCCATTGTCCAGTCTCTTCTTTGAAAAAAATCTCCCATGATGGAGCACCCACATCTCCGGGAGGCAAGCTATCCCACTGATTGGCATTGCTTTCTTTGATCTATCCTCAGATCCCAAGTAGAAAACCTGGTTTGAGACTTAAATATTAAATGAGACATTTATGTTACCAGCTGAACTGATTTTCAGAAGGAACAAATGTTTGATTGCCCCTACTGCTGCAGAAAGAAAAAATACAGTATAGGTGAAACTCGAAAAATTAGAATATTGTGCAAAAATTCATTTATTTCAGTAATGCAACTTAAGAGGTGAAACTAATATATCAGATAGACTCATTACATGCAAAACAAGATAGTTCAAGCCGTGATGTGTAATAATTGTGATGATTATGGCTTATAGCTCATGAAAACCCAAAATCCACAATCTCAGAAAATTATAATGTTACATGCAATCAATAAAACAAGGATTGTACATAGAACAATATCGGACCTCTGAAAAGTATAAGCATACATATATACTCAGTACTTGGTTTGAGCCCCTTTTGCAGCAATTACTGCCTCAATGCAGCATGGCATGGAAGCTATCAGCCTGTGGCATTGCTAAGTTGTTATGGAAGACCAGGATGCTTCAATAGCGGCCTTCAGCTCTTCTGCATTGTTCGGTCTCATGTCTCTCATCTTTCTCTTGGCAATGCCCCATAGATTCTCTATGGGGTTCAAGTCAGGTGAGTTTGCTGGCCAATCAAGCACAGTAATCCCACGGTCATTGAACCAGTGCTTTTGGCAGTGTGGACAGGTGCCAAGTCCTGCTGGAAAATGAAGTCAGCATCCCCATAAAGGTAGTCTATGGAAGCAAGCATGAAGTGCTCCAAAATGTCCTGGTAGATGGCTGCATTGACCATGAACTTAATGAAGCACAGTGGACCAACACTAGCAGATGACATGGCTCCCCAAATCAACAGAGATTGTGGAAACTTCACACTGGACTTCAAGCATCTTGCAGTGTGTGCCTCTCCATTCTTCCTCCAGACTCTGGGTTTCCAAATGGATGCAAAAGTTGCTCTTATCAGAAAAGAAGACTTTGGACCACTGAGCAACAGACCAGTTCTGTTTTTCTTTAGCCCAGGTAAGACGCTTCTGACATTGTTTGTTGTTCAGGAGCGGCTTGACAAGAGGAATACGACATTTGAAGCCCATGTCCAGGATCCGTCTGTGTGTGGTGGCTCTTGATGCACTGACTCCAGCCTCAGTCCATTCTTTGTGAAAGTCCCCAACACTTTTGAATAGCAGGTCCCGTCGGCATCTATGTGCCTGCTGGTGACCCCGAGGAATAGGGCCTTCTCTGTGGGGGCATCTGCCCTCTGGAATGGGTTGCCCCCGGAGTTACGTATAGCCACGGACCTGGGGACCTTCAGGCGTGCCTTGAAAACCTGGCTCTTTGACCAGGCCGGCTTGGGCTGATTTTAGATTTGGGTGTTTTACTTTTTATATTGAATTTTAAGGTTTTAGGGAGGGGTTTTAATTGATTACAGCCAGGGCCTTAGTTTAATTTAGTTTTAACTTGTCACATATTTATTGTTTTAATTGTATGGCTGTGCACCGCTCCAAGTCCTTCGGGAGAGGAGCGGTATATAAATAAATATTTATTATTATTATTATTTTCCTGACAATCCTCTCCAGGCTGCGGTCATCCCTGCTGCTTGTGCACCTTTTTCTTCCACACTTTTCCCTTCCATATAACTTTCTATTAATGTGCTTTGATACAGCACTTTGGGAACATCCACCTTCTTTTGCAATTACCTTTTGAGGCTTTCCCTCCTTATGGAGGGTGTCAATGAAGGTTTTCTGCACAACTGTCAGGTCAGCAGTCTTTCCCATGATTGTGCTTCCTACTGAACCAGACTGAGAGACCATTTAAAGGCTCAGGAACCCTTTGCAGGTGTTATGGCTTAATTAGCTGATTAGAGTGGGACACTTTGAGCTTAGAATATTGAACCTTTTCACAATATTCTAATTTTCTGAGATTGTGGATTTGGGGTTTTCATGAGCTGTAGGCTATAATCATCACAATTATGACACATCATGGCTTGAACTATTTTGCTTTGCATGTAATGAGTCTATCTCATATATTAGTTTCACCTTTTAAGTTGTATTACTGAAATAAATGAACTTTTGCACGATATTCTAATTTTTTGAGTTTCACCTGTAAATGCTCATTCAGAAATATATCTAATAAGAAGGAAAATGGAGGGCACTGGAATAGGCCACTGTGTCTGAACAAGATGGATGAAAATCAGAAAATCACAGAAGACACATATAGAAGATGAAAAAGTGGACTATTCATAACAAAGAATACACTCAGGCTTCCTCAGTAGATACAGTGTCTGGAAAGCAGGGGGGGAAATTATATGCTTGGAATAAGAGAATAAGAGAGAAGAAAATCCTTAACCAGAAGTTTGACAGCAGAACCAATTACCCCTTTTTTCTCCCTGGATATATTCAAGGAAAGGCATCTGTTTGAAATGCTGAGCAAGGAGCTGGTGTCAGAGGTTTTAACCCCTTCCAGGTTTTGGATTATATCAGGAATGGCTTAGAGAAATGAAAATGCTCAAGGTTAGGATCATTTGCTTCAAAACAATGAAAATAAAAAATCCACCCAATTTGTCCAATGAAATAAAATTCAGTTTATCGAAGTTCAATTTGAACAATCACTTTGGTTGTTGACATCACGTTGACATGTTAAAATGTAAGTAATGCATTAAAATCACCAAGAATCATTATGCCCCCAAAAAGATTAAAAGAAATGCTATCAACATACTAGTACAATTTCTTCACTGTCATTAATAGCCAGATATAACCAGCACTGCTTAGGATCCAATCATTATCAGTGGTATTTAATCTTAATAAATTATTAGATATTTTGAAGGTTGCCCTGGTATTCAAGCTATCAGAACAAGCTGGCCATCCTAGGGAAGAGATTAATAACCAATCATTATAAGGTTCTTTATAAAAGATCAACAGAAAAAAAGTATATAAGAAACAGACTCAGTCTCATCAGATAAATAAATCAGCTTACATGAGTTGCTAAAGCCTCAATCTAGTGTGCATTTCCGACGTATTAAAGGGACACCATTCACATAAAGAAAACTTATACAAAATGATATATAGATGGCATCTGGCACCCTCAAGACTGGCCAAAATATTTCCGACAGCAAATCTTTGCTGTTGGAAATGTAAAGAAAAATTAGGTACATACTTCCATCTGTGGTGGACGTGTCCCGAAGTAAAGAAATATTGGGTAAAAATAAAACTCTGGATAGAAGAAGTTATAGACTGTAGGCTGGAGTGGAAACCAGAACTGTTTTTGTTGGGAGTAATTAAAAGGGATTACCCCTCTAAAGTAAAATACTTGATCATCCATTTATTAACTGCAGCGCGTATTTTGCTAGCACAATATTGGAAAAACGCAAATACACCACCGATACATATATATGAATGTGTTCAAATGGAGAGACTTACACTCAAGTTTAATGGAAAGGATGACACAGAGTATTATCGAGTATGGGACAAATGGTATAAGTGGGCAGAAAACAAAAAGGAAAACAAGTAAATGAATTTAAGAAACAATTTATATTTAGCTATTTTTACCAATGTATAATAATAATTGATGATGGTAAATCTTTTCTGTCTTTTACTAGTGTTATTATTAGTAGTAGTATTGCCTATTATAATCCTTTATTTAATAGTCAAATAATAGGAAAATATTATAATACATAAAATGAATATATTTATAAATAAAAGAGTAGTGTTAAACCATTGTATAAAGAACTAGGACTTACCAAGTTCGATAACAAATGTAAAGAAATATGATTTATTTACATACCAATGTTTCTATAGTTTTGAATTTGTATGTTTTAAACTTTTTTTTTTAATAAATTTGTTTTTAAATTTTAAAAATAAATAAATAAAGGGACACCATAATTTTGCAAAAAAGTGAAATGTGTGTTTAAAACAATTGCATATTCTTACAATGTTTAAGAACACCAGATGCCATTTAAAAAGAAAACATATACCATTCACTGAATTGTGAGTTGTTGTATATTTTTAGTTACCTTTTAGTTTTCATTCTGAAATGCAGTGGTTAACTCCCAGGAATAAAGGGGGAAGCTGACAGTAAACCAACCACAGATTTTTTGAAAGAGAGGTGCAGAATATTTTTTTTCAAGAGTTGTGTACAGCAGTTTCATAAGCCATATTTGCTGGTAACCTTTGCCACCAATGGTTGTTTATATCCCTGTTCAAAGATCTCTGCAGTGGTACTAAGTGGACAGTGAAAAGTTTGGAATCCCTGTGCTTTGCATCCAACAATTGAAGGACTTGATAGAAACAGACCTCAGTCTTGACCTTATCTGCTAATAAGATTTGAGTCTCCAATAAAATAAGAAAAGTAGAGTCAGTCACCACAGGTTTATCTCTCTCTTTTTTGTTGACCGCATAGAACAGTAAAATTTATTGAAGCACCGTTCCCTGACATCCTTTTACGTACCTTAATCCTGCAAAGCTTTTTCTTCAGTAATATTGTACTACTAAATAGAGCAGGGGTCGCCAACCTTTTGGACTTCAGGGACCACCAAACTCATAATTTTAAATCCTGGGGACCACTAATATGAATTTTGACTGATGGTGGCTTGCTGATGGTGGGGGAGAGAAAGAGATCTCTCTCTCTCTCTCTCTCTCTCACACACACACACACACACAAAGAGATCCCTCACACACCCCACCCCCTCCAAGTCAGCCACATTCCTAACCTGCTTAGAAGAAGAAAGAAGTGGAAAGAAGCAGACTGGTGACTAGGCAAGTTCCCCTCCCACCCTTTCCCCCCTCCCCTCACTACCTCGTGTTGTTCTGACATAAGCCTTTTGTTCCTGCAGGCCGGCCATGTGGGCGGCACAGCCATTGTTCCCATGCAGCCTGGGTTAATTGCTTTGGGGGGTGCTCTGGGAGTGATATTTTTCTGCGGACCACCAAAAATTTTCTCGTGGACCACCAGTGGGCCACAGCCCACCAGTTGGCAACCACTGAACTAGAGCATACAAAACATTTGCTAGACCAATTCTGGAATATAGCTCATCTGTCTGGAATCTGCACTGCTTATCAGACATTAATACAATCGAGAGAGTTCAGAAATATTTCACAAGAAGAGGCCTCCATTCCTCTACTTGCAACAGAATGCCCTCCAGACTTGAAATTTTAGGCTTAGCTAACTTAGAACTACACCGCCTTCAGTCTGACCTAAGTGTAGTACATAAAATTATCCATTACAACCCATCAATGACTAATTCAGCTTCAACCTCAACAATACATGAGCACATGATAGATACAAACTCAGGGTAAACCGCACAAAACTTGGTTGCAGGAAATACGACTTCAGACCAACAGAGTGGTCAATGCCTGGAATACTTTACCTGACTCTGTGGTTTCTTCCATTAACCCCAAATACTTTAACCTCAAATTGTCTACTATTGACCTCACCCCATTCCTAAGAGGTCTGTAAGGGGCGTGCATATGCACAACAACATGCCTACCATCCCTGTCTTAATGTTTCCTTTTATTCGTATCTATTTCATAATAATCATTTAATAATCATGTTTATACTTATATATATTATCAAATGCATGGACAAAATAAATAAACAAACAAATAAATAAATAAGTATGGTCAGGGGACTGGAGACTAAAACACATGATGAACAGTTGCAAGAACTGGGCATGGCTAGTTTAGTGAAAAGAAGGACCAGAGGAGACGTGATAGCAATCTTCCAATACTTGAGGGGCTGCCATAGAGAGGAGGGGGCCAACCTGTTTTCTGCCCTGCCTTAAATGACTTGTTGCTGTTGTTTTTTTAATGATTATGTTCACACAACCTATTTAATAAGTCAGCTGAAGATTTAGTAGTTGCTTACCCACAAGGTGTTGCCTATATTTATTGTTAATTTTATTGTTAATCTTTGTTAGGATGTGGTTGATAGGTTTTTGGGGGAATGTTAGGGTAAACACATCATTTTTGTTAATTAAACATTCTGGCCACTGTTATATGTATCATAATGTATTGCAGGTTTTTTGCAGATATTTTGTTTCAGTATGCCCAATAAAAATAGTTCTAGTTTCATCTCAATTTTTTGTTTAGTAATTTCTTCTAACCAATTCTTTACTTTAAGCCAATATTTCCTAGGTTTAGGACAGGTCCACCACATTTGAAAGTAAGTTCCTGGCTTATAGTTACATCTCCAGCATTTTGCTGATCTGTTTGGAAATGTTTTGACCAATCTTGCCAGAGGTAAACGCCAATGGTAGAACATTTTATACAGATTTTCTTTGTAGGCTGCTGACATTGTTAATTTATCATTTTTCTCCCACAATTTTTCCCAGTGTAGAGACCACTTTTAAACACCTTATTTGAGAAAGTTAAAAAATAAAGTTTTGATTTTAGGATTTGTTGATTAAATTAGTTATGATTCCAAAAATATTGTATATTTTTATTCATACATATATATGTTTAAACTTAGAGTAGGAGGCTGTTGTTGTTGTTGTTGTTTTCTAAAATGGTTAATAAATTCCTCAGAGTAGAAAGAAAAGGTGTAATTCTAATTAACAGAGGGAAAACTTTGTAGTCTTTTTCCCTTTTAAATAACTAATGTATCTGACTAGATTTACTCATTTTGAAATGATCAAGTTTTTGAATCAGTCCCTTTGTTGCATCCCTGATTAATCCTGTTAAGATATATTGGTTTGCTATTCTGAAAAACAGAAGTATATATATTCTTTTCCCCATGTTTTTGAAAACTTCCCTTTCTGAAATCAATAAAACTTGATTTAATTATTCAATTCAATTAATTAGGTTCAATTATTTAGAGAAATATGTTTCATTTAAAGATTATCTTAATAACATTTTTTTCTGAGATGGATGGTTAAAAAGTTAATCAGAAATTAAAATTATTTTTTCTTCCTCTTACCTAGCCTATGCCATGCAGCTCTTGTCACTATATCTGTTAAGGAATTTGTGATAAAGTTACATAAATACAAATTCTGTAAATTAGAAAAAAAGGAACAAGTTTCTGTGGCTTGACATTGAACAAAAAACTCTTTTTCAGATGATTGCACATCCTAAATTTAATGATGAGGTGGAAAAAAAGGAATCTCTATGGAGGAAATGCAATTCCCTATCATTTTATATTACCATAATTATAATCACCAGCCCATAGATATCAAGCTGGTTGATACAACAATTAAAGAGACATTTTCAGAAGTATGATATAAAAATGACTAGCTCTCCATTAGGACTAACTCTGAAAAACTATGCCTTGCTATTTTTTTTTTTTTTTTGCAGAATATCAACAATTGGTATGCTGCCGTATATAATCGTGTTTGCTAATGACGGAGAAGAAAGGAAGAAAATAAAACAGGGCTTAGGTTATTAAAAAAAAACATTTATAAAGGAGAATAGCAGCGACAGGCTGTTATGAAGTGAAATTATAATCCATTAATGGAGGCCAGGGGCACTAATTTGTAGCAAACCTCCAGACTTGCAGGGAAATTCAGATTTGCATAGTCAGTAAGGCTAGTTGGAGAAGGAATGAATTAGAGATTTTGGAAGGCAGCAGCCAAACTATTTAAAATGCTCTATGCACTGTAATGCTTAATTATGTAGGGAGGGGAAAACTTCAGTAAATACAGTAAGATAAAAAAAAGTCTGCACTGAATTCCATTCCACGCCCCCTACTTTAAACTGCCTAAATAACATATATCTCAGCCTGGTTAAATTCTTAATTTGCTAGTGAGATCCCGTAATTAATTTGGTTTATTCAGGGGCTTTCTAACTGAGCCTCGAATCAACAAATAGAATAAGGCCATAAATCTTTCTGAAAGATAAAAAGCCTTGATTGATTGAAGTAATAGATCTGGCACATGATTGTTGTTTTTTTTCCTCTAAAGGTAGAGACTTAAATCGAGTGTATTATTGTGTACAGATGTGCATATGAGTTTGCTTCTGGGAATAAAAAAGAATGTTATATCCATAAGCACACAATTATGTCCGCATATATAAAATACCTTTAAATCTAGCATCGGTTTAGAAAATGAGCAACAATATTTTAGTGTGTGTGTGTGTGTGTGTCTGTGTCTGTGTGTCTGTGTGTCTGTGTGTCTGTGTGTGTGTAATGCAAAATATCTAGTAGGAGTAAATAGTAAATAATAGTATAATTGTACACAAAAAAAGGAAAGGAATAAAACTCTTTGATTATGTAGGTATATTGATAAATGGAAGAACCAAATTGTGGTCAACATTTTTCTGGAATGTTTACTGTCCATTATATTCCAATTATAGCAATATGCCAACAGCCCCGTCCCCCAAAAAATTAAAATTATTTTTCATTGAAAGAGATGATGTCTTCATCAATTACCCTGATCCTGGGCCATTTATGCATGAACAGTAAAAACAGAAATTAGTGAAAAGGAAAATTCATTTTATAAAATGCAGATCATGCAAAACAAAAGGCATTGAAGCTTCCTTGGATTAATTAAATGACATTATTTGCTACTGATATGTGAACAGATTTTTTAATCAAATAATCTCTCATTGGAGTCACGTATTCCATGATGCATTTTGTGCCTTTTTCCACTAGTTTGCAAATTAAACTAAAGTATTTGTAAGGAAGGTGAGGACTCAAATCACTGAAGTATGTTTCAGAGGAACTAATACAATTCAAATAATTACACTAGCTAAATAAAATTTGACACAATAAAGGAAAACCAGTGTGTTAATTCTCCTTTAAATTGACAATTTATAATTTATAATCCCATAGTAAGTTGGGCTGCCATGACATATTTCATATTGGATTGTTTTATGTGCAGAAGCTTTTAAAATGTTCTCCTTTTCCCTCCCACTTGTGGAACCTATACCTCATCCTTTTGCCTAAGAGTTGAATCATAATAAACTTTGAGAAAAATAGATATTGGTACAGGCCCTTGATGTAAAAGATTGATGTAGTTCTGGTGCAACTCCAAAAGTGTCAGAAACAGAGACTGTGTGAAAAAAAGTTGGAATCAGGGGTTTTTCCTTCAAATGCATATTCCCATCTTCTGCTTGATTTTGGAAACCAAGACCTGGAGAATTTCCAGCAGACCTTGGTGGAAACATGAACACATTCAGTGGTGTTGGAAGGCATCTTTTTTAAAAAAATAAATAAATAAAACTGTTAAATTTCAGAGAAAATCTCACTGACTGGCTAATTAGCTAGGTTTTAATAGTATATCTCATCTCTTTTCTGAAAACTAAGGGCACTTTATATGGGGAAGATCCTTCCTTGTATCCCATAACAACAAAATAACAAAATTGGAAAGGAACTTTGAGATCTTTTAATCCAACCAGTGGTGGGATTCAATTTTTTTAATACCGGTTCCGTGGGCATGGTGTGGCTTGGTGGGCATGGCTTGGTGGGCATGGCAGGGGAAGGTTAAAAAATCTCCATTCACTCTCCACCCCACTAACCTGCATTCCAGCTCCGTTCTCCTGTGCAGGGCAGCAAAAGAAGACTCAGCCAATCAGCTGGGACTCGATGGGAGGCAAAGAATAGATGGGGGCAGGGCCGGTCAGGTGATATTCACCAGTTTTTCAAACTACTCAAAATTTCTGCTACTGGTTCTCCAGAACTGGTCAGAACTGGTTGAATACCACCTCTGAATCCAACCCTGCCTGAGCAAATCAAGTATCATCCTGGTCAAATGGCTGGCTAGTCTTTTCTTAAAAGTCTCCAGTGATGGGGGATCCACCACTTCTGAAGGCAAGCCCTTCCACTGGTTGATTGTTCTCACAGTCAGGAAATTTCTCCTTAGTTCTAAGTTTCTTCTCTCCTTGATTAGTTTCCATTCGTTGCTTCACATCCTGCCTTCAGGTGCTTTGGAGAATAGATTGACCCCTTTCTTCTCCTCAGAAATGGGGAGACTGCTATTATGCCATTCCCTAACCCATCTCTTTGTTAGAACTAGACATATCCAGTTCTCACAACTGTTTCTTACCATTGTTGGTTGATTCAATACCAACATTGTTTTGGTAATATTGAAAGAGAGATCAAACATCCAAGAACAAATGGAAACTTTACTCAGGCTCTGCATTACACTGCAATGCCAGTGTGTGTGTGTGTGTGTGTGTGTGAGAGAGAGAGAGAGACAGAGACAGAGACAGAGGGAGGGAGGGAGGGGAGAGAGAGAAAAACAGAGACAGAGACAGAGACAGAGAATTTACTAGCAGGGAGGTCTGAGCTTTTTCACAACGTATCTCAAATAATGGGTCTAAATATGCTATTCTGGTGGTTGTGGAGTAGAACCAAAACATTTTCTGCTTTGTTTCCAGTAGTACAATATGATAGGTGTCATGGTTCCAGTGATTGCCCTAATTAAATCATGAGCCTCGAGCCAAACTTCAAAAAACACAAAAGATTTATTAGGAGCGACATACCAACATTAACCTAAATGAAGCCAACTCTGGCATACGTAATTCACAGTCACCTGTGACTCTGTTTCCCCCCTCCCCTCTTGGTGTATCATAAATCAGATTCTTCAATGAAGCACGTTCACAGGCTGGATGTCATCAATCACATTCTCCAATAAAGGATTTTCCCAGCCAGAAGATTCGGTAGCCTAGTTACAATCTTTTTAAGATAATGGTGGAATGTAGTTCTGGTTTTACTGCCATATTGCTCCTTCAGATTCCCCCCCCCCCCCCTGTTTATGGCAACTTGAAAATAGGCATAGGAATGTTTTTTGAGTTGATAATAGGTTTATGTGTAAAACATGGACATCAGCCATCTATAAGAGATGTATATTTCAATATATGGAATGGGTAAGTTGATCTTCTTATAGTTTTCATGTCTACCTATTTATCAACTTACATTCCTACCTGTTTACTTACATACCTTACATATTTATCTACAAATATGTTAAGGCTGCGTTGATACTGGTGTTCACACTGATGAGTAGGCAGATATTTCAGCATGTATTAAATATCCTTTGCCATAAGCCATTTCTTAACCATGGGTAGCAAGTGTTTTTAAATGACTTTATAGGCTGATTGCATCTTCTGTTGAAGAAAATTATGTGCCCACAGCAGTGTGCTTCCAGATTAATTGTGCATAAAAGAATTTTAAGGCATTCACATCCAACAACAGCTTGGATATCAATCTGGTTGAAAAGTACCCTTTGATGTATCCCAAGGGCTGTGCGGATTTACATTTGGCAGAATTAAAATATTTTGACAATGGGATGTTGGAACCTGACTTGCTGCTTGTTGACCAAAATTTCTCCCTTGAGATGCATGAGAACAAATGTCCTCATTAGAACTATGCAAATCATATTTAATGAATGTCCTTCACTAGTGTCTTAAAGCATGCACATAAAAAAATTATACTCTTTCTTTTCAAACTCTTATTAAAAGAAAGGGAGAAGAGAGCAAAAAAATTTCCCTAGCTGTAGTTAGGCTCCTTCTGGAATGTCCTAACTGAAAGTTAAATCACCTTGTTGGAATGAAATTGATCAAGGTCTACTTTCACCCTGGATAGAATTCTCTTGCCATACTTTGTTCAAGCTGCCTTGCATTTTAGTCTACAATAATTGTTTATGCATTCATTTGTGCATAAATACACACATAGAAAATTTGATTACTGCCTGCTACATTATCACGATAGATGATTGATAGATAGATAGATAGATAGATAGATAGATAGATAGATAGATAGATAGACAGACAGACAGACAGACAGACAGACAGACAGACATAGATGATAGGTAGATAGATAGATAGATAGATAGATAGATAGATAGATAGATAGATAGATAGATAGATAGATAGATAGATAGATAGATAGATAGATAGATAGATGATAGGCAATAGATAATGAGATAATAGGTGATAGAGATAGATAGGTAGATATAGATAGGTAGACAGACAGACAGACAGATAATGAGATGATAGGTAGGTAGGTAGGTAGATACACAGACAGATAATGAGATAATAGGAGATAGATAAATAAATAGATAATGAGATAGATAAATAATGAGATGATAGATAGACAGACAGACACACAGATAATGAGGTGATAATGATGATAGTGATAGCAATAATAATAAATGATAGAAGGAAAGCAAGCAAGCTAGCAAGAAAAATACATAGATTAGGTTATAGTTTTCCAGTTCCTACAGAATTTTGGCTAAATAATTGGGGTCTTTTGTGAACCAAATTTTGATACAGAAAAATATTCAAGTTCATGTTTTTGTTCTCTATCTCCCTGTCTTGCAGGTCAATTAGGTAGTAATGATTCATTTGTAGAAAGCATGCTGTGATTTGAAGTGTAGTGGGAAGAAAATAATGTCTATTTCACTTATAACTAGATAGGACTAACCAAGATACTTTGATGAAACTAAACTGGATTTTTTATGTCCTTATTGTGCGCTGGGTTGTAACATGTGCAAGTATGTATTTATATTTGATTTATACCATATTTTTCTGTAGGATATATTGTGCTGTGACAGAATGAGTGAACCAAAGTTATTTACTGCTTTCCATTTTTGGATAAATCTGTTTTCTAAAAGTGTGATTTCCATTTACATTGTTCCTCCAATTATTAAAAAGATAACTTCTTTTAATTTAAAAACAGAAATAAATGCAAACTGGGAAGGAAGGAAGGAAGGAAGGAAGGAAGGAAGGAAGGAAGGAAGGAAGGAAGGAAGGAAGGAAGGAAGGAAGGAAGGAAGGAAGGAAGGAAAGAAGGAAGGACAATAGCACTTAGACTTATATGCCGTTTCCCAGTGCTTTACAGCCCTCTCTTAAGTGATTTACAGAGTCAGCACATTGCCCCCAACAATCTGGGTTCTCATTTTACCAACCTCAGAAGGAGGGAAGTTCAACCTTCAGCCTGGTAAGATTTGAACTGCAGGCAGCTGGCAATCAGCAAAAGTAGCCTGCAGCACTGCATTTTAACCACTGCACCACCACAGCTCTTATCCATGGAATGACTTGCCTTCAGAAGTCATGGGTGCTCCAACATTGGAGATTTTAAAGAAGAGAATGGGCAGCCAGAGCAAGGGGTTGGACTAGAAGACCTCCAAGGTTCCTTCTGTTATTCTGAGATTTGTCATGGCTCCTAGGCTTTCATGGCTCATGGTATTCTTGAACCTCTGCTTCCCCAGGTTGAGTTCAACACCTGCCATCATTGGTACAATTTACTGCACATCTACAATAGCTCAGGGAACGCTGTGTAGGAAGACCTGTCAAATGTTGTATATAGATCCCAAACCTTTCTGCAAACTGGAATCCTTAAACATAAAGACCATGAAGAGCTTGTGGAAAATTAGAAACTGGTTTAACCCATCAGTAAAAACCAGGCAGTTTAATTATGGTATCGATTATTTTTCCACAGTAAACTAAAACATAAGCTGTGGTTTATAGTACACAGTGGCAGTGTTCATACAACTTACTTCAGTCTGCCAAATTTAAACAAGTCATATTTAGCACAGAGTACGAAGCCAGTTTAAAAAAAAAAAAAAACAATGAGAAAAAGGAGCCCAAAGATAGTGAGAGTTCCAGCAAACCTCTACTCCAACCAATAAGTCCGAGACAGACTATTCTGCCCAAATCCTTTTCCAATAAAACAAACACGAACCAAAGGGAACAGAAACCTTTTAATGATTCTTACGAATCCCCGGTTAAAAGGCTGCTACAAACTAATTAACTTTAATAAGCACGAGTCTCACCAAAACTGTGCAAGGCTGCCAAGAATAACAGATAAGATTACCTAGAGATATTTTACAACACAAGAGTCTTCAAATACCAACTTAAGATACTGCAATGTCCATGAGGCTTGAGTTTCAAAATGTTTTTGCTTCCTACAAAGAACATCTGATTCACAGCTGGATTTTATCTTCTTGAAGGAGGGGCCATTACTTTGCAGCCTTACTCTTTCCTGCGAGCTGCACTACGCGCACGTGCACTTGGCACAGGCTCCTCAGGAACCTCCTCGTCACTGCTACTAGCCCCCACAAACTCTGAAGGCAGCAGTCCACTTCCTAAAGGTCCTGGCCCTTCATCTGAGTCCTCACTCTCCTCAGCCATCTGCACTTGCTGCCAGCCAACCACAACACAGACATCTTCTCAAAGTTATTTTTTATTTGGATAGTAATTGGCACAACTGGGGAATCCTGAATCTGAACATTCCGGGTTTCCTTGCAATAATCAAAACTACAATTCCAACCCCCTACACCCATCATCACATCACATGCCCTAATCACCATCCATCCCAACTGAAGACCTCCCCTCATATTTACACACAATAGCATGACCTTGAACTAAAAAAGAATGTTATTTTGTCTAACTGCATACACTCCAAGAAATTCCACCCTCCTGCTTTCCCAGGCTCAAAATGAGGCAATGTGGGAGCATCTGGTTTCAATATGGCTTCCAAAACTGACAGCTAGGACATAAATTACAATGAGATTAGGTTCAAAAAGAAGAGAAACCTAGTTTTGTGTATGCATTTCCTGTTAGTCCATTCACATCATTCTTCTGTGCAATTCTGCTTAAAAAAATGATGACTTTGAAGAAATACAGGGTGAACTCTTTCAATAATTGTCTGAATAATAATTAAAGACTCTTAGGGCCTTGTGATACAGGGCAGGAATGAGCTTCCTTGAAGTTTGTTCCATGACTCATGCCGTGGCATAATTAAATTAAAAAGCTTTCATCCTGTATTCAAACACTTTCCAGTTTTTAAAACACAATTATTGCTAATAGGATTTGCCCAAAGTTTTAAGAATCAATAGTAAAATGCAGCTGACATGCATAGATGCTGTATTTACAGATTGAATGAATCAAATATGTGTTAGTCAGTGTTGCCTTAACCTGAAGAGTGCTGTGTCTCCCATTTGCTATGTGGGAAAAAAAAATTACTTTATTCCACAGTGTAAAGTAATTCAGAAGAGTCTGTATTCTCTAGGAATTCATTCCTCTTTCTAAAACAGGGGTAATCTGTCTTAAATAATACATAGAAAATATTTGCAAAAGCTGCATTTAAAGAAAAGGCACATTTGGTACACAAAATTCTGCCATCTGTTATATCTGTCTGCTGAGTAGGATGTTTACAGTGATTGCATAATCACTGGCAGATCACAGCTACTGCGTGTTCATTCTAAATAAAATTCAGAATGTTGGCCTTCTTCTTATACCCTGGGTTGAAAGTTTTAAAATATCTATATCTATGTATCCATACCTCTATCTCTATCTCTATTTTTTTTCTTTTATTATTTGCAATGATCCTTTGCATTCTTTAAAGTGATTTACCTACTATCCTACAAAATTTAAAAGACAGTGTTAAACACAAATTAAATGTGTATGTATCTATGTATGTATCTCTCTATCTCTATCTCTCTATCTATCTCTCTATCTATCTCTCTATCTATCTATCTATCTATCTATTTATTTATCTATCTATTTATCTACAGTATTTATCTATCATCTGTCCGTCTATCTCTCTATATATTTGGATAACATTCGGATATCATCTATCATATGTCTGTCTGTCTATCTATCTAATCTATTATCTCTATCTATCTATATCATCTATCATCTATTTTATGTCTGTCTGCCTGTCTAATCTAATCTATCATCTATCTATATAATCAATTCTCTCTCTCTCTCTCTCTCTATCCATCCACCCACCCATCCATCCATCCATCCACCATCTCTCTCTCTCTCTATCTCTATCTCATCTATCTAGCTATCCATCCATCATCTATCTAGCTATCCATCCATCCGTCCATCCATCTATCCATCCATCCATCTCATCTATTATCTATCTATCATCTATCTCATTTATCTATCTATCCATCCATCCATCCATCATCTCTCTCTCTCTTTATCTCATCTACCTAGTATCCATCCATCATCTATCCATCCATCCATCCATCCATCCATCCATCCATCCATCCATCTCATCTATTATCTATCTATCTATCTATCTATCTATCTATCTATCTATCTATCTATCTATCTATCTATCTATCTATCTATCTATCTATCTAATCCACCTATCTAACGTGTGTGTGTGTTTGTGTGTATTTGTGTATGTCTGTGTGCAGTAAATACCTCTAAGAATCCAACCACTTTTAATTCCAGTGAGTAACTTTTAAGCACATAGGTTGTCATGAGTGAGTGTTTTGTTTTGCTCTTGAGAAAGGCAATGACTTTAAATGATTTTATTGCTAACATGGAGCAAGAAGATTAAGACGAGATCATCAATAAGGCCACTGTGTACAGGTAGCTCTCATCGTACAACAGTTCATTTAATGATTGTTCAGAGTTACAAAGGCACTGAAAAATGTGTACTTATAAGACTGTTTCTCACAGTGACAACCTTTGCAACCTCTCCATGGTTGTGTGATTTACATTCAGATGCTCGGCAACCAATTCATATTTATAATTCACAGCTGACCTTCCAAGAAAGAAAGTCAATGGGGAAGCCAGGTTCACTTAACAACCAGGTTGCTAACTTATCAGCTGCAGTGATTCACTTAATAACTGAGGCAAGAAAGATTGTAAAATGAGGCAAAACCCATTTAACAAATGTCTCACTGAACAACAGAAATGTGGTCATAAGTCAAGGACTACTTGTATTGTTAGGGTATTTGTGGATGACCTTGGGAAGCCCAGGGAATCTGAAAGGAGGCAGAGGGACCTGGGAATGACTAGAGAAGAGATGGCAGAGTCCACGGCAAGATCTATCTATCTATCTATCTATCTATCTATCTATCTATCTATCTATCTATCTATCTATCTATCTATCTATCTATCTATCTATCTATCTATCTAATCCACCTACCTAATGTGTGTGTGTGTGTGTGTGTATGTCTGTGTGCAGTAAATACCTTTAAGAATCCAACCACTTTTAATTCCAGTAAGAACCCAGAGAAAACTCAGCAAGAACCCTTCCTAACTTATCAGACTTTAAAAAGATATAGTGGGAGAGTTGTACTTTGCATGATTATTTTTATTTATTTATTTAGTTTAGTTTGTCAAGCATGTATGAGAAAACAGGTATAAGTATGAACATAACATGTAAACATATAAGTATAAACAAGTATAAGTGTATACTTACAAGTATAAGTAAATATAATAAATGAGTACAAATAAATAGGAACAGCAGGACGGGGATGGTAGGCACACTGGTGCGCTTAGGCACGCCCTCTTACAGACCTCTTAGGAATGGAGTGAGGTCCATGGTAGACAGTTGAAGGTTAAAGTTTTAGGGGTTTGAGGATGTAACAACAGAGAGAGTTGAGGGAGTGAGTTCCAGGCATTGACCATTCTGTTGCTGAATTCGTATTTTCTACAATCGAGTAGAGCGATTTACTTTGAGTTTGTATCTATTGTTTGCCTGTGTGTTATGGATTAATTGTTTACATCATTACATTATTTAAATTGCATCTGCTTGTCATAAATATAAAATTGCAGAATGACTTATATAATCATATAAACTTATGCAATAAACTATGCAATTGTATAAATAAATGATTAAGTGGTTGATTAATAAATGATGGTGAAATAAACCATAATTTAGTCCTCCACCAATCTTTTCCATGGAGTAGTTAATTAAAAATTAACTGGAGTTTTTAAGAGTAATTTATACCTGTGGAAGATAGTGACTTAATTGTTCTGCTTCCAAAGCTTAGAAATTGAATGTAGATGAGGCAGTTTATGAAAGTGTTATGATCAAACAAATTTTTTATCTTTGTAAGAACTTGAAATTCTCTGAGATGCCAAAGCAATGGTGCAGTCCCCATCAAACATACTGGTAAAATAAATAGGAAAGTGTTTATTTTTTCCACCTCTCTCTTTTTATATCCGTGCAAAATTCAGTGTTGTTTAAATATTTAATATGGAAATGTTTCATGCAAAATTCAGCTGAAGCTGCTTTACTTTTAGTTAAGTTTGAAACCATATGGACTTTATTGGTTTAGCCATATGGGCATCATCCTACGCCCATTGCCATCCATTTTTAGAAAAATGGCCATCCACAGATCCAGATGAAACTTTAAATTAATACCCTCCTGCTGAGTTATAGCAGTAAAAAAGTATCAAAACTATTGGGCAGAAGAGTTATTACCAGGGAAGAGTTATTAACTTCCTATCTAAGCCAAAGAATATCAAGAAATCTGAATTCAGCTGTTTCTCAGCAGTATAGCCAATCTATGGTGAATTGCTAATTTTCTAAAATTCCTGCAGAATGAGGAATATAAATTTCCTTTTGCTACTGTTGCCCTGAAATACATAGCTTTCCTCCCTTCCTCCCTCCCTTTCCCCTCTCCTTCTTTCCCTCCCTCCTTTCCCTCCATCCCATCCATCTTCTTTCCATCTGTCTTTCCCTTTCTCAAGTTTTTTTGCCTTGTTTTCAAGACAGAACCACTGCATTAGAAATTACCCCATGTGTCATTTATATCTCTAAGAAAGTGGTTTTTAACCTTAGCAAATTTAAGATGTGTGGACTTCAACTCCCAGTATCCCCCAGCTAGTATGTAACCATGGCCTATCCTATTTGGCTTTCTAAATCACCTTAAAACCATTTGAGAGACACCACTGTAACTGAGCTCAAAATTAGGTTACACAAGACCCAAAGGTGCTTTTTTCAAGAGGCAACGGGACTTTCTGGTTTTTTTCTTTTGAAGATGTTTCACTTCTCATCCAAGAAGCTTCTTTAGTTCTGACTGGATGGTGCGGAATGGAAGGATTTACACTACTTGCAAGACAGCTGGTTGGACATTTTGGACAGAGAGGACCACTGATTTGAAAGAGGGTCTACAACACAGTCCTTTCAGCAATTCCAAGAAGGCTCTGCGCTCATTTGCACCACTCAGGTGACCCTGAGGCCACAGATAAACCTCCAAGTGTTCTCAATGACTCTCTAAAAGGATGCAAATAACCAGCAAGGAGTATAGGTCCTTCCATTGAAGCTTCTTGGATGAAAAGCGAAATGTCTTCAAAGAAAAATCAGAAAGTCCAGTTGCCTCTTGAAAAAGCATCTTTGGTACAACCATGACCTGGATGATGGAGAATCTCCACAAACATTTAAGTACACAAGCTTAAATGCTTGTTTTTACAGCTAATGCAAACCTTTTCAATCAAGAAGACTCACCTGATGTCTGTTCAGCTTTATAAATAATCCCAGGAATGGACATTCACTATAATATTGGAACCTGACTTGACCATTCCAACATCCCTGTTCTGTTTTTCATTTTCGCTATGTAACAATGAAAGTCCAGTTAGAACAGAATGTAGTGCTGTACAATAATCTAATACAGGAAGTCCTCCACTTACAACCTTCTGTTTAGTGACCTTTCAAAGTCACATGACACCCCTCTCCATAATCATGTGATCAAAATTCAGACGCTTGGCAACTGACTTCCATTTATGACATGGTTGCAGTGTCCCAGAATCATGTGATCATTTTTCACAAGCAAAGTCAATGGGTAAGCCAAATTCACTTAACAACTTGTTGACTAACTTAACAAGCACAATGATTCACTTAACAATGATGGCAAGAAGGGTTGTAAAATGGGGCAAACCTCAATAACTGTGTCACTTAGCAAGAGAAATTTGGGGCTCAAGTGTGATTGTAAGTCAAGGACTACCTGTAGAAAGTTCCATATTTTTGCTCTCTTAGAGAACAGTGATAGATGAAGAGTTTCAGAAAGTAGGTGGGAAAGTATGTGAGCTGTGGGAAAATTCAACTGATACTTATTTATTTCTTTATTTTTACAAAGGTAACAAATATATTGATCACTCCACTCCCTCTTATTTTCCTCACAACAACAACCCGTGAGGTGAGTTGGCTACTGTACTGAGAATTGATTCAATTTTTAGGGTTTTTTTTTTCATAATTTTGAAGTTAGCTCAAAGAAAGACAATCCAAAGTTTATTTCCAATTTCTTTTTAAGGAATTGCAATGAAAACTGTAGTTTTGAAGTGCCATTAATGAGGCAGCTTCTTTTTTTAAAAAAAATAAAAATCATCTGGTACTTAAACATATGAAAAAAAAAAAAACATTAAATTTTACACATAAGGTTGGCTCAATAAGGCTGTTAATTTTGGCAAGTTCTAGAAGTAAGATGAAATGGGAATTTATTCTACTTGGCCCTACGCAAAATTCAATGTTATTTGCTGGCAGGCTGTTACTTTTTTTATTTAAACAAGGGTGAGAACCTTCCCAAAAAAACCTCTTATTTGAAAATGTTAAAAAGCTAATCAGCTGTTGGGAAGTGCGCTTGTAATGCACAGAACTACATTATTTGGGTCGTTGAATCTTCAAAATAAAAAACTGTAAAAAGCAAGCAAGCCAACACATTACGCTGTATAAAGTACACTTTGCTTAGGAAATAATGTGGCAGTAGGAGTAGCTGTATTAACTCTTGCAACAGCTCACTGAAGATAATTAGATCTTTCAATCTGAAGACCTTGTGTCCTACCTCACTCCTGCTAGACTCCATTTTTCCTTGTTGAAACCTTCATGAATCCATTTTTCCACAGGTGGAGAATCATTTCTCAAGAAGAAATGATTCAAGATCTATCCAGTTCTGGGAAATGCCAGGTTCAGAAGGTGTAGATACTTGTTGCATTAAAATGCAAAAGGTGAATATTTACAGAGCTAGAAGCAGGGTTAGGAAGAAAGACATTCTCATGAATAAGAAGCTAAGGACTATGAAGATTCTCAATCATCCAGGTCATGGTTGTCCCAAAGTTCTAACTGAAGAAGCTTCTTGGAAGAGAAGGGAAACATTTTCAAAGAAAAACTAAGGAAGTCTTATTGCCTTTCGGAAAAGCACTTTTGGGACAAGAAGAAAATGAATAAGATACTTGGAACCGGGAGGAGTTGGGAAGACTCTGAGACATAAAGGAAGTTAAGTTTTAATTTCCTGTTTGTTGTAAACCAATCACCACCATCAATAATGCTAACTGATTTGGGCTAGACCTGATATATAATCATCATCTGGATTTTGTAGTTTTAACTAGCTTCTGGCCTTCTTCACTTTTCACTTTCCACTGTTTGCTGGCATGTGAGCTTATGAACCACTTTGGATTGTGGTTTTTAATTCTGGTATATTTGCTATCTTTTCACCTACTTCATCTAGGTATGATATGTAGCTTTCTGCATTGCTGGGTTTATCAGCAATGTTTATAATGAGCTGCATTATAAACAGGATGAAAATTCTATTTGGTTCCTTGTGGAAAGTTTGATGGATTGGTAATTTATTTTTCAGTGCTGAGGATGGGACCAGATGTCCCCCAACATGGAAGATAGAGGGACAGTTTTAGAAAGATGCTTTAACTTTGTCCCCTTGTGCCACCTTCTGCCTACCAGCCAGTCTCTTCTTGAAAGCTTCCAGTGATGAAGCTCCCACAATTTCTGAAGGTAACTTCTGTTCCATTGGATGGTTACTCTCACTGTCAGAAAATTTCTCCTTATTTCCAGGTTGAATTTCTCCTTGATCAGTTTCCATCCACTATTCCTTCAGGTGCTTTGGAAGATATCTTGACCCCTTCCTCTCTGTGGCAGCTTCTCAAATATTGGAAGACTGCTCTCATGGCTCCCCTTGTCCTTCTCTTTACTAGATTAGACATATCCAATTCCTGCAACAGTTCTTCATATGTTTTAGTCTCCAGTTCCCTAATCATCCTGGTTGTTCTTCTCTGTATTCTTTCCAGAGTCTCAAGATCTTTTTTTAATAGTGTGGTGACCAAAACTGGATGCAGTATTTTAGGTGTGGTCTTACTAAGGCTTTACAGAATGGTATTAGTATCTCACTTGATCTTGATCGTATCCCTCTGTTAATGCAATTTAGGATTGCATGCTATCTACTTACTCATATGTGAAACTACTTCATTCAATAAAGGACAATAAACCATAACAAAAACAGTGATATATATATAAATCATAACCTGCAAGATTTTGATGTAATTCAGCAGTCAACTTAGAGAAGGTTTATTGTGAGTTGGCAATCCCTTTGGAATCTTTTTGTGGATTGAGTTGTCCCAAGGGACTGCTGTTGATTGATGCAACCCTAATCAGCATATAACTCTGTTTTTTGAATCCTTGGTGACTGGAATGTACTTCATTTCAGAAGAAAATAAATCCTTTGATCTTTACTCACTTCTCACAAGTTAATCCCACAAATCCATTGTTGGTTGATTGAAAGATCTGTTCGGTCTGTGTTTGCCTTTGATAGAGCCATGATGGCATTTCCCTTTTTCTTAACACAGCCCTCCTGCTGTCTTTATGTACTTTGTGGTGACCTGAAGCTTGTATTCCTCTGCTTGGAATTTTTTTGTCAAGCATCCCCTTCTTTGTAGTGACATTTAAAAAATAAGACCTCTTTGAGTAGCATATATTTTGCAGCTGACACAATTTCACCAGCATTTTCCTTCATTCAGTTGAAAGTTAAAAACACAATAATGTCAAGCTAGGAAAGCAACATTTCCAAATGCAAGCATTTAACTTTATCTTGAAATGTTGGGAAAGTGGCCACAAAGGTGCTTTTTCAAGAGGTAACTAGACTTTCTGATTTTTCTTTGAAGACGTTTCGATTCTCATCTAAGAAGCTTCTTCAAGAAGCTTCCTTGGATGAGAAGCGAAACATCTTTAAAGAAAAACCAAAAAGTCCAGTTGCCTCTTGAAAAGAACACCTTTGGGACAACCATGACCTGGATGACTGAGAATCTCCATAGACCTTTAAGTAAGTGGTGTTATTGGCACTTTAAGATTCCCCTCTGGAGATTCTCCTGAAGTTAAGACACTTTGGTCATGTGGAAAACCATTAATCATCCCAACAGTGAGAACAATTAATCAGTGGAATGACTTGCCTTCAGAAGTTGTGGTTTCTCCATCACTGGAGGCTTTTAAGAAGAAGCTAGACAGCCACTTGTCTGCAATGGTTTAGGGTCTCCTGCTTGAGCAGGCAATTGGATTGGTAGAAGACCTCCAAGATCCCTTCCAACTCTGTAGTTCTGTTATGCTCCTTTCTTTTTTTCTTCTCAGTCTAAATTCTTCTCAAGACTGATCTTTCATGGATGTTCACATACAGGAGTGGGAGGCAGGAATTTGATCCTTCTAGTTTTATGGAGATACTGCTCCTAGAGATCTTGTAATTGACTGTGTTAATTAGGGCTAATGGGAATTGAAAACTAAATATGGAAGACACCATTTGGTTCTCACTATATTATGCTTTCCCAAAAGGGCCATTATTTGAGGATAATGATCCCACCCTGTAAGCTATAATAACTTGTGGACTAGAAGTAGAACTTAGGTAGTGCCTACTATATGAGCTATTTATGCATGGTAAAATAATTTGATTCAACTTAAGAGGACTCCTTGCAAATCTTTGGTTAACAGTGCAGAAATAATTCACAAGAGCCTTCTTCTGCACAATTTGATTTCCTAGTATATCTAGGATTGTCTCCTCTCTAAGTTCTGTTTAGGTCTCAACTTGCTTGGTCTTTTGATGTCTCATCTTTTCAGCTTTTTAATAGATGTAGACATTGACATAAACACCCTTTACGTACTGTTCGAAATAATAATAAAAAATTATGATGCCCATTTCAGATATATGTGATGGATGGAAGCCCCTTGATACAATATAAAGTTATGGGAAGATAATTCTTCCTCTTCAACCCTTTTAAAAAAATGCAAACATGGAAACAGTTCCTTGGAAACTGTTCACATGGAAACACGGCACATAAAACCATTAGTGTTCAGAAATATGTGATATTTTGCAAATGGAGGATGAAGAGGAGGAGGGGGGAGGAGGAGGAGAAGGAGAAGGAGGAGAAGAATCTGCTATATTTTAAGAAAAGCAGATACTTGCCAGTAGGCACGACCCAAGTGTGTTATCTCATGTCAGAAGTCCAAAATTCCTGAAAATTCACTGTCAACTTGTAAAACATTCCTATGCCTGTTTTCAAGTTGCCATAAACAAGGGGGGGCGGGATCTGAAGGAGCAATATGGCAGTAAAACCAGAACTACATTCCACCATTATCTTAAAAAGATTGTAGCTAGGCTACCGAATCTTCTGGCTGGGAAAATCCTTTATTGGAGAATGTGATTGATGACATCCAGCCTGTGAACGTGCTTCATTGAAGAATCTGATTTATGATACACCAAGAGGGGAGGGGGGAAACAGGATCACAGGTGACTGTGAATTACATATGCCAGCGTTGGCTTCTTTTAGGTTAATGCTGGTATGTTGCTCCTAATAAATCTTTTGTATTTTTTTTTTTTTTTTAGTTTTTTGAAGCTTGGCTCGAGGCTCATGATTTAATTAGGGCTATTGCCGGAACCTTGACATTCACGTCTTTAGAAATCTGGAATAGACTGTATTGTTCTTCCTGATCACTTTAGATCCAATAGAAGTTTTTCTGGAAATAGCCATGGATTGAACTTTGTGTTTGAAATTACATAATGTGAGAGCATTAATCTTTTCTTCAAATCTCTGAGTTTGGGTGAGCTTTATTGTAAATGCTTTTTTTCTCAGAACAACATGTTTGTGAACTGCATTCCAACAATCAGCTTTGCACTTGCTGTGGTATATCATTGGCCAGCATTAAATCCACTTAAAACTACTTTTGCAAGAACCCCTTTACTTCCAGAGAAGAAATGTATTTCATCATGTTGTCCTTCTAAGAATATCAAAATAAATTAGGAAGCTTTCTGAGAGAATCATTTTGGCTGGACTAAATGACCCTTTCCTCAGAATTACTCTGTTTATTTATTTATTTTGAGCAAATGGGAATCGTATAAGGTTGAATTTGAGATTTCGTATAAGGAAATCATCTCTGTATAAGGGTGACAAAAATCAGCTTGGGCTGTTCTCCTTGAAATAATTAGAAATCAACAGAGTTTTAACAATGACTTTCCCCATAAATGTGCTACCGGAGATAGAGATTGCCAAAGGAGAAAGCTACAAGAAAATTTGTAACTGGGAAATATGACATCCCATATTTGCTCTGCACCAACATACTTAATAGTTTAATAAACAAGCTAATATCTCTCTGTCCCCTTTTATATTTATAAGTATGAATGCATAACAATGATTTTTCTTTTATTATTTTCAATGATCCTTTGCATTCTTTAAAGTGATTTACCTAATACCCTACAAAATTTAAAAAGCAGTGTTAAAGAAACAATAAATGTGTACTTATCTCTTTATGCATATCTCTGTCTATATATGTATCTCTGTCTCTATCTCTGACTCTATCACCATCACTTTATATCTATAGATACACACAGAGTGAGAGAGAGAGAGAGATACACAGTGTCAGTTTTTGTACATGCACACACAAACATACCCACAATTATATGAAAAGAAGACATAACACTTGCCTTTTCTTCAGCAAACACTGTTGTGTCATCTGCTGAACTGTTCAAATAAAATGAAATAACACTTTAAACTATCCCACTTCAATACATGGACCTGAACACTAGCAGTTGTATTGGCTGTGATTTATTTTAATCCCTTTTTGATTTGGGAGGCGGGGCATTCACCAATCATCCTTGCAGTTTCTGGTCTTGACTTCAGCTCTTCCAAAGGTTAAAAACACAGGACATCATGCACTTATGGCCCTTAGGAGATTGGAGAGGTTAATTATACTGCCTCCCACATAGATGAACCATTAAGAAAGACAGTTTAACAACTGTCCCAGGAAATCACCAACTTCTTTGTTTTCAAGGAGACTTTAAAAAAAACAACCTTTCAGTTCTGTTCAAGTCTATTTGCAAGGACTGCACATTATTTATTCTGCTTGTGTAGGTATTGTAAAACTTGAGTGCTTTTGAACAGGAGCCATATTGCTTTTGATATGTCAAGTTCAAAATCATCTCCTCTTTTTGCTGTTTGCACAAGTGACTTTCCCAACAGACCTTTGAGTCTGGGTGCCATTTGGTTAAGTGAGGATTTCTATTGTATCATTTATAAAGTCTCCGTTTCTGTTGACAGGCAAATCCAGTTTTTATGAGCTTTAGACTCCTGTGAAAACTGAATGTTTACCTGGCCAGAAAGGAGGATTATTTTTTAAAAAAACAAAACCCGATAAACATTGTTTATTAATAATAACAACCATTGTTTCTTGTCCTGTCCCTCTGGTGCTTTGGAGAATAATTTGACCCCCTCTTCTTTGTGGGAGCCCCTCAAATACTGAAATACTGCTATCATGCCACCTCCAATTCTTATTTTCTTTAGACTAGCCAGACCCAAAACCTGCAGCTGTTCTTCATATGGTTTAGTTTCCAAACCTTTGATTCCCTTACTTGCTGTTCTCTGAACTTCTTCCAAAGTCTTAACATCTTTTTTGTAGTATGGTGACTGAAATTGATTGCAGTATTCCAGGTGCAATCTTACTTGGGTTTTGTAAAGAGTTAAAAGAGGGGTCAGCCTAGAATCCCTACATAGGCACAAATGGACTAAGTCCAACCCAGGAGTGGGATTTTTTTAACAACTAGTTCTGTGGGCGTGGCTTAGTTGGTGAACGTAGCTTGGTGGTCATGTTGGCTGGGCGTGGCCAACTCAATATCACTCACATCAAGGCACCATCTCCTCACCTGGCCTCTCATGACTGTGGGGATGCTGCAACAGTCATAAGTGTGAAAACGGTCATAAGTCATTTTTTTCAAGTGCCATTGTAACTTTGAATGGTCACTCCCCACAAGCAAGGTACTAACAAATGAGGGGGGAAAAACTCCAGAGAAGTTCCAGAGACAGGAAGTCTAGTCCTATCAAGAACGTAATAAGGGTTAATAGAGAGACAGTTTCTGTAAGCAACACCAGAATGTTTTTTTCCTGCCTTCCTTATAGGATTAGGCCAGTAATTTCTTCTAACAACCGGTTCTCCAAACTGCTTGGAATGTTAACAACCGGTTCTAGCGAATAGATGTGAACTGGTAGAATCCCATCCCTGGCCCAACTCCACCTTGAATTCCATTGACACTTATCTAACCCCAAACAGGTGCTAAGCATTAGTTGAGATGATTCTTGTTCATAGGCTTTTAACAATAAAGTACTTTAATTGGACTTTCGCTGTGGACCTTTTTGGTGCCTGACGTATGAATCTTGAAAATGTTCTGTATGATTATATGTAACTGAGTCCAATGTTTTCTGTTGTTTTTGTTTTCATACATTCATCAAGCATGATCAAATGTCCCTTTGTGTTTCTTACGTTTCCAACGGTATGGAACATCTTAATCTGTAACAGATCAAGAGCTTGGGAGGATTTGGAATGGATGCTGTCAAGGCAGATTTGATTGTAGAAATTGTAAGGACAAATGAATGCTCATTATTTTTGACTTGTTTTGTGTTTTGTCTGTATGGCATGCATCCTTTTTCAAAGTAGGGGCCTTCTTTTTCAGTAGTGGCACCACTGGGGAATCAGAGTGCTTTGCAGCAGCCATGTTACCACTTCTTGACTTACAGATGGAAGTGATATATTTTTCTTCAGCTTGACTATTCCTACCTAAAGAATTGCTTTCCCTCCAATTTCGTTTTTAATGAATAGTTCTGTGTGACTATCATTTTAAATATCTTAATCTATTGTTTTATTAGAGTCATATGGTGGGAAGGGACCTCAGAGGTTTTTCTAGTCCAATACCCCTGCACAACCAAGACAACTATCAGACAAATGAAATCTGGTTTAAAGCAGAAGTGTAATATCATAAATTAGACCCTCCCTACTTCACTTGTAGATAAAGGCAGGGAAGGAGGTGACATGATAGGAATCTTCCAATATTTGAAGGGCTACCACAGAAAGGAGTGGATCGGGCTATGGACCAAAGGACCAGAGGGCAAGGAATAAGTAATGGATAGAAAAGTACCAAGGAGAGATCCAACCTAGAACTAAGATAAATTTCTATGAGAACAATTAATTAGTGAACAGCTTGCCTTCAGAAGTTGTGCATGCTCCATCACTCGAGGAATGCCTGCCGAGATTCTCAATTATCCAGGTCGTAGTTGTCACAGGTACTTTTCAAAAATAATTGAGCTGTTTCTTTTTTATTTGAAAACATTTTGCTTGTCATCCAAGAAGCTTCTGAACTGAACAAGCTTCTTGGACAAGAAGCAAAACATTTTCAAAGAAAAACAAAACAAAAACAAAATCCAGTTGCCTTTTGGGACATTCTTCACTGGAGGATTTCAAGAAGAGACTGAATAGGTTGTACTAGAAGACCTCAAAGGTCCCTTCCAAATCTGTTATTTTGGTATATAGTTTTCATATTTTTCTGAACCATTGTGGATGTTGTACTTCTTGGTTTCTTCTAAAGACTCTACAATCTTAAATGAATGAAAGTGCTCCATTTTGAGCTGGGCAAATGTTTCATCCAGCCCATCACAAACTGTGTCTCAAATTTTAGAATTTTTAACAAATTAACAGAGTTTGAAGGGACTTTGAAGGGACTTTGTAGGTCATCTAGTCCAACTCCCTGCCCAAGCAGGAGATCCTATACCATAAAGCTCCCACAACTTCTGAAGACAAACTGTTCCATTGATTGACTGTTCTCACTTTCAGAAAATGTCTCCTTATTTCCAGATTGAATCTCTCCTGGTTCAGTTTCCATCCATTATTCCTTGTTTGGCCTTCAGGTGCCTTGGAAAATAACTTAACCCCCTCCTGTCTGTGGCAGCACATCAAATATTAGAACATTGCTATCCAATGCTATCCTCCCCTGGTCTTTCTCTTCACTAGACTAACCATGCCCAGTTCCTGCAACCATTCATCATGTTTTAGCCTCTAGTCTCCTAATCATCTTGGTTGCTCTTCTCTGCACTCTTTCTAGAGCCTTTTTTTTTTCAACATCTTTTTTATAGTGTGGTGACACTATTTAAGTGTCTACTTAAGATCAAGGATGCTTGTGGATTTAGCTTTCCTACAAAAACAATCTGACTCCCAGTTTGTTAAATTATATCATAGAGGTTATGGATATTCTGAACACTAACTACCTTGCTAAATGTTGTGTTCCTTCAATTGGAAACATGTTTAGAAAACACATATTTGGTTAAATTTGCCTTGAGAAATCTGTATGAGGACAAGGGGGATCAAGACCTTGTTGGTACTATTTCTTTGTAGAACATATTGAAATAAAATGGGTTTTCATGGATTAAAATATATGTTAATGAGTGCAGAAACTGGATGGAGCATATTTTGCATTGATTAGATGTGCAGCTGTTGATTCAACTATCTCCATGTAAGATCACATCCATTGAAAATATTTGGGATTGAAAAGACAGAATATAAAGATAACAAATCTGCATGCCGTCTATCTGTTCTCTAATTTATTCATGGTGTCTTGCAAGTAGAACATGATTGGAATTTCCCTACTGACTCCCACCTAGATCCCTGCTACCAATATGTCTTAGTGTCATGCAATTTTAAATATATTCACTGCATAGAGTGGGAAGTGCTGATAGATATAACTTTAATACAAGGTGGCGAAGAATTAAAAGGAATTGAAGCAAAAGAGAAGAAAAAGATGAGTCCATCAGTAGGCAACCTTTCCAATAATTAACAAGCTTTCCTGAAAACTACCATATTTTATTCCTTTATCAGAAAACCCCTTTCTCCTTTTCTAGCAAAATACCAACATTGGTTTTCCAGGTGTGCACATCTACCAGTTGCTGTTAAAAACTACATTTCCAAATTACATTTGCTTCTTTATTAATAAAATAAATAAATACTGACAATTTATTGACACCAGATTTCATTGCCTGGAAAAAAAAACCTGCATCATAAAGATTCCCCAAAATATATTTATTTTTGGGGGGCGGGGATAGTTATTATTATATCTCATTGGCTTATTCCATCTATATTGTTGTTGTTTTCTGTGAGAGTTCATGCTGATCCAGATGCTGCATTCTTGGCCAAAATGGGATACAAGGATTGGTTGCTCGGCAGTATTAGGAGAGTAGCCAGAATGTTCATCCTTGACCTGCAGACCCAATGTGATAATTGTTGTTGACTCTCCTGCATGAGAAATGTGGGTCAGAAAAAGGCCATGGACTGCCTCTAAGAGGAATGTCTATTTCCGTTGAGTTTTTTAGCTGAATACACAGCTTGCTACTCAAGACTCAAATGGAGTTGGTAGTTTGTGGTTTATCATGCAATGAAAGCCCAGCCCTTTCCATAGAATAATGTTTGAGAGCCAACCTAGGTTTCTCTTAAGCCAGAAGTCCCCAAACTGGGAATTGAAGTCCACAAGTCTTAAAGTTGCCAAGTTTGGGGACCTCTGGCTTAAGCCATAGCATGATTTATATAAGTTAGCAGTCGAATGTTGTTATTTCAGCTATAAGCATTTGCTGAAGTCTAACTAAACCCAAGGATTCAGATAACTGGCTTTTTATACTGATGTTCAATGGACCAATGGGCAGCCCCAACCTTCAAAATGAAAATTATGAAGAGGAATCAACTCTAGGAATAGCATCTATAAAAGCAATTTTAAATTCTGCATAGACTTTTAAATATAGTATGCAATATCAGGATATGAAGACTGGCCATCCCCTGACATCTCTTCTGATTACCCAGTTTAAGTTTATTATTTAGATAATTTGCAAATAGTTTACTATATAGTTCAATAGTTCTGTAACTAAGCTGAGTCTTCCTTATTTTCCCTCTTATAAATAGGGACTATTACAAATAGTCTTTGGTTAACAATCTTTTATCCAGAAACTCTTCTTTATGATAGTGTTAAATGTGGAGACTGTGTCCTCATAGTTACGGCTGTCACAACACTCTCCCCAATCATGTCATCATGATTGGCCATTGGCTCACCATTACAATGCTACAACATCTTGCAATCAAGTGACCATTATTTGCAATCTTTGCTGCTGGCTTCTCACAAGCAAAAGTCCATGGGATTAATATTGGCCGTGTAGAATTCACTTAATGACCATCTCTAGGGTTTGCTTAATGTTGACAATTGGAACTGTCAGAACTGCCATCCTAAATTGGTGGAGTCATGTGACTCTGTGCTTTATGACTGTGCTTAATGATGGAGTTGCCCATCTCAATTACAGTTGTTAACTGAGAACTTATTGTATTGTTATCCCATAAATCAATTGGTTGGGTTGATAAATATAAATTGTGTTGCCAAAAATGTCCATCACCAGTTACAATCAATTTAATTACTTTAGCTGTGTCAAATATCGTAAGAAATAAGGGTGGGGGATCATTAAAAACAGTTCCCACCTAGAACTTTCCTGACACTCTCTACAGAAGTTGATGGTGCTCCATCTTTGGAAGAATTCAAGAATAGAGTGGACTGTTGTTTTTCCAGAACAATATAGAGTTTCCTGCTTGAACAGGAAATTGGACTTTTTACATCCCCTTCAACCCTATTATTCTATGTACTATGTAATATAAACTAATTAGGTGAGGTAGCTGTCCAGCGTGCTGAAATCAAAGTATGCATTATTAATTGTAACTGGTGGATACAATACAAAGCTCTACAATATGGTTTCCCCAGCTAAGACAGGGACGCGACTGCCCAAGTTTGTCATTAATCTGACAGGGCCTGAGCAATAATTTAGCAGAAGATAGGGGTGTGTTTTGTCTGGCATAAAGTTGATTCTGCACCTCCTTTATTCTCTTCCCTTTCTTTTTTTTTTTGCTAAGGATTGATTTATATTGTGATTTAAAGAAAAAGCAGGCTTTGATAGTGCTTCTTAGAAAGGTAAAATATATAAACAGCATAAGTAAATTCCCTGTTAAGCTGCTTGAATTCTCACTCCAATCATGGTTCATCATGACTCTTTGGTTAGAAGGAATACATTGGTCTTTTCCTTAGCACAGAATTTGCTGATCAGCAGATCATACCCCTTTATCTGATGATTTTGCAGGTCATTTGCAATTAAACCTGAGTGACTCTCTAAGACACATTAAAAGTTGGCCATTCAGTTATGGTATTAGCATTTCTTTCTTTCTACTTATGTCATGGAATACCATTAATGACCTCCAAACTCTTCATGGACTTACTCATTACTGTGGTCAGAGCTAGGGAATAACAGCTGCTCTCTAAATGTGGTCCCACTTCTAATTTTAAGAGAAAACATTAAAAACATAGGGGTGGTGACCCAACAGTCAACAATTCATGTTCTCCCCATTCTTCAAAAACTCCCCAGTTGAAAACAAAGTTATCCAGACTGCAGAGATTCTACAGGTTTGGAAACAGTGATATGTTTCAAATATTTTTACCATCGGTTTGGTGGGCGTGGCTTGGAGCACACACTTTGTGCACGTGCACTTTGTGGCAAACATGCACTTTGAGCAGGTGCAGAGGCATTTTGAGTCATCTCCTGCAATCCTGCACTCTCCCTGACGCTTCAGCAGCTGCCGCGCAAATTGCTGTGCCGCACAAAGCAGCTGCGCTTCAAAAGCAGGACATAAAGGTTAGTATGGGAGCCCGGGCAGGTGGGTGGGCTCAACACAGAGCGTTAGAGAAAATTGGTTTGGTCTCCGCTGCTCGTCACTGCTACCAGCTCAGCAGAACCGGGCCGAACCTGTAGATTACCACCACTGATTGAAAGTCTAATTTTGGTTGATAGATTTCAAACTTGAAAGATAGGGCCTCACCTGAACTGGAACAACTTCCTCTTAAATTCTAGTTCTCACATACTTACCTTGTGTCTTGATCCTATTTTTCTCCTTTGTTAGAAAACTCAGAAACTGGTTCAAATGTGAAGAGATCCATCCAAACGCTATCAAACCCAATGAGGGAAATCAGTTCTGTAAAGTCAGATAGGGAATTGCACCACTATTTATTTACATCAGTTGCTGGCACTTGTCCGTGCCTGCCCAAAGGCCAGGAATCAGGACAACAGCTCATGTCCAGCTTCCATTCATCATGGTTTGCCATAAGAATTCTTCTAAGAGGTAATCCATTGAGAATTCTTTGTATTGTTTTTTTTTTTCCTCAGTGAAGCCTTGATGTCGTGTATTCCTAAATTGCATTTCTTCATGACGGCAATTCTAAGTGGACTTTAATTATCTGGGATCATGTATTGTATTGTGCAGCCTTCATACAAGAGAAAAACACATGTAAGCCAGAACCCCCACAAAATGGCTGCAGTCATTAACTCTGTCCCTTTGTTATTTTTTTTTTCCATTACATTTGAGATAAAGACTGAGCTATGTTCCAAGCGAATAGACAACGGCAGTGCAAGTGGGAATAGCAGACTCCAGTGAAATATTGAACACATAATAAGGGGAAGTGCAGAGAATGAAAATGAGAAGATAAGACGACTACATGGGTCTTTGCCGAATAAAATCATTGACCAGTGAGATACTGGGATGTAATATGGTATTTAGATGGAAAATTGCTCAGGCAATAAAACACCGGGGACCCGACTAGCATCATTCTCCTGAGACATCTTTATTATTACAATTTTCAAGTACTGGTGCATATCTCAGTGCTGAAGATCCTAATACAATAGTTAGGATAGCTATGTTGCTGAAACTTGAAATTAAATGTCTTGCAGTTCTTAAGTACATAATGAACCCTGGCTTTGAACCAACCTATTCTTATGTTTTCATAATTCAAAGGGAGACTGCGTGCTAATTTACCTTTTATCTGTTTGTGTGGTTCTGCACACAGGACTGAATAGCTGATGCCACCTTCTCTTGAACAGAGTCTGTTGACTTGTTGACTGCTGTAATAAGCAAGCATTTTGTTTCTTGGGCATCTGTTTTTCTGCATGGATGGACTGTATAATTCTGTCATTGGAAACTAGGCATACATTATACATTCCATTCAGATAATGTGTAGGTAGTCAGAGAAACCATGTTTTGCATATCTGTTCCAAAGTTGGGCTTTATCACACATGGACCAAACAAAGGTTATTCTAATCTCAGTGAGCAAATTGCAAAATGTAGGAAATGTTTTCCAGCTTCTATCTTTACTAACCTTAAAGGAAGCCTAGAAGGAAATTGGATGGAAAGAGAAGAAGGAAAGGTAGGAACTCACAGACTAACAGTGCCTGGGGACATACCATGTCTTCATGACTTTCCAGATCTCAGGCTATTCCAAACATCAACAGGCAACAATAAAAGAAACCACACATAAAACTGATGTGTAACTCAACTGTATACACAGAATAACTTTTATGTGTGTTTTGGATTGATCAGATATACTATAAATACCAGAACATACTATATATACAGAAGTCGGCTATTCAGTTCTTGCAAACAACTTTTGTTTAACCGTAACATATTAAATTAAATACAGTTATCCCCAACCATCCATCTTAGTGTACAAAAGTATGTCTAAGTTCATACAGAACATTAAATCTAACCAATCAAGCCACATTTTGGGTTTTGCTTTTCTGGCTTTATGCTGGACCACCTGGAGACATTGTAGTGGAATTTAGTCTGGATTCTCAGGAGGGAGGATATGCATTCCAGAAGAGTCAGGCAAGCTAGTTCACATAGTTTGTGAGAAAGAAAGAGGGTGAAGACATCCACTCCCCAATAATCCCCAAAGTGTATACTTTGTATAGATAGTAGTTTACTTCAATTTGCCAAGATTCTGTCTATAGGAGGAACAACAGAGATACCTGCTTGGAAGAATCACATGTCTTTCTTGGGTTTTGGAGCCTAACATACATGTGTCTTAACTGTTTGGGTTGCATCTTTATATCAAGAGGTCGCTTGACAGAGTACAGAGAGCCGTTCACAATCAGCAGTAATTATGAATATATATTTCATATCACTACTTTTAGACCATAAACAATCATTTGTCACAATAGGATAGAGACATATGCATAAACAGTAACTGTTCTGTTTTTGTTTCACATTACTTCTTGGAAGATTTTTTTTCCTCATCAAGGTGCATGTTATGCATAACCTAATTTAATGGCTTCCAGTAATATAATGTTTTACCTAATTTGAAGTGAGCTTTCTTATCAGTGTGTTTTGCAATTAATTTAATCTTGTTTCTGTTATTTCCTTAGTACTTCTTTCTCCATCCTGGGGAACTTCATTATATTTGCAAAAGCTTTAAATTAAAGTTTTGGATAGAAGTGAGATGATTATCAGTTAATTTAATTATGGTTCTGCATTTGGTCATTTAACAATATGTCTTCTCTGTTTCACTATGAATTTTGCTCCTTTCTTTTTCCTTCCCTGCTCCATTAGAAGGGGTACATGTAGAAAAATATTTCCATTTTCATTAAAGGAAAACCTGATCTGATAACCGCCATTGCTAGATCTTCATTATATTTCCTTTCTTTACAGGTATGGTTTTGATTTTGCAACCATTACCTTGTGTTAGTTCTACACAAAGTAACTGTTGAAAATTGTAATGACACATTTTGGAAAAACTTTCCACAATATTCGTTGCTCAGATCACTTGATATACAGTAGTTTTAGCTCAACTTTAGGTAATTGTTTTCTCATACATGATTTGACATTGGAGAGAACAAAATAAGTGTGGTTGTTATGCTAATATGTTACAACGTCTTACCAGTTATGAATATTTCAGCTTTAACAACAACACAAGAGCACACAATAGATATAAACTAAATGTAAACCACTCCAAACTTGATTGCAGGAAGTATGATTTCAGCAACAGAGTGGTCAATGCCTGAAACTCACTACCTGACTCTGTTGTCACCTGCTCAAACCCCCACTCCTTTACCCTCAAACTAACCTCTATCAACCTCACCCCATTCCTAAGAGGTCTGTAAGGGTCATGCATAAGCGCACCATCGTACCTACCATCCCTGTCCTATTGTCCCCAATTATTAGTTCCTATTTCATGTATTTAAACTTATGTTTATTTTTGTTTCTATTGTATTGTAAGTGTTTGACAAATAATAAATAAATAAATAAATAAATAAATAAAAACATGGAACAGCTTTTTGGCTTTCCTGAATTCTTTTTCAACTTAATCATATCTTGATAATTCAGAAACATTCAGCAGAATTGTAATGCAAAGGCAATCTAAACACATAACTGAGTAAGAGATACATTTCTGCTTATTTAGAAGTGAAAATACATGGTTATTTTTCCCCTTGTACCTTTGTTCAGCCCACCTCATACTCCCTTTAAAGGTTAAGGAGATGAAGCGAGAAACAGAATGGCAAAGTTAATTTCCCTGCAGTTAAAAGGTGCCTGTGGAAGAGAAGTGACTTTGAATCCTTGCTTATATAACCATTGAGATAAAGCGAGAGCTAATTAGCTACTTGTGACTTTAATGAATAGTGCCTGATTGTATGACTGCGAATAATGCTGAAGGGGTAAAGAAACAGATAATGTTACAATTTAGGATGACAACAGGGTAAATTAAATGTGCCTCATTAATTTTGCTTAGGCATTTTGATGCTCTGGACTTAGCTGTATTGGTAGTAGAAATACCTTTGATATCATTTAAGATTGGATAAGTCTGAGGTTTCTTTTTTTTAACTCAGTTAAAAAAACTCCTAACTCCTCTTTCCAAATTAGATCTTGTCATGCCCCTGTCAGAGTCTGACTCCGAGGAGGAAGCCGGATAGCTGACAGGGAATGGGAGTGTGGCTCAGTTGGCTGTGGAGGAGGCTGGGGAAGGGCAGAGTACAGCTGGGCAGAGCAGGGGAGAGGGAGTTCAGAGGAAGAACCAGACCCACCCCCATCTTCATCCAAGGGCAGACAGGGAGGAACGGAGAAGAGAGCAACGTGGGTTGTGTGGTATACGGTGGAGGAAAAGGCCCTGATTCCCTTCATTAGCCACAGCTGGGAAGACAGTTTATAAGAAAGGAAGATGGTGTGCGGCAGGCTGTTGGGAGCAAACATGACTTTATTTTGTGTTGTCGTAGCTTACCTGTGTTCCTGGTGTCTTCCCAACCATGTGAGTTTTGCCATGCCTTCAAGTGTGAAATTCTTGCTCCTGCCCTGCCAAACTAATTACTTCAGTTTGGCTTGTTTGGACTTTAAGTTACAGTTTGTGTGTACCTTGTTTTGGACTGAATTTTCTCCAGTTAAAGGTTGTCCCTGGGAGAGTTTTTCTCCAGCCGAAGGTAACCTGGACATTGGGGGAAAAGTTGGAGATAATAAAGGGACTCTTATTTATTATCTTGACTGTGTTGCCTTTGTGCCATGCCCTGGGTCATCACAGATCTGGAGCTTTTGGGGTGCAACTGACCCCAAAACACAAAGCAAGGTCTGATCCTCCCCCCAAACCTTTGAACCTCCCAGGCAAAAGCTACCAGTTTGGGGAGATTCCTATATTATAGGCAGAGAACAATAAAGTAGCTAGTTTGACTCCTACTGGTAGGAGCCTGCTTGTTTGTGGCTGTCAAAACCAACAGGATTGGCAATTTATGACTTTTGTTTTGCACCCAAAATACTAGGCTGGGCATCAACTCATGACTTGTTTTCCAATCGATTGTGGGACTTTTTCCTCCCATTGTCCACATAACAAAAGACACTCTGTCAAGATGTTTCTTTCTGTGGTGTGGCCACACTGTCACATTTATCCCATGAGTGAAACAGGCTTAAGATGTCACAAGTCATCTCACGATAAAGTAGGATTTCCCATCTTGATTTCTGACACTGTCCAAGGGCAGCCTTGAGAGATATAAATCTGTCAGTCTCTGTCACCTTGAAAAGAAAGCCAGGTGACTGGCAGTGACTTGAAACAAAAGCAAGAGAGGACAAGGACAAGGCAATAGGTACAACAAATTCAAATGCCATTGTAATTTTCTGCCAGTTCAAGGTTGACTGGAGAGCACTTCAACTCTAAGGGTCTCAATTTATGCTTTATGGTAGAGGGAGAAAAAGCAGCCTTAAGAAGTAGTCTAAACATTTGGTGTTTATTATTTTTTTCCCCGTAGCCGTCTTCATCTTCATTCATATAAATCATGTCTCTATCTATCATGTTCTGAAGAATCATGAAAATAAGGAGGTGATTATCTTTTTCTTGTTCATTGGCTTGAAGAAGGAATAGCTGCATTAAAGAGAAACAAATTTTTTAAAGAGGAATTTGGCATTGGACAAACAACTTATTGACTTTGGTCATCAGTGTGAACGTGTATAATAAACCTAGGTGTTTGAAGGATTTTTTTTAAAAAAAACCCTAACAAAATACTGAAAAGTTAATTGTTTCATGGAAGACCTTCCTGGGAGAGAGAGATCTTAGTGTGATTATGCTGTTGGTTTCCCAGCTGGCTACTAGCCATCCTGATAGACTTTTTGTGACCAATTGTCAAGGGTAGATTGATGGCTTCAATATTTCATAACTTGGATTTGTTGTTGTTTGGCTCGAACTTTCCTATTATTTCAATTCTTGCTTCTTTTAGCTGTTTATTTATTCAAATAATTGTATTTCCTTATCTTTCCTTTTCCACCCAATTAGAAGGAAAGTGCAGTCATGAATAGTTTGTGAATAAACCTAGCTTTAGCCTGGAGCATTTATTTTCTGCTATTTTTCACTAATGTCTTATTTACAGTTTACAATTTAATTTATTTTTCCCAAGTAAAAAAGGCATGAAAAATTCTTATTGTCAAAACAAGTTTTATTTAAAAATAATAATTAGTGGCAAAATAGTTTAGTTTTCTCCGGCTGTCTGTTGTTGTTGTTGTTATAATCACTGTGCTGTAAGATAATACATTTTATGTGGATGTTTGGATTATACTCTGGTAGATACAGACACAGATTAAAAGAGTTGCAAGGGACCATGGAGGTCTTGTAGTCCAACTTCTTGTTTGAGCAAGAGATCCTCTATCATTTCAGGCAAATGATTCTGCAGTTTCCTTTTGAAAACCTCAAATGATGGAGCATCCACAACTTCTGAAGGCAAGCTATTCCATTGTTGTTTGCTCTTATTATTAGGAAATTTCTACTTCGTTTTAGGTTGCTTCTCCCCTTGGTTAATTTCCATCCATTGTTTCTTATCTTGCCTTTTGGTGCTTTAGAAAATATTTTGACCCCCTCAGCTTCATATGACCCCTTAAATATTGGAATACTGCTATCATGTCTACCCTAGTCTTTCTTTTCATTGAAAAAATAGAAAAAAAATAAAGTCCGGAGTCCTTTTTATTCCTCCCTTCCTCTTTCTTACATCACAGTGAATCAGAGAGATGGTTGTACTATTTGCAAATATTATCTTCTTTCCCATGTTTTAAAGAATGCCCTTTGATGCTTTGGAAAATAGTTTGACCCCCTTGTCAAATTTTGGAAGAATGGTTGCAGGAACTGGGCATGGCTAGTCTATTGACGAGAAGGACCAGGGAAGACATGATAGCAGTCTTTCAATATTTGAGAGACTGCCACAGATAGGAGGGAGGGTCAAGCTGTTCTCCAAAGCACCTGAAGGCCAGTCAGGGAATAATGGATGGAAACTGCTCAAGGAGAGATTCAACCTGGAAATAAGGAGAAATTTTCTGACAGTGAGAACAATCAACCAATGGAACAGATGTTGCCTTCAGAAGTTGTGGGAGCTTCATCACTGGAGGCTTTCAAGAAGAGGCTGGACTGCTATTTGTCAGAAATGGTGTAAGGTGAGAGGTTGGATTAGATGACCTACAAGGTCCCTTCCAACTGTATTAATGTGTTAATCTCCCCCAGTGAATGACAATTATTTTTTCCATTGTAGGCTTATAGACATACTCTGATCTCAGAAAATTGCCATCATTTGGACATAGTTCATTCCCTCAAAAAGCCTTCACTGGTTCTAGTGGAGTGCAGCCACATCCTGCAAATATTATTTCTCCCCTCTAAAATCCTCCATTGGTATCAATGGGAGATTTCCTTAAAAGATCAAAATGGATGAGGCATGTTGAAAATCATTTTGGTGAAAAGGTTAACATCCTTCTCTGTCAGCCTCCTTTTGTGGACAGTTTCATCTTAGATAGTTTCATCTTGCACCAATTTGTTATCGTGGCTAAGCTACAGAGTATTTTAAAGATGATTTGTTGAAGAAGCCACAGTGTTTTCATCCCCAGCATGCTATATTGTAATTCATAGTTGAAATACTGTGCCAACATAACCCCTTGGTGGAAGATATTATTTTCCTTCAAGGTACATGGAAATTCTTTTTTCCCCCCTCTTTTTCCTGATGTTGATTTTTAACCTCGCTTTATTGTTGGCAGTAACAATAAAAGGGTCATCACAGCACCAGAAATCTGGGTCATCACAGCACCAGAAATCAGGACAAGAAGCAATGGATGGAAGATTGATCCAACAGAACTAAGGAGACATTTTGTGACAGTGAGAACAATTAATCAGTGGAATGGCTTCCCTTTGGAAGTTGTGGATGCTCCATTGCTGGTGGTTTTCAAGATTGGACAGCCAATTGTCTAGACTGGTACAGTCCCCTCCTTCCTGCTTGGTCAGGGGGTTGGACCAGAAGACCTCCAAGGTCCCTCCCAACCCTATTATTCTATGTTCTAATTCTTATATTATGCTAAATGGAAACATGGATTTCTTTGTATTTGTTTACTTTTATGTGTGTGCACAACAGTTATGTTGAAAATCAACATTTGGGCAGGTCATGGAATCTTGTTTGTGTGATGCTGGCATTCTCCAGCCCCTTTCTTTCTCTCCAGTTACAATTGTGTTGGATCATTTTGGAAATATAGGGTCTCCCAACAAGAAGCTGTTGACAATCATAGTATTTTTCCTGCTTCCTGCAGAACAATCTTAAGTTGTTTCTAGCGTTATTACTCTTCACAGTGTTATTAGGTGAAACAGTATTTGTTAGTTTATTTTGATATAATAAATGTTTGAGGTTCGAAGGAAAATCTGATACTTCTGATGTCAACTCATAAAATATTTCTCTGGTCATTTAGAGTTGCCAACAGAAAGGGAAAGGGGAGTAGTGTTAGTAGCTTGCAAAACCGAAACTGCATTCTATAAATGTTTTCATAGATAGTTTCCAGGCGACCAAAGTTTTTACCAAGCAAAATTCTAACTGAAGAACACAATTGATGACTCTTGGCTATAGATGTGTCCCATTGGAGAATATGAATTATAATACACCCAGGGGTGGGGGGAAACCAGGATCAAGGGTGACAATGAATGATGTGTCTCAGAGTCGGCTACACTCAGGCAGCACCGGCGTGTTTACTCCTAATAAGTCTTCTTTAAGCTTTGAAAATCCAGCTAGAGACTCATGATTTAAATGGGGGTAACTACTGGAGCCCTGACATCTAAAGGGATGATGAACCCTTGAAGGATTTGGAGATCCTGGTGCTAACCCTAAATCAAGCAAGCCATATTATGTAAAAAAAAAAAAGATAGGTGTTATATTATAAATATTTTATCATTTATAATAATACAGTGCATTATTTGCATAGGATAATTTATTAAATAAATCCCCATCTTCCCTAACTTTTGCCAAACGGCTGAGAAATAAAATCAGTCCTATTACTGGAAGGAAACTAAATCCCCAGGAAAAGTTTTGCCTCCTCCTTCCCCATCTTCTCCAAAAATAAATACAATAAAATAACAAATCCCTCAAATATTTTGATCTGTTATACAGGTGCAGCTGAAAGTTTGACAGGTCCTTTAGAATCCTTTTGCTGCAAACAAATAGGAATATTGCAGAAGTTCTGTGAGATAAGAAGTAACTCAGATAGATTATTCCTACTTGGGTCAATACAGTTTGGATTTGCTGCCCTTGGCTGTCCTCTTTTACTGTAGGTTTATCTCCCAGGCAGCTCAGATAATACAGATTCCATAAAGGTCACCCAACCCAGCTTATACAATTTGCTTCAGTTCAGGATCTGTGGCCCAACATATGCAAAGCTGAATTTTTTTTTTTGGGGAAACAAGCTAATTTTCAAGAATGAAAAAGAGGGATGTTCAATGTCCACTTTGTCCCCAAATTGCAATGAACAAGAATAACTATTGTTTTTTTTTTAATTTCTTATTCCAGCTAACTTTTTAAAAAATCACCATCTATACCATCTATACCAACTTCAAAAATCACTTTTTACTTCAATTGGAAGCTTTGAACTGTCACGAACACAAGTTTCCTTTTAAAAACTGTTCTAATTTGATGTAGCAATTCTCACTATCTCGTCTTCTTAATCTAAAGTTAATGATGGGTTGTTGTTTTTAATTGCATCTACCTTAATGCTAAAAAACTGGAATTCTGCCTTATGGGTTGTTTAGCAAACCATGGTTAAAGCACATCTTATGGTAACGTATTCTGCCAAGCTGCATTCTGGGTTTCTTTTAAACGCAGATATTTAAGCAGGACTGGCTTCAAAACCATGTTAAATCATGCATTTTATAAAATACTGTAGCTGGGCTTATATCCTGTCTTTTCCAATGTTGTCATGTTTGCAATGATGGCTACAAGGTGAAGCATAGAGAATGAACTTGTCTGCACTTTATATATTCAATTTAACATTCTGTATTTCATCATGCAGTATCGTTTAGCTTTTGATGGTATTACCCTTTGCTTTAAGATTCTCTGATTTTATTTTGTTTTGTTTTTGTTACAATTTTGACCTGCATTCATTTTCAAGTTATACAGGTAATAGCAATAGCCCTTATACTTCAGGCCCGGCCACAGCACGGAGACGGCATTGGTCGCATTGATGGATGATCTCTGGAGGGCCCGTGACAGAGGTTATTCCTCTGTCCTGGTCCTATTAGATCTCTCGGTGGCTTTCGATACTGTCGACCACAGTATCTTATTGCAACAGCTGGGGGGGGGGAGTTGGGAGTGGGAGGCACTATTATGCGGTGGTTCTCCTCCTTCCTCTCTGACCGTTCGCAATTTGTGTTGGCAGGGAGGCAGAGGTCGGCCCCAAGGCCCCTGGTTTGTGGGGTCGGTGCTCTCACCCCTTCTGTTCAACATCTATATGAAGCCGCTGGGTGAGATCATCCGTGGCTTTGGGGTAGAGTTCCATCAGTACGCTGATGATACTCAGCTGTACATGTCTACCCCGGGCCACCCCGATGAAGCCGTCGAAGTGATGACCCAGTGCCTGGAGGCTGTGCGGTGTTGGATGGGGCGGAACAGGCTTCAGCTCAACCCATCTAAGACTGAGTGGCTGTGCTTCCCAGCACCCCGGTACAGCCAGCTGGTTCCATCGCTGGCTGTGGGGGGGGGGAAATTCTTGCCCCTCACAGAGAGGGCTCGCAATCTGGGTGTCCTCCTGGATGTGCAACTGTCATTGGAAGACCATGTGGCGGCCGTCGCTGGGGGGCTTTTGGCCAGGTCCATAGGATCTACCAGTTGCGGCCCTTTCTGGATCGGGATGTGCTTTGCATGGTCACTTCCGCCCTTGTAACCTCCCGCCTAGACTATGCCAATGCTCTCTACATGGGGCTGCCTTTGAAGAGCATCTGGAGGCTCCAGCTGGTGCAGAATGCAGCCGCGCAGGTGGTGTTGGGGGCTCCTCGAGGCTCCCATGTTACACCACTTCTGCGTGAGCTGCATTGGCTCCCGGTGGCCCTCCGGGTGCGCTTCAAGGTCTTAGTTATCATTGTTAAAGCACTCCATGGCTCGGGATCAGGATATTTGCGAGACCGCCTCCTGCCATTATCGGCCTCCCGCCGACCAATATGCTCCCATAGAGTCGGCCTCCTCGGGGTGCCGCCGGCTGGATGGCTGGCGACCCTGAGGATGCGGGCCTTCTCACTGGGGGCACCCTCTCTCTGGAACAAATTACCCCTGGAGATGAGGGCCATCCCTGATCTCCTGACCTTCCGCCGTGCGTTGAAAACTCATTTATTTCAGCAAGCCTGTCTGGCCTAGGGGTTTTTAAATCTTTTAATCTGGTTTTAACTTTCTTAATTCCCTTATTTTTAATCTTTTGAAAGGGTCAATGTATTTAATTCTTTTAATTTTTAAATATTGTATATGTATTTTTATATGTGTATTTTATCTTGGCTGTTCACCGCCCCGAGTCCCTTTGGGAGAGAGGGGCGGTATATAAATTTAAATAAATAAATAAATAAACCGTTTCACAGTGCTTTTACATCCCTCCCTAAGTGGTTTAAAGAGTCAGCCTCTTGCCCCCAACAATCTGGATCCTCATTTTATTCACCTTGGAAGGATGGAAGGCTGATCCTTGACTTAACCTAATCCTTGACTTTCGACCACAATTGAGCCCAACATTTCTCTTTGCTAAGTGAGACATTTGTTATATGACTTTTGTCCCATTTTACGACTTTTCCTGCCACAGTTGTTGAGTGGATCACCCCAGATGATAAGTTCGTTAAATGAACCTGGCTTCCCCATTGATTTTGCTCGAAGGAAGGTTGCAAAAGGGGATACTTTGGGACACAATGTCAGTCATAAATATGAACCAGTTTCCAAGCATCTGAATTTTGAACACAAGATCATGGGAATGATGCAAAGGTTGTAACTGAAAAAATAGCAATAGCAATAACCCTTAAACTTATATACTGCTTCACAGTGCTTTACAGCCCTCACTAAGCAGTTTACAGAGTCAGCATATTGTCCCCCCAACAATCTGGGTCCTCATTTTACCCACCTCGGAAGGATGGAAGGCGGAGTCAACCCTGAGCCTGGTGGGATTTGAACTACCAAATTGCAATCAGCTGGCAGTCAGCTGGCAGTCAGCAGAAGTAGCCTGCAGTACTGCACTCTAACCACTGCGCTACTAATGCTCATCAAATGGTCATGTTACATTTTTCAGTGCCATTGTAATTTTGAACAGTCACTAAATGAACTGTTATAAATCAAGACTACCTGTATTATATTCTGTTTCATACCTTAGCTACTGTTCTTCCTCCTCTCCTCCTCCTCCTCCTCCTCCATCATTTGTTTTTCTATTAATATGTTGTTTTTCTTCCTTGAATTTCATTACACCATCCTTGACCACAATCAATTACGTATATATAAATGTTAAAGTTAACAGGATGGAAGTGCCTGAATATAGTTGGATGGCAATGTCTGTCTCTATGTCTATTTCTATCTCTTTGTGTGTATGTGTGTCTTTGAGTCAGTTTTGATTTTTGGGGACTAGTCTATACAGTTGACTAGTAACTACAGTTGGCAAGATTTTGAGAACTCTTATGCTTTGACTTCAAGAGAGACAGAGGCAGAGGCAGAGAGACACAGAGAGAGACACAGAGAGAGACAGAGAGAGACAGAGAGAGAGAGAGATCCAAGGAGAGAGAGAGAGACCCAGGGAGAGAGAGAGAGAGAGACAGAGACAGAGAGAGAGAGAAAGAGAAAGTGAGTGAGAGAGAGGGAGGGTGGGGGAGAGAGAGGGAGAGAGAGAGAGAGGGAGAGAGAGAGAGAGATCCAAAGTCTCATAGATGGTTCTGTGCTTAAGTCAGGAGAAGAAATCAGGGTTTTCAGGCTTCTGGATTAAAAGCCTGATACTTTTAATCACTACACCAAATTGACACATAAGGCTATTTAAACAAAGCAGTTAAAAGATGGACAGCAGTAGATGCAAGCATTTTGTATTGACTTGTCAGTACCAAACTTAACAATAACACAGTTAAAAATCAACATGGACATAAAGTCCAGCAAGAGCATTAATTAGACATATAACATGTGTGAACACCAACCAGTGACACACATCTGGCTGTCTAGCCTCATTTTTTTTTTTAATAAGACTTAGAAATTATTATTTTAAAAATGTAAAAGCCACCTCCATAAGTTCTTTCCCTCCCTTTTGAATAGTTATGCAACAAGATACTTGAACTTACAGTCCACCTTGATGCTGAGATAAAATCATCATTTTTGCCTTGCAGTTTTGTTTATTACACAGCACAACTCAATTGTGTGGTTGTTTGCCTCCATCTGCTGACCATTCCTGTTATTACAGGAAATGAAAACCACAGAAAAAGAGATGTTGGGTGTTTTATACCAGAACAATGTCTTTTAGCCTTTTGTGAGTCTCATCATTCATCAGTTTTTTTTAAGACAAAACTTGGTTCTATATTAAAAACAAAAAACACACAAACAAACATACAGACACAAAGCCCTTACTTTTTCATACTTTAAAAAAAATCATACCTTTTAACAGACATTTTTGCTATTTCATTTATCCTTTAGGAAAAGCTGTAAAGACTTTGATTCACGTTTAAATGACTTACTCTATGTCCCACCTATAGTGTGTCCCATCATACATTTATAGTTTCAGACCAATAAAATACACATACAAAATGTAAGGTATAAAACCAAAACTCAAATCACCACTAATGAGCTTCTATATGTACTATTTACTAAACTATAACTACTAATATACCATATTTAATATTTTCTGACTTCTGCAAGCTGTAGGTATTCCTAGAAAGGTGGAAAACATTTTCATGGTTTCCCAATTTTGCCTTTTAGAGTCAAAAGGGTGTAATGTTTTGGTCAGAGAGACAACCTACAATTTCTTCAACTGGGTTTATGAGTGTCATGGTTGAAGCAATGGGTATTTTAATAATTAATGGATTATTAACTCAGCCTCTATACCTGAAGTACCGTATCAATTTATTGTAGTGTCCTCCTGTGCTACCATTTGTAAATCAGTGGAATAGAAAATATAGGTACTGCAACTTCCCATATTTCTCCTTCCACCACCACCAAAGAAAATAATTGAATTGTCACCATAATAATCTTGGATCCTACATCACTTTGAGAAACTACTTCCATTTGTTTAGCATAAAGATTTGCATTCTGCTATTGCATGTATTGCAGGGACATGGTAGGCTCAGTGGCTAAGACGCTGAGCTTGTCAATCAGGAAGGTCGGCAATTTGGCGGTTCAAATCCCGAGTGCCATGTAGCGGAGTGAGCTCCCATTACTTGTCCCAGCTTTTGCCAACCTAGCAGTTCGAAAGCACATAAAAAATGCAAGTAGAAAAATAGGGATCCCATTGGTGGGAAGGTAACAGCGTTCCATGCGCCTTCTGCATTTAGTCCTGCCAGCCACATGATCATAGAAACATCTTCGGACAGTGCTGGCTTTTCAGCTTTGTAATGGAGATGAGCAGCGCCCCCTAGAGCCGGAAATGACTAGCACATATGTGCGAGAGGAACCTGTACCTTTACCTTTCATTAATTTCAGGGAAGAGGTGGAAGCAAATCAATGACTCAAAAGTTCTGGCTGACTACATCAGTTATCACTCCCTTTCCTTGCTAAACGCTGATGAAAACGATACTAAAAATGTAGACTACAGATGATAACAGTGGGATCTACAGGGAAAATCAATATCCATTGATTTGGGATGGAGGATTGTTCTAATTCCCAGAAGGGAGGGGCTGCACTACAAAGGAATAAGGAGCAACAGTTTAATCTGATTGGGAGAAAGAGAGTTAAGACAGTTCCTCTCTAACAATTCTTAGAGTATATGTTTAATGATGCAAATCATTCATTTTAGCTTGGCAAGATTTGAACTGAATACTTTATTTCGCTAAAAAGTGATTAGACATACAAGGAATTTGTCTCCAGTGCAGAAGCTCTCAGTGTACATGCAAAGCAACAGAATGATAACACTCATCATCATCATCATCATCATCATACCCATAAGAGGGGTAAGAAAGATAATAAGGATAAATAATAACACTGCAGCCATACTACATGGTAAATACACATAGACATCAGATAGCACTGTGAGAATTAGATGTTCAGCACAGTGGTGGGATTCATTTTTTTTACTACTGGTTCTGTGGACATGGCTTATTTGGTGGGTGTGGCTTGGTGGTCATGTGACTGAGTGGGTGTGGCTTGGTCATGTGACTGGGTGGTGTGGCTTGGTGGTTATGTGACTGGGTGAGCATGGTCAACTTGACATCATTCAAGTCAAGGGGTGCCTTGCCTGGCCTCAAGGAGATACAATTTCCCTCTTTATTGTTATTGAACTATCAAAATACACTATTTAATCCTATGTATATATGCCATATGTGTACATACATATTACATAGTATAGTGTGTGTAAAGGCACACAAAAAGATACATTATGTACTATATATACTGTATGTGTATGTACACACACACACAGCTCTTCTAAAACTATATACATTCAATCTCACTGCATTTGGAAAAACACACCCATAGTCCACTTTCTGCCACACATTTAACTATAACATCTGTACATTAGAACATTGCACATATCTTCAGATTTACTTCCCTAGCCTGCACATGACCGTTAGACCCAGGAGATATCATGGATTGAGTAAAGTGTGGTGAAACTCACTTAACAACGCTCTTGCTTAGCAACCAAAATTTTGGGCTCAATTGTGGTCATAAGTGAAGGACTATCTCTGCTTTTCTCTGCATGGCAGCCTTGCCCTAGTAAACTCCTCTGCCAATTTTCCTCTGTGTTAGAGGTACCAAAATAATCCAGATTCCAGGTGATATAAAGTCTCCTGCTGGAGCAGGGGGTTGGACTAGATGCCTCCAAGGTTCCTTCTAACTCTGTTATTCTATGATTATATAAGGATCTCCTGCTGGAGCAGGGGGTTGCACTAGAACAGGGGTCTTCAAACTTGACAGCTTTAAGACTTGTGGACTTCAACTCCCAGAATTTCTCATCCAGTCATGTTAGCTGAAGAATTCTGGGAGTTGAAGTCCACATGTCTTAAACTTGCTACATTTGAAGACCCTTTGATTAGAATATTTCCCTCTCTCTTTCCCTCTCTCTCCCTCTCTTTCCTCCTCTCTCTTTCTGTTTCCCTCTCTCTCTTTCCCTCTCTTTCTATCTCTTCCTTTCCCTCTCTCCTTCTAAAGCTAGGAGAGGAGACCCACCTGAAGCAAACGAACACACACACATGCACACACACACACACACACACACTTCCAAGTGCCCACCTGAAATAAACACACCCCCCACACACTCTCTCTTGTGATACTGGTCTGGAACGAACTGATTTAGCAAGCTCCAGATCAGCGGGAGAATGAAGAAAGCTTGTGGAGGTGCTCCTGGTGGGCGGTGGGTGGTGGGTGGTGGGCTACCCTGGAATTCCCACCCTCCCTTTTGGGGCGCTGCACCCATTTGTTCCACAGCCCCACACTCACATCCAAAACACTGCCCTTAGCAACAAACATCGTACCTCCTCTTGCACCCCTTGCAGCACCCCAGGCAGCTCCCAATGTTCATCCTGCAGCTGCACCCTGTTCCTTTCCCTCCTGGGAGAAGGAGGAAGAGGGCAACAGAGGCTTGAGCATGCTGCACCCGTGTTTTTCTTCCTCCCCCCCCCTCCCAGGGAGAAGGAGGAAGAGGGCGAATGGCAGGCTTGAGATGAGGGCACAGAGCTTGTGCTGCACCCGGTTTTTCCTCCCCCCCCCAGGGAGAGAGAGAGGGCAGGATGAGCTGTGCCCCGTGACCCCCCCCCCCCGGAAGAGGCAAACTGAGCAGCGGCCCTGGCTTTTCCTTCCCATCTGGGGGGAGAAAGATAAGTGAATGTCCACAGCAGCAAGCTCAGGGGATGGTGGGGGAAGGGAAGGCAAGCTCCAGGGATACTGGGGGGGGGGGGGGTAGCATGACTCACAGGCTTACCTTTCAGCAGGAAGATCAGAGCTGCTCAGTTGGGGCATAGGGCAAGCACCATGTGGGAAGGCAGGTTAAACATGAGGAACCAGGGTGGAGTGAGGAGTGACTGGGTGGGGCAAGTGTTGGGCGGGGCAAGTGAGCAAGCTGCGACTGGGAATCGATTCAGGGGCATGGTCAGTCAGACGTCGCTACCTGTTCGGTGACCCACACCAAATTATTGCTACCAGTTCTCCCGAGTAGGTGCGAACCGGCTGAATACCACCTCTGGTTCAGCAGAATGATAAACAAGGGGGAAAGTGTCCATAGGTATGGTTGTTTTGGCCTATAATGTCATGGTCCCAAAGGAAGGAGTTGAAAAAGTTTATGTCCAGGATGTGAGGGGTCTGCATGACAAATAGGTTTCAGTCTATAAGTGAGGAACAGTAGAGAAAACAATTTAGAACAGGGGTGTTAAGTTGGATTTTTTTTGAGGGCTGGATCAGCACTGTAGTTCTCCTCCATGGGCCAGGCAGGAGACAGGATGGACACCTTATACAGCACTCTGCCAGCCAAAATGGGCCATCGGGGGGCTGTATGAACCCCCCGTGACCCGTTTCAGCTGGCAGAGTGCTACAGGAGGCTGTCCAGGGTGAAAACAGGCTGTGGGGGCTGCGCATGCCCCCCCATGCCCCGTTTTGGCCTCCAGAGGCACCATGGGCCAATCCTTTGATATTTCCAGGTTGGCCCCGTGGGCCAGATTTCAGGACCCCATGGCCTGGATGCGGCCCACGGGCCTTGAGTTTAACACCCCTAGCTTAAAAAATCTCAGTGTGTCTTTTTTGGTTTATGGAGCCTGACATCAGACTGATTGTGTGCTGTCCACACATTGTGGCCTCTTAGCAAAATCATACATAGTTTGTTCTTCTTGATGATCTGTCCCCTAATCTGGACCTTCAGTTGTTCCAACAGTGCAGCTGTATTTGAGGCCAACCATGTTGCAAAGGATCGTCCACATCTTGTCTTTCTTTCTATCTTTCCTAACATTAATCTTCCTCAAAAAAAATTCATCAATTTTTTTTGCATCATGTGCCCAAAGTTAGGGCAATTTGTCCCTTGAGGGAGAACTGTTGGTTCATGTGTTTGTTTTCTTGGTTGTTCATGAAATTCTTAGAAGTCTTCTTCAACACCTAGGTTCAGCATGTCAATATTCTTTTCTATCCTGCTTTTTCAAACTCTTAATTCCCACTTCTTAACTTCGTAGCAATAGCACTTAGACTTATATACTGCTTCACAGGATAATGTAAACCACTTTACAGCACTTTCTAAGCAGTTTACAGGGTCAGCCTATTGCCCTCCCAAACAATCTGGGCCCTCATTTTACCGACCTCAGAAGGACGGGAAGCTGAGTCAACCTTGAACTGGTCAGAATCAAATTCCTAGCAGGTTGGCAGAATTACCCTGCAATTCTTCATTCTAACCACTGTGCAACTATGCAGGGGGAATCATGTTTTTAATGTTTTGTCTACAAAGACAAGTTTGGAAAAGCTTAACGCATTTTTAGAGCTGGGAAAGTTGCTAAAGGACATTTTCACTGGCCAGATGCAATGGGGGTTCTGAGCTGAACCACAGCTCTCCCCTTATTGATATCATTAGTAAAATCAGAAAAATTGCTTCCACTTTTGAAGTACTTTACATAATAAAGTATTTGGGTGTTAGTGCAAAGAACAAAGACATAGCTGCAATACTACATTCTAACCACTGTGCCACCATGGCTCATACCATAGGACCATAATTTCCATTGTTCTCTGTAGGTATATATAGCTATCACAGCATCTGAATATCTTCATGGCTGTTCTAGCAAATTCTAAGTCTGTGATATTTTTCTTGACTGCTTGCTCCTCTGCTGTTGATGGTTGATCCTAAAAGGCAGAAGCTCTTCACCAATTCAATATCCCTATAGCCAATTCTGAGTCTGGTTGCTCTACCAGTTGCTATTAGTTAGGTCTTCTTTATAGTTAACTAGCTGATAACCCAGCATTGCCCAGATATTTATTTATCCCAATACTGTATTAGATAGGAAAATCCTGTAATTGGGATTCATGCTGTTGTACAGTCTCTGAAGCTCTAGATGTAGTAGCTCTATCTGTCTTATCCTTTAGTCGGGCTTCATGTTGTTATACGGTCTCTGAAATTCTAGATGTAGTAGCTCTCTGGCACAGCATTGCAAGTCTTCTATTTCTCTCCTAGGGAGTTTCTTGTCTATGCTGGTGTTTCATTTTTTAGTGTTTGATTGCACTTGGCCAATCGCTTGACGTTTCCTTGGAGGGCTGAGGCCCCCTTACCAGAGGGAGCCCCCTTATGGAGTACTTTGAAGCCATTACCCTGTGAAGCCGTTACCATAGCAACTCTACTGTGCCGTACAGTAGAAGCCGTTTTAAGGCACACACAGTCCCTAAGAGGTGTTAGAGGTGTCTTACTCCCCACAGTATTTGTTTCCAGAGGGTAAATCATCTGTGTACCAAGTATGGTTGAAATTGCTAAAGGCGTTCCAGAGTTTTGCTGGAACATGCATACACACATCCATTTTTATAGAGATAAATATTTTACTCCTATTTCTTTGCTCCTTGACTTTTATTATTAGAGCTTGCAAATCCTTTGTAATTTATGTTATCAGATTAAACACATCTATGAAGGATAGAGGTTAGATTATGATATCTTGCGGATAGCTTCCATATTGCAGATTTTAACACACCTCTTTGATTATGCATCCTATATAAACTCATTTTATAGAAAGGCATCTGATCTCATTAGATAATGAACTGACATTTTGCATGTTACTTTTAGAAGAAATCAAACGAGTAGCGATGCTAATGATTTTTCTGAATTTAATGAAGGACTTTTGAAAGAAGCCTTCGTTAAATATGAATTTGCTGCTTACTAATTAATTGGCTTTATATGTGATACAGTTTAAACATGTTAATATCTATTTTTAACCTTGTTCCAAAAAATTATCTGTCCGTGGTGGTGGAGAAATACACTAAATGAATAATATACTAATTGGGGATAATTTGAATATCAAGTATGGCAACAGCAACAAAAAAAATGTCAGTGTTGAAAATACTATAATGCAACCCCAGATTTCCAATCTCAATAGGGAAAGCTGGATTCCATTAACACTTAATGACGATAGAGATACACCTATCACTTCATCAAAAAAGCCACAATCAATCAATTAGATCAATCAATCAATCAGAATAGAACTGGAAGGGACCTTGGAGGTCTTCTAGTCCTCTGCTCAAGCAGGAGAACCTATACCATTTCATATAAGTGACTGTCCAGTCTCTTCTTAAAAACCTCCAGTGATGGAGCACCCACAATTTCTGAAGGCAAAGCTATTCCACCAGTTAATTGTTCTCACTGTTAGGAAGTTTCTCCTAAATTCCAGATTGCTTCTCTCTTAGATTAGTTTCCAAACATTGTTTCTTATCTTGCCCTCTGGTGCTTTGGAGAATAAGTTGACCCCCTCTTCTTTGTGGCAGCTCCTCAAATACTGGAATACTGCTATCATGTCACGCAGAAACCCTTTTTTTCTCTAGATTAGCCATACCAAAATCCTGCAATTTCATGTTTCAGTCTCCAGCCCTTTGATCATCATTGCACTCTTTCCTAAGTCTCAACATCGTTTTTGTAATGTGGTGACCAAAACTGGATGCTGTATTCCAGATGTGGAATTACTAAGGATTCATAAAGCGGTACTAATACCTCAAAATCATACATGATTCACCTAATATTTAGCATCAGAGGTTCATATCCCAATTCTGATCATAAGTTGAGGGCTACTTACAGTGAATAAACTATGTTCAGTTTTACTCAATCTTTCCTTTTTATACCATTAAACTCAGTTTTACCCACTTTTTTGTGTCAAATTGCTTTAGGAAATGTGCAAAAAAATCACTGCATATCTTTGTGAGCCTCTCATCAACTTTGAATTGAACCTGGCAGAAACCATTTTGTTGATTCTTAATCGCCACACAGTATGTGGGAGGAAAAGAGGCTGGAATGCACTGCCAGACACAACACTGCTCTATCTCGTGGGAAGCAAGGTCACCTCCAGAGGTGTCAGATGAGAACAGAGAAGAGTGCCTATAGAGCCCGCCAATGAACCTAATTGTGACCTATGATACTTGGGGAGGGCATCATTTAGTAGTTTAACTGTACTGCGGGAAATATTCAGAGTTGGTTTTACATTTAATGGTGCCCAGTAGTGGGATTCAAATAATTTAACAATCGGTTCTCTGCCCTAATTATTTCTTCCAAAAACCAGTTCACCAAACTGCTCAGAAAGTTAACAACTGGTTTTCCCGAAGTGGTGTGAATCGGCTGGATCCCACCATTGATGGTGCCAATATGATGTGCCCAATGAAGAAGTTCTTTGAGAGAGATTGGAGTCTCGGAGTTCTGATTTGCTACGACTCGTTACTCGAAACCTTAACACCTATTTTTCCATATATAGTAATCTCACACACAATTTTGGCTTGTTTATTTCCTAATATCACATGTATCAATATACCCCAGTTTTTCCTCCAATATACTTTGTGCCCAAACATTAACATGTTTATACACTTCTGTACCATAACATTTAGAAAGTAGAGTGGTTCGTTTCAGAGGTGGTATTCAGCAGGTTCTGACCAGAACTGGTAGTGGAAATTTTGAGTAGTTCGGAGAACTGGCAAATCCCATCTCGGACTGGCCTCGCCTCCATCTATTCGCTACCTCCCATCTAGTCCCAGCTGATCGGCTGGGTCTTCTTGTGTTGCCCTGCACAGGAGAACGGAGCTGGAAAGCAGATTAGTGGGATGGGGAGGGAATGGGGTTTTTGCAATAACCTTCCCCTGACATGCGTCCACCAAGCCACACCACACCCACCAAGCCTCACCCACAGAACCAGTAGTAAAAAGTTTTGAATCTCATCATTGGTCTGTTGTGTTTTCGGTCTTTTTCATTCTTTGATCACATGCATCCATAGGAACCTATTCTCGTGCCGAGAAGCATGCAATCTCCTTATTGCAGGGGGAAAAAAAATATGTGGACACATTTCCTTGCAGGAAGAGATATGACCGTCTCTCTGGAGAGAGGGGGGGAAGCAGCACCAAAGAATAGCACTGAATGTTTAGTAAATGAACTGCGACATGAGCATATTGAATTAGGATGCAAAGATGGCAGGAGTTTCTTGTAAACCAGATGTCACTCTATTTATTGGCTCTGTGGCAGCTGAGGGAAATGAATATCAGTGTTCATTGATCAGCTCATCACTTCCTGTTACATTGCAAGAAAGGATCACTTTTCCTTTCCAAAAGGGCCTCAGCAATACAGCTGTTGCAACCCGCCTGGTTAAATTCTTTGTTCTCCATTGATTATAGCTCATGAAGTTTGCTAAACTTTTGGTATTCAACATGTGTAGGTTTTTTTTTTTCCAATCCTGCTTCCTTCCCCACCCCCTTTGAAAGGATAAATGCATCTTATTCTCCATCAACAACTCTCTCTCTCTCTCTTCTTAAAACCATATAGAAAAGGTATCAATAGAAGATAATATTTGTAGTTCGGGGTTGAATGGTGGAGACCTTCTCTGGGTATAAGGACCAGACTCTCCCCCCTTCAGACCATAAGAATGAACTTTTGAAAACTGGGTATTTCAAAAGGAATTCTTTATTGAAGAGGAAGAGCAAGTCAACTTTCAAAGCAGGGTCAGATATCCTGGGCACACACCTCAGATAAAGAGAGTTAGAACCTGTTAGCTGATCGGCTGGGTCTTCTTTGGTTGCCCTGCACAGGAGAACAGAGCTGGAAAGCAGGTTAGTAGGGTGGGGTGGGGAGGGAATCGGATTTTGCAGTATCCTTCCCCTGCCAAGCTCACCAAGCCATGCCCACCAAACCACACCCACAGAACCGGTAAAAAAAATTGAATCCCACCACTGCTCCAAAGAAAGGAAACATTTGAAACTGTAGAAATCACCCTTTGTACAGAAGGATCTCCAGTAGATTCACTTTCTGTTTAAACATCTCTGCTGAAAGCAAAACCATGACTATTAGGAAGAAATTTAGAAGCATTATCCATGTTACATATCAGAAGGGCTAAAACATTTTTTTTCTTTACACTGTTCTGTTTGCTTTGCTTTTGGGGTATCTTTATTTTTTTTAAAAAATCTTTGGAGGGCTTTCTTAATTCTGTTAGATACTTAAGTCATGAAAATATTCATTTTGTTTGAAGTTTAAATATGAGTATTGATTTTATAAATGATTTAATTAATTTAAAGTAAATACATCAGTTTTCAGGTTGGGTTTATGATTATTTTTTATCTTTTTATATTTTGCTTGTACACCATTCAGGGTCCCTCTATGGCACTGGGTGGCTTTTAAATTGAAATACTAACTAATTAAATGAATTATTTATAGATTTTTCGCTTTTATTTTATACCAATTGTTTGTTTTCCTTCCTTTTTTTTTTCTTTCAATACTTCAGGATACTAAAGTCGAGTGCAGCTCTTGTGTAGAAACAGTGGACAGAAAAGTAAGTTTCTCATTCTAATAGCAATATATATATATATATATATATATATCCAAGTTATTTGTGTGTTTGGATCGAGTGTAATTGAAAATATTAATTTTTGGGAAATAAGTAACTATTACTTAGCCATGGTGGCACAGTGGTTAGGAGGCAGAACTGCCGGTCTAACTCACTGCTCACTCCAAGAGTTCGATTCTGAACAACACAAGGTTGACTCAGCCTTCCATTCTTCTGAGGTCAGTAAAATGAAGACCCAGATTGTTGGGGGGAAGAGGCTGACTCTGTAAACTGCTTAGAGAGGGCTATAAAGGCACTGTGAAGTGGTATATAAGTCTAAATGCTAATGCTAGTGCTATTGCTATTATGTCTTGAACTTTGATTCTTTAATTTGAACATAAAATTATTGTTGACTATTTCTATGACACCTGGAGTTTAGTTCTACCAATATTGCAGTGGCAGATAAACCTCATAATTGATTACTGTAGATGGATAGATAGATAGATAGATAGATAGATAGATAGATAGATAGATAGATAGATAGATAGATAGATAGATGATAGATGGATGGATGGATGGATGGATGGATGGATGGATGGATGGATGGATGGATGGATGGATTGATGGATGGATGGATGGATGGATGATAGATAAGTAGACAACCAGGTCTATTTTCTTTAAAAAGTTCCTGTAGTTTTTCTCTATGTAATGCTTTTTCACATATGAATTTCCTGTTCTGTTCCTTTCCTAGAACTCTTTCTAGATAACTTAATTGAACCTGTATTTATCTACTATGTGCATAGTTTTACTTTTCAGTCTCTTGTAGAACAGCCTTTTTTTTACACATATTGTCTCTCTGAATATTTATTTTATTTTATTTTGAATCTCTTAAATTTTGACTGAATGTGTATCTGAACATGTTTTGGATAAACATGGTTGGTATGGATATTTAGGTTATTGCTAACCACGGTTAGCTTCAAAAGCAATGTTCAAGTTTGTGGGTCAACTGTCTGGTTAGCTGTGGCATAGAAATGGCACAGAACTTTAGTAAAAGAGTAAAGACTAACATTGGTTATAGCATTGATGACATTACTCTATATCTGAATGTCTAGAGAGATTATCAGTCATCCAGGTCATGGTTGTCCCAAAGGTCCTTTATCAAGAGACAACTGGACTTTCTAGTTTTTCTTTCAAAGAAAAACCCAAAAGCCCAGTTGCCTCTTGAAAAAGCACCTTTGGGATACTTATATCTATTTGGAGAAATTTAATCAGGATGACCTCGGTGCACCTCTCAGTAAGTATTAGCAACACCTGTGGTCCCAGAAGAATGCTAATAGCATCTTGAAGAAATACTGGTGTGTGCCTGTTATGTAACATCATTCAAAGGCATTGTGGGAAACTGAAATTGCCTGAGGACTCTTCTTTTACTCTGGAAGAACAACAATTGCCCAAAGATTCAAATAAAAATCTCACTTCTTTAGTACTACTATAATGCACACATTTAAAATGTTCACTAGAAGTATGTACCATTTTTGGGAGTCAAATTAATGCACATGGCAATGGTCGCTGTTGACGTATCTAATGGTGGTAGTAAGTTTCTGCAACTAACTATCTGTTAGAGTTTTGTACCTGTCTTGTTTGGTGGTTTCACCAAACCAGACAGAGGGAAAATGAATGGGAAAACAGATCCCAGAGAAGCTTATTTTCATGGTGCTAAGTCCTCATATCTGGTTTGGTCCTAGGAAGGGAGAGTTCACTCCCAAGGAAGTAATTTCACAATGATATGACCAAACGGGTCACATTAATGTACATGTAACTAGTTTTGGGACATTTGTGAACTGAAAAGAATGTTCATCCAAAAAACTGACATTCTTTGCTTTCATACAGTGCCTCTCCTCTTCTCCTCTTCTCCCCTTCCTTCCTTCCTTCCTTCCTTCCTTCCTTCCTTCCTTCCTTCCTTCCTTCCTTCCTTCCTTCCTTCCTTCCTTCCTTCCTTCCTTCCTTCCTTCCTTCCTTCCTTCCTCTTCCCTTTCCTTATCACTTCCTTTCCCTTCCCTTTTCCCTTCTCTTTTTATGCAACATTATAGTGAGTCTATTTCCAATTCTCATTTCTTTCGTCTCTGATCAGCAGTTTTTCTGCCTTTTATAGCTACAATAAAATTTGCCAGATATGACAGTAGAACATATTCTTTCTTCTATATTTTTTTTTTGTTAAATGCAATTTTCATTTCTCAGAGGTGATCAAGCGAGGTGTGGGCAGGGGGAGGAATTCTTTCATTGCAGCCAATTCCTTTCTCGTGATGAAACTTTTCTAAAACAAGCCGTCTATCTTTTTTACCCTCCTTCCCTCGAACAGCAATAGTAGTTCCACAGCTGCTTGGAATCCATTATTTTTTAAACTCTCATTTTCTTACTGCCATTTCCCCCCCCCAGCCATTTTAATCCAACGCATGGCATCTGTATGAAATCATTAACAAAGATGTTTACTGTACTACATAATTCAGCCCCTCCATTTTGGTGACATTTTAAGCAGGAGACATGTAGACAAAATTGCTTTTGGGCCTTGAATTTTCTAACAAGCATTCAGCAATGTACAATTTGGCCATTGTACAATTCGTGAAATTGGCCATTGATGGCCTGAAGCCCAGCCTGATATCTCTCTGTATGACGGATAGGGAGTGATGTCTTTAGACAAAAGGAGCCTTGCGGTTAAACTGATATGAGAAGAGAAATCCCATCAAGATTTTTAACATCAGTGAATTAGAGAAACAGCCTTACATGTGCCAAATCCTAACTCATTTCTGGAAAGTTTCAAAATGTGTCCTGGTGTTTCATGAAGTCTTAGAAATTGTTTCTGAAATGGCTTTTGATACTTTCTTCCACATCCTTGATTGAAACTTTGATTAGATGGTATGATACTTTACCTGAACCAAGTTGCTCCAGAGTTCAGCCAGAAAAAGAGAAGGAAGGAAGGAAGGAAGGAAGGAAAGAAGGAAGGAAGGAAGGAAGGAAGGAAGGAAGGAAGGAAGGAAGGAAGGAAGGAAGGAAGGTAGGTAGGTTTTGGTCTTAGAACCAGAGGATGAAATCCAGGAAAAATGAAGTACATGTTAAATTTTCCCTGATTTGGAGTGACAAATGTCAACTGTCCCATTGGCATATTCAGAAAAAGGACATAATTTTACCCAATTTTATCCAACTTTACTGATAGAACCATATAGGCACAGAAGAAGCAAAGCCAATTCTAAATGTTCCAATAGAAAGCAGCATAGATAAATCCCCCCTTTTCCCATTTAAGCCACCTAATGCCCATTTTCCACCAATCCAATGCATTCTTTGAGTTTTGGGAAATAGTCTGTGGCAGAGGTAGGATGCTACCAGTTCAGCCTGGTTCTACAGAACTGGTAGTTCTGAAGAGCAGCAGACACCGAACTGATTCGGTGTCTGCTGCTCTGTTTGGCCTACCTGCCTACCTGGGCTCTTGGCTGTCCTTTATTTCCTGCTTTTCCAACTTCAGCTGCTTTGTGCGGCACAGCTGAGATTGAAAAAGTAGGAAAGAAGAGGATTTTCAAACGCTGCGCACCCATGCGCAGCACTTGTCAGCTGTTCAGGCAGCACAGCTGAGGTTTTTAGGAAATGGTCTACATGCACGCGCAAAATGCACTCTCACCAGGGATTCTACTGCCAGAGAACTGGCAAATCACACCATTGGCTGGCCCCAACCTGCCCCATCCCACCCACTCACTCTTTACCTGGCATGCACGCCATCAAACTTGCCTGCTAAGTTGCTATTTTTCCTTTTTTTCCCCGACCATCAGCTGTTCTGCTGTGCCGGGAGACTTAGATTAGCTAGAAAGCAGGAAATGATTGGATTTCTTGCTTTCTAGCTAACCTAAAAGCAGAGCTGAGCCTGAAGCTTCTATTATTCAGTGCAGACTCAGGTAGCAGATGGCAGAAAGATAGATCTCTGAATGAATCTGTGATTCTCTGAGCAACTCAATCTGCCTTCCTGCTTTGCCTGATTTTGGGTAAAAGTTGCTCTTTTTTTATAAAAAAAATTAAATATTTACATATTTTTTATAATATTTACATACAAGCCATGCCCAGCCAGTCACATGACCACCATGCCACACCCACAAATTAGGCCACACCCACAGAACCAGTTGTTAAGAAATTTGTATCCCACCCCTGGTCTGTGCCACTCTAAAAAGGTTCTCATAACATGACCTTGAAGTGTAGGAACTTTCTCAGGCTTTAACTGGCTTGCTTGGCTCCCTCAGCCCCTCCCACTTCCCCAAGAATTCCACCCCTTCCTTCTCTTTCTGTTGTCAAGCTGTGAGAAGAATTGCAGGTGGTGATAAAATCCGAGTTAGTCTTGACAGAAAGATCAAAAAAATGTCATTGTCTGTCTATCCATCCTACTGAGATATATTATTGAAATTAGAATCACTTAGACAGTCTAAACTGGGACAAATGCTGTTAAATGTATTTTGTTTCTTCCAATAAATAAGTTTGGTTTGTAACACAAGTCAGCCAGATATTTAGATTGGATTTGGCATTTTTATTCACTTTTATTCATTCATTATATATTCATTTTTATTCATTGGATGACATCTAGTCCAATTCTCTTTTTGAGCAGTTGAGCAGGATACCATTTTAGACCAATGGCTGTCCAGTCTCTTCTTAAAAGCCACCAGTGATGGGCACCCACAACTTCTGAAGGCAAGCAATTCCACTGATGAATTATTCTCATGGTCTGAACATTTCTCAATGGTTTCAGTTTGGATAGCTCCTTGATTAGTTTCCATCCATTATTCCTTGTCCGGCCTTCAGGTGCTTTGGAAAATAGATTGACCCATTCCTCCTCTCTGTGGCAGCCCCTGAAATATTGGAAGACTGCTATCCTGTCTCCCCCAGTTCTTCTTTTCACTACACTAGACATACTAAATTCCTGCAACTGTTCATGTGTTTTAGCCTTAACCTTCCTGATCATTTTTGTTGCTCTTTTCTGCACTCTTTAATAAGTTTCATGATGATACGTTTCATAAGTTTCATAATTTAATTTTCATAGGTTCCATTATATAGATAAGTTAAATTCAGAAGTTTGGATTTACTCCTGTTAATAAATGGCTTGGATAAAATGCAGTGATACATATTCTGATTCTATCTTCTCATACATCCTAAATGACCTTAGGCCCATGAGTTAAATGTTAAATGGACAGGAAAGGGTCATTGCTAAAATGATTAGTAAGGACTCATGTGTGAAGCTCTTTGCAACATCTGATAAAAATAACATGAATAATATTTCCTTTTGTGGAGATAAGAGATAAACTTTGATGACCTGATATGCTTATTAAAGTGGATTCTAAGATTTCTATCAATTTGGACAAGCTTAATTTTATTTCTGGAACAAATAAGTGTCCATAATTTGCCTCCCAGAAATTATTTCTTCTGGTGCAGACAATTAAGTTTCTAGATCATTTTTAGTATATTGGAAAAATATTAGTCTATTTTTGTTTAATTATTCTATTTTTACTATTTTATAACTGTTGTAATATCTACTATAATTGTCACTGTATTTAGTATATTACTATACATATTATCATATATTTATTGTACGCTGCATTATATTGTATTTTAATACAATTTCTACAATACACAATTTATCATTATATGATGGTAGTATCATAATATCCAGACAATAGTATAATAGTCCCTCTTCCCGTAGTCCAACCAGTCAAAAAGAATTTGGTAGGCACCAATATAAACTTCTATATCAAAGGAGTAGCCAAATAAAAAGTCCTCTGCTAAGTAAGTTCAGCGGGAACAAGAGGTTTCAAAGGTTGCATCTCAAATCTTGTCCAAACATCGGATGTTTTTTTTCCCCTGAAAAAAGAAGCGAGCAGCTATTGAAATCCATATTTGCACACCTGATCTATATATATCTTAGCATGCTATCCACTGTGCCTGAAGTTTGCTTTGGTCTCCTGCCTAGTTGTTTGATTAGTCTTCTCCTTTGTTGAGTCAACATGGCTGTCATCGGCCCTGACATTCTTGGCAGTGTCCCCTGGAGACCACAATGATTTTGGCCACTAACGAGCAGCTGAGTGGCATTAGCTTTGTAGTGTAAGGTCATACACAGCATCACCTTCTCTTCTCCAGCTCAGGGAAAGAAAAGATTTTGTCGAGCAAATCCTTTTGAGGTGCATTTTGACAGAGGGAGTCATCACTTTTTGCATGTGCAAGGCGCTGTGGGGCCAATGAGATCAAAAGCGGTACAGGGTTGTGATAATGTGACAGGTCAGCTAAGTTCAGAATTTTTTCCCCCTTTGGTGTTGTAACATTTCATCAGTTGGCATGATCTTCTCGGGGATACAATATGCACAGTTAAACTTGGAGCTTCTTTGCGTACAGTTAGGGGACCTCTGTGGCAACAGCTGTCAAAGAGTCTTCTGGCTCTTTCCAGAGATTAATTAAAAATCCCCCTGAGGAAGTCAAATGATGAATTTGGAAGATACAGATGGGCAAAGGGGGAAGAAAAGAAGAATACTGACCAAGGTCATACCACATGCCCACATGCAAAACCAAGATCTTTTTTTTCAAAACTGTATTGCTTCTAATTTTAGATATTATTTTCCTTTGGAATATTGAGTTTAATTATTCTATAAAGTGCAAGCTGGGTGATGTTGCATGGGATCTATTTATACGGGGAATCGGATGGCAAAAAACCCTCACATTACAGCTAATTGATTATTAGAGAAGAGCCTTAAGAGAAGACTTGAGGGAGAATTGGAGAATCAGGTCATTTTGCTAAACAGAGGGGATAATTGTTCAGTGGGAAGTCAACAGTGATTAATTAATTAATATTCTCCAAAGCACCTGAGGGCAGGACAAGAAGTAAAGGGTGGAAGATCATTAAAGAGAGATCCAACCTGGAACTAAGGAGAAATTTCCTGACAGTGACAATAATTAAGCACTGAAACAGCTTAACAAGTTAACTGAAAGTTGTGCATGCTCCATAACTGGAGGTTTTCAGGAAGAGATAAGACATCTACTTATTTATTTATTTATTTAGAATAGAACAGAACAAAACAGAACAGAACAGAACAGAACAGAAGAGTTGGAAGAGACCTTAGACTCTTCTAGTCCAACCCCCTGCTTAGGCAGGAAACCCTACACCACTTCAGACAAATGGTTATCCAACATCTTTTTAAGAATGTCCAGTGTTGGAGCATTTACAACTTCTGGGGGCAAGTTGTTCCACTGGTTAATTGTTCTCACTGTCAGGAAATTTCTCCTTAGTTCTAGGTTGCTTCTCCTTGATTAGTTTACCACCCATTGCTTCTTGTCCTGCCTTGAAGTGCTTTGGAGAATTGTGGCAGCCCCTGAGATATCAGAACCCTGCTATCATGCCATCCCTAGTCCTTCTTTTCATCAGACTAGACATACCCCATTCCAGCAACTGTTCTTTATAGCCTCCAGTTCCTTAATCGTCTTTGTTGCTCTTCTCTGCACTCTTTCTAGAGTCTCAACATCCTTTTTTCATTGTGGTGACCCAAACTGGATGCAATATTCCAAGTGTGGCCTTACCAAGGCATTATAAAATGATATTAACACTTCACATGATTCTATCCCTCTGTTTATGATTGTGTTGGCTTTTTTGGCAGCCAACAATTTGGAATAGTATAAGGTCTCCTGCCTTGGGCAGGGGTTTGATTAAAAGACCTCCATGGTCCCTTACAGCCACGTGATTCTATGATGATTTTTAAAGGAATATATATTATAAAGCTATTTTGATGTACTATATAAAAGAGCAGGAGAAGCATTTGGAGGACTTGATAATTATTTAACATGAGATGATGGGAATGATTTCACTAGAAAAGATGAACTTAAAAATTCTAAGTTGTTGTTGTTTTGCTCAAGATGAGTAAAGGCAGAAGACTAATTTGTAAATTTACCCAGTCTTATCTCTTCCTCTGGATTCATGTCCCAGAGGGGAAAAAAAGCAGGAAAATGGATGGAAGTAAATAGTTCAATCCAAAACGTTGAGCCTAAAGGCTTTTCAGGTCATCTCTCTGGAATTCTTGCCAATTACGCAGCCACATTTTTGTGTGTGGTAGATTTATGAAGATAGTTGTAAAACAAGTACTTTTCAACCCCAAGGATGATACACAGTTGTGAAAACAGCTGACTGAAAAAAAAATCCAGGAAAACAAATTTGAGAAATAAACGAACCAGAGGAAAAATGAACAAGCCAGGTAGAATATGACATGTTTATACCTGTCCTGAAATGGGAAAAATATGAAACTGAGATAATATTTGGACTTTCTTTAGAGAGTGAAATGACACAGCAAAGTCTGTGAGGAAACTTGTTAAATCTGGACATGTTGTATGATTTTATACAGAAAAAAAAATAGCATCTTGACTGGAATTGGGAGGAGGGAATTCTGGAAAGGCCAGTTCCATTTTTCAACTGCTTTTCTTTCCATACAATTTTCAAGGTTTGCCCTTTTTAGAATTTCTTCCAGAAGTCTAGTTAAGAAATTACTGGATGAAAGGATGAAATGCAATGAACCCACTTACCTTTTCCATAAAGATTTTATACTTCAGGGACCAAACCATTTTTATATAGTAAATATGTCATCATCCTATACTTACATAAATGCAGCATTATAATCTTATTTAATTTTCTCTTTTCTAAACCACTTCACATCCATTACAATCCTGGATTCAGATAAAAAGATTATTTGCTTTTCAAGAAGATGCATTCTTCTGCAAACATTTTGCAAAAACAACATAAAAGGGGTATCCTTTCCTTCCTCCCTCCCTCCCTCCCTCCTCCCCTCCCCCTCTTAAATCAAACTTTTAAAAAATGTCCTAGAATTCTGACAACTTTAATTCAGAGAAACTCCTGCAGGCATTCAGCAGGATGAAACTACACACAGTTTCCTGATAAATGAAGATTTGGTACAGCCTGAGATCCTAATGGGGTGTTTCATGCCATTTGAATGTGGCTGCCACTGGATGTTACAAACTCCCTTGTTCTTCCTGTCACCATGACATGCAATTATGGAATTTCACAGTTGAAAAGATGACAACTCCTCCCATGTTCTTGTCCTTCTTTCTTGACTTAATCCAGCTGCATCCAGCAGTCAGTAATTTGATATGGTGACAGGTGATAGCAGAGGTACCAAAAAACCCAGTCTCCTGACCTCCTGAAGTGGCTGCACAACTTCCATTGCTACGAGGAGTTCAAAAGATGCTCTGAGGCTTGTTCTTTTCTTGGGCTAGAATGTCTGCCATTAGGAAAGAAACTACAAGTTTGACAATAAATTGTTCAGAGCCTACATTGTATTACTCTGACGAAAATGGCCTTGGTTCTTTCCAATGCCTAACTTTGCCAGATTCCCAGAACATGTTTAGACTGATATTGTACTTCTTGCTTTTCCAACCCAGTTTTATAATTATTAATGCACACTTTGAACTGTCTATGGAAATTCTCAGTCATCCATGTCATGGTTGTCCAAAGGTTCTTTTTAAAGAGGCAACTGGATTTTCTTGATTTTCTTTGCGGATGTTTCACTTCTTATCCAAGAAGCTTCTTCAGCTCTGACTGGCTGGTGGGGAATGCAAGGATTTATATTCCTTGCAGACAGCTGGTCATTTGCATCCTTTTAGAGAGACGTTGAGGCCACTTGGAGATTTGTCTGTGTCCTTAGGATCGCAGTTTCACAAGTCCTTTCATCAGTTCCACACCCATTTGCACTGAATCTGGTGACTCTGAGGACATAGACAAACTTCCAAGTGGCCTCCACAACTCTCTCAAAGAATGCAAATGATCAGCTGTCTGCAAGGAATCTAAATCCTTCCATTCCCCACCATCCTGTCAGAGCTGAAGAAGTTTCTTGGATGAGAAGTGAAATGTTTGCAAAGAAAAACAAGAAAATCCAATTGCCTCTTGAAAAAGCACCTTTGGGACATACAATTTGAACTGTTTTGCATCCATACCAAATGCAGCAGGATGCCCCAGGATACCTCCTTATACTCTTTCATGTGGCTCCTCTAAGACATTTTTAATTTTTAATGTGATTATAAAGAGGGAACTTATTAAATTCATAGTGAAATTTCATGATAGCTATAGTTAATATAGGTCAGCATCAAACCCAAAGCACCTAGTAATTGGACTATGATAAACAGGAAGCGAAATGACACCTTTAGTTGAAAAAGTTGTGTCCATCCTTGGCTGATGTCTGCAATTAGAGTTGAATGCTTAAAAATTAAACAGAACAAGGAGTTCAGGTAGATCATTTTGGACAAAATTTCATGATCAAAGGAAATAATTTATTATCATTTGTTGCAATTTTTTAACTGTCCAATACCCAATTCACTTTCTGGTGAATTACAATAAAACTATTGCTTAGCATTATATACCAAAGGAGTTTTATTATTTGTTTCCCATCCTCTTGCTTATTCCTGGTTTGTTTGGCAGACCAAGCTGGTCTCTTTGTAAAGATACGCAGTAGAAGAACAGAATAAAGAATAAAAATATTAAGCAATGAAGCTGTGATTACTGAATCTGTGTCTGCTTTCTCCAGTAATAAAACTACGATTAAATTAAACACACTTTCCCAGAAGGGTTGAATTTGGCCAACAAGAAAAAGAAACTCATGAATTCTAATCCATATTCTGTATCTTTGTAAAGACACATTTTCCTTTAAATGGTGTGCATTTTCATTTAACATATGCAAGTGAGTAAGCATTTGTGAGCCTAGAATATAACACATATTTTTGAGAGGGATAGCGTTTGAAGGATAAATACATTCCAAGCCATATATCAGCCCAAGAAGAGTGAATTAGATTGTTTTGCATATATAAACATAGACTAAACCCAATTTTCCAACTTTTCTAGCTGGGATATATTTGATAATGGTGTAGAAATGAGTCAAGCTTTATGACAACATCTGTCTATATGATAAACTCTGTCCCACTCATTTTATCGACACATATTTGCTTGGGAGGAAATAAATAAAAAAATATACACAAATATCTTCACATTGTCTCTTTTTAAGAAGAATCTGACAGCCAGATAAATGAGAAACAGGAAGTCTCCCATCTTTACATATGCAGTAGGTGCTATCCGGAAATGATTGATACCATCTTTTTCCTCAGCTTCATTGGAATTTTATGATGGAGGCCAGAAAATATTGTGTGGTGCATCCCAGCTGCAAGAGAATACTAACAACAACAAAAAAAATAGTTTGCAGACCAGATAGTTAGAAGTCATCTAGATCAGTGGTCCCCAACTTTTCCAGCTCTGCAGACTGGTGATGCTGGGGGCGATGGGAGCAGGGAGAGGAGATGGTTTCATGTACATATGCACCACTTGTGCAAACACAGCTTTGTGCACACATGCACCTACTACTTTCACAGCCCAGTTTCCAATGGGCCTTGCCCCAGTCCCAGTCTGTGGACCAAGAGTTGGGGGACTTTGGAAGGCAACTTCTGATCCATTTGGCAGATTGTTCTCACTGTCAGAAAATTCAGTGTTCATACTGCAATCCAATGCACTCTGCAGCAGTCAAGGTCATCTTTGCTAGAGTAGAAACTGCCGGAGGCTGAGGCAGTTCACTTCCATTTATGACCACTGAGATGTCCTTTTTATATCTGAAGAGCCAGTCATTGGTGATTATGAACTGAGGGTCTCTTCCATGGCTTCATTTTCCATGGCAACTCTTCTCAGATTCTTAGAAGATGGAATAACAGGGTTGGAAGGGTTGTCCAATGCCCTGCAGGAGGCCCTATACTATTGCAGATGGCAATAGTACCAATGGCTATACCAATGGCTGTCCAATCTCTTCTTGAAGACCTCCAATGATGCAAGTCTGCATTGCAATATGAATGAAAAAGATCCCTCCATGGCCACGTCCATGCCATGGAAATGAGAAGGCTCCATTGGATATTGGACATCTCCCTTCTTGACTACATCACAAATGACACAATTAGACAGCATTTTGGTGTAGCACCAATTACAGAAAAGATGAGAGAAGGCTGGCTCTGCTGGTATGGACATGTCCAGAGAGCAGCACCTTCCACCATTGCCAAGACAGCCAACCAACTAGAAGTCAATGGCTAACAATCACAGCTGACCATGCAAAGTGGCATTCAATGATCTGAAAAGTAGACCCTGCATCTGTGGGAATATGCTAGGAAGGAGGAGGAGGAGGAAGAGGAAGTAGTGCAGTGTCCAGGTGCTCTTTGAACCAAGGCCACTGTTCTTTATTGCACTACATTTGGGTTATAAAAGTATTTTGAACCCAAAACAGTGTGAATCATAATAGTAAACAGAATTCACAATTTGTAGTCAAAGAAATAAAAATGAACCTACATCAAAAGACAAAGGAGAAAAATTAATTTAAATTACAAGCACTTCATCAAAAAACATCAGGGTACCGAAATTAAATAAAAAATAGATAGCAAGCCTGCAAGCTGAGTAATGACCCATCTGTTCATTATAGTCTTAATTTCTGTCAAAGACAGCATCTCATTAAATGTATATCTTTGATTAGAGACCAAGTTTCAACAGCAGCAAAGTTTGGATACTTGGTTCTGATTTATCAGAATTGTAGCACTTTTACTAGGAAAACAAACGTGATGGTGATTCAAGTCTTTTGAGGAAGAAAAATAAATTATGTGAATTTAGGAGGTAATGAGAGGATAGCCAAACTCTGCAATTTAAAAAAAAAGGATGTCAAAAATATTGTTTAATCCTACAGTGAAAAGAGCTATGCCTCCCTTGATAACCTGGAGAATTAATTAATTTTTAAAAAAGTTTTAATCATTTATTCATTTATGTATTTATTACATTCATATGCTGCCCATCTCAATATCAAATAACTCAGTATTTCTCAACTTTTGACTATTGTCCAAAGCACCCAAAGGCCAGACAAGGAATAATGGATAGAAACTGAACAAGGAGAGATTCAACCTGGAAATAAGGAGACATTTTCTGAAAGTGAGAACAATCAACCCATGGAACAGAAGTTGCCTTCAGAAGTTGTGGGAGCTTCATCACTGGAAGTTTTCAAGCAGTGGTGGGATTCCATTTTTTTTACTACTGGTTCTGTGGGTGTGACTTGGTAGACATGGCACGGCAAGGATACTGTAAAATCTCCAGTCAGAGGTGGTTTTGGCTGGTTCTCCGAACTACTCAAAATTTTCGCTACCAGTTCTCCAGAACTGGTCAGAACCTGCTGAATACCACCTATGCTTTCAAGAAGAGACTGGACTGCCATCTCTCAGAAATAGTGTAAGGTCTGCTACACCCTTCCAACTCTGTTAATCTGTAAGATGAGTGGACTTCAAATTCCAGAATTCTTCAGCCAGCCATGTTGGCTGAGGAATTCTGGGAGTTGTAGGTCACCTGTTGTCAAGTGGTCAAGGTTGAGAAACACTGAGCTAACTGATAAATGACAGTAAGAGGCTCTGATTGATCCAACTCCTTTTTTAAAAAAAATTCAACCTCTTTCCCCTTCCTTTCTTCCAGGATTCATTTTTTTCCATCCTTTTGATAATGAGCATAGCTAGAAACCTGAATTTGTTTTCTCTGTCTCCTCCTTCTCCTTTTTTTTTTTTAACATTTGGGGAAACTTCTGTGTTTTGTAATGTTCAAGGTGCCCTTTGAACAAATACTTTTATTTGAAAATAGATTTTAGTGAGCCAAAACACTTCAGGCTAAATGTTAGAATGTATCAGCTAAAGGGAGAACTTCTGAAGGGTTAGAGAATAAACACTTTGAGCAGCTAGTTTATATACAAAGGGTCTCATAGAGTCATAGACTGTGCTACTTTTCACAGCGTGCAAAATGCCTTCCCTTTTCAGTACAGACTTTGCAAGAAAGTTGCAAAAGGGTAGGTAACTAAAAGACCAGCAAGGTTGGAGAAGGAAGGTGTAGAACATAGAATAATAGAGTTGGGAGAGACCTTGGAAGTCTTCTAGTCCAACCGCTTGCTCAAGCAGAAGACCCTATATCATTCCAGACAAATGGCTGTCCAGTGTCTTCTTAAAACTTCCAGTGTTGGAGCACCCACAACTTCTGAAGGCAAGCCATTCCACTGGTTAATTGTTCTCACCATAAGGAAATGTCTCCTTAGTTATAGGTTGCTTTTCTCTTTACTAAGCTTCCATCGTTTGCTGCTTGTTTTGTCTTCTGGTGCTTTGGAGTCTGCAGGAAAATTCCCCACCCTGTTTTCCTACTGATCAGTCATTCTTTATTTGGGATCACAGGATGCTGTCTCTAGCTCCGTTCTCAGGGAGACAGAGAGAGACTTTTGGCTTCATGCAAGAAAATCAGCAGAAGCAGCAGAAGTCTTTTTTTCTCTCTCTCAAACTCTGCCAGAAATGAATCTTTGCCAGCATAGCCTCTTGGAGCAGGATGCCTTGCAGGGTCCCAAAGACTCATTTCTGGCAGAGTTTGGGGGAGAGAAAGAAAGACTTTTGCTGCTTTCCTTGTGTGCAGCCAAAAGCAGCAGAAGAAAAAAGCGGAAAGAAACAGCCTGGTGGTCAGGCTTGGCACGTGGGGCAAGTGGGGCAACTCCCCCCCTGCCCTTTCTCCCCTCCCCTCACTACCTCATGTTGTTCGCAATGCAAGCAATGCAAGCCTTGTGTTCCCATGAGCCATGTGGGCGGTGCAGCCTTGTGTTCCCGCGCAGCCTGGATTAATTGCTTTGGGGGTGATATTTCTCTGCAGACAACCAAATTTTTCTCACGGACCACCAGTGCTCCCCAGTCCACTGGTTGGTGACCACTACTTTGGAGGATATGTTGACTCCCCCTCTTCTCTGTGACAGAACCTCAAGGACATGAAGATGCTTATCATATCACCCCTCGTTTTTCTCTTCATTAGACTAGACATAACCGATTCTCTCAATGGTTTGTCTTGTTAAAAAACCCACTACAGTACAGTTGTCTCAAGAAAGAAAATCCTTATCAATCCTGCTTCCAAAATCACATCAAACGATAGGCAATATATTTCCTCTCTCTTTATAACATGTGAGAGAGGTGGGGGAAAGCAGGCAAACAATGCATGAAAAGAATGAGAACCCAATGATGAAATCCATCACTGAATCCTTGCTCTGTTGGAGCAACGGAATATCATTTTGGAAATGCAGTTAGACTGCATGTGGTACAGACTTATACTTGTGTCCTGTTTACAACCGTGTTATAAAATATGGATTCTGTTGATTTACTAGGGGGAGAAAGCAGGGAGCTTGCAGGCTGTGTAGGGAAATGTTTGCTGACTTTGATTTTATGGTATGACCCAGACGTGTTTGTGTGTGTGTGTGTGTGTGTGTGTTGAGAGAGAGAGAGTTCAGAGCAGGGGTGGGATTCAAATTTCTTAACAACTGGTTGTGTGAGTGTGGACTAATTTGTGGGTGTGGCTTGGTGGTCATGTGACAAGTGGGAGTGGCTTGCTGACTGGATGTGGCTAGGTGGTCATGTGACTGGCAAACCAAATGTAAGTGCTCCTTGATTAATGACCAGGTCTTCGCTTAATGGCCAGTTGCTTAGCAAGTGTTCTAATTTAGACTGACGTCCACAGAGCTATTTGGCCTGTTTTTGGTATTTTGACAGCCACATACACACACATACACACCGTTCTAACCCCGCTATTCTTTGGAGCAGGGGGTTGGACTAGATGACCTCCAAGATCCCTTGCAGGCCAGCTCTAGATTGCTATGCTGCTTCAAACTCTTCTGAAGCCAGGGTTTATGTCCTTCCTTCCTCTCCTTTTTCTCTCTCTCCCTCCCTCCCTCCTTCCAAGTATTTATCTATCCATCCATATATCTCATTTACTTTCTCCTCTCTCCCTCTTTCTTTCTTTCTTTCTTTCTTTCTTTCTTTCTTTCTTTCTTTCTTTCTTTCTTTCTTTCTTTCTTTCTTTCTTTCTTTCTTTCTTTCTTTCTTTCCCTTTCTGCCTCTTCCTTCCATCCCCCTTTCTTCCTTTCACTTCCTTTCTCTCTCCCTTTTTCTTTCTTTCCCCTTTCTCTTTCTTTTCTTTCTTGTATCTTCCTTCTCTCTTTCTCTCTCACTTTCTTTCTCCCCCCCCTCTCTCTTTCCCTCTCTTTCTTTCTCTTTCTGTATCCCCCTCTCTTTCTCTCTCCCCCTCCCTCTCTCCCTCTTTCTCCCTCTCTCTTTCTGTCCCTTCCTCCTTTCATCTCTCTTTCTAAAGCTAGGAAGCCCACCTGAAACACACACATACCCACACTCAGGGGTGGGATAGTTTGGCCCTGTTCTATTGTACTCTGCCTATCAGAGAATAAGTCTACACAGGCAGGGACTGTGCTTTTTAATCTTTGTCCAGGGTCTTAAAAAAATACATGTAACCAATAGAAACAAATGAGGCAGCTTAGAAACAAGAGGATGCTCAGAGCAGCCCCAGTTCTACGGTATCATAGAATAAGAACAGCCCAGAAGAAAGGCAATAGCAGGAAGGAAGGAAGGAAGGAAGGAAGGAAGGAAGGAAGGAAGGAAGGAAGGAAGGAAGGAAGGAAGGAAGGAAGGAAGGAAGGAAGGAAGGAAGAAACCACCCTACTGAAAACTGCAGAATCATTCAGCCTTTAATGTTTCAGATTGGTGACCCTTCCTAGACCCAACTGATGCTTCTTATTGTACCTACGGTACATGAGTTTCAGTCCCAAAGATGCTCCTTCTCCCCAGGAGCCCAACCTTCAAATGTGGATGAATACTCCTGCACCTTTTCACTCTTTGTTCCTCAATGTCCGTCTTACATTGGATCACAAGCTATTGAACCAGATCAGAACCAAGAACAACAGTTGCAGTTATGTGGATGTAAAAGAGACTGGAGACTTTACAGCCTTCAAACCCCAATCCAAGATCGCAGGCAAAACAGGAGCCTCTCAATACTTTTAATCCCCTGACACTCGTAGCCAGGTATTATTTCTCTTCATTGTGTCTCTGTATGTGGCATTGTTGCAGAGAACTTACATAAACAAAACAAACTTTACAAGAATAATAAGATCTTTAGAAATGATCCTTTCTTCAAAAACCAGACATTAGGAACTGTGAATGGAGAAACTTTAGTATTGACTTAGACTCTATTTAACCTCAAGAATTCACCTGAAGGTAATAATCAGGCAACCCAAGACTGACAAATCAAAGTTAACAACTTCCATGAATGCACACAAAAGAAATGTATCACTCAAACATAAGCTCTTAACAAAAATGAATTTGTAGCCCAGAAGAGAAAATTCCAAATTTACAGATATTGTAAACAAAAGGTTCCTAATGCAACCAGGATCGGATGCCTGTATGCTGACTTTCTATATGACCCCATTATTCCTTCCATCTCTGTCCCTCTGGGGGCAGCCACCCAGGGGTGGGATTCTCTCTTTCCCTCTTTCTTTCTCTTTTGCTTTCTCTCTCTTCCCTCTTTCTCTCCCCCCCTCTCTTTCTCTCTCTCCCTCCTCTCTTCCCCCCTTCCCCCTCTATCTCACTCACACACAAACACACACACACATACACACACACACACACACACACACACACACCTGGTCTGGGACCAGCAGCTCCAGTCAGCAGCGGGTGGCGTGGCGGGAAAAGGAAGAAAGGGGGAGGAGAGGGTGGCGTGCAACTGCAACGGAACCTTGAGCACCCCCACACCCCAACCGTCACCGCTCCACTGGAAGATGCTTTAGCGGCACACAGGATTTAAAGCAGCAAGCTTAAAGAGGCAGGCGTGATGGGACTTTGCAATGGGACTGCAAGGTCCCATCATGCTTAAAGTGGCGTTTTGGCAGAGCCAAAGTTTCCCAAAACAGCGGAAAGATTCCAAATCAGGATCCCATCAGCAACTGCTCCCGGGCAAGCAGAGAGAAGGAGGTTTCAACTTGGCTTGCTTCTCTGATTGCCCAGGGTCTGTTTCTAATGGGAGGGGTGGACTTGGAAGCTTTCCGCTGTGCAGCAACAGGTGAGAGAAGCAGCCACTGACCTGGCCGGATCCTATACAAGCCTCTCCATGTTTTCCTCGGCGGAAGCCAAGTAGTAGGAGAAAGGTGACCGCCGGTGTCAGCAAAAGACAAGTGGGTGGGGAGGAGGTCACCAGCGGCGGCAGCAAAAGGAAAGTGGGGGAAGGTGACTGGGGCTTGCAGAGCCTCACTCACCCAGGGAGATCAGTAAATGCAGGACTGCAGCGGAAGGCAGGCAGCAATGGCTGGCCCGGCGAGTGCGCAAGAGCAGGCAGCAGTGTTGTGCATGCATGCAATGTCGCGCATGAGTGATAAGGACTGATGGGCAGGCAGCGGAGAAGCGAGAGGAGAAGCAGGCGGAGAGGGGCGGGGCCAGCCAGGGGGCCGTTTTACCGGTTCTCCGAACTAATGGGAATGTTAACAACCGGTTCTATAGAAGTGGTGAGAACTGGTAGAATCCCACCCTGGTCCAAAGGATGTCAATCAACATGATAAGAGAGGATGAAAGAGAGAATATGTGAGGAATAGTTGGAGACTTTGTGTATGTTGAGCCTCCAGAAGAAGGAAACTGGGATTTGATGATGTCTACTTTCAAGTACTCCAAGGCTTATTGTGTAGAGGATGTGTCAGGGTTGTTAGGAGTGGTGCGGTAGCCTAGAGGTGGAGCTCTTGCCTCACTATTAGGCTGTGAGTCCGATCCTAGCTATTTCTTTCTCTGGGCACAATGAGAATGTATCTGTTGAACAAAATTCCATATTGGTGACAGGAAGGGCATCCAGCCATTGAGCACTCGGTTAGCTCTGTTCCGTTGCCCAGACTCCACCCCACAACGGATTATGGGGCTGTTAAATGATGATGTTGGATGTGTCAGGGTTGTTCATATTTGAGTTTAAATTACAAGAAGTGAATTAGTTTTGGACATCAAGAGAAATGTCCAAATGGTAAGCTCTTCCACAGTGGAACAAAATCTCTTGGAGAATAGTGGACTTCCTTTCACTGGAGTTTTTTGGACAAAATCAGGTTGTCTATCTCTCAAGGACATTTGAACTACCTGAATGGGGTTTATCTAAGTGATCTTCAAAGACTTTCTTTGATTTACGATTCTAGAAGATCCTTATGGTACATTAAAAAGAATTAAAATCTAGACATTATCCAGAATGTATAATGAAGAAATTTCCTTTGAATGAAGCTAGAAAATCTCTTTCCATTTCTTTTTAATTGTCTGCCTTGAGCACTTTTACTTTCATTGATCCTCCTTAGCAGCCAATTATCAGTTTGTATAATCCTTGCATAGTCCTCACAATGTCTGCTTTTACACCAGAGTAAGCCATTATGTGGTTTGTTTGAATTTGATTTAACATTAGGAATGAATCCATTCATTATGGTTCATAAACTCTGGCTTATGGCACAGTGTGCTGTGTCTACTCAGCCAATTATGTGACATATGGATGAGCCAATAGACTACTGGAAAGTTTTTATTTATTTATTTGCTGTACATCTTAGACCATTGTCTGGAATAACGCATAGAAAGTCTATTTTTAAACAACGTTGCATGATTCCACAGACTATGCCGTAATTTATTTAGAGTTTTGATAAGAGTCCTACCCCAGTTAGATAGCACCACCTGTCTAACCTTGGTTCATCACCAAAATGAGTAAGTTTTAATGTGATTATTTTTCCAGTGAGGAGCCCCAACATACCCCAGATCTGTAGCCTAGAACATGAAGCAAAAATAAACCCCATGCAAAATAAAATCAGAAGACACAAATCGCAAAGCGGTTCTCAGATTGAAATCCTTCTTTGATGGATCTAATTTTCATCTCTCCCATCTTCCTAACTTGGAATTATGAAAACCATCAAACAACCCATGGTTGGGATGGTGATCAACCACACTCAATGCCTAGAAATAGTGAAGGTCCTTACCGGACAATTCAGTTTCTGATTTGTTTGGATGAAGAAATTAAGATTACAGGCAAACATATTTTCTTAGTTTATTGTGTACATTTTATTGCATTTTATCTGTTGTGAATCTGTTCCAATTATTGGCTGGAGGAAAAGACAATATTAGGATGTTTATAATGCAATTTTTGGTAGTTCTCTCATATTGAAGTCATTGGAGATAGGTAAATAGGTACTGTAGGTAGGTAGGTAGGTAGATTGATAGATAGATAGATAGATAGATAGATAGATAGATAGATAGATAGATAGATAGATAGATAGATAGATAGATAGAAATATATTTCTGTTCATTATTTGAAGGTTGTCATTCTTCACTTGATTTATTCCAAATCAGATACAAATTGCTTTCTTGCATCAGTGCCCCAGCACAGGAAAATATTTGTCTTTGTGTAGAACTGTGTACTTGAAATTTACATACTATTTTTCCTGGTTCTAATAGATAAATCCCATTTTAAGACAAAGTATATATATTACTTTTTTAAAAAAAATGTGTTTCAAGATCGATATATACATATGGCTGTATTTCTTCCTTATCTCATTACATAGAGATGGAATTCCTCTATTTTATTTTACTTGATTTTTCTCATCTCTAGCAGTCAATTTCAGTCCATGTCACTTTTGTACATATTCATACATAAATCAATTTAACTTGATTTCTCCATCAATCTGCATTTTAACGAATTGTACAAAAGGCAGTAATATGTTTTTGATAAAAAAATTTATTCATTTATTTGTGGCTTTATATTTTGATGTATTTGAGAGCTTATTTCCAGACTGATTTTTTTTCAAAATCAGTATTGTAATACAATAAAGCTTTTAAAACGAATAAAAAGATCTAACAATAAAGTAAAATCATCATTTTCTTACATTTCAGAATTGCATTCATGTCTCTTTCACCCCCTAAAATATTGTAAAACATAACCCTATTTATACTTCTGAATAGATGAGTGCAGGGGTGGGATTCTATCAGTTCACACCTATTTGCTAGAACCAGTTGTTAACATTCTAAGCAGTTTGGAGAACTGGTTGTTAGAAGAAATTATTGGCCTAATCCTGTAAGGAAGGCAGGAAGGAAACATTCTGGTGTTGCTTATAGAAATTGCCTCTCTGTTAACCCTTATTACATTCTTGGCAGGACTTCCTGTCTCAGGAACTTCTCTGGAGATTTTTCCCCTCTTTTGATGGTACTTTGCTTGTGTGGAGTGACCATTCAAACTTACAATGGCACTGAAAAAAATGACTTATCATCATTTTTCACACTTACACTATTGCAGCATCCCCACAGTCACGAGAGGCCAGGCGAGGAGATGCGTGCCTCGATGTGAGTGATATTGAATTGGCCACGTCCAGCCAGTAACATGACCACCAAAGCCATGTCCACCCAGTTACATGACCACCAAGCCACACCCACCAACTAAGCAACGCCCACAGAACCGGTTGTTAAAAAATTTGAATCCCACCCCTGGATGAGTGCATAAAAATGTTCAGATATGAAAATTTAAAAAAATTGCTATATTCCTATTCATGCCTTAATATACCATGTGGAGGTCAATTTATTTTAAAATATAAAGAATATGCTTGAGTATCTTTATTTTAGCCTGGTTCAGAAATTAGAAATTAATGTAAAGCAATTTCTTCCTGCCAGGAAAGTATAGAATTTTGAATTTCTACATTTTTCTGCCTTCCCACAAACCTAGAAAAGATCAAGAAATGGAACACCACTTTGGGGCTTCAGAAAATGTGAGCAGTCAAAAAGACTGCAGAGGGATAAAAATTATATAACAGAAAGCAAACTATGTTAGCCATACCATCCCAGATTGAAATTAAAGCAAGCAAACAAACAGGTAGACATAACTTGGAAAATGGAGGATATATTTCTGCATTGAGTCATAGGCCTAGAAGGGACCTTGTCGAACATTCTACCCAAGACAGGATATTTTATACTGTCTTGGACAAATGGTTGTACAACGGTTGTTCCTTGAAAACCTCCAGAGATGGAGCTGCCACCACTCCAGGAAGGTAGCTGTTCACTGCTTACTAGTTCTCATTGTCAGAAAATTGTTGGTTATATGTTTAACTACCTTCCACCCGTTGCTTCTGATCATATTCTCAAGTGTTTGGGAGAATAGGTTGACCCTCCTCTCCTCCTGGTGTTAGCAGCCTCAAGTATTGGAAGACATTGTCTAGAAGAATTGTCCACCCAATTCTTCTAGACATATCCAGTTCCTTTAGCCATTCATTATACAGTTTAGCATCCAGTCCCTTTATCATCTTCGTTGCTTTCTCTGCACACTTTCTAGGATCTCAACCTCTTTTTTGGATCCTGGCATCCAGAGCTGGACACAATATTCCAAATGTAAATCCATTGACTCAATATCAATTAGAAATGCATAAAATGAGAAGGGGCAATTGTTTTTTCTTCACTTGACTCCAGTAGAGTGAACAAAGAAAGCTATTTATATATATTTTTATTTTTGTTATGTTTTGCTTGCTTGGAATTATCCAATGTATAATTTATTTTTTCTTGTAAAATTTTGACTACTTTTGCAGATAAGCAGCCCAATTTCCTCCATGCAGTTTGAACCACACAGGGTCTAATTTCTGATGGTTTCTGCATTAACTAATACATTGCTTTAACCATTGGTATCTCATTCTAGGGATTGCTGAATCTTTTGAATTTTGGTTTTGCAAAGAAAAGGATTTGCCTTAATTTTATATAAGTGTGTTGGGTAAATCCAATCGATGAATTTAGTCTGTGAATATAGTGCCTTGTGTAAATTTAAAATAGCATTACAACTGTTGTGTGAAACCAGCATCAAGTAATGTGTATGTTTCTATCCGTGTCTTTCAGTGCGCAATATGGATTTTGCAGCAATGCAGTTCTTATATTTCAGACTGTAGATGCTTTTTTTCCCAAAGTTATTCCAAAAATCAATTTTCCCACTGAAGACTATTTTATTTTATATTATTATCTGAAAATCTATGGTTATTTTATGCTACCTTGCAACACACATGTTGAAAGGAGCTAACAGCATTCTAAATTTGTGGGAGTTTTAACTGATTAGTTAATATAATTCTTTATACTTCTTTTTTGTTGATAATGATCCAGAAGATGGCAGTGCAGGACAACTGAAAACTTCTTAGCATCTTGACTTAAGAATTAATTAAAGGAAGTAATAAGGAATCTTGAATTTAAAGTCCAGAAGTTTCAGTATTGTTGTGATTATTACAATAAGTTTAGTGAAACCATACAACAATCTGTTGTACCTCTGTTCTCTTTTGCAAACACATTTTTAAAATGGAAAAAGAAAGAGAAACAACTGACACTTTGTAATTTTCTTATCCTGCTTCTAATATGGCCCTGGTAGTTTACATTAAAAAAATACTGAGATTTTTTTGAAAAAAGTATTACCACTTACTCAGTGATAACCATTTGAACCCAGGATGAAAAACAAAACATAAAAGGGACAAAACATTTTAAATTTCAGGGTTACAGAAAAGATCTGCATTTTCTTGCTTTATCTGTCACCTGGTTTGAAAAATCTTGATTTTTCTAGACTTTGTGTCTTTAATTACTCAAACCACAATGCTACAAAAGAACGCAAGCTCATTCCACATACAGATTGAAATCTGGATAAATCACAGCCAGAAATAAGCCTGCAGAGGTGAAATCTATTAAATGGCAGATTTTTTTAAAATTTAAAATCAGTTATGAAGCCTCTTTCTCTCCTTGGTATCTTCAACTACTTAATCTCTTTGGAGAAAAAGAAAACAAATATTTCCATCCCTTCCTCATTCCTCAGGTCCCCAAACTGCACAGCCCAAACATTCTGTGATGTAAATTATGTGAATGCAATTAATGTTTATGTTCTTTATTATGTAAATAACAGCCATAGGGGACCACCAACTATATTAACAGTGTTGATATTCCTCTTCAGAGTCCCTCTTCATTCCTCAACTCCTATAAATGCACAGGGGAACCTAAATTTGGTGTTAATTATGTTAATATAAATACTGAGTAGGTTCTTTGTTATATAAATAGCAACCATGAAGATGTTCCTTAGGCTGTAATGAGTCTTTTATTTACACTATGATGCCAAATCTACTTTATCTTAATTGTAATCCTCTAATACACAAATACTTTGATTTTGGAGTTCTTCCATTATTAGTAGGTAAATATGTACTCTGAAATCTTCATTAAAAAAAAAGTTTTGAATTCCATGCAAAATTCACCAAGAGCTGGGCAAATTAGGGGGAAATGTATAAAACCCAACTTGAATTATAACAGAGTTTGCATACTTATTTTTTTTAAACATTGTTTGTAAGATGAGGGCACACCAGCAGAAGTGGATAAGCATATGTCTCTTAAGAGACATGCATATTAAAATCCACGGCACTATAATAGCAGACTTCCTCCATTGATGAATAACCAAGTCAAAACGATTTTTGCATTTTACAAGCTGAAACATTAATCAAAAAAGGCAATTGTGAGAACTCTCTTTGGCTATGGTCCCAAGAAGATCGCGGTAAGACTGCCTCAAAAAGACTTCAAGATGCAGATGCATTAGCTTAACCTCTCTATTTTAGCACAAATGTATTATTTTTATTTAGTAAAAGAAATGTTTTATGTAGCTCTGTTCCCAATGCTTCAGATAAGTGCCCATAGAAAAATCAGAAGATTAAAAAGAGCATAACAATCATGATTCATAATAGCATTGACCAGTTGTGATAGAAACCAGTATCCAATATCTCCTAAATACCCCTAAAATGATTTTAAGCATGCATTTTATTTGGACTAAAGTAGATTTTTTGGAAAATACTGTGGAAATTGTTATCCATATACTAATCAGACTCAATCCTACATAGCCTTTTGAGATTATCTAAGGTCATTAAATGCTTCTACCTACAAAGACTGATATCTTGGCACCATTAAATCAAAAGGCTCTTTAGAATATTACCTGTTCTCCTTTCTCTGATGTTGATGTTCTCCTTCTTTTTGAGTCAATATCTTAGAAAACTGACTTTCACATACTTCTCTTATTATGCTCACTTTGGGCTCCACTAAAAATTTGGTTTGTGAACGAGAGAACCAATAACCACAGATTTTTGGAACATAACCTCCTATTATATGGATCTGAATCCCTCTGAGGACATGTGGGATATATGGTGGTTTGAAGATGGATGGATTTCAAGTCCCAGAATTCTGGGAGCTGAAGTCCACCCATCTGCAAGCTCCCAAGGTTATCTTAGGTTTCTCTCTCTCCCCTTCTCCTTCTCCTTCTCCCTCTTCCTCTTCCTCTCTCTCTCTCTCTCTCATTTTCTCTCTCATTTTCTCTCTCATTCATTTTCTCTCTCATTCATTTTCTCTCTCATTTTTTCTCTCTCTGTTATTTCTCTCTCTCTCATTTTCTCTCTCTCATTCTCTTTTTCATTCTCTCTCTCATTTCTCTCTCATTCTCTCTCTCTCATTCTTTCTCTCTCTCTTTTTTTTCTCTGAAATCTTTCACTTCTTCCCCCTCCAGAAGGGGAGACATTTTCTTTCACTTTATCCACAAAATTGCTTTCCCTTCCTTCCAGAATGTTGCTCCCAAAGCATTCCAGAACAACAGCAGTTTTAATGCAGAAGAGCAAACAGGCTGGGAATTATGGGATTGACATGAAGCAAAAAAAGAAAAAGAAAACACCAACTCCTGGGTGAGAGGGTGGTAGTCAGGCTAGCCAGGCTGATGTGGAAGGTATATTTGCTGAATATCTGGATAATTTCCCCCTCCCTACCCTGAGAGATAGATGCAATAATTTATCCCATCTAATTATAGGAGCCCCATGGCGAGAGAGGTAGCAAATACATTTAATAAATAAATAACTTTGCTTAAATGCAGTGGAAAATTTGGACTCAGGCTGGTATATGTATTATCTAGGGAATATATTAAAAAAATCATTCATATTACATTAATATTACATTAATATAACAAAGCAAAATCTCCAATCTGTCTTCAATATGATAACTGCCATAAATGCTATTTACAATCTTCTACTTACAACAGTTGGGACCAGAACTTCCATTGCTAAACAATGTGATTGTTAAGGGAATCGTGTCCATCTTTTTGGCCATGGTCATTAAGCAAATCACCAGGGTCTTAAGTGAATCACACAGTCATTAAATGAATCCGGCTTCTCCCATTAAAGTTTGCTAATCAGAAACCTCCTGGGAAATTTGTGGCAATGACATCACCTCCACACATACGCCCCCCCCCCCCCCCCCCCAGGACGCTGCAACCATTGTAAATTCATGCCAGTTGCCATCTATCCAAATTTTTATCATGTACCAGTTTTAAATGCAATGACCAGTAAATGCAATAATAAGTAAACTTTTTTTTAAAAAAAACAATCATGTTGCAACTTTAAGCAGTCATTAAATGAAAGTTTGTAAGTCAAGGAGTGTATGTGTATTTGTGTGTTTATATGATCAAATTAAAAATGTAAAATACGGAGATTTGCTCAACAGAATGAAGTATCACCATCCTTCACATTAAATCAACCCTCATTTTCTGCAAAAGAATTGTACTTCAGGTCAACATTTCTGTGTCTTAAATCCACCTCTGAATTCCTAACTGAGGTGTGCAAATCTGCCTTCAGTGTGATGTCGACATAACCCTATGTTTCTTTTTGTAGTTTTCTAATTTTTGTAGAGTCCTGCTCATATTCAGATCTGAACATTCAAAGTGTAAGGGATTTATGCAGGGGAAAAGGTGAAAGATTACATCTTGGTCTTGTGAGTTTCCTTAATGAAGATCTGTATTTGTTTTGGAACAGTATTAATTTAGGCTTAGTTCATGTTAAATATTGACAGGTTTAAGACTGAAGGATTAGATATGCCATAAATGTAGATTGCTCTTTCAGTTTTTACAATACTGTTTTATTATAGTAAGTTCTGATATTTTTATTTTATTCTATTCTCCTGGCAAACATCATCTAGTAGATATAGATGTCTGATCATCACGGGTGTATATAGGGAAAAATAAAACTCTGTTTTGAAATTCCAATATTACTTCTATGTGGTTTTTTTTTAGCAAATAATATTTATTCTTGCTATTTTTAATTCAAACTTTATTTAGTAATATTACCCAATACACAGAAAAACAAAGATAGATAGATGTACATTCATTTCCCGCTTTTAAGAAATAAATGAAGAATACTCTGGTCTTGTTTTATTTTTATTTTTTTATTTTTAGTTGTATAATACTTTAATTTAAAACAAATGTGTATTTTTAAAAATAGATATAGCTATGAGTAAGTAGATAATTACTGAGGTTATATAGTTATTACTTAATATACCATTAGTAAAAGATAACCAGAGTATATTAAGCTGTTTTTCATAATGTAAAAAAGATGTGTAGATTTTTAAACTTAATGCCAAAATGCCCTCTGGAGTACTTTTGTTTAATCCCACTTTTTATTATTTTTATACATTTCTCAAGGTAGCAAATGCTCCTAATACTCCTTTTCCTCCTATTTTCTCTACAACAACAACTCTATGAGGTAGGTTGGAGGGAGTGACTGCCCCAAGGTCATCCAGTTGGATTTCATAGCTAAGATGGAACTAGAATTCACCATCTCCTGGTGATTGGCTCAAAGTCACCCAGTCAATTTTCATGCCCAGGGTGGGACTGGAACTCACCATATCTTGGTAATTGGCACAAAATTACCCAGTCAGCCTATGTGCCTGAGACAGAACTAGAATTTGATTGTACCTATGACTATCATTAAGTGTTGTACCTTATGATTCTTGATTCTTGAAAAATGTATCTTTTCTTTTATGTATATTGAGAGCATTTGCACCAAGACAAATTCCTTGTGTGTCCAATCGCACTTGGCCAATAAAGTATCCTATCCTATCCTATCCTATCCTATCCTATCCTATCCTATCCTATCCTATCCTATCCTATTAACTCATGGCCTCCCGCTTTCTAATCTGATCTCTTAATCACTACACCAAATTGTGGGAGGGGAGGATATTACATGTTATATGGACAAATACTTAATTTCTGACTTCCCCCTCTTTTTTGTACTCCAAATGATTTGCAGTACCTATTGGTATAGACTTTTGAAATCATACCCTAAATGTTTTCATTCACCTTGCTGCATAATATGTACTATATATGGAAGCAATTCTTGCTTAGATTTAGTCTGGTGTATCTCTCTCCCTTCCTCTGTCTCTTTCTCTCTTTCTTTCTTTATGTGTCTATTAGTTTCAACATGGTGTGCATTCTTCAATTTTAAGTTCCCAGTTTAAAATGATACTGTTAACTTTTTTCTGGGATTGTTAAAAACTTATCCTAAATTTGTTCTCACTCTAGTTGTTTTTAATCTCATCATGTTCCTTTGTAAAAATATAGCTTCTTTGTAAAAATTTAAGGAAAGTATGTTTCTTATATATATGAAATCAAGGTTGACCAGTTGTTTTGGCACAACAATTACATTTGGAGTGCTTGATGTGGCCCCTGGCATAATTGGTTTCCATAATGAATGTGATCTTTCCCACGACTTGCATGTATCAGGAAATTAAAGCTTTAGTTTGCTACCATCCACCATTTTATTTTTTAAGAAATCAGGTAGTGTAACTGTGGACCGTTAGATACTGTTTGAAATGTTGGTAAAATTTAGGTGCACTTTGCAAAAATGCTTCTCATTTTTTAAAAAGAAAAAAAAAAGAACCTGAAAGACTTTAATAAGATTAGGTCACAAAACTTGGAAGGTATTAAGGATTATTATAAAAGGGATATTCGCACCCCTAGGCACCACATTAAGAATCCAAGTGTTAAGGATCCAGAAAGGAAATAGGCAGAAAAAAAATGTATGACCCTGAGATTAAAGCAATCTTGTAACAAGAAAGCATAAATTTCCAGTCCTTCTCTATGAGACCCAATTTTTTATTCATCTTTTCTTCTCGATAGGCACAAGTAAAAATGTGTTCATAGATTAGACTCCACAGAGATTTGATATAGAAGTTCAACAGCTATTCAGTTAAATCTCCAAATTGAACTGATTAATCTGACCAACTGTTCTGAACAATTCAAGCCGTCATATCAAAAGGATGATTTGATTTTTTTTTTGTGTATGTAGAAAAGCCCCTTTTCTGAAGCTAACAAATTACAACAAACTATTATTGATCTAAATCAACAAATAATAATTCAGGAAATAAGCCTTTGGTTGCCATGGGAGAACAAATTTAGCTACTTTTGGTCTTTATCCGTTAAATGTTTAGTTAGTCAAAAGACAATTCTTTCTTGCTATTTTTTTGGCAGTCAATTGTACTTTCTAAAGCTTCTGCCAGAGTATACTCTACATTAGAGAGAGCAAGATGTTCATATAGAAGTAGATTTATATATGTGTATATGAATACATCTTAGAGAAAATCCAGCTGTGAAGTCACATAATCAACATATATGTGGATATGGATATAAACACAAGCACACATAAACTTGCTTCTTTTTATAGATCCAAGAACCAGTTTGCAAAATTCAGGGAAGTGAGATATCTAAAACAAGCAAAATAGTCTCATTTATATATTAGTTCAGGGGCTATGAATCAAGTAGGCTAATTTCAAAATGTGGATTTGGATTAAATGCACAAGTGTTCTTACTTAAAGGCAGAACATAGAACATAAAATAGCAGGTTGAAAAGGAGGTTGGAGAACTTCTAGTCAACCACCCTTATACAATCCCAGACAAATGGCTATGCAGTCTCTCCTTCAAAACCTTCAGTGATGGATCACCCACAACTTCTGAAGGCAAGGTGTTCCATTGATTGATTGTTCTAACTCAGGAAATTGCTCTTTATTTTAAGGTTGGGTCTCTCCTTTATTAGATATTGTCCAATCTTTTCTTGGCAACATAAAACAGATCCAAATTATTGCAATTCTATTCCCTTCTTCTAGTCCAGAAATTATGATAATTGTGTGTGGTTTTATTGTGATTAAACATCTTTGTCAGAATATTCATGAACTGGCAGAGACATGGTAATAAGGTCAGTCAATGAGAACTGAATTAGAAACTGAAACTAAAGGAGCCTGGGCATGGCCTTGCCGATCAGAGTGCTGTGCTGCGAACTGAAACTAATCTGCTCTTAGCTCTGAAGCTGCTGCTTGTGTTTTGCTTGTGTTATGTTGGGAGAATCTACTTTTGGTATTGTACATTTTACTCATATATTATTATGTATATAAAGAAGTTAATGAATCCTGCTGAATCAGTCATCTCTGTGTGAGTTCTGGACTTGATTTCTGCAGTAAACTCTAACAGTCTTGTTTATGACTGAATTGTTTCACTCACAGGACATTGTGTAACATCAATATGGAGGGAATTGCATTGATTACCAGCTGGAAAGTGCCCGTAAGACCCAGTCAAAATTGTGTTGCTAATATTAAGAAGAGCTCTTCAGCAAACATATTTGAGCCTTTCCTTTATCAAAGACTGGAAACCCTTTATGGACTCTTTGCTGAATATGGATAAAAACAAACCGGGGATTTGGGGATTTACTGATTAAGCAGGTTGTTTACAAGAAGGAAAACAGTAGGTAATTCAGGAGGGTGGAAATGGTAATTAATGTTTTTATAACTGTTGCAAAGAAGATTGAAAGTTGCTTCTTTAGGTACTTTATTGTTTGTTTTTTTTCACTTTTTCTCTTACTTTTTTTATAGTTCCTTTCTTCTATTACTTTTTCTTTTATTTATTTATTTATTTATAAAATTTTTATACTGCCCTTCTCCCTAGGGACTCAGGGCGGTGTACAGCCAATCCAAACCCCGACAATGATACAAAAGTTAAAAAGAAATTAAATTGAATATTTGGCCGAATATAAAAAGCCCACCCCACCCCCTTAAAACCCCCAAATTAAAATTACTAAAAAGCAATGGAGACAAATTAAAACCCTCTCTCAGCCCAGGCCGGCCTGCTTGAAAAGCCAGGTCTTCAGCGTGAGCCTGAAGGACCTCAGGTCCATGCCGGTACGCAGTTCCGGTGGCAGAGTATTCCAGAGGGCAGGGGCCGCCACAGAGAAGGCCCTACCCCTCGGGACCGCCAGGCGACACATGGCAGCCGACGGAACCCGGAGAAGGCCCTCCCTGTGTGCACGCACTGGCCTGCTGGAGATCACCGGTAGGATGCGGTCCTGTAGGTAACCTGGCCCAGTGCCATGGATCGCCCTAAAGGTCAGAACCAGAACCTTAAAGCGAACCCGGAGAGCCACCGGCAGCCAATGCAGCTCGCGCAGGAGAGGCGTCACGTGGGCTCTACGCGACGCCCCCATGATCACCCGCGCGGCCGCATTCTGCACCAGTTGGAGTCTCCGGGTGCTCCCCGCAGGGAGCCCCATGTAGAGGGCATTACAATAGTCCAGGCGAGAGGTGACAAGGGCCTGAGTGACCGTGCGCAGGGCGTCCCGATCCAGAAAGGGCCGCAACCGGTAGATCCGACGGATCTGATGAAATGCCCCCCTGGAGACGGCCGCGACATGGTGTTCAAGCGACAGCCGCACATCCAGGAGGACTCCCAGATTGCGAGCCCTCTCTGTGGGGGGCAAAATTTCCCCCCCAATAGCCAGCGACGGAGTCAACTGGCTATATCGGGGCGCCGGGAACCACAGCCACTCGGTCTTGGATGGGTTGAGTCGGAGCCTGTTTCCGCCCATCCAATCCCGCACGGCCTCCAGGCACCTGGACATAGCCCCCACAGCATCGTTGGGGTGGTCCGGGGTGGAGATGTATAACTGTCATCTGCATACAGATGACACTTCACCCAAGACCACGGATGATCTCGCCCAGCGGTTTCATATAGATGTTGAACAAGAGAGGGGAGAGGACCGACCCCTGAGGTACCCCACAAACCAGGGGCCTAGAGGTGGACCTCTCCCCTCCCGCCAACACAAATTGCGAACGGTCGGAGAGGAAGGAGGAGAACCATCGAAAGACGGTTCCCCCAATTCCCAACCCCTCCAACCGTCGCAACAGGATACTATGGTCGATAGTATCGAAAGCCGCCGAGAGATCTAATAGGACCAAGACAGAGGAGAACCCTCTGTCACGAGCCCTCCAGAGATCATCAACCAACGCGACCAATGCCGTCTCAGTGCTATGCCCAGGCCTGAAGCCCGATTGGAACGGATCGAGGTAAGTTGTTTCCTCCAGGTACTGAGGAAGCTGACGTGCCACCACACTCTCAACAACCTTCGGCACAAAGGGAAGGTTGGAGACTGGACGGAAGTTATTTAAAACAGCTGGATCCAGGGAAGGCTTCTTGAGGAGGGGCCGCACCACCGCCATCTTCAGGGCGGTCGGAAGCGACCCCTCTCTCAGAGAAGCATTGATAATCCCCTGGAGCCAGCCTCGTGTCGTCTCCCTGGCGGCCGAAACCAGCCAGGAAGGGCACGGGTCCAATAAACAGGTGGTGGCATTCAGACCCCCCAGCAACCTGTCCACACCCTCGGCGGTCACAGGATCGAACTCCCCCCAGATAACATTCACAAGACCTGCCCCGGACACCTCCCCCGGGACCATCCAATTGGAGTTAAGCCCCTCCCGGATCTGAGCGATTTTGTCATGCAGGAATCGAGAAAACTCCTCTGCTCTACCCTGCAAGAGGTCATCCCGCGCTCTCGGTTCAAGTAGAGAGCGGGTCACTCTAAACAGGGCGGCAGGCCGATTTCCTGCCGACGCAATAAGGGCGGAGAAATACGAAGATTTCGCCGCCCCTATCGCCACAAGGTAAGTCTTAATATGAGATCTCACCTGTGTTCGGTCAGATTCAGAACGACTCGCCCTCCAAATGCCCTCTAGACGTCTTTTCCGGCACTTCATCTCCCGTAGCTCCTCCGTAAACCACGGAGCCAAATGGGATCTGTGCCGGGTCAGAGGTCGCAGAGGCACAACTCGGTCTAGAGCCCCGGCGGCCAACCCATCCCAGGTGGCCACCAGGTCTCCAGGCGAGCTGAGAGCCAGAGACTCAGGAAATGGCCCAAGCTCCCTCTGGAACCGCTCCGGGTCCATTAGGCGCCTGGGGCGGAACCATCTAAGTGGCTCCGCCTCCCTGTGGTGGGGGGTGGCGGAGCAGAAGTCCAGTCTAAGGAGGGAATGATCTGTCCATGACAAGGGAGTGATGACTAAATCCCCGCAATTACAGTCATTCAACCACTGCCCAGAGACAAAAATCAGGTCTAGCATGTGTCCTCCTATGTGAGTGGGAGCAGAAACTAACTGGGTCAGGTCCATGGCCGTCATGGAAGCCAAGAACTCCCGGACCAACCCCGAGGTTTCACCGAGCGATGGCAGGTTGAAATCCCCCATGACTAAAAGCCTGGGGGTCTCAACCGCCAGCCCGGCTATTACCTCTAGGAGTCCGGGCAGGGCTGATGAGACGTGGCAGGGAGCCAGGTACGTCAACAAAAGACCCATCTGAACCCCTTGCCCCCACTTCACAAAAAGAGATTCACAGCCAGCCATCTGAGGGACAGTGGCCTCCCTAGGACAAAGGACTTCCTTTATAAGCACCGCCACCCCGCCACCCCTTCCCTGAGCCCTAGGCTGGTGAAATGCAAGGAAACCTGGTGGGCACATCTCAACCAGAGGGACGCCTCCCTCTGGGCCCAACCAGGTTTCGGTGACACCTACCAGGTCCGCGGCCTCCTCCTGAGCCAACTCAGAGATCAGGGGAGCCTTATTAACCACGGACCTGGCATTGCACAACAGCAGCCGGGTATTCAGGGCCTGAGATTCCGGACAACCAGGACTACAGGATGGGTAAGGAGGGTCGGAGCGCGCTACCGCTTGTAAACATCGGGAGCGCGATCCCCTAACCGGATATGGCCCTCTACCCCCCGCATACCTACCTCTCCCAGTCACCGTGCTAATAGAATTGGCCCCCGGCTGCCCATCCCCTGTCCGCCACCCCGACACGGGAACCCCCGAGGCCCCCCAGGCGCGCAAGCCGGCCCGGCTGCCCCCAATTCCATGCGGGCTGTCTCCCCCACCCGCCCTGGACCTTTCCCCCTTAAAAAACCCCATTAAAAATTTGATGACCCCGGGTTTACAGTGCTTTCCCCGGTTTATGAATATCCATAGTTCTTTAAGCCTATGTAGAATAGAATAGAATAAAAAATTTTATTGGCTCAATGTGATTGGACACACAAGGAATTTGTCTCTGGTGCATAACCTCTTAGTGTACAGTACATACAAGCAACAAGTCATAAATCATGATCATAATCATCTTATCATTTTTTTAAAAAAATAGTTTTTAAAAAAGATCTACTTTTGCAATTAGCTTTGGGAGACAAGTTAGTTTACTGTGGGGTTGCCTTTTGGTTGCACAATACACTGTGACATTGTTTTATGTAAAGTGCTGGGTTTTGTTTAAAGTAATGGGATATAAATGTTATAAAATAAATGCATTTTAAAAGTTGTTATTTCATGATGACTATCAGATGCTCTTTCTCTTGTATTTATACTTTAAACCTACAATTGTTAAATTGTAATTACTTGTTAAAGATAGATCCATCTTAAAAGTAAGGAGAAATTTTCTGACAATGAAAACATTAAAAATAAAAAAGGAATAGCTTGCCTCCCAGAGTTCCAGTGTTCCATCCCTGGAGGTTTTCAAAAACAGACAACCATTTGACTGTGATAGTATAAGATCTCCTCCCTTGAGCAGTGGTGGGATTCAAAACATTTTACTACTGGTTCTGTGGGTGTGGCTTGGTGGGCATGGCAGGGGAAGGATACTGCAAAATCCCCATTCCCTCCCCACCCCACTAACTGCTTTCCAGCTCTGTTCTCCTGTGTAGGGTAACCAAAGAAGTCCCAGTCAATCAGCTGGAATTCGGGAGGCAGAGAATAGATGGGAGCGGGGCCAGTCAGAGGTGGTATTTGCCGGTTCTCCCAACTACTCAAAAATTCTGCTACCGGTTCTCCAGAAATGGTCAGAATCTGCTGAATACCACCTCTGCCCTTGAGCAGAGGGTTGAATAGAAGATCTCCAAAGCCCCTTCCAGCCCAGTGATTCTATATTCTAATATTATAAATAAAAATTAAATGTTTCTTAGTATTTCTAAGATATCAGTTATGTTATGTTCTGTTTTGTCCTTTTACATACTATATATGTAACAGAACAAAAATCCTGAAAAAAAATATCTTAACAGTTTTATCCCGAAAATATATTGTAAGAGTTATAACTGGAGTTCAGTCTAAATTGTGAATCAATAAACTTTTTCAGATAGTCTTCCTAGAGAAGAGGGTGTGGCGAGGAAATAAATTTCCTCTTATCATCATGATCAATTTCTCCTGGAAGAACAAGAGTCACGTCAGCCGACATAGATTAATTACAGAGATTGTATCAATTGTCATCTTCATGATTCTGTAAGAGTCCAGAAGAGTCACAGTCGGTTTATTCTCTCCTTCAGTCATGTGTAGTATTAGTATTGATCTTCATGTCCATATTTCAAATGTCAGAGTGTAGCATAAACCTTCACAACACAGAAGATTAAACTGTTAGGCCTACTTGACTAAAAGGTCTGGCTGGTACATTTAGGTGTTTCTTTTAATATACCAGGGATTATGGACACGTTTGTCCCATCAAGCTTAATCATTTTGTATTAACAGAACACCAAAGGCATTTGATAAAATTGACTGTAGTCTCCGTCTTGATAAAGTGGAACGGGAGGTGGGGGGGAGATGGATGGTCCCTCTACAACATGGATATGCAGGGCTGAACAACCAAATCCAAAGTATGGATTATTGGATGGATGTTTACACGAAACAAGGCATGCAATGGGCTTTATCCTGGGCCTGGTGCTCTTCAACATTTTCATCAATGACTTGGATGAGGGAATAAAGCAAATGTTCATTTAATTTTCAGCTAACATAAAGCTGGGAGGGGACATGGAAAGGTTTTGCTAAGACAGGCTGAAAGTTCAAAGGATTATTGAGAAATGTGAAGATTGGGGCCTGTTGTTGTGGCCTGTTGTCCGCTGGTCCCTCCAGCAGCCTGTCATGCTCCTGTCAGAGTCTGAATCTGAGGAAGAAGATGAAAAGCTGACAGAGAGTGGGAGTGTGACTCTATTGGATGTGGAGGAAACTGAGGAAGGGCAAAGTCCGGCTGGGCAGAGCAAGGGAGAGGTAGAACAAGGGAGAGGGAGTTCAGAGGAAGACTCAGACCCACCCCTTCTTCATCCTAAGGTATGCAGGGAGAAATGAAGAAGAGAACAACATGGATTGCATGGCTTACGGGGGAGGAAAGGGCCCTGATTCCCTTCATTAACCATAGCTGGGAATGAGAGTTTAAAAGAAATACATGTTGAATGCGGCAGCTGCTGGGAGAAAATGTGAGTTTATCTTGTGTTGACTTTGCTTATCTGTGTTCCTGGCATCTTCCCAACCATGCTGAGTTATTGCTGTGCCTTCACATCTAGAATTCTTGCTTCTGCCCTCTCAGAATAATTACCTTATTTTGCCTTGATTGGACTTATAGTTACAATTTTTGGACTTGATTCTCCGCTGTTCCTGGGAGAGTTTTTCTCCAGTCAGAAAGTAACCAGGACATTGGGGGCAAAGTTGGAGCAAATAAAGGGACTCCTATTGATTATCTGACTGTGTTGCCTTTGTGCCACGCCCCTTTGGGTCATCACATAGCTGAATCTGAGGAGGAGGAGGAGACATGGGAATCAGGGTCAGCATCAGGGTAACCTGGGAGCTCCAAGAGGGAATGGAGTTGCCAAAGAGAGAGACAGAGAGACAGAGAGGTGGAGCCTGGTCTGTCCATCAGCCTTCAGATGGAGAGTCAACAACTCCCACGTCTGGAGGTGGCTGATGAGGAAGAGGAGGAATAGCTGGGTCCAGTGCCTGACATGTGGATGTGCTAAAGGCAGAGGAGAGGAGAGCAGTGGATATCTGTGGGCCAATCCTTGGGATGGAAGAGCCACCACTGTTATGGAAGCCCCAGCCTAGCTCTGGGGATAAAGGGCAGGGGTGGAGACAAATAGATGTGGCAGGAAAGCCACATCTTTGTTCTTTTGCCAAACTTTCTGGCAGAAAAGATCTTTTACATCTTCATTTTCAGGCTGGAAATCAGTATTTGTCCAATGCAAATAGAAAAAAAAATCAATAAATTTCTTCATTTTTTTTTAAAAAAAAGATGGAAGAAAGAAAGACTGGTTACTCCTTCTCTACCTGAAGAATATTTCCTTGTGAATTTTGATGTAAATTGGTTTGAGATGTTTTACGGATTGGACATAACTATCTTTTGTTTTCCAAATTTGATTACGAATCTGAAAAGCCTGGTTTGTAACCCCAAAGTCTCAGAAAAAATGGTTTTACACCTCTAGTTTTTTTAAGAAAGATGTTCAGGGAGATACTGAAGACTTGAGTATCCTGCCAGGCCTTGGGGTAGATTGATGACAGAGACCCTGTGTGTGTGTATGTGTTTGTGTGTTACTTTGGGATACTTTTATTTATTTATTATTCTTTGTTTATCTAAATCACCAGAGGTATTAGCTGTTTCTGACTTGTAGATTCTCTCCATGACAAATTTAGCAGTTGGGTGGACTCTAAATTGCATAAATAAGTAAATAATAAGATAATTGCCAACTTATCTTTACTCTTCTGTGATGGCCTCAAGCTTATCAAATTTATTATATATGGAAAAGTATGTTAGAGTTAGTTTATTGGAGCCTTTTGCCCCAATAAAGTTGTTATGCCATTAAAAAAAGATTTCCATCCCTAGTTTACTAGATTAATTACACTTTCTGGTATGAGATTTGTAAATTGTATTAGCACATAAGTTAATACTTCGAATGGGGATATTTTCTTTAGAGGTGATTGAGAGGGAAAAAGACACTCATGTATAGTATTTTCCAAAGTAAAGTACAAGTATTTACCCTCTACCAAATAGAAGAATAATTGCTTACCTAACACTTCTTTAAATGAAAAATAATGGCCAAAACGAAGATGAGAAAGAAAGAGGGGATAAAGTCAACTCTATTTCTTTTTAAATAACAGACTGGGAAATAAATGCTCCTTTATTCTTCCTGTTTTTCTCTATTGCCCACCTTTGGCTAACGAGAATTTTGTGTGCAAATGTCAAAAAAAAAAATCTTAAAAACTAAATCTCAGGGGTTGGTTAATGAAATCTTTCTGCCTGTCAGGGCTGTCTCCTCTGCAGTAAGTAGCAGTCAGTGCTTTGAACTGTAATATCTCAAGGATTGTGTAGTGTGTTCCATCACCAGCTCCTAATTTACTTAAGGTCTCCTAGGCAGAGGAGGAAACAAAAGGCAATGAAGCCGTTGTAACAAAATTTCTTTCCTCAACCACTTCCTCCCCACCTCAGGCTTCTGGGCGATCTGCAACTTCATAAAAGTTGATGCTCCATTTGCCTGCCTCTCTATAGAATGAGACACGGAGGTGGCCACAACTCTGTTGGTGACAGGGAAGTCTCAAACAGGGCCGTTCAGATGAAGAGTGGCTGTGAAATGACAAATGGCATGGTTCAGATTGCTCACCTCAGGCCATCAAATGTTTGGCAATATAGATGCCTGATTGTTTAGTTTTGGGCCAGCCTTGGGTAATCAGGAGGTATAATATTCCATGGGGCACCATCTTGGAGGAGACATTTTTCCCAGTCAAATTCCACTCCCCCTTTTTTTTTCTCATTACAGTTGAATGGTTTAGGCGTTTAGCAATGGGTACACATTGTCCCTCATCATAAGATAAAGCACTTTTCACAGCCGTTATTTCAGGAGCAGAATGAAATGTGGAGGAGGTGGAGGAGGAAGAAGAGAATCAACCTGGGGATGAGGATTGACTATTTATGCCAATGTTTACCTTAGAATGCTGACAGAAAGTGTAAGGTTGTTTTTGTGTGATGGAGGTTGGGGAGGGTTATATTTTAGCTACATTCATAGGGGAATGGCCACCAGTGTTAATAGAAGAATAGTATAGCATAGCATAGCATAGCATGGAATAGAATAGGATTGGCCTGGTGTGATTGGGCGCACAAGGAATTTGTCTTGCTGCACGTGCTCTCAGTATACATAAAAAGAAAAGATACATTTGTCAAGAATCATCAGGTACAACACTTAATGATAGTCATGGGGTACAAATAAGAAATCAAATCATACTACGAAACAATCAATATAAATCGTAAGGATACAATCAACAAAATTACAGTCATACAGTCACAAGTGGGAGGAGATGGGTGATAGGAAGGATGAGTAGATTAATAGCAATAGTAATGCAGATGTAGTAAATAGTTTGACAGTGTTGAGGGAATTAGTTCTTTTAACAGAGTGATGGTGCTCAGGAAAAAACTGTCCTTGTGTCTAGTTGTTCTGGTGCGCAGTGCTCTATAATCTTGTTTTGAGGGTAGGAGTTGAAACACTTTATATCCGGGATGTGAGGGGTCTGTAGATATTTTCACAGCCCTCTTTTTGACTGTGCAATATACAGGTCCTCGATTGAAGGCAGGTTGATGGTAACTGTTTTTTCTGCAGTCCTAATTATCCTCTGAAGTCTGTGTCTGTCCTATTGGGTTGCAAAACCAAACCAGACAGTCATAGAGGTGCAGATGACAGAATCAATAATTCCTCTATAGAACTGGATCAGCAGCTCCTTGGGCAGTTTGAGCTTTCTGAGTTGTCCTGGTGGCCACATGGAAAGCTTCTCTATGGAACTGTTCTTGCTAAACGATGGGGAAAACTGGCTAATATCTGTTGGGCATTGGTTTGTATGTCTCTCATATATATGTATATATGTATGTGTGTGTGTGTGTGTGTGTGTGTGTAGTTTGTATGAGACATACAAACCAATACAAGTTACTTGGTTGTGCTATTGAGTGTGTGTGTGTGTGTGTGTGTGTATATATATATATATATATATATATATATATATATATATATATATATACTTTGTATTACAACACCCTGTTAAGCCCCAATTAAGGGAGAAAGCATACTGCTTTCTTTTCTGTCTTTCGGCTCATCACCAGAGACCATACCGACAGAAAGCTATTTGTTTTGTTGCCTTTTGTTTACATGTGTGTAAGGTTTTTAAGCTGATAATTTTAAATAATAAATAAGGGAGACTAGTATAGATCTATTTATTATTTATTATTTAAAATTATCAGCTTAAAAACCTTACACATATATATATATATATATATATACGAGATATACAAACCAATGTATATATATGTATGTGTATACACACACACACACACACACACACACACACACACATACACTCAATAGCACAACCAAGTAACTTGTATTGTGTACAGTTCTAATGCTATAGTACTGCAGAATCTTGCTAGACACTCTTAAGTGTACTTGAGAGATCCCATAAAAGGTTGTGTAGAATAACAGGAGTAAGATCCCAAGGAATTTCCAGATCCAGACCTATATGCAGGTACTGGCAAATCAACCAGACATCATAGGTAGTAGACAAGGACTAGAACATATCAGTATTGATAGATATAGTGGTGCCAAATAACAACATCAGGAAGAAGGAGTATGAAAAGGTGGAGAAGTACCAGGGTTTGAAGGAGGAACTAGAGAAGATTTAGAAAATAAAAGTTAAAATAAAAATTAATGTGGCCCTAAGGATGATAGGAGTATTCAAGAGTTGTGATTCCTAAGCTGGGAGGATCCCAGGAACAACTTTGGATGCCTCTGCCTAGAAGAGTGAAGTGTTAGGAACAGCTAAGATATCCTTAAACTTCCAGAACTCTACATATGCCTTAAAATTCTTCGTAATGAGTTTTAATGTTTGCAGGGGAACAGGAGAAAAAAAAAAAGAAGGAATACTTTTTTTAAAAAAAGTGAGTGGAAGTTATAGGTGATCATTATGTATTTTTGTCACTGACCAATAAATTTTACATTCAGAACTAAAATAAACTTCTGTACAATCCCGTTGCACCAAGATTCTTATGAATAAAATTGAGATTATAAAATCAACTATGAATGCAGTGCCATATAAATATAGGTGATTAATATGCTAATATACAATGCTGTACAGCTAACAATAACAATGATAGGTATGAATGGTAATGCAGAATATAAAATCATTAAAATCTGCATATATATTTAGAACTGAATATTAGCAGCGTAAGTTATGGTGTAAAAAGTTAGGTCAAGCAAAGAAAGGGGTAGGGAGGAAGTTATAAACTAAAACCTGAAACAACCTAAAACAACAACAACAAATTTTGGGTGTTGCTTTAATCATTCTATTGGCTGCAGTGCCTAAGAGGGTAAGGGAGAAAATGTGCTTTTTCAATACTCATTATGGTAGCTTTCCATCCCTTATGGTTACCCTTATGATAGGACACCAGTTTATTCCTTCTAGGTACAAAACAGTCATTTCAAGGATCTACAAGTGGGCCCAGTACAGACCACTAGTTTAGGGTTCCCACAATAACCCTAACCTTTCATATTGAAAGATGCAAATAAAGCTTGGGATGGAAATAATTAAAGAAATAAGTTTTTCACTTTGAAATATTCAAGGAACATTTTCAGGGTTAGATATGCTCCACTTTGGTGTAAAACAATCCACTCCCTGGATTGTTTTACACCAAATACAGCCTCTGTGGACCTCTGGTTGAGAGAGGCAATAGGTGTCCTCATAGGAGATGGGATGGATAATTAGCTAGGAAAGGTCATCACTATTCTTCCTTGTTTATAAGCATCTGGCACAGGGTTGTCTAACCTTGGCAAGTTTGGCAACTCACAGAATTCCCCAGCCAGCATGGCTCGCTGAGTAATTCTGGGAGTTGAAGTCCACAAGTCTCAAAGTTGCCAAGTTTGGAGATCCCTGCTCTAGGGACACCTGGCTGACAGTGCTTCTAAAATACTTCTTTATATATGCTAAGGAAAGTTCATGGATGCTCTTATGAAGATGAGCTTGACTGAAGAGCGTCTTTATTGTTGGACGAAATATAAGAGTGAAAGGAGAAGTGGGTTCATGATGCAAAGAGATACGAAGAGAAGAAAAAAAAAGGAAAAATATTGAGGAGGAGCAACAAACAATAACAATGCTTTCATAAAGAGGAAGTATATATTGACAGAGGAAAAAGGACACTCCATCACTGGAGGTTTTTAAGAAGAGACTGGACAGTCACTTCTCTGAAATGGTATAGGTCCTCCTGGTTGAACAGGGGGCTGGAGTAGAAGATCTCCAAGGTCCCTTCCAGCTCCTACTCTACTCTACTCTACTCTACTCTACTCTACTCTACTCTACTCTACTCTACTCTACTCTACTCTACTCTACGCTACTCTAATTCTATCCTATCCTATTCATACACCTATAGTTTAACCTACAATTGTGACTAAAGTTTTTTTATCTGAAAGTGAAGTAAGAAAACCTGCATGAAACACATCTCCTTGTCAAAATATTAAGTAAATATTTATTTTTTATTTCTGTTTGCTTGCTAGTGCAGTTGACAGAACACCTCCAACCTTATCTGTGTTCAACCCCCCAGGGAGGCTATGCAATGCTTAAAGCTCTGCTTATGATGTGTGAGATTAATTTCTCATTGGATGACATGCATTATGCTATTTCTGCCCATGTCTTACCCAATTAAAGTAGAACGTTAGTGCTGGGCTCATCCTTCTGAGGACGAGATAGAACATAGAATAATAGAGTTGGAAGGGACCTTGGAGGTCTTCTAGTCCAACCCCACCCCCCACCCTGCTCAAGCAGGAGATCTTATATCATTTCAGTCCAATCTCTTTTTGAAAACCTCCAGGGATGGAACAATCAGAACTTCTGGACACAAGCTACTTCATTGGTTGATTGCTCTCACCTTTAGAAAATTTATCCCTGGCTCTAGGTTGCTTCTCTTCTTGGTTAATCTCCATCCATTGTTTCTTGTCTTGCTTTCTGGTGCTTTGGAAAATAGTTTGACCTACTGAAGGAACCCCTCAAATATTGTAGGAGCCCCTCAAATATCAGAAGACTGCTATCATGTCACCCCTAGTCCTTCTTTTCATTAGATTAGACACACCCAGTTCCTGCAATTGTTCTTCATATATTTTATTCTCCAAAGACAAAAATATTTCCATTTTTTTAACCAATGCAAGTGGCTAAGAAACCTCTATAGTGTTTTTTTTTAATGATATTCACTAATAAGGAGAGGAGGCTGATATGGGAGAACACAGCATAAATTTCCTTCAACAGAAGGTCACATCTTTCATATGGCATCTTGCTGAGTTTTCAAACTATTCCATCCTCTTCTTAGTATTTGTCAGGGGACCTCCTCCTCCTCAATTTGTGTTTATGAAATTGGTAAAGTTGATAATTTTAATCTCATGAGCAATTGAACATTCACAAAATGCATGGGGAAAATCTCAAAAGCAGCTCCCTAGAAGGTAGCATTGTGTTTTTTCTAAGAATGAGAGAAGGAACATAATTACAGAAGACATTCACCAAAACAGTTCTTAGTACACAGGACTGGCAGTTTCAATAAAGAGGAATTGCTGACCATAACAAAATAGTTTTTGAGAATGCCCAAAATTGGATACTTAATATTCAAGCATATTTAGGATTGAACTTGGGGGTGCAATGACTAAATGGTTAAAGACACTGAACTTGGCAGCTGCAAAGCTGATAGCCCAGGTTTTGAAACCCAGGCTCTATGCAATGGGATGGGCCCCAATTGCTTCCCCCAGCTCCTGCCCACCTAGCAGTTCAAAAGCATGATTTTTTTTTGTCTTTTAATGACCCCATAATCCCTTGCATCGGAGTGGAGTCAGGGCAACTAAATGGAGTTGAGTGGTTACTGGCTGGATGCCTTTCCTGTTGCCAGTCCAGAGTTCACAGCAGATATATTCTCATTGTGCCCAGAGAGAGAAATATCTGCCTCTATCTAGGATCAAACTCACAGCCTCCTGATTGTGATGTGAGAGTTCCACCTCTAGGCCACTGCACTGCATTCTTCAAAAGCATGATAATGTGAGTAGATAAATAGGTACCATTTTAGGGAAGTAACAGCATTCTGTGTTCCTTGGCCTATAGTCATGCTGGCCACATGACCACAAAGTTGTCTTCAGATAATGTTGGCTTCCTCAACTAAGAAATTAAGATGAGCACCATCCCTCAAGTCAGACACAACTGGACAGAGGGTATCTTTACCTTCTTGGGATTTAACTAGACTCCATGTTTGTTTTTGGAATCTAAAAAATTCATTTTATTGTAGACTTCTTTATCTTTTCATGTGCTAGTACCACTGAGATCTTCTATACTAGATACACAGTGTAGGATAAAACTGTTTATTTCCTAAGTCAATTTCCTACATAAATGAGGGTGACCACATCAATAGGAAAGCAGTGTTGACCAGAAATGGCAGTTAATTTGCATTTAAAAATTGACTTAAATATATGCAAGACACAAATTGTGGTTAAGAGATTAAGAGGAGTTAGAAGATGGTGTTCAATTTCTGTTAACCTGTCTAAGTACACTAGAAATACCCCTACTACTACTATGACAAAGCACATATCTTTAGCTGGATCCACACAGGTAACTTAACAAAGGGTCAGTGATTAGAGTACAGTACTACAGGCTACTTCTGCTGGCTACCATCTGCCTGTAATTTGGCAGTTCAAATCCCACCAGGCTCAAAGTTGACTCAGCCTTCCATCCTTCCGAGGTGGGTAAAATGAGGACCCAGATTGTTGGGGGCAAGAGGCTGACTCTGTAAATCGCTTTGCGGAGGCTGCAAAAGCACTGTAAATCATTGTAAAGTTTGTAAAGAACTCTCGGGCCACCTCACTTAATATTTTCTTTAATCTTTCCGCCAATATTGTGGCCAAAATCTTATAATCTTACGTACTTACAGGTACTTACGGGACCGCCTGCTGCCACCAACAACCTCCCGCCGCCCAGTACGCTCCCACAGGGTCACCCTACTTGGGGTACCGCCGCCTGATCGCTGGCGGCTGGCGGCCCCGAGGGTGCGTGCTTTCTCTGTGGGAGCCCCCTCCCTGTGGAATGATCTCCCCCCGGAGATATGAGCCATGACAGACATCCTGACCTTCCGGCGCGCAGTTAAGACCCTATTTTTTAAACAGGCCGGCCTGGCCCAGTAAGGGTCTCTGGGGTTTTAAATTCAATAAGGGTTTTAATTTTTAATCTGATTTTTAAATTTTTATCTATCCCGTATTTTAAATATTTAATTATAGTCGGACGGGATGCAGCCATATATGTATTTAATTTGGTTTTAAATTCTATTTAACTTGTATCTATTTTAGGTGGTTATTAGGCTGTACACCGCCCCGAGTCCCTTTTTGGGAGAGGGAGCGGTATAGAAATATGAAAAATAAATAAATAAATAAATAAATAATCTACGTTTAAAAGTAATATTGGCCTGTAATTTTGAATTTTTTGTGGGTCTGATTGCTCTTTGTGAATAAGGGTTATATACACTTCGGTCCATGACTTTGGTATATTAGCACTATCCAAGGCTTCATTATATAAGTCTGTCATTAACTCCTCCACTAACTCTTGAAACTTCTCATAGAATTCAGATGGAATTCCATCCAGGCCCGGGGTTTTATTTGGTTTTTGGGCTCCAATTGCCTTTCTAACTTCTTCTATCGATATTTTATTATTTAAAATACATTTCTCTTCATAATTTCTGGCAATTTTATTTCCTTCAGATATAGATTAATAAGTTCTTCTGGTACTTCTTCTTGATTGTATAGATTTGTAAAAAAGTCCTTAGCAATATCTTTCTTTTCCTTAGCCTGAGTACATATTTTCCCTTCTTGGTCTTGGAGAGCTAAAATCGTTCTTTTCCCTTGATCTTTTTTTATTTTCTGGGCTAACCATCTCACTGGATTATTTGCATTTTCAAAATAATTTTGTTTTACTAATTTAACTTTTTGGTCCAGGTCTTCCTGCATATTTAAATTTATCTTATGTTTTACCAAATCTATTTCTATCTTAATATTTTGATTATTCGGATCAATTTGTCTACTTGCTTCTAGATCTTTAAGTTTCTCTCTCCACACATTTTGTTGTTGCCTTTTTTCTTTATTCTTTTTAATACTGTAGCCAATAGTTAAACCTCTCAAGTAAGCCTTTGTTATATCCCAGAGGTTTTGAAGGGACGTATGTTCTCTCTTATTTATTTCAAAAAATATTTTCAATTCTTTTTTCACCATTTCAATATATTCATTATCTTTTAGTATACTATTATTAAATGTCCATTTTCCAATCATTCTCTTTCCTTTCTCTTAATTTGAATAGGGTTATGATCAGCCCATACATTTGGCAAGATCTGTATATTTTCAATGTTTTCCATTAAGCCTGGGTCCATCCATATTTGGTCTATTCTGGAGCAAGAGTGATGGGGATTCGAAAAGAAAGTATATTGCTTTTTAGTTGGGTACAGTTCTCTCCACACATCCTTCAAATTTAATTCCCTCACCATATTATTAAAAGAAGATGGGAATAGTCTCTTTTTATTTTTATTTTTTGGAACTTTTATAGTCTTTGTCCTTGTCTGAAACAGCATTTAAATCTCCTACAATACATACACTTGTATATTCAATTTCTAGTATCTTGTGATGGAGTTTAGTATAGAATTCTTTTTGATTTACATTCGGGGCATATACCGTAACTAACAAAGTCTTTTTCTGGTTTAATATTATTTCTATAAATAACATTCTCCCTTCATCATCCTTATATACTTGTTTGTGTTGTAGCCAATCTTTTATATATAGTACGATACCCATTTTTCTTTGATTTGAAAGAGCCCAATACATTTTTCCCAAATTAGTAACCTTTAGAAGGTCTGTCTGTTTATATGTGTACTTCTTGTATACAAATTATGTCTGCATTTTGTTTTTTAAGTTTTTCAAATGACTTATATTCTTTTTAATGTTGAGTTTAAACCATTGATATTAACTGAAAATAGGATGATTTCTCTGTTCGTGTTACTGTCTGTGTAGAGCATTTTTTGTTTCTTTCCTTGTTCTGGGTTCTCTGGTACTTGGTCTGTTGTCCTCTTCTCTAAGTTTCTGAGATTCTAACTATGGTGCAAGTTCTTTCTCCTCAGGGAGTTGTTCTTCCTGACTTCTTGTATTTGAATCTTCTCCACTTTCATATTCTTCCTCAGGTCCTAGATATTGTTCGCAAAATTGATGCGCTTTCTGTGTTGTGTCGATTATATATTTTTTGTCCTGCCATGCTACTAGGAGCCCTTCTGGGGTGAGCCATCTGAATGATATGCCATTCTAAATTAACTGAGATGACAAAAACTAGTAGCCCCTTCTTTGCTCCCTGACTCTCCTAGGTATTTATTTATTTATTATTTCGATTTGTATACCGTCCCCCTCCCAAAAAGTGACTCGGGGCGGTGAACAGCCACAATAAAAACATACAATCAGAAAAGTTAAAAAAGAGTTTAAAAATTAATTAAATAGATGGCTAAGACTAATAAAACCCATAAAAATTAAAATCAAATTAAAAACCCTATTCATACCATTGCTCCAGACCGGCCTGTTGGAAAAGGTGGGTCTTAAGTGCTCGTTGGAAGGCCTGTAGGTCAGTAATGGCTCGCATCTCCGCTGGTAGCTCATTCCAAAGGGAGGGTGCTCCCACAGAGAAGGCCCGCACCCTCGGGGCCACCAACTGACATCGGCCAACCTGCAGCACCCCGAGGAAGCCAACCCTGTGGGAGCGCACCAGCCGGCAGGAGGCCGATGGTGGCAGTAGGTGGTCCCACAAGTACCCAGGTCCCAAGCCATGAGTGCTTTAAAGATGGTCACTAGCACCTTGAATCGCACCCAGAAGGCCACTGGAAGCCAGTGCAGCTTGTGCAGGAGTGGTGTAATATGGGAGCTCTGAGAAGCCCCCAAAATCACCCGCGCGGCCGCACTCTGCACCAGTTGAAGCCTCCGGATGCTCTTCAAGAGGAGCCCCATGTAGAAAGAATTGCAATAATCTAGGCGGGAGGTAATGAGAGCAGAGATCACTGTGCACAATGCATCCCGATCCAGAAAGGGCCGCAACTGGTAGATCCTACGGACCTGATAAAAAGCCCCCCTGGTGACGGCTGATATATGATCATCCAATGACAGCCGCCCATCCAGGAGGATTCCCAGATTGTGCACCCTCTCCGTGGGAGCCAAGATTTCACCTCCCATGGTCAGCGATGGAATGAGCTGACTATATCTGGGCGCAGGGAACCACAGCTTTAATGCTTCAATGTTACCACTTCATGATCTTTATATATCAGTGGCTTGTCTCTGGTCTTGCCATATAGCATGTCTCGTATCGTCTTTCTCGCTAATCGGATGTGGACTTCTCAGGGATAGTCTGTGTCTTTGGGCATAATGTGTATATACTCTGTAAACCTCATCGATGTCATTCTCAATTTCCTGTTTGTCTTTCTGTAGGGCTGTTGCTATCAGGTTCACCATTATTTCACGTAGATCTTCCTTTTTATCTTCAACAATGTTCTGGAATCTCAAATAAAATGATGCTTTTTCTAATTCTATATGCACCACAGAATCCCACAGTTCACAATGTAAGACTTTCCAATTTTGTTCCGATTCCTCTAATCTCTTTTCTACCACCTCAGTTCTTAGCTCCCTACTATGTTTAATTTTTGTTCATTTTTTGTCATTGTTTCCTGTATCTTTCCGATGTTACTATCCAAATTTTGTATCTCGTTCTTCACTCCTCCTATTTCTGTTCTCATTTCTAATTTCATGTCTTCGTGATTCCTCACTATCAGTTCATGGGTTTTTACCATCATTTCCTGCATCATAGCAAGTTTGACTGTACTGCCTGCAAACTTTGGGCAGAACTTGTCTTTTCTGCCAGTAACTTTGCGTCAATCGATCTCTGTCCCAGAAGTGAAGATGTCACTGTTGTAGGTTTCTTCCCTGATTTTACATTTGTAGTTATTGTTGCCATTTTAACTATTCGTAAGAACTCTCTCCAATCCACCATCAACTATCCCTAGTAAAATTATATTGTGTTCTCCTTTGGATACAGAATACGTATTAATACATATTTTGTTAATTAAGAGTTTTCTATCATAGATAGTCCCAGACAAATCTTATTTCTATTTCTTAAATACTCAAATATTCTAAGGTTTAGAAAGTTAAATATTAATCCAATATAGATATAGTCAATCTACTATAAATACAATTAAATAGATATAAATATACTTAACCAGAAAACAGCAGACCTATATAATTAATTAATTAATGTAAATAATTAAAGCACCCAGCTCATTAATATATTTGAATTCCTTTGTATATGAATTTATCTATTTCCTTAAGATTTTATACTTAATCGAAGTAAGTAAATCTAATTTCTTTTTTCCCCTAGATTTCTTATATAATATTTTAAAATAAAAATTAATTAATATAATTTATCAGCAGAATGATAAGATAAGGATAATAGTATTATATAATTATTCTTGGACCATCTAATTCGTATGCTTATAGAATCACATTCCAACAATTATTTAATTAATCCAAAAAGTTCAATCAGTATTAAGCAATATTCTATAGACAAATTTCTAATGTATTTACCTCCATCAAGTTAGTTTTCTACCAACGTCACTTAAATAGGTTTGTATTTTACCAATATCTTTTAAGTCAGATCCAAAGTCTTTTTGTTAACTGACTTACAATAACTCTTAATTAAAAATGTTCTCATTCCAAATTGCACAGTCACTTTCTCCATTTTGTTTCTTCTTTCTATTTGTGTATTTTCTTCTTACTCTTTTGTTCTTTTACTCCCACACAGTCACAATTCCATTTATAAATCTTAAATAGATCTTCCTTGTTTTATTGTCAGAGTTGTCTATTAACATTTATCAAATTAAAGTTTATTTTTCCCAGTCCTTTCTTCCGATCTTTCAATGCGTCAAAAGTTCTTTTCCAAGTTTTACACTCTTAACTGTCCTTTCATTTTCCTATACCACTTAACCACTTTCACTTCTTTTTCTTTCTTTCCCCAGTTCTCAAATAAACGGACAATAAGATTCTATAATTCATTCCTCCACTCTCAAAGCAAATGTTATTATGTCACCTCTTTGTCTACTCAAGTTTCACAATTCCATTAGTCAGCATAAATCTCTGTTGTTGTTTTGGTCAGCACTCCTGTCAATAGTTCCGCCGCTTCACCACACCACTCAAATCGGAGCTTCCTTTATGATATATACCATATTCTGGAAATCTTCTTTAAATACATCTTTCCAGTGCTCAGCCTGCAGTTTTCCCCTTTTCGCTTCTTTTAATCAACTGGGCTGCTGCGTCTCTGGTTCCAATAGTCATAGTCGTCACAATCTTCCTCTTCTGCCATTGGTTTTGGGGGGGTTCTTCTTCTAGTTTCCAAGATCGCGGCTCCTCCCCAAGACCTCCGTGTCTTCCCCTTTCTTTGCCTACCCCTCCAGGGTCTCACACGATCCGAAAAGCCACCAACTAGCGAAAATCAGGAATCTTTCAGAGCGGCGATCCACTCCTCAGCTCCGCACCGACACAGCGCCCAACCGGAAGACACCCCCCCCTCTCTCTCCTTCCTACCTTCCCTCCCTCCCTTCTTTCCTTCCTTGCTTCTCTCTCTCCTCCTTCCTTCCTTCCTTCCTTCCTTCCTTCCTTCCTTCCTTCCTTCCTTCCTTCCTTCCTTCCCTCCCTCCTCCTCCCTCCCTCCATTTTTGGAAAGGAAGGAAGGAAGGAAGGAAAAAAGAGATACATACTTGTATGCTGAACCACCCTAGAGATGATCACCCAAAAGAACCAGTGCTTGATATTCTAAGCCAATGGCTTTCACTTCCCCTTTTGAAGTGGCCAAACTGATCAAGAGTAACTAAGGCCCCAGGCACTGACTATGTTCTACCTGAATTGTTTAAAAACAACTGTGATGACAGCAACCCCTTTTTGCACCCTTCTTCAGTCAATGATTAACTGGATAGAAGCATTCCTGTCAAACAGACAACAAATGGTCAAAATTGGGAGAGTCCTATCAAATTCTGTACCTGTCAACAGTGGTGTCCCCCAAGGCAGTGTTCTAGGACCAACTCTTTTCATACTCTACATAAATTACCTCTGTGATCATATCAAAAGCAACTGTGTTCTCTTCGCTGATGATGTAAAGCTATTCAATACCACAGACAATACTGTAACCCTTCAAAAAGACCTTGACTATGTATCAGAATGGTCAATCAAATGGCAACGTCAAATCTCAACAAATAAATGCTTCTGTCCTACATATTGGCAAAAAAAATCAGAAAATAAAATACAAGCTGAATAGTCAAGACCTTGTTGATGATCCAAGGATCTGTCAAGGATCTTGGAGTACTCATCTCTAATGATCTAAGTGCTAGAGCCCACTGTAACTACATAGCCAAAAAGGTGTTAAGATTGTTAACCTAATCTTATGTAGCTTTTTCTCTGGTAATATTACACTAATAACTAGAGCATACAAAACATTTGCTAGACCAGTACTCGAATACAGCTAATCAGTCTGGAACCCACATTGCGTATCTGATATTAACACAGTTGAGAAAGTCCAGAAATATTTCACAAGAAGAGTTCTCCATTCCTCTACTCATTGCAGAATACCTTATGCCACCAGACTTGAAATTCTAGACCTAGAAAACCTAGAACTACACTGCCTTCAGTCCAATCTAAGTATAGTATATAAAATCATACATTGTAATGTCCTACCTGTCAATGAATACTTCAGCTTCAATCATAACAACACAAGAGCAAACAATAGATACAAACTCCAGGTTAATCGCATCAAACCTGATTGCAGGAAATATGACTTCAGCAACAGAGTGGTCAATGTCTGGAATACTCTAGCTGACTCTGTGGTTTCTTCCTCAAACCCCAAAAACTATCGCCTTAGACTGTCTACTATTGACCTCACTCCTTTCCTAAGAGGTCTGTGGGGCATGCATAAGCACACCAACGTATCTACCATCCCTGTTTTATTGTTTCTTTCATTTTTTATTTTTCTTATATGTATCCATGTATTCATAACTATGTTCATACTTATACCTATTATCTTCTAAGCAATTGACAAAAATAAATAAATAAATAAATAAATAAATAAACAAACAAACAAATAGGACATAGTTTCAATGATGGAGGACTGGTAATCCAAAAACACTATTCTCAACCTATTCTCCAAAGCACCTGAGGGCAAGACAAGGAATAACTGATATAAGATTTACAAAGAGAGATTAAACCTAGAATCAAGAAGAAATTTCTTGACAGTGAGAACAATTAATCAGAAGAATAGCTTGCCTTCAGAAGTTGTGGGTGTTCCATTACTGGAGGTTTTGAAGTGGACATTGATTTTGTCTGGAACTGTATAGGATCTTTTTCCTTGAGCAAAGAATTGGACTAGAGGACCTCCAAGGTCCCTTCCAAACCTGATAGTTCTATGTTCTATAATAAAAAAAAAAAACAGAGAAGATCCAGCCAACTATAGACCCATCAGTCTCCTAAGCAGTGTTAATTAAGTAATACTCCAGGGTTCTGAATCAAAAAGTTCTAGATTGGATGAAGTTGAAAGATATAGTTGGACAAGTAAAAGCTAATGTCAAGGTTTCAAGTAATATGTCCCATTCAATAAGAACTCCAAGGCAGGCATATTCCTCAAATAACATTTTATTGGGACATATCAAATTAGCATTTTCTTGGTGAAAAACCACCTCTAGATTCCCACCAGTTCTATACCCAATTAAAAGTAAAACATTGTCACTTCCCCCCAGAGTCACCAATCACACGGTCCAGTCAGCATGTAGTCCAGTTGCCTCCACTTTTTGAACACCTGCACTAAGGTTCTTGATTCCCATGGGAAGTAATTTTATTTTGGCTACAGCACCCCAGCCAGTGGTGGGATTCAAATTGTTTTACCACCGGTTTGTTGGCTTGCTGGGTAATGCTTTGCCTAACGTGTGTACACAACTTTCTCCACACCAGCTGAGACCTGCAGCACCAATCAGCTGAGAGGATAAAGAAGAGAAAAGCACAGGGGCAGGTGGCCTATACTTTTCTTTCTCTTCTCAGCTGATCATCAGAGGCTTTTTTTACTACCAGTTCAAATGAACCTGTCCAAACCGGTAGCATACTACCACTGACCCCAGCTATCTCTACACCCCCACCCACCCAGGCCCCTTCATTCCAGGCTGTGTCAGCCCTGAAGCAGTGAGAAGAGAAACTTCCCTAGAGAAAACTACCAAAAAGAAAATAGCCACAATTCAGCCAACTTTAGAGTTGACAGCTGGATTCATGGAAGGATGGTTTATCATAGACCATATTCTCATAGTTTATCATCCCACAGATGCATTACCTAAAATCTTCACTTTTTGTGGCTGGTTGCCTTTGATTCCATTTCATGAGTAATTCTATGGAAAATATTTCAAAACACAAATATCAATCAACAGCTATTCTTCTTAATTCAGAAATAACATTCAGACACTCTCTAGAATTATACTTACATGGAAAGGAGATTGCAATTGGTGCAAAAATTCATGCATACAGATACAGACATGATACATACCCGTAGTCACCACAGTTCACTAGAGTTTTATGGAAGATGATACAATTTCAAGCAGAAGTTTTATTCCTCTGGCCTGACTTACTCACAGGAGTAGCAACTGCCCCATGGTGTTTGACTGATAATTCATTTTCATGATTTAAGATCCCCTTAATTGCTTTACTGAAGGGAGAGAGATCACACCTTTTAACCAAACAGTTGAGCGATTTGCTATGACAATCCTGCCACTGTGCATTCACTTAATTTCCAATTAATCAAATATTCAATAAATCATTAGTATAATTACACCTCCTTCGATTACAGCCCCTTTCCCCACTCAGTGCATTAGCTATGCTGAGGCAGATTCCCACTTGGGCAACACAATTGGATTCATTTATCTGACCCAGTTGGTTACATGTCCTCCTGAGCCTTGAAAAATGATGACAATTTTTTTAAATTATTTATAGTGCTGTAAGTTTGCCTCCCTTCCACCTTCCATCTCTCTCTCTCTCTCTCGCTCCCTCCCCCCCTCCCCCCAAATGCTCCTTGCAGCAGCTTAAAATAAACATCATTGCAACAGTGACTGGTTAATTTCTCAGACTTTTTAAAAATCATTTTTATTCCCCTACTGTGCCACTTTTCTAATTACACTATCTCCCCAGGTGTGCAATAATTCCCTCATTACCACATATCTCAAATACAGATTATTAAAATAATATAGTTCATGTCATATAAATGTTACAGAAAGTATCTGAAAGGGGGTTTTATTGAAAGCTAGTAAATTCTTTCAACAGAATTTTGTGTCTCCTCTGTATGTGTGTGTGAGAACGAGAGTGAGAGAGAGAAAGAGAGACAGACAGACAGACAGACAGACAGACAGACAGTGGTGTGTTTGTATATCTACACAGGCAATTCTTGGCTTACAACAGTTCATTTACTGACTGTTTAAAGTTACAACGGCACTGAAAAAAGTAATTTATTATCTTTTTCACAATCACGACTTTGCAGCATCCCCATAATCCTGTGATCAAAATGTAGGTGTTTGGCAACTGGCCCATATTTATGACTTTTGCTGTGTCCCAAGATTTTTGTGACAAGATTCACTTAACAACTAACTTATCAGCTGCAGTGGTTCCTTGCAACTATGGCAAGGAAGGTCATAAAATTGGGCAAAGCTTGCTTAACAAATATCTCACTTAATAACAGAAATTGTCGTTGTGGTCATACACCAAGGTCTACCTGCGTTCTGATATATCAGCATGCAGCATTACTGCCTCAATGTGAGAAACATCTGTGTATACTCAATATTCTCCAGCATCAATGTTGAAAAACTTCAATATTCTTCCTATCATGCTGCTTCAAAATCTGTTGAAAATGAAGAATAGAAGAGATTCCATGTTTGTTCAATATGTGACCTTTTACAATGATTACTGGACAATTATATAACTATATCTAACAAACATGTTTTGTAATTTGTTGTGTTTTAAGAAGTAAATGTCAGGTTTTTGGCTGGAACATGGGGGTTATATTTCTTGGCATTAGGATATATGTGAGAGATACTGGTCATAGTGATCTGAAAGGAACTGGTTAATGATCCATTGAGTTTTGATGGACATAACAGGAAGAAGCCATGTGAATAAGGGTAGTTTCCAAAGATAAGGAAACAGGTGCTACGCAACAATAATATGGATGTGGCATAGGGAGATACATAGTTGGATAGATTGTGAACCCAAGAAAGGGACAGACTGTATATTTGAACCTGTATATAAACCCCAGCCCTCCTGGGGAAAATGTCTTCTGCCATGAGCAGAATTCCCTTTTGCAAAAGCTTAATAATAAAGCTGTTCCATATTGTTCACTGTCTCTGGCTGTATTTTGTGATTATTATCACAAAATCCAATAGCTAGGAAGTGAGTGAGATCTTGTCGAAACATTGCCCAGATAGTCTCAATCTTACACGGGAAAAGACCCGAACATACCAAGAGCTGCATGTATGTATGTATGTATGATGTATGTAAGTATACATGCATACATGCATACATACATACTTACATACATACATACATACATATGTTCTGTCTCCCCTTCCCTTTCTCCCCAAAGTTAAGGGATTATACACACACACAAACACAGACAGCCAAGCTGGCTCGAACTTCACAGAGCAAATCCTCTGTAATTGATAACATTCTTGGCATCCCACTATGTTCTGCCTGCCAAGTCCGAGCTGGCAGCAATTGTAAATCAAAGTCTTACTCACACAGAGGGAAATGGGTCTTTTACTTCACAAAGCACAAGGCAGTCCACAAAACAATCGTTCTTCCAACATAGTCATGAATAAAGTCTAAAGTAAGTTGAACTTTGTCCCGTACAAAGTTTAAAGAGAAAGCACATCCACTTTTATCCCCTGTGGGGTGTGGCTCAGTAACTCAGCTCACTCTCTGACCCTCCCATGTCTCCTACATTGCTGCTCACATTTCTCCCTACGACGCTGCCTGGGGTTGAACCAAGATTCCTCCTCTTCACTCCCTGTCAGGGGCTGCTCCGACATGCCTTCCTCCTGATTCATCTCAGGCTGTTCCTCTCGGTTGTCTGATGGAACCTGAGGCATTACCAGGGAGGAAGGCATTGGCAGGGAGGAAGGTCCTAGGGAGGAAGACATTGCCAGTTCCTCCCTCTCATCTTCCAGGTCCTCTTCCTCTGACAGCACAGGCTCGGGTATCAGGGCCACAGGGTTCCAGCCCAAAGAACAAAAAATGACTGCCAAGCCTGGCACACAAAATTAAAAATAACCTAATACAGAAGCCTGAGGATGGCAGATGAGATTCTGCTGAAACGTCGCTATAATAAAAGCACAAATATTACGTGGGAAAATACCCGAAGAAACCTAAATACCATACATACATACATACATACAAACATACATACATACATATATGGTATTTAGGTTTCTTCGGGTATTTTCCCACGTAATATTTGTGCTTTTATTATTTATTTATTTATTATTCAAATTTCTATACCGCTCCCTCTCCCAAAAAGGGACTCGGGGCGGTGTACAGCCTACTAAAAACACACAGAATAAATACAATTTAAATACAATTTAAAACTAGATTAAATAAACAAATCCGGCTGTATCCCATCCAACTACGATTCAGACATTAAAATCCGGGATTGACTAAAAATTTAAAAAGTATAAAATTTAACAATTAAAACCCAAATTAAGTTTAAAACCCAAAAACCATTTACTGGGCCAGGCCGGCCTGCTTGAAAAATAGGGTCTTAACTGCGCGCCGGAAGGTCAGGATGTCCGTCATGGCCCATATCTCCGGGGGGAGATCATTCCACAGGGAGGGGGCTCCCACAGAGAAAGCCCGCACCCTTGGGGCCACCAGCCGACAACGATCAGGCGGCGGCACCCCAAGGAGGGCAACCCTGTGAGAACGTACTGGGCGGCGGGAGGTTGTTGATGGCAGCAGGCGGTCCCGTACGTACCCAGGTCCCGAGCCATGGAGCACTTTAAATACAGTCAGAATTACCTTGAATTGAATCCAGAAGGCCACAGGAAGCCAGTGCAGCCTGCGGAGAAGCGGTGTTACGTGGGAGCCCCGAGGGACACCCACGATCACCCGCGCGGCTGCATTCTGAACCAGTTGCAGCCTCCGGAGACTCTTCAAGGGGAGCCCCATGTAGAGAGCATTGCAATAGTCCAAGCGGGAGATGACGAGGGCGGAAGTGACTGTGCGAAGTGCGCCCAGATCCAGAAAGGGCCGCAACTGGTGAATCAGACGAATCTGATAAAAAGCCCCCCTGGCGACAGCTGCAATATGTTCTTCCAAAGACAGCCGTACATCCAGGAGGACACCCAGATTGCGCGCCCTTTCCATGGGGGTCAAAACCTCTCCCCCCACGGCCAGCGAAGGAACAAGCCGGCTGTATCTGGGCGCAGGAAACCACAGCCACTCGGTTTTGGTCGGGTTGAGACGAAGCCTGTTACGACCCATCCAACTCCGCACGGCCTCCAGGCACCGGGTCATCACTTCGACGGCTTCGTTGGGGTGGCCCGCGGTGGAGATGTACAGCTGAGTATCATCAGCGTACTGATGGAACTCCACCCCGAAGCCACGGATGATCTCACCCAGCGGCTTCACATAAATGTTGAACAGCAGGGGCGAGAGCACCGACCCCTGAGGCACCCCACACAGTAGGGGCCTTGGGGCCGATCTCTGCCCCCCTGTCAACACAAATTGCGAACCGTCGGAGAGGAAGGAGGCGAACCACCGCAACACGGTGCCTCCCACCCCCAACCCCTCCAACCGCCGCAATAAGATACTGTGGTCGACAGTATCAAAAGCCGCTGAGAGATCTAACAGGACCAGGACAGAGGAACAACCCTTGTCCCGAGCCCTTCCAGAGATCATCCACCAACGCGACCAACGCCGTCTCCGTGCTGTGCCCGGGCCTGAAACCCGACTGGAGGGGGTCGAGATAACTCGCTTCATCCAGGTACTGCGGGAGCTGACGTGCCACCACACTCTCAACAACCTTCGCAACAAAGCGAAGGTTGGAGACTGGACGATAATTTGATAATAATGCTGGGTCCAGGGACGGTTTCTTGAGGAGGGGCCGAACCACCGCCTCTTTCAAGGCGGCGGGTAACAGCCCCTCTCTCAAGGAAGCATTTATAATACCCTGGAACCAGTCTCGTATCACCTCCCGAGTGGCCAAGACCAGCCAGGAGGGGCACGGGTCCAGCAAACAAGTGGTGGCATTAAGCCCCCCCAGTATCCTGTCCACGTCCTCCAAGGTAACAGGGTCGAACTCAACTCAATTGACCTCACCGATATCCACCCCCGCCCCCCCGCCCGGAGTTGCCCAGTCGGAGTCCAGCTCATCCCGGATCTGAGCGATTTTGTCCTGCAGAAACCTAGAAAACTCCTCAGCCCGTCCCTGCAAGGGATCATCCCGTGCTCCCACCTCCAAAAGGGAGCGGGTCACCCTAAACAGGGCGGCTGGGCGGTTTTGCACGGACACAATAAGGGTGGAGAGGTAAGACCTCCTCGCCATCCTTATCGCCACTAAATACGTCTTATAGCGACATTTTGGCAGAATCTCACCTGCCATCCTCAGGCTTGTGTATTGGGTTCTTTTTAATTTTGTGTGTAAGGCTTGGCAGCCGGTTTTTATATATATATATATATTTGTGTGTGTGGTATTTAGGTTTCTTCGGGTATTTTCCCACGTAATATTTGTGTTTTTATTATAGCAATGTTTCAGCAGAATCTCCCCTGCCATCTTCAGGCTTTTTAATTTTTAATTTTGTGTGCCAGGCTTGGCAGTCGTTTTTTGTTTGAATTTGGTGCTGGCTTTCTGTTATATTTGAATGTTTTTTTCCTCATCTTGATTGGCTGGGAGTCTAGGTCTATTTTTATTGGTCTTCGAGTTGCTGTGTTTTTGATTGGTTGGCAACATTGTGTTTAGTGCATTGGGATTTCTTAGTGCAGCTTGGTTTCTTGTAAATGGCTGATAATTATTTATTAGGAAGTTAGGTTTTATTTGGGTAGCTGGCTGGGGCATGTTTGGGCTGGATGTATTAGGTGGGGTCTGTTTGTGTCCAGATGTTTGCCTGGATTGTGGTATAGAGATTTTTTTGTTGGTGAGTGCAGGCTTCCAGATGATTGATAGTCTGATGGAGTCATCTCTTTTGTTCATACTATTAGGTCTTTTATCAATTTCTATGGCTTCTCTGATTATTCTGTAGCCGGGGTTTTCTATAGCAGCTAGGGTTTTGGTGCCATTGATGTTGATGCTGTGCCATTGATGTTGATGCTGTGACCTGTGGCCTTCATATGTTGGACTAGTGAGGAATATATATATTTGTTTTCGGAGGTTTTCACGGGTATTTGTAAGTGGATATTTGGTTCTTCGGGTTTTCTCCCACGTAGAATTGGAAATATCTAGGCGACGTTTTGATGAAGTCTCATTCATCATCTTCAGGCTTGCGTCTTCGGCCTTGTGCTTCTCAGAGTAATGTGAGATTGCAGCTGCTTCTTCCTTTTAACTACTAGTGGGGGTGTGACTTGATTGGGTGGGGGCTTGACTATGTTCTGATTGGGTGGGGGGGTGTTCTCATTGGTTGGGGGGTTGGCTATGTTCTGATTGGTTGGGGGGTTGGCTGTGTTCTGATTGGCTGGGGGTGTGTTCTGTTCTGGTGGGGGTTTGGTTGTACTTAGGTTAGTCTCAGTTGCTGGGGGATTTGAGCTGGTGAGCTGTGATCCTGTTGTTTGGCTTCGTGTTCGTGGTTGTGCCACATCTTCATGGTGGGCGTCAGTTCCCTTCATGTATGGGTTGGGGGGGTTTGATGCAGGTAGTGATGCAGCTGCGGTACGGCTTCTGGTCCGTGGTCGTGTTTCATCTTCTGTGTGGGTGTGAGTCTGCTTTTTGCGTGGAAGTGTGGTGGTAGTTTCTTGTGTGGCCCTCGTGGGTGTGGGTCTGGTGTCCTTTATGTTAGGTACTTGTTTGTTAATGAGGGCGGGTTTCCAAATGGCTGGTAGGCGGAAGGTGTCATCTCATTTATTCATGCTGTGTGGGCGTTTTTCTATCTCTATGGCTTCTCTGGTTATTCTGTTGTTGAAGTGTTCGGTTTTGGCAATAGTTCTGGTATTTTTAAAGTCAATCTTATGTCCTGTGGCTTTGAGGTGTTGGACCAGGGAAGAGGTTGGTTCTTCTTTTTTGATTGAGTATTTGTGTTCTTCAATGCGTGCACTTATCCTTCTGTTAGTTTGTCCAATGTATGTGGTGGGGAAGGAGGTGCACGGGATTTCGTATACTCCTTGGTTTTCTAACTCAATTTTGTCTTTAGGGTTTCTTAGGATGGTGGATGTTTTTCCGTTTGTGCAGAATGCTGTTTTAATATTGTGTTTTTGGAGGATCTTGCTGATTTTGTCTGTAGTGCCTTTTATATATGGGAGGAGGGCTTTGCCATTTTCTTGTTCTCTGTCTTGGATTTTGGTTGGGGTTTCTTTTTGGATTAGGTGAGTAATCTTCCTTCTTTGGAATCCATTAGCTGTTAGTACGTTAGTGAGAGTGTGTAGTTCGGTTTTTAGGTATTGTTCGTCGGCTAAGCATTTTGTTCAGATGAGTGTCTCGGCTACGGAATTGATCTGTGCTGGGTGGTGGTGTGAGAGTGCGTTTAGGTAGCAGTTTGTATGTGTTTTCTTCTGGTAGATGGTGTGTCCTAGGGAGCCATTGGATTTTTTGTATACTAAGACATCTAGGAAGGGAAGTTGATTGTTAGCTTCTGTTTCCATGGTGAATTGTATTTTGGGGTGTAGGCTGTTGAGGTGTGTGAGGAAGTTGTTCAGTTTTTCTTTCCCGTGTGGCCAGATTATGAAGGTGTCATCTACGTATCTGAGCCAGAGTTTGGGTTTGTGATCATATTTTTCTAGAACTTGTGTTTCAAAGTGTTCCATGTAGAGGTTTGCGATGACAGGTGAGAGGGGTGATCCCATGGGTGCTCCTTCTATTTGTTTGTATTTTTGTCCATTGTAGGTGAAGTATGTATGTATGTCCACTGCCTATCCAATACAAATCCCCCAGCAACTAAGACTAACCTGAGTACAAGCAAACCCCCACTGGAACAGAAAACACCCTCAGCCAATCAGAACACAGCCAACCCCCCAACCAATCAGAACACAGCCAAACCCTCAATCAATGAGAACACACACCCACCCAATCAGAACACAGCCAATCCCCCACCCAATCAAGTCACACCCCCACTAGCAGTTAAAAGGAAGAAGCAGCTGCAAGCTCACATTACTCCAAGAAGCATAGGAAGACACAAGCCTGAAGATGACAAATGAGACTTCATCAAAACGTCACCTAGATACTTCCAATTCTACGCAGGAGAAAACCCAAAGAACCAAAGATCCATATATATATATATATATATATATATATGTGTGTGTAAGGTTTTTAAGCTGATAATTTTAAATAATAAATAAGGGAGACTAGTATAGATCTATTTCGAGCTAGTTACCCATAGCAAAAAAAAAAAAAATTGAATCCCACCACTGGTATTCAAGTGGTGCTCCAGATGTTTTGGGTTGACACCCAAGGTGCCTATTATTCTTGGTACTACCTTTGCTTTCTTTTACCACAGTCATTTTACTTCTATGTACAGTTCTTTCTATTCTGTAATATTTTCCAGTTCTTTCTCTTTTCTTCTGCTTTCTCCAAATACTGTCACATCCACTATCCAGACTTATTGTTGTTGTTATTGTTGTTGTCGTCATCATCATCATCATCATCATCATCATCATCATCATCATCATCATCATCATCATCATCATCATCATCATCTTGTATCACTGTATCTCTTAGCTGTTCCACCCCTGCCATCTTAGTGACCATCTTTCAAGATGATGACATGAAATGGAGATCAGGATAATGGAAGTCCACTTAGAAAATTTCTTTAAGCAGAATGAATTTATTAAAAAAAAATATCCTATGCAGATGTGTGAAGTACCAGGTGGAATGCTTGTCTATCATCGTTGGTTTATTTCTGAAGTAAATTCCCATCTTGCAAAAGATCTTTTGCATTTCTAGCTTTGGACACCCCTAAAAATGCCACCCCATGTCAAGAAAAGAACCCAGGCCAGCCTCAACCATACCACTGCAATCCATAAATCTATTCTTTCCCAGTTTGTCCAAAAATATGTGTGCTCTTCTCATTTGTGCCTGCACAAACGCGTATCCATTTTGCTAGCCTTGCCATTTTCCCCCCAAGGGAAACGGAAGGAGGAAATTGTTTACGAGACTAGGCCATCCAGAAGACACGGCAGCAAAAAAATAAAGTTACTTGGTCCTTTTCCATTAGCTCAAATTTAATGCTGCACTGTTGTTTCCTTTGCACTTTCTCCTCATTTTTTTTTTAAAAAAACAATCTCGCTGCCTAAGAATTATGGAAGTTGTAGCTCAGCACAGTCGAAACCACCAACCTGAGGAAGATTGGACTTTATAATATCACCCCAGATAGATGCAGTAACAACTTAATACATTCCAAGTGTTGGTCAGCAGCATCTCTATTCAGCCTGGCCTGTGGTGAGATACATATGCAAAAAGAAGAGGAAGGAGAAAAAAGTTTTATTCTGAACTACTTTCTGCATAGGAGGAGCCCAAAATTTATGTTGCTAAGTGAAAGAGACATCAAGAGAATTTTGCTCCATTTTATGACTTTCCTTGCCACAGTTGCTATGTGAATTACTGCAGTTGTTAAGTTAGTAACACACTTGTTAAGGGAATCTGACTGCCCTGTTGGCTTTATTTGTTTGTTTGTCAAACATATACAAGATAAAAGGTATAGATATGAACATAAACATGAACAAAGGAAGATAATACAGATAACTTGGGACAGTAGGACAGGGATGATAGGCACTGCTGGTGCACTCATGCACACCTCCTTTAAGGACCTCTTAGGAATGGGGTGAGGTCCACGGTAGACAGTTTGAGGTTGAAGCTGCGAGGGTTTGATGCTGTTACAATGGAGTCGGGTAGGGCATTATGGGAGTTGACCACTCTGTTGCTGAAGTCATATTTTCTGCAATCGAGTTTGTATTGGTTTACCTTGAGTTTGCATCGGTTGTTTGCCTGTGTATTATTGAGGTTGAAGCTGAAGAAGTAATTGACAGGTAAGATACTGTAGCAGACAATTTTGTGTACTATGCTTAGATCAGACCTGCAGGCGGCGTAGTTCCAGGTTGTCCAAGCCCTAAAATTTCAAGCCTGGAGTCATAGGGAATTCTATTGTGAGTAGAGGAGTGGAGTACTCTTCTCAAGAAATACCTCTGAACCCGCTCAATTGTGTTAATGTCCGATATACAGTGTGGGTTCCAGGCGGATGAGCTGTATTCAAGAATTGGTCTGGCAAAGGTTTTGTATGATTTGCTTGTCAGGAGGTTGCAAAAGAGGATCACGTAACCCCCGGACACTGCAACCATCATAAATATGAATCAAGGAGTAAATTTGTAAGCTCAGGGTTGAAATGAAAGGTCCTTGGTGCTGTCTGAGCTTGCTTGTTTTCTTGCAGATGTTTCATTACTCAAACCTCATCACTGCACTCATTATGTTACCCAGTTTGGGTAATGGAATATCTGCAAGAAAACAACCAAGCCCAGAGACCACCAAGGACCCCTCAAATATGAATTAGTTGCCAGGTGTCTGAATTTTGATTACATGATAAAGAGTCATAAGTGTGAAAAACATAGATCACTTTTTTCAATGCCTTTGTCACTAAGTAAATCAAGGACTAACTGCATATGAATATGTCCAGAGTCAGGTTTTTTATGATATGGGCACCCATATAAATGTGATACCTCAATGAATAAATATTCCTGTCATGTAATTCCATTATTGCCATTAAAGTAAATTGAATTAGCAATAGTACACATGAAATTAAACACTTTAAAAGATGAGATCATGCAGTCTAGATTTCTCAACTTTCTTCTGGGCAGGAATTGTGATAGCAAAATCTTCTTCTTCTTTGTAGCATATTCCCACAAGAGCAGGGTCTGCTTTTTGGATCATTGAGTGCCACTTTGCACTCAATGATCTGCATCTCCAGGGCACAGGCCCACAACTTGCATATCTTTGTTGATGATGTCTTGCCATCTCTGTTTTGGATGCCCACGAGGTCGCCAGCCATTGACCTCTAGTTGATAGAGGTGGAAGGTGCTGCTCTCAGGACATGTCCATACCAGTGGAGTTGGCCTTCTTTCCTCTTCTCTATAATTGGTGCCACACCGAAATGTTGTTGAATGGTGTCATTTGTGATATGGCCAAGAAGGGAGCTGCCTGATATCCAACAGAGCATTCACATTTCCATGGCATGGAGATAGCTTTCGGTGGTGGTAGCAAAATGGTGCTTGGATATAGAAAAGGAGACCTGTCAGGGTTCCGACCAGTGTCCTAATAAAATCAGGAGCCTCAGACCATTTAGCAAAATAAAAAAATATATATATATTAGGAGCGCCATGTCGGCGTGAGCTAAGTGAAGCCAACTCTGACTTCATCCAGTTTGTGCCTTACTTCTGACCCTGTTGCCCTCTCCCACCCACCCCCCTCCAAGGTATGTCACCAGTCACACTCCCCAATGAAGCAATTTCATGGGTTGTAGATGTCACTCCCCTTGACCATCGTGGGTCTCCATAGAGATGGTCTTGGCTTCAGGCAGCCAGGATGTGTTTTGTTTTGGCTGAGGTGTGAATTCCTTGGTCCAGCTGCGAGGCACGATTTCCCATCCCCCTGTCTATGGTCAGAAAAGCTTCGTGATTTGACAAGACCTTTGATGGAGATCAGATGGATGGACTTATAGTTCAGGAACATCTGGAGTGCCCTGAGTTGCCTATCCAGAACAGGATCAAGCAAACCATCCAAATTTAGCATAAAGCACCATCCTGAGTTTTTATGGTACAGAGGCTGAATAATTGAGTTGTATACCATAAGGATACATTTCCATGGGAGAGTCAGCTCAAGGCTGTTGGCCAAAACCTACACTTTCAAACACCAAGTTTAATGGACCTTAATTTGAACCTCTCAGGCAATTCTGATATATTTCCCCCCCTCCCCCCGAAAGATGGAAGACTGCAAAGAGCTTTTTCACCAAAAGTTGATGGCCACCTCGGGCTTTCTTCTTGCAAATGAAGGCGTGATGGGGGAAAAAAAAAAGTCTTTGGAATCTGCATTGCAGTGTTGCCAGCCATTTCTCTCTTTGCTTGCCTACCTCTGAAGAAGTTTTTCTTCTGTTGATCATTTTAATTAGATTGTAAGCCACATGTAAAAAAGCAGGATAAATATACGGCAGGCTGCCTTCGGAATTAGGGAGCAGATTACTTTGTGGAATAACTCTGGAGATAAATAGATGCTGCAGCTTTCTTCCTCCCTCCCTCCAGCCCACAAATTACTTAAAATGGTTAACAGTATCACATTTGAGTAATCTGCAATTAGGTGATTTGTTTTAACAATTGAAAGGAAAGGGCACTTGCTCATCAGCTCTCTGTGAATTGATGGAAGATTCCAACTTCTTTTTTTTTCCTCCTCTCTTCTGCTCTCATTTTAATTTCTTTCTCCCTGCCCCCCACCCCTCTTCCTCCAGCTTCCTGCCGTTCCTAACAGATGGGTATGTTAGATGCTGCAGCAAGTCAGCAAAATATTCGTAATGTATTGCGACTGCTGTGCAGTGGAAGAGTTGAATATAGTTTCAATCAGAATTGAGCTGGAAGGGACCTTGGAGGTCTTCTAGTCCAGCCCTCTGCTCTAGCAGGAAACCCTATACCATTTCAGACAGGTGGCTGACCAGTCTCTTCTTTAAAAACCTCCAGTGATGATACTGCATGAGTCAAAAAGGGGGCTGTGAAAATATCTACAGACCCCCTCACATCCCGGACATAAACTGTTTCAACTCCTTCCCTCAAAAGGACGCTATAGAGCACTGCACATCAGAACAACTAGACACAAGAACAGTTTTTTCCCAAAAGCCATCACTCTGCTAAACAAATAATTCCCTCAACACTGTCCAACTATTTACAAAGTCTGTACTACTATTACTGCTAATCTTCTCATTACTACATCCCCTCCCACTTGTGATTGTAGAACTGGAACTTTGTCCCTTGTATCCTTACGATTTATATTGACTGTTTCCTAGTATATTTGATTGTTGATTGTACCCTATGACTATCATTAAGTGTTGTATGTTATGATTCTTGATTCTTAACAAATGTATCTTTTCTTATGTATACTGAGAGTATTTACACCAAGACAAATTCCTTGTGTGTCCAATCACACTTGGCCAATAAAATGTTCTATTCTATTCTATTCTATTCTATTCTATTCTATTCTATTCTATTCTATTCTATTCCATTCCATTCCATTCTATTCCTACATTTTCTGAAGGCAAGCTGTTCTACTAGTTAATTGTCCTCACTGTTAGGAAGTTTCTCCTTAATTCAAGGTTGCTTCTGTCTTTTGTTAGTTTCCCTCCATTGTTTCTTGTCCTGCCTTTTGATGCTTTGGAAAATAGGTTGACCCACTCTTCTTTGAGGCAATCCCTCAAATACTGAAATATTGCTATCGTGTCACCCCTACTCCTTCTCTTCTCTAGACTAGCCATACCCAATTCCTGCAACTATAGTTCACTTAAGAACAGCATTGTTTATTTGTTTGTTTGATTGATTGATTGATTTGTTAATCGCTTACAAGATAATAGGTATGAGTATAAACATAGTTATGAATACATGAAATGGATACGTATAAGAAAAATAAAAAGAATCAATAAGGACAGGGACTGTAGGCACAATGGTGCATTTATGCACACACCCTACAGACCTCTTAGGAAAGGGCTGAGATCAATAGTAGACAGTCTAAGGTTAAAGTTTTTGGGGTTTGGGGAAGAAACCACAGAGTCAGGTAGAGTATTCCAGACACTGATCACTCTGTTGCTGAAGTCGTATTTCCTGCAATCAAGTTTGGTGCGATTAATCTTGAGTTTGTATCTATTATGTGCTCTTGTATTGTTATGGTTGAAGCTGAAGTGTTCATTGACAGGTAGGACATTGCAGTAGATAATTTTATGTACTATGCTTAGATCGGACCGAAGGCGGCATAGTTCTAGATTTTCTAGGTCTAGAATTTCAAGTCTGGTGGCATAAGGCATTCTGCAACAAGTAGAGGAATGGAGAACTTTGCTTGTGAAATATTTCTGGACTTTCTCAACTATGTTAATATCAGTGTTAATAACCCACGTAATGTTATTAATGTGTTAATAACCCACGTAATGTGGGTTCCAGACTGATGAGCTGTATTAGAGTATTGGTCTAGCAAATGTTTTGAATGCTCTAGTTAGTAGTGTGATATTACCAGAGAAAAAGCTACGTAGGATTAGGTTAACAACTCTTAATGTCTTTTTGGCTATATAGTTACAGAGGGCTCTAGCACTTAGATCATTAGAGATGAATACTCCAAGGTGCTTGACAGAGTTTGGATCATCAACAAGATCTTGACTATTCCGCTTGTATTTTATTTTTTGATTTTTTTTGCCAATGTGTAAGACAGAGCATTTATTTGTTGAGATTTGAAGTTGCCATTTGTTTGACCATTCTGATACATAGTCGAGGTCTTTTTGAAGGATAGCCGTATTGTCTGTGGTGTTGAATAGCTTTACATCATCAGCGAAGAGAACACAGTTGCTCTTAATATGATCACAGAGGTCATTTATGTAGAGTATGAAGAGGGTTGGTCCTAGAACACTGCCTTGGGGGACACCACTGTTGACAGGTACAGAATTTGATAGGACGCTCCCACTTTTGACCATTTGTTGTCTGTTTGACAGGAATGCTTCTATCCAGTTATGCAGGTGTCCAGAAATACCATAAGATTTTAGTTTTAGGAGTAGTTTGTCATGTACCACTGAATCAAAGGCTTTGCATAAGTCTATGTAGATTGCGTCTATTGCTTTGCCCTGATCGAGTTGTGTTTTCCACGTTTTTGCAGTGTAAGAGTTGCAGATTACAGGATAGTTTTTTTCTGAAACCAAATTGTTTATTAGAGAGCAGGTTGTTTATCTCTAAGTGGAGGATAATGGATTAGTTAATAACTGATTCCATGACTACTGGTGATGCAGCATAAAGAGATTGGTCTGTAATTTTCAACTAGGCTGGGGTCTCCCTTTTTGAAGATGGGGATGACCGTGGCTTGTAACCATAGTTTTGGCAAGGAGCTGGTCCTGAAAAATTTTTCAAAGATTATGCTTAGAGGTTTGGCTATGGCAGTTGATAGCTTTTTAAAGAAGTAGGCACATATTCCATCCAGTCCAATAGATAGTGATGGTTTTAGATTGCATAGTGCTTTTTCAACATTGGCTTCTATAAAATTGATATGTATTAGATCATTGTAGTTGTCTGTGGTTTGAGTAGGAAATACTGGGCATGATCCATTGCTGTTTACAAATACTGAGTCAAAGAATGTGTTAAAGAGGTTGGCTTTGATGGTGTCATCATTGCAGTCTTACCATTAGGTCCTTTCAGGGGTGGGATGGACCTTGAGTTTTTTAGTTTGTTGTTTACAAAATTGTAGAAAGTGCAGGTAGAATTGGTGCATAGAAAGTTTTCCTCTTGTTTAATGTCATAATTGGTGCATTCAGTCTTTATCTGGTGCCATAATTTTTTGTATCGGCTTTTGAAGTTGGCAACGTGACCAGATTTGTCAGGCTTGACTAAACCTTCTTTTCCTTAGAGTGTTAAACCATGGTTTGTTTAATTGTGGATTGCTGCAGTTGACAGGACTCATACAGCCCGTTGAAACAAAACATGGTTTGTGTAAGATGGACTGGATTTTGGATGGTATCACTGGTTATCAAACCCATTCACCCTTTCCATGTTTGAAAAGGATAGGTAAAAAGGAACTATTAAAATATGGGTTCTGCCATGTTATGGCTAAATCAGATGCACCATGCTTTTCATTCCAGAATGCACTACTGGTTTAAAGAAAGCTGTTATATTAGAATAAATTGACAGGACCAAAATTCACTGTGACTGAACAAAAGCCAGGAATTAAAACCAGCAAACGAAGCCACATTCTAAATGCAAGGGAAACAGATCCCCTTTGCTTGCCTCTGCATTGGAAAGAATATTAAATGTTGCATTTGATTAAACAAATAGCACAAACTTATTACAACACATTCAGAGGCAATATTTTTCAGTGCTGCATTATGCTTAGTCTGTTGTTCATGGGGCCATGTAAATATATTTTGCCTGGAATATGAAAAACAACAACAGAAACAACAACAAAGGACAGTTTTCTCTCTCTCTCTCTCTCTGTGTGTGTTTGTGTGTAAAATACAGCAGTTCAAATAATCTAACATTCTATCACTAGCAATTCCAGAAATGTAGTACATGAAAGATCAAATGAAGCTCTATTGCTTTAGATATCTCTTCCACAAGTGTGGTGATTCAGTTTGAAATACCCAAGATGCACACCAGACACATAATTTAACTTGTAACATGCACAAAAACACACACACACACCCCCAACAGAATGGGTGGCATTTTAATAATTATGTGACATGTGCAGTGTGGATCCTTCATTTATTTTCTCTCTCATTACAACTGATCAAAGTTTTCAGGAGCGTGAGTGACGTGTCACAAAGAGTAACTTTTAGTGTACCATTTTCATTAATCAAAAAATATGCTGAACCCTTAAAATATTAAGATTTGGGGGGAGGCAGATTTAACCTAATTGGATTAGGTCAAATGAGAACTAATCTTTGAATTAAGGATGTTAAAAATGGCTTTTTTAAAGGTTTTTCTCGCTCTACTTTTTTAAATGGTTCTTTTTGTTTAATTTTAATGTATTGATCACTACAAAATGAGTCCGGCATTTATTACCCATTTCCATTTAAAAACAAAAAACCCCAAAGATCTTAAAATGTTACGTCTTTTTCTTCCTTCCTTTAGAAAGTCAGGTGGTTTTTAATTATTTTCCCTAAAGGATCCAAAAGTATAATTTAGGCTCCTTTGTTCCAAATTAAGAGGGGACTCACTGAAGGTGCTATTTTCCAGGTTTCTGCCCATTGGTCCTCTCTAGGGGTTGGTACACACAACCTCTTTTCCTGCACAGATAATCTAAGGTGACCAGATTCTACCTGGTCAAGAAATCAAAACCCCAAAGTGCTTAGAGGGTGAAAGGCAATGGGTTTACAACCTACTTATAGCCAGTACAGCCTCCTTCTCCTCCTCCCCCTTCTTCTCCTCCTTCTCCCTCTTTCTCCCTTTCCAGATCCAAAAAGGGAATAGAAAGTCCAGAACACCTCATCCAGCAATCCTTACCCAAATGAGCAGAAATCAACACTAAAATTAACATTAGACCAACAATCAAGCAGCAAAGAATATCTAAATCAAGAAATATAGAACATAGAATAATAGAGTTGGAAAAGGACCTTGAAGGTCTTCTAGTCCAACCCCCTGCTATACCATTTGGTTGTCCAGTCTCTTTTTGAAAGCCTCCAGTGATGAAGCATCCACAACTTCTGAAGGCAAGATACTCCATTGGTTAATTGTTCTCCCCATTAGGGAATTTCTCTTTTCTAGTTCTAGGATGCTTCTCTGCTTGGTTAGTTTTCATCCATTGTTTCTAGTCCTGCCTTCTGATGCTTTGGAAAATAGTTTGACTCTTTTGTCTTTGTAGGAGCCCTCAAATATTGGAACACTGCTATCATGTCTCCCCTAGTCCTTCTTCTCATTAGACTAGTCATACCCAATTCCTGTAACTGTTCCTTATATGTTTTACGCACCTTCTTTGTATGTTTTACAAAGGAGATACAAACTCAACAAGCTAACAGTAAACTCCCCCCCCAAAAAAAAGAACCACCAAGACCAACAACTCCACCAACTTTGACAGGGCAAGCCAGTAGAATATAAACTGAGAACAAGACCTATTCCCTGAATAGCACTGGCAATGTTACCTAGTATGGGTAATGGGACATCTGAAAGAAAGCAATCAAGATCAGAGAGCACCAAGAGCCCCTGAGCTACCAATATTATAAGTCAGGAGTGGGCTGCTGGGGGTTGGCAGGGGTTCAGGAGAGCCCCTAGCTAAGATTCTGTGCAGCTTGGAGAATCCCCAAATTCCACTCCTGGCTGGCCCTGCCCACTCCGCCCCTCCCAGGAGTCCCCAGGTGGCTCATTTGGGATGCAGGTAAGTGCAGGGCATGCATGGAGGTTCAGGTAGGTTGAAAAACGGGCTTCCTAGAAGTTCAGCAAAGCCGGAAACGGGCCTGTTTCTTGCTTCCAGAGAGCCTCCGGAACCCGGAGAGGCTGTTTTTGCCCTCCTGGAGGCTCGAGAAATGCTTCCAGAGCCTGGGGAGGGACAAAACTCCCCCCACCATGGTGTGGAAGGCTCCCATCATGGCCATCCCCACCCAGCAACCGGCTGAGAACCCTTTTCTAAAATTTTTGAAGCCCACCCCTGTTATAAGTATCTATCATTGCAGTGATTTATTGACTTTTAATGTTTGTAATCTACTCCGAGTAGCCTCAAGGCGAGATAGGCTGTAAATGAGACCAACAAACAAACAGACAAAAGTAAGAGCTATTTGATTCTTACAACCCAAGTCTCTTCTTCCTGCACTGAAGCAAGTAGTTTCTCTTTTGTAGTTTTGTTAGGTTGTGTAATTCTCTGGAAACAGTTAGCATTTCAAGCTTGCTTCTTTTAAAAACTTAAAATGGTGTATGGTTCCTTTGATTCTTTCATTAGCTGAGCTACAGCTGGGAAAAAACACACACTGGGGTCGTGTGGTAAGACAGAATGCAATGTCTTCCCTTGGAATCTGTTTTTTGTTTTTGTTTTTTTTGTTTTTGCTGTGGAAATGATCCTTTTGGCCCTTTGATATAGATACTGAGTCCTGGCCAACTTTTACCTCTGTAAGAAAGTTCCTGAAAATGTTCTGGGAACCAAACAACACCCCCCCCCCCCTGCATCTGGTAGCATAAACAGCAAGCTGAAATATATGGCTTGCAGCCTGTGGAGCAACATTCCCAAAATGTTTCTGGCTTGGAACAACTTACCTCCAGAAGTTGTAAATGCTCCAACACTGGAAGGTTTTAAAAAGAGATTGGATAAATATTTGTCTGAAGTGGTATAGGTTATCCTGCCTAAGCAGGGGGTTGAATTAGAAGACCTCCAATGTGATGACCCAGGGTGGGATACAAAATAAACACAGTCACAAAAAACAGGTAAAGCCCCTTTTATTCCTTCACTTTGTTTCCAAGCTCCAAATAACCTTGACTGGAGACAAAAAAACTTCCACACGAGCAGTTACAAGAAGGAGGAAATGCCATTTAAACTAAAAATGGCTATAAATTATAAAAAGTAAATAACAACACAAACCAGGCAAGATAAGGGCTTGAAGATGTCCACAGATATTAGAACACACACTGGGAAGGACACCAAACTCAGAGAGGAACAATAAATTAGAGATATTTCCATGCTTTGTTTCCAGCACTTGCCCGTACGCATGTCTGGCCTTTTATCCAGTTGTCACAGCTGCAGGATCAGAAGAGGATCGAGGGCCTTTCCTCCGCCGTAGACCATGCCATTCCTGTCTCTCCCTTATCCTCTCCTCCCTGCGTGCCCTAGGGTGGAGAGAGCCTGGGCCTGGGTCTTCCTCTGACTGCCCAGCCAGCCTCTGCCCTTCCCCAGCCTCCTCCACAACCTTTGAAGCCACACTTCCATTCCCTGTCAGCTGTTCCTCCTCTCCCTCAGAGTCAGTCTCCACCAGGGGCATGACATCCAAATCCAATGTCCCTTCCAACTCTGTTATTCTATTTGATTCTATTTGATTCAATTCTTCATTCCAATATTCTATTCTATTCTTCATTCTAATATTCTATTCCATTCCATTCCTCTTTAGCATAAGTTGTTTTTTCAAAATGTGTTGTTTTGAAAATTGTGTGATCACTGAACCGGTTGTTAAACCTGGAGAATCCCACCCCTGCATGTAGGTAACATTGCAGAGTTCATTCACACCCCACTAGCAGAGTTTGAAAATAGCACTGCAAATGTCAGATAGACTATAGAACTTCTCTTTAGCTTTATGTTTCTGCCCCACCTATTGGTTCTGACATTTACAATGTTGTTGCTTTTTGTAAGATAGAAAAGTTTCCTGGTCAAACTCCTAAGTCACCAAGGAAGATGACATTTGGATTGTGCTTCAGAGATGAGGAAAAGATCAAATTAATATAGATGATTATTTGCTTCATGTAATGCTCTAAATTTACATGCAACTGGTTGGTGTATCCTTAGCAGCAGGTTGGGTTTGAGGTCACTTTATAGCCATAGGGCAGGGGTTGTCAAACTTGACAGCTTTAAGACTTGTGGACTTCAACTCCCAGAATTCCTCCTCCAGTCATGTTAGCTCAGGAATTCTGGGAGTTGAAGTCCACAAGTCTTAAACTTGCCAAGTAACCCTAACCCTAACCCTTGCCATAGGGCATAAGTGTACAGGGAAGGAAGGAAGAAAACAGTGTCAAAAGATAAAGGGATAAATGAGATCTACATTGGAGAACAGCTTCTTCCTCTTCTTCTTCCTCCTCCTCCTCCTCCTCCTCCTCCTCCCCCCCCTCCAAACAGCAACAACCCAACTAATTCATTCTGCTTATAGGATTTCTTCCTGAGGCATGCTACTAACACCATAACTCATTATGCTTAAAACTATATGCAATTATTCAATTGGAAGGGGGAGAGGGAAATTGTTTATTTTTAGACTCTTCTTTCTTTTTAAAGCTTCTGAAGTACTAATGCCTAGTATTGATTCTGAATAATTTAAAGAGCAATACATTTTGGTTTTCATGACGGTCAGTCAAATACATTTTATATTTAATGTTCATTTAAGTGAATGGTGCTTTTCTTACCTTTTGAATTTCAAAGTCTTTACAATAATGTTAGGTTACTAAGCAAAATTATTTTAAATATAAACATTCTAATGTACATATCATTCAAACTGTAGAAAGTTATTTTTAAAAGGCTTGTATAAGCTCTTAGAAACGCCGTAAGCACATAGTTGTTTTTGTTCCTCCTTTTGGTCTGAATGTTAACATTCATTTGCACCAGTGTTTCTCAAACTTGGCAACTTGAAGATATGTGCACTTCAACTCCCAGAATTTGTCAGTCAGCCATGCTGGTTGGGGATTTCTGGGAGTTGAAGTTCACAAGTCTTAAAGTTGCCCAGTTAAGAAATATTGAACTAGGCCCACTAGGGGATCCTTATGATTCCTTCCAACTCTATCATTCATGGCTGGCTGGGGAATTTTGGGAGTTAAGGCCCATATATCTTCAAGCTGTCAAAGTTGAGAGATTTACACCATTGACTGTAGATGGATTCTGATAATATTTCTTAGAGATGCATTGCAGTTTAAGTTGATCCTTAATTCTTCTCTACTAACTACCATGTACCATTCAACTAATTTTCTAACAAGCTGTGTCTCCAACTTCCCAAATATCTTCCCCTAAGGAAAAAAAAGCTTCAATTTTTCTACCCCATTCCATTCAAAAACAGTAGGACTTTCTGTAAACTTAGCTGTACACATCATGTGTGAGAGAGATCAGACTTTTCTTTCTTGTATCACACAGTCATTGATTGTAATAATTAATGATTTGTTTAGTGTGTATGTGCATACAAAAAAACACCATATTGTGAAAATATTTGTCATACTTTCATGTAGTAAGAAAAATCAATTGTTAAAAGATTCTTAAAAAGCAAGGGAAAAAGAAAGGAAAAATTGTCTCCATATCTCTTCCAGTTCAATTCACCTTCCTTCTATACTTAAGGCTCTCCGTATCAATTTCTTCATGCAAAATAATCTCAAATTGCTTATTTTTTTTTTTAAAAAAAGCAATATTTATTATTCTTCTATTGGCAATCATGATTGCTTGAAATTCTGTTCTGAAGAATTATTATCCTGAAAAGCCAAATATATAACCGCATATACAAATGGTTATGTTTTCATATTTGTCTTCTTTTTTCTAACCATTCTGATTTTGAATTTTTGTTCATTTCTTCTATACGTAATGTCTTGCTTTAAACATAAGTCTCCCCCCGGAATAAGAAAGAGGGCACATTATTTGAAAATTCTCTCTCTCTCTGACTGTATATCACTCTCTAACTATCCCTATCCTTCATGTATATGAACAATTCTCAGCCATGTTACTTCATCTCTATGAATGATCTAACATGACTGAGAGCTACTCATACTTAAAGCAATAAGTGGCAAATATTTTTTTTAAAAAAACCTGTGTGCATTTGTTTGTTTTATAAATTGGGTTGTGGAAACAGGATGAGATGAACAGTTAATGGAAATCCCACAGTATGAACCAGAATCCTCTCTTCCTCATCAGCAAAGGGTACGGATCCATCAGAGTGATAATTCCATTGTTCCCTGAGTGAGTCCATGTCAAGGGCATTGCCTTGATATTGGTATTCCCCAGCGATCCAATTTAAGGTAGTTCCTTGTCAAGGGGGAAAGAAAAAATACGAGTTTTTCTGCCTTAACGGGGGAAGCATCAAAGTGGACAGCTGACATGTTCCAGCTGCCCAGCAATGGGCCTCCTCCACACATCTGAAGTGCTGCAGAGATGCCCCCCTCCCTTTTTTTAAAACATCCCGATGAAAGAAATACAGCAGCTCCAATGTGAAGGTTCAACTAGAGTGCTTCTTTGAAAGGGGGGGGGGCTTCAATCAAAGCTACCTCGAATGAAAGCTTTCTCTTTTCAACTTCTGCATGCCTCTCGTGGAACCCGTCATCTTCTCCCACCGGAATCAAAAGGAAGAAACACAGAATTTTTTTTCCAGACTCACGACTAGATCAAGAAAGCATGGGAACCCATAGATCTTTCTTTCTTTCTTTTCTTCCCCCCTATTGAATTCCTCTCTGAACTCTCTCCTTCATCTCCCCCTCCCACCCCACTGCCCCCTCCCTACGTAGACCCCGAGACATAATTTAACGTCTGAGTTGTGGGTAACTACCATCGTAAATTTGAAAGGTGAGCCTGCAATGATGTGACAAGGCAACTCAGCTTAATTATTTCATTTATTTATCTATCTATCTATCTATCTATCTATCTATCTATCTATCTATCTATCCGGCACGTTTGACATTTTCATTCCCAGGCACAGTGGGCTGGCGATTGCTGAAATATAGGGGTAATTAATTTAAAAAAAGAGAGATAATTTATCTTCGTTTTGACATGGCCTTTGCAACAACATAAGAACATTTCTCTCCTGCCCGTTTCATTAGGAAATAAAAGGGATTTTTAATTTTTGGGGGTTGTTCCATTCTTTATAGAACGTTGGTACCCAGGCAATATAAAACTTCTTTTTTCTACAGATGAATCACCATTGTAAATAGTCCTTGACTTACAACTGCAATTGAGCTCCACATTTCTGTTGATAAATGAGGACATTTGTTAAGTGAATTTTGCCCCATTTTCCCCCACAGTTGTTAAGTGTCATGCCTTTGTTAGAGTCTGATTTTGAGGGGGAGTTTGAACAGGTGACAGGGTGTGGGAGTGTGATTCCGGTGGCTGTGGAAGAAATGGGGGAAGGGCACAGTCTGGCTTGGCATTCAGAGGAAAATGCAGGGCTACCCGCTCTTCATCCTAGGGCACGCAGGGAGGAATGGAGAAGGGAGCAACGTGGCTTACGGGGGAGGAAAAGGCCCTGATCCCTTTCATTAGTTGCAGCTGGGAGAATAAGTGGGACATTTTACACAGCTCTTTGCTGGAAGCAAAGCATTCATTATCTTCATTGAGGTCTATCTGGGTTTTGGTGTCCTCCCAACTGTGGTTGCTGTGTTATCTTGTGGAAGTCTGCAATTTATCATCCTGGCTGCCATGTTAATTACTTCCTTGTGGTTTGTGTTTGTTTTTTTATTTCCAATTATCTTTACTTTGGGTTCGGACTGCATTTATTCCCTTCGTAAACGGTTTTTGGAAGAGTTTGATCTTCAGCCGAGGATAATTGGACATTGGGGGCCAAGTTGGAGGCATTAAAGGGAATTTATTCTACTTTTGTGATTGTGTTATTTTTGTGTCATGCCGCGGGCCATCACATTAAGTGAATCATTCCAGTCATTAAATTAGTGACACAGATGTTAAGTGAATCTGGCTTCCCCATTGACTTTGCTTGTCAAAAGGTTGCAAAAGGGGATCACGTGACCCCTGGGATGGCTGCAACCATCATAATTATGAATCAATTGCCAAGTGTCTGAATATTGAATATTGTGCTTGTGTTCATGATACATGCCTGTTGAGAACTGACACAGGAAAGACAGTTTTGGTGCAAAAAAGTGAAAGTCTACTACATAAGAGATAAATAATGCCTTTTCCTTTTTCCTGCCCATGAGGTAATCTAGTTAAAACATAGAGTAATAGGGTTGGAAGGGGCCTTGGAAATCTTCAAAGAGGAGACCCTACACCATTCTGGACAAATGTTTATCCAATTTCTTCCTGAAATCTTCCAGTGATGGAGCACCCACAATAAAGGAATAACAGCATTGGAAGGGACCTCAGAGGTCTTCTAATCCAACCCCCTGCTGAAGCAGGAGACCCTATACCATTCTAGACAAGTGGCTGCCCAGTCTCTTCTTGAAAACCTCCAAGGATGGAGCACTTACAACTTCTGAAGGCAAGCCATCCCACTGATTGATTGCTCTCACTATCAAGAAATTTCTCCTTCGTTCTAGGTTGGAGTTCTCTTCTGATATCTCCAGAAGTTGTGGGTGCTCCATCACTGGAAGTCTTCAAGAAGAGGCTGGACAGCCATTTGTCTGGAATGTTATAGGATCTCCTTCTCTAGCAGGGGTTGGACTAAAAGACTTCCAAATCCCTTCCAGCTCCAATATTCTATATCCTAAGTTGCAAAGTGTTTCATCAACATAATTACGAAAAGGCAAGTGCAGCTATTCTGCCAGCCAGGTTAAGTAGGGTATGACTATAGACTCTAAATAAAGATTCTATTATTCAATGATGAAGTATTAATTTATTGATGCTAATGCTTCACATCCCAACCAAAATAGCTTTTAAAAGGCTGTATGGATCAGCAATTTGAAAGGGATGAAAAAAGAGTAATACATGCATGTAATGTGCCTAAAGAATTACAAAACAGAAACTATTAAAGACTGCAGCCGTTGCTCCCCTCTGAAAGTAAAGATAGTTGTGTAAACTAACCTCCATGTATGTCCACTCCAGTTACAATGGGATTACATGTCTAAGAATTCTCAAATTGTTTTAAGTACCGACACCTTTGTTGGGAACATTAGTTTGTGCAGAAGGGTCCATTATCCAGCAAGAATTTTGGGAGATCCACTTGAACATTTCTATTATATGTTTGTCATCCCCTTCTTTGGGAAAGGGTTAAAAGAATAATTGTAGAGTAAACTTACTACATATTTTAGATACCTAAAGAAATTAAGGAGAACAGTCCAACAACAACAAAAGAGAACAACAGACCAAAAACTTACCCTGCAAAGCACACACTAGGAGGAGAAGACACAACAGTGGAGCATATAATAAGCTGCTGCAAAATCACATAGCCTGACTACAAACAATGCCATGGTAAAGTAGCAACAAAGAGAGAATCATAAAATAACATAAAAAAAATAAGAAGCAAGACTTCTGAAATAGAAAGACTATGGCAAAATAAAACAAAGACAGTATCAACAGTACCCAAAAAGGAGAATATTTGTAACTCAGGGTTGAAATGAGGAGTAGTTAGTGCTCTCTGGGCTTGGTTATTTTCTTGCAGACATTTTGTTACCCAAACTAGATAACATCATCAGTGGTGGTGGTGAAATGTGCCTGTTGGCAAATTCTTCCCATTTGTGTGCTTCTTGAAACATTGGATGCCTATATGCGGTACCAGTAAAGGATACTATTTGTAACTCAGAGTTTAAATGAGTGATCGTTGATGCTCTCTGAGTTTGGTTGTTTTCTTGCAGACGTTTCATTACCCAAGTTAGGTAACATCATCAGTGCTAGTCTAATGCACTTAACTAGCACTGATGATGTAACCTAGTGTAATGAAACATCTGCAAGAAAACAACCAAGCTCAGAGATCACCAAGGACTCCCCAGTAACAGTGAAATATGCTTTGGGTGCAGTCCCAGAACATCTGGAGTACCACTTGGGATACCATCAGCTTTGACAAAAATCACCAGCAGTCAGTTGCAAAATGCAGCTTAGCTTGGAACAGCTTACATCCTGCAACAATACCTTTAACACATTGTGCAACAACATTGCCCTCTCCCAGGTTCTGGTGAAAGACTCAGTAAGTGGACAAAGCTGCCAAATCCAGTCTGAACATCTGAATGACTATGCGACCAATCATCATAATAAAATAATGATCCCAGGCACCCAAAGTTTTCTAGCCTTAGCATAGCACTTCTTGTCTTTTTAAAGAGGCATGATTGAGAGTGTTTTAACAAACTGCATCCCTCTTTGGTTTGGTGGCAGCAGTGCCTCAGATAAAAAGTCCCTACAGAGAGTGGTGAGGACAGCCAAAAAGATTATAGGAAGCTCACAGTTCTTATCATTCAGGATACTGCTTACAAGCACTATGTGTTTAGAGCTCAAAGCATCATTAGAGACTCCACACACCCACTTCATGGTCTGTTGCTCCCCTTTGGGAGAAGGAGGTTTCAAAGTATTTCTAGCAGGACTACCAGATTCTGGAACAGCTTTGTTCCCTATGCCATCCATCGGGTAAACTCGCAAGATTTGTTTTTCTCGCCTTAAGCATGTATACATCCGATCTAGACTGAGTTATTTCTCTGCGTCATATAATATATGTGGACATATACATAATGTTGTATTTATTTATCTTGTCAAGTTTATGTAGTGTAAAATTGGAGGTGGTTACCCTTTAAGAGCTGCATGCAACAAAATTTCATTTTCAATATATGCCAATTAGCATATATGCAAAGTGACAATAAAGTTTATTCTATTCTATTCTATGCTATTCTATGCTATGCTATTCTATGCTATGTTATTCTATGCTATGCTATGCTATGCTATCAGTGGTGGGATTCATTTTTTTTTTACTACCGGTTCTGTGGGCATGGCTTGGTGGGCGTGGCAGGAGAAGGATACTGTAAAATCTCCAGTCAGGTAGTATTTGCTGGTTCTCCGAACTACTCAAAATGTCCGCTACCGGTTCTCCAGAACTGGTCAGAACCTGCTGAATACCATCTCTGTATGCTATACTATGCTATGCTATGCATAAAAGACATTGGAGACCATCCAAGGAAAAAATAGCAGGACTCATACCCATTCCATAATAAATAAAGATCATTACAATGTTTGTAACTAGAGGGGATACATTTGTAACTGTAACCTGCTTTGCTCAACTTAACTTAAAAAAAAACAGTTTTATGTATTTTGTGTAAAAGATAGGACTTTGTTTTACCAGAGGAGGGGGGGGGGGGAGAGAGAGAGAGAAAGAGAGAGAGAGAGAGAGAGAAAGCTTTTGCATTTTTTCCCAGGCTGCTCTGTTTACCACTAGAATACTTAAGAATTGCACAGTATAAAAATTATTGATTAATCCTTTACAGTGACCCATTGAAATAAGATTTGGATGCCATCCAGAACTCTTAACAATGCTGACATTATTGGTTGACGCTAGCTGATTTAATGAGAGTTATTGTTCCGTGAGAACTCTGGCAAGAATGGATCAGAATAGGCAGACAATTCAGAATAAGGCAGTCGATACAGTGAACTGGTATGTGCTCAACTATTCAAAACAATAACTAGGCAATGCTTCCGTCTTTCTTGGGAAGTCAGAATTGCATCTTTTATCTCTCTTCTGCATAATGCTGGATTGTTTGAAATTAGTGCTGGTCTGAACCTCCCCCCCCCCCAATTATTCTCATTGTTATTCTCATTACAATTGATGGGTAAAGAATGCTTTGGACATCTTTTTCAAACTAATATAAAAAAATGGCAAAAACTCATGGATTTTATGAAGTTATGTAAAAGGTCATCATGCAAGAGAGAGAGAAAAATCAGGATCTCCCATTAATTTCCAGTTAAGAAAACTTATTGCTCAAGCCAATACACAAGACTCTAGTCAACTAATGGTTAGCACTAATTTGGTGCTAGATAACCGTGAATGTCAGTTGTTGTTGTAGCATCTAACAACTGTGGTTGATCTCAAAAAGCTTAGAAAAAGGCAACAGCAAACTTTATCTTGTTTTCAAGAAAGCTACATGGAATCCCCAATAATAGATGTTGACTTAAAGCTACATGGAATCCCCAACAATGGATGTTGACTTTAAAACATTGCCCTTGTCTGTGTTTGTTATAGAAAAATGTAAGTCTGTACTCTATCCTTTGGATAAAATGTTAGATTTTCAGGATTACTACTTCTAAGGGTACAGTAATTGTTTTGGCTTACGTCTTCAGAATTTCAAGAACCAATAGGAATACCTGTACATTTAAAGATATTCCTGGATTATGTTGGACACCATTTGATTCACTAAGAAATACATTTATGTGATGTGCTGTGTTCTTTGGATTGCAGAAATGTGTTCCTCTCATTATCATTGCTAGTATTTGCAGTCTAGAAGCCTGGGGTGGGGGGGAAGGGGGGAAATATGGACACACACGGGTGTCCAGAAGAAGCCAAGATTTTGCCCAAAAAAGACTAAAGGTTAATAGTAATCTCATTATGCAAATCCTATTGTTTATTTTGTGTAGTGTGTCATCACACAAGTACAGAAGTAATGTAATTTGCATCATGCATGGTTTGTATATCCTTGTTTTCATAAATAAAACTCCTATTTTCCAGTGTAACCCATTCAGTTAACCTGAGGTAGATTCAAATTTGGATCTCCCTAGGACCCATCCAATCCCAATTTTTTAATATTAATCAATGCATTTGATTGTAAACAACAGGTGTCTATGTTTTAATTAACAACCAATTTAGGGCTTCCACTTTGGCATATATGCATGGCTGTTTCAATCAGAGGCATCATACATATTGGGATTTGGTCTTCCTATTGTTTACTTATTTTTATATTTGGTTTGTCAATTGTTTGCAAGATAATAGGTATAAGTAAAAACATAGTTATGAATACATGGATACATATAAGAAAAATAAAAGAAACAATAGAACAGGGGCGGTAGGCACGTTTGGTGTGCTTATACACGCCCCCTATAGACCTCTTAGGAAAGGGATGAGGTCAATAGTAGAAAGTCTTAAGGTTAAAGTTTTTGGGGTTTGGGGAAGAAACCACAGAGTCAGGTAGAGTATTCTAGACATTGACCACTCTGTTGCTGAGGTTGTATTTCCTGCAATCAAGTTTGTTGCTCTTGTATTGTTATGGTTGAAGCTGAAGTATTCATTGACAGGTAGGACATTGCAATGTATGATTTTATATACTATACTTAGATCGGACCGAAGGCGGCATAGTTCTAGGTTTTCTAGGTCTAGAATTTCATGTCTGGTGGCATAAGGTATTCTACAATGAGTAGAGGAGTGAAGAACTCTTCTTGTGAAATATTTCTGCACTTTCTCAACTGTGTTAATATCAGATATGTAATATGGGTTCCAGATGATGAACTGTATTCGAGTTTTGTTCTAGCAAATGTTTTGTATGCTCTAGTTAGTAGTGTTATATTACCAGAGAAAAAGCTATGTAAGATTAGGTTAACAACTCTTAATGCCTTTTTGGCTATGTAGTTACAGTGGGCTCTAGCACTTAGATCATTAGAGATGAGTACTCCAAGATCCTTGACAGAGTTTGGATCATCAACAAGGTCTTGACTATTCAGCCTATATTTTATTTTCTGGTTTTTTTTGCCAATATGTAAAACAGAGCATTTATTTGTTGCGATTTGAAGTTGCAATTTGTTTGACCATTCTGATACATAGTCGAGGTCTTTTTGAAGGGTAGCAGTATTGTCTGTGGTGTTGAGTAGCTTTACATCATCAGCGAAGAGAACACAGTTGCTCTTGATATGACCACAGAGATCATTTATGTAGAATATGAAGAGAGTTGGTCCTAGAACACTGCCTTGGGGGACACCCCTGTTGACAGGTACAGAATTTGATAGGATGCTCCCACTTTTGACCATTTGTTGTCTGTTTGACAGGAAAGCTTCTATCCAGTTATGCAGGTGTCCAGAGATACCATAAGATTTTAGTTTTAGGAGTAGTTTGTCATGTACCACTGAATCAAAGGCTTTGCAGAAGTCTATGTAGATTGCGTCTATTGCTTTGCCCTGATCGAGTTGTGTAGTCCATATTTTTTTTTGCAGTGTAAGAGTTGTAGATTACAGGGTAGTTTTTTTTCTGAAACCAAATTGTTTATTCGAGAGTAGGTTGTTTAATAAACAATTTGGCTTCAGAAATTGTGTTTGTGCTGTAATATTTTCACTGGGGCAGGGGCACCAAAGAGATTCTTTAGAGTAGTTTTTTTTTCCCTCATGATGGCAGTGAGACACAGACCTGAGAAAGCTAAAGGAGCTCTGATAGTTTGCCCATTCATTACTATTTCATGATAAATAACAAATATCCTACCATGCTAATGGCAGTAATGCTTGTTTTGGTCTGGTGGAAATTCACATTTTAAGAATACATTAAGAAAATCTCTTGCACCAAAGTAGTGCAGTGGGTTTTTCAGTCTAGGTTCACTCTGGATTCAAGCTGAAAGATGGAGGCCTTGACAAGTTTTCAAGATTCTGTTTCAATATCCGCACCACATTAAAATGCTTTCAAAGCGTAGGGGGTTGGACTAAAAGACCTCCAAGGTCCCTTCCAACTCGGTTATTCTGCTATTCCGATTAGTAAACTCCCTGTTCATTGAAACAATCCTTTCCCCCCTCTTCCCCATCTCATCCATACTCTACCCTCTTTAACTCTACTTAGGGTTGCTGTTTTGGATGGGTTGATTGCACCTTCATTCAATTAGCATTTTATGGCATTTCTGTACTGCCTGTTTTCAGGAGAGATTCCCCTTCTTGTATCGTAAAGCTCCCGAGCCATTCTGTGTTTGTCAGCGGATAGACATTAAAGAAGGAAAACGGCCTTTTCAGAGAGCAAGAAAAAAAAACCTGGGAAAAAGTGGTACAGAAGTGGTACAGAAAAATTCCCATCTGTGTTGCAAGAAGTTTCAGAAGCCAGAATGGATTTTTTTTTATTTCTGCAGGAGTCAGTTTTACATATTTGGTTGTTAGTTATAAAATAATTCCAACCAAGCTGTTTGCTGGTAGAAAAGCTTAATTGCTGTGATGGTGGGGGACGGCATACATATTACGCTCTCCCAGAAAACCCAAGTTGAAACGTTAAAAAGAGTTGCTAATTATATCCTGCATATTCCCCCACACTTTGGGTGGGTATTATCTAAGCACCACATTTGAATCTTAGTTTGTCTGCTTGAAATTCTTGATCAGTCTGGGAGAAAAGAGACAGCTTCTGCAGAAAGAAGCATGAAGTGTGTTTAAACAAAGAATATAGATTATATTTGTCTTTGCGTTTAAAGGTGTAGGTCCAAAGTCCTTAAAAAGGGACTTGCCTACTTCCAACACGGCCTATTTTCAGTAACATTCTTTAATGGAACAGAATAACAGAGTTTGGAAGGGACCTTGGAGGTCTTGTAGTCCAACCCCCTACTCAGGCAGAAAACTCTGTACCATTTCAGACAAACGGTTGTCCAATCTCTTCTTAAAAATTTCGAGTGTCAGCACATTCACAACTTCTGGAGGCAAGTTATTCCACTGATTAATTGTTCTAACAGTCAGGAAATTTCTCCTGAGTTCGAGGTTACTTGTCCCCTTAATTAGTTTCCATCCATTGCTTTTAAGAAGTGAACAACACTTTTCTTCTCTATTCCTCAAAAGCTGTCTTTTTCCACGTGCATTCCATTCCTTCCAACCATGTCTAAAAGTAAAGAAGGACATAGTTCCCATCTGCACTCTTGAACTTATGGAACAACACAGAAAATAGAATAACAGGGTTGGATGGGACATTTGAGGTATTCTAGTCTATTTGTACCTCTATTTATGTCCATCTGGACCTTCTCTCTTTCTAGATATTCTCAAACTAATCATTACCAGAGAAAATAAGGAATTTCGACAAAAATATACACACCTCATAAGGTAGATTTTAGAACACAACAAAATAACAGAGAGGGAAGGGACTTTGGAGGTCTTCTAGACCAACCCCTATACTATTCCAGACAAATGGCTGTTCAATCTCTTTCTTTCTTTCTTTCTTTCTTTCTTTCTTTCTTTCTTTCTTTCTTTCTTTCTTTCTTTCTTTCTTTCTGTCTGTCTGTCTGTCTGTCTGTCTGTCTGTCTGTCTGTCAATTGCTTACAAGATAATAGGTATAAGTAAAAACATAGTTATGAATACATGGATATATATAAGAAAAATAAAAAAAATAAAAGAAACAATAGGACAGGGACGGTAGGCACGTTGGTGCGCTTATGCACGCCCGCTCTTCTTAAAACCTCCAGTGATGGAGCACCCACAACTTCTGAAGGCAAGTCATTCCACTGGTTAATAGTTCTTGTTGTCAGGAAATTTCTCCTTCATTCTAGGTTGGATCTCTCTTTAATCACCCTCCATTCATTGCTTCTTCTTTTTCCCTCCGTGCTTTGGACAATAAACTGACCCTCTCTTCTTGACCCCTTCTTCTCTCTAACAGCCCTTCAGGTCCTGGAAGACTTCTATCATATCACACCTACCAGACCTTTCCCCCACTTTGTCTGCAATATGCAATATTCTGGCCGTACTGGAGAGGGATATTTTATTTGATTCCCTTCCCTCCTTATAAAATCAGTTTGTCACTTTTAGGAGCAAATAAATATCTATGCGTGTATATAATATGCATGTATTTATATCCACTCCCAAAGCGAGAAAGTCAGAAAATGAATGCTGCGATTCCAAGGTGGCTTTGCAAGACAGTGTTAACTATTTGCACCCATTTTGATGTTTCAGCAGGAGTGAGACTTTTTTCTTTTTCCTCCAATTTTCATTGTGCTGTATTGCAATTTTTAAGTTAACCTTAAACAAGGGAAACTGTTTCTTTTGGGGGCCAAGAAACAACTGCACTGTTATGTTTTTTCACCCTTCTTCTTCCTCCTAGTAGTTTCCTTCTGTATTATTAAAAACCAAACCTTACAAAGAAAGAGAGGGGGGAGGAATTATCTTCTTTTTTGTGAGCCATTACACTTAAAGTCATGTAGATTCCTTTAGGGCTGCCAAAAGGTGAAATTGACTTTTTAAAGAATGTGTTGCTGAAAAGTGCAGGATGGGCAGTTTCTTTGCCCCTCCAAGTAGAAAAAAAACCCTGAAAGGGACAATTTATAGCCAGTTTTAGATTGTTAGCTGAGGTCAGGAATCGAAAGTCCAATAAGTGTCCAGTCTTTGCAATCACATCAAAGTTGTTTAGAAGCCAGGATATAATAAAATGATTGGTATTTGGACAACAACATGACTCGGGAGGGAAAATATTTTTTCTTTTATTTCTTTTATTTCTTTGATTTGATTTCACATTTTTAATACAAACTTAACAAGTGCACATTTTCCCAATCAATACAGGAACCAGAAGAGAGTGATGAAATAAATGGGACCCAGGCTGTTTGGGGCAATATGCTGACTCTGTAAACCGCTTAAAGAAACCTGTACCGCTATGAAGTAGTATATAAGTCTAAGTGCTATGGCTATTTAAAAACAAACAAACAAGCAAACACACACACACAGAGAGAGAGAGACAGAGACAGAGACAGAGAGACAAAGAGTTCTAATTGGCTAGCTAATGTTGTAATAAAGAAAATCAGTGTGCTCTCTTAATTAGATGTTGAAATAGGAATAGTGAGAAATGAGTATCCCTTCACCCTTAAAAAATTCACTCTGGGCCAGTTTATTCTCCAAACCTGTGAACTTCCCATGGTTACTTTTTTGGGAGGGAAAAATAAGAGGAGGGATCATTCTGTGTGTCTGTCTGTCTATCTGTCTGTCTGTCTGTCTGTCTGTGTGTATGTATGGTATTCAGCTTTGTTTGGGTATTTTCCCACGTCATTATAGTTGTGCTTTTAAAGTTGTAGCAATGTTTTGGCAGAATCTCATCTGCCATCATCAGACTTGTGTATTGGGTTCGTCTGTGTGTCAGGCTTTCACAGCCGTTTCTCTTTTAAATTTGGTGCTAGCCTCGTGCTGTGTTAGAATGGTTTTTTCTTCATCCTGATTGGTTGGGAGTCTTGGTCTGTGCTTATTGGTCTTGGAGTTTGCTGTGTTCTGCTTGATTGGTGTTTCTAATATCTTCTGTCTGTTTTGTAGCGTTTTTTTTTCTTGATTAGCAGGCAACATTGTGTTGCATGTAATTGGGGGCTTTCAGCGTGGCTTAGCTTTGGGTGAATGGCTGGTTATCATTTATTAGGAAGCTAGGTTTCATCTAGGTGGCTGGCTGGGGTGTGTTTGGCTGGAGGTATCGGGGGGGGGGGGCGGTCTGTTTGTGCCCAGGTGTTTGCTTAGCTTGTGGTGTGGAGATTTTTTTGTTTGTGAGTGCAGGCTTCTGGATAATTGACAGTCTGGTGGAGTCATCTCTTCTATTCATGCTTTCAGGTCTTTTTTCAATCTCTATGGCTTCTCTGATAATTCTGTAGCTGGGGTTTTCTATAGTGGCTAGGGTTTTGGTGCCATTGAAGTCGATGCTATGACCTGTGCTTTCATGTGTTGGACTAGTGAGGAAGCCCCTTGCTAAAAACATTTGAAGCCCACTCCTGATGCTACCCCTAATTCTTCTCTTCCTTAGACTAGCCAAACCTAAAACCTGCAGTTCTTGATATCATTTAGTCTCCAGGTCTTTGATCATCAGTTTCATTTTTCTGAACTTTTTCCAAAAAGTTTTGAGTCCCTTTTCTCATGCTTTCTACTTTCCTCCACCACCGCCTCCTTCTCCTCCTCCTCCTCCTCCTCCTCCTCCTCCTCCTCCTTCTTCTTTTTTTGGGGGGGAGGGGTAATTGTCCCACATTCTCCTAGTGTTTGTCACAGTTGGGCAGTTCTCTGCTTCCCTGATAGTTATACAGTTGAAAGTGACCATTACACTACTGAGTCCATGTTCAGTGCGAGATTCCAAATATTCCAACTTTAAATATATCCTGTCTAAGTTATCCAATGAATGATCCTCCCCTTCTTAGCCCTTGCAGTTCCACAATCAAATTGTCCTTAACATTACAAATCTTTTTTTGAACATTGGACTGCAATCTGCATTCCTGTAAGTTTAAATTCTTCTTGTGTGCCCTGCATTGTGAGATGACAATTTATTTACAATCAAAAGATCAAACTAGTACAGCACAGTCCCATAAAAATCAAAATAAAAGGTTAATTTAGTAAGAGCCAAACAGTTACAAAAATGAATTATGTAATCTGTCCAAGCAGGAATAAATCAACCCATAGAAATGCCCAGTATTAAACCTGAAGCAATTAAATTCAGAAAATTTGGCAATCTTCCTAGATACTTCTTAAGAAAAAAAAATCAAATAGCAAGAAATATTCACCTTTAATGTAAATGATTTGTTAAAAAATGTGATTAATTCAGAATTATGGTTTTAAGTAGAAACACAGGAATCCCAGAGTCTTATTTGATCCAACCCAATCAGGCCACAAGTTCTGGAGAAGAAACATTGATAAACCTATATTCTAGAATATGGATGGCCAAATACCAGGATGATTAGGGGACTGGAGACTAAAACATATGAAGGACAGTTGCAGGAACTGGGCATGACTAGTCTAGTAAAGAGAAGGACCAGGGGAGATGTGATAGCAGTCTTCCAATACTTGGGGTCTGCCACAGAGAGGAGGGGGTCAAGCTATTTTCCAAAGCACCTGAAGGCCAGACAAGGAACAATGGATGGAAACTGAATAAGGAGAGATTCAACCTGGAAATAAGGAGGAATTTTCCATCAACCACTGGAACAGAAGTTGCCTTCAGAAGTTGTGGGAGCTTCATCACTGGAGGCTTTCATGAAGAGATTGGCTGGGCTCCTCCCTCCATTTTTTGCCTCCCTGGCCCTTAGCAAGGCGAATCCCAGCACAGCTGATTGTATGAACAGCTGATTGTCAGGAGGGGGAAAAAAGAAATACCTTAAGGGGCGAGGGGTGAGCGAGCATCAGGCGGGCAGGGCAAGCGAGGCAGTGGCGATCAGGCGACCCGGTCGGGGGTGTGGCCAGCCTCAACTTACTACCAGTTCACTGACCCACACCAAATCCTTGCTACCAGTTCACCCGTAATACCACCACTGCTCCAATGTCCCTTCAAGTTATATTCTGATTAATCAATTAATATCCATAGAATGAGTGTACAATGAATTACCCATATCTTGTGTAGGGAAAATTATCCATGATTGAATAATAAGACTATATGAAATCTAGACTTGGTCCAGAATGCAAGGGCATGAGTAGTTATGGCTATTCTCCATTTTTCTTGAATAACATCCTTATTCTGCAAGCTGCTTTGGTTATTACTGGGTTCCAGGTATAATTCAGGATCTTTGTTGTCACCTATAAAAGCCCATTGTAGCATAGCTACCTAGTTGACTGTACTCTCATTTTATTGATATGACAGAGATTCAACTTTGTTTATTCTATTCCTGCTATATGTGGGACGCTCAATGGCTAAGATGCTGAGTTGTTGATCAGAAAGGTTGGCAGTTCAGCGGTTCGAATCCCTAGCGCCGCATAATGGAGTAAGCTCCCGTTACTTGTCCCAGCTTCTGCCAACCTAGCAGTTCGAAAGCATGTAAAAAATGCAAGTAGAAAAATAAGGACCACTTTGGTGGGAAGGTAACAGCGTTTTATGCACCTTCTGGGGTTTAATCATGCAGCCACATGACCATGGAGACATCTTTGGAAAGCACTGGCTCTTCAGCTTTGTAATGGAGATGAGCACTGCCCTCTAGAGCTGGAAACAAGTAGCACATATGTGTGAGGGGAACTTTTACCTTATTCCTGTTATATGTAGGCACTGCCTGTAATTTTAATTTAGTAGTGGAAATCAGTTCAAATCTTATTGGTTATGGTTTGTTTATTTCTCCTCTGTGAGATGCCACTAAGTAATTTTCCCTCATGCCTCATAATGCTCAGTAACACTATAACTGTTAGACAACAGTAAGAGCCACTTTGATTGAGAGCCATCATTTTGTTCTGGTGGTTAAGGCACCCAACTAGAAAGCAGCAGATTGTGGATTCAAGTCCCGCCTTAGCGATTGAAGTCAGCTGGGTGACTTTGGGCCAATCGCCAGGAGTCTGTGAGTTCTAGTCCTGCCTTAGGCATGAAAATCAGCTGAAGAACATCAGGCCAGTCACTGTCTCTCAACCTAATCTACCTCTCAGGGTTGTAGTTGTGGGGAAAATAGGAGGAGGAAGATGTGTTGGATAGATTTACCGCCCTGAGTTATTTATAACAAATAATAAAGGCAGGATACAAATAAATAAAGCATGTCAACAATACAATGCTGATAGTGACATTTTTTTTCTCTCTTGATGTGAAAAAAAAGATCATTCAGAAAATAGAAAATCATCTCATGAAGAATTAGAATAGGGCAGTGGTCGCCAACCAGTGGACTGGGGATCACTAGTGGTCCGTGAGAAAATTTTGGTGGTCTGCAGAGAAATGTCTCCCCCCAAAGCAATTAATCCAGACTGCATGGGAACACAAGGCTGTGCCACCCACATGGCCCACCCACCCACTGGACCCCACCCTTTGGCCAAACACAAATCTTACCTTGAGTAGAGCTACGCGAGCTGGAACTGGAAAGTAAGATCAATGGCGGGGGAGGGAAACCCACCCTGGGGTGGCTTGTTGATGTTGGTGGGAAAGTCGGTCCCATATTCCAGAGCTGCAGTAGTCACAAGACTGGCCCTTGGTCATCTCAGAGCAGCTCCTCCAGTCCATGGCAGGCCAGTGCGCCCAAGTGAAGGAGCAGCTGCTCTGGGATGATCAAAGGGCCAGTTCTGTGACTATTGCAGCTCTGGAATATGGGACTGACTTTCCCACCAACATCAGCAAGCCACCGTCAGTCAAAATTCATATTAGTGGTCCGCAGGATTTAAAATTATGAGTTTGCTGGTCCCTGAGGTCCAAAAGGTTGGCAACCCCTGGAATAGGGGACTCTTGCAAAAGAGAGCCCCATTTATATTAAATTGTAAGCCCTAAAAGTTAAAGAAAATGAGATAATGGTTATCTTTTTTTTGGAGAGAAAAAATTGTTTGTGGGTTACTCTGCATGGTAATATATTCTTATCTAAGATTATTCAGAACAATTATATAAAATAAAGAAGAAAAAGCTTGTTTGTAGAATATATAATGCTGCATTTATATAGCTGTGTGATATTCTTTCCTGATGAAAGCAAAGCTAATTAGGGCACAATACGAAATATAATAAAAACATACCTATTTTTTCCACGTTGAATTTAAGGACTCATCCACCGACATTATATGATTGAGTTTTGGAAGATATATTTCAGGATTTTGGAAGCAATCCTTGCTTGGATGACAATCTAATTCAGATCACAGGGATTACTTTATGACTTTTTAAAAAAAAAATCTGAGAAAGTGGCACCTTTTTGGTAGAGGAATTCAAGGTTGGTAGTCTTGGCACGTTAAATCAAATAAATTGTTATCATAATTCAACTCTGGCTTTCCCTGAGTTAACACTTTGAGTGTATTCAGGCCGTATATTTTGCAGACTTTGCAAAATGCTTGAAATATACTTGGCGTGAAAAACTACAGTGTCAGAAAATCTAGAGAGTTTAATCGCTGTCCTTTTCCTACTTCGGCCACTAAGAAGGAGGGCTTATTCTCAACATCCCACAGACAAACTGCCTTCTTTGCTGCTCAACACAGACAGAGAGATTGTTTCAGCTCCCCATTTCATTCCCTTAGAAACAAAGTTCATCCAAGTAAGAATTTATTAAAGAAGTCATATTTGACACATCTGGGAAAACCTGAATCTGAGAGTTCCAGATTTTCCCTTTCCAATTGAAAAATCAAAAGCCCATCCCCTGCACCCACCAGTCCATCAAAGGGTCCAATCAACAGATACAAACTCAATGTAAACCGCTTCAAACTTGATTGCAGAAAGTACGACTTCAACAACAGAGTGATCAATGCCTGGGATGCACTACCTGACTCTGTTGTTACATCCTCCAACCCCCACTCCTTTAACCTTAAACTATCTACTATTGACCTCATCCCATTCCTAAGAGGTCTGTAAGGGGCATGCATAAGTGCACTATCGTGCCTACCATCCCTGTCCTATTGTCCCCATTTATTCGTCCTATTTCCTGTATTCTTACTCATGTTAATACTTATACCTATTTCCTTGTAAGTGATTGACAAATCAATCAATCAATCAATCAATAAAATAAATATTTGGATTAAGGCTGGCACTTATTATGAAACTTAATTAAATGACTCCCTCAGACATCAGTTTAGATTGTCCTGAAGGCCATCATGGTTTTCTTTAGATGACTTCATGTGGTGTTTTCAATTACTTTATATTTTTACTGGCACGACCAGAGACAGTAGTTGAAGGAATTTCTATCACAACTTCTTGTAAAACCTGCACCTTGGTTTGGAAAAGGCATCATGGATATTTCTGCCTAAAATCACAAAAATACTTTAGTGCAGTGGTTTCTCAACCAGCAGACTGTATCACATGGGGTCCACAAATATTTGATGCAGTCTAGTGCTTTAAATCTTGAATTAAATCTTGGTTGTCGGTGGCCATGGTCTGTGGCCACAAGAGGTATTTAAAGGGAATCCATGGTGAAGAAAAGACTGAATCCTAAGTAAAACTGAGGGGCGTAGAAAGGGAAGGTCGAAAGGGAGAACCAATGTTATTGGTCCTTCATCTTCCAAGAGTGATGACGAAAGAGGAAAATGAAGCTGGCAAGTAGAAGTGTTTAAAATAATAATGCTTTAATTATTATGCTCTTGAATACAAAGAGAAACATGGCTGAGCTGTTTTGGACACTATCTTTAGGCTGATCCAACCATCATGTGGAACAAAACAACCTCATATCAGTTCTCCCACTTCAGTTTGCCTTGAGTAGTTATCTCTAGAGGAATTTGGCTTCAGATAATGGGTTTAAATTAGATAAGCCTTCAGATCATGGAATTCTGTAGTGCCTTCATTTCAATTAATGTTCTACTCTTGATAGCGTTAAACTTTATAGCTTTGAAATTCACAATGAGATTATATATTGATTACTTGGGACTGTTATTAAATTTCAGCCAAACACTCCCTGACAACGTTTTAACAAACATTAATCACAGGGACTTTTGATCAAACCGTAAAAGATGTATCAGCATATCCTTTTTAGTTGTTAAGAAGGTGAAATGTCACAAGCATTTAACATACAAAGCTGCTGGGTAAGTAGTTTGAATTTTAGCTTGTCCTGAACAGCTTTTACTAATGAAAATTGAAGATCCTTTTTATTTTTTAAAAAAGGGATGTTAAAAAAAGAAGGGAAATAGTGTGGTAGTTTAGCAGAAACATCTGCACTCAAGAGAACATATTGCAATCCATTGTTACCCCATGAACCGCTCCTTGTGCACTTTGGTGGATCAAAAATACAGCTGGAAGGGACCTCGGAGGTCTTGTAGTCCAACCCCCCACTCAAGCAGGACACCCTATACCAGGGGTGGGATTCTACCAGTTCACACCTATTCTCTAGAACCAGTTGTTAACATTCTAAGCAGTTCGAAGAACTGGTTGTTAGAATAAATTACTGGCCTAATCCTGTAAGGAAGGCAGGAAGGAAACATTCTGGTGTTGCTTACAGAAACTGCCTCTCCGTTAACCCTTATTAGATTCTTGGCAGGATTAGACTTCCTGTCTTAGGAACTTCTCTGGAGTTTTTTTCCCTCCTTTGCTGGTACTTTGCTTGTGTGGAGTGACCATTCAAAGTTACAATGGCACTGAAAAAAGTGACTTATGGCCGTTTTTCACACTTACGACTGTTGCAGCATCCCCACAATCACAAGAGCCCAGGCGAGGAGATGCGTGCCTCGATGTGAGTGATATTGAGTTGGCCACGCCCAGCCAATAACATGACCACCAAGCCATGCCCACCCAGTCACATGACCACCAAACCATGCCCACCAACTAAGCCACGCCCACAGAACCAATTGTTAAAAAATTTGAATCCCACCCCTGCCCTATACCTTTTCAGACAAGTGGCTGTCCAGTCTTTTTTTAAAAGCCTCCAGTGATGGAGCACCCACAACTTCTGGAGGAAACTTCATCTTAATCCCACGTGTTACTTTTCTTCCATACGTGGCCCTTATCATGCCACTAGCTCAATACCTGTGCTTCACTATGAAACTATGTGATTGGGCTTAGTTTTGGGGAGGAAAATAAGGGGAAAAAATTGTGCCTCTGCCTACCAGCATCCATTGGTATTCATCTGTCTAGCGTCCTGTCATTGTGTGAGAGAATTGAGGGCTGTTTGGAAACTGAAAAAAGTATTTGCTGTGTGAGCAAGAAGGAGACAGCAAGGGGCCTGGCGTGGCTTAGCTCAACTGTTTTTGTACTAAAGTTGCTTGGTCTGTGAAACTAAAACTGAAACTCCTCTCCTCTGCTTGTGTTTTGCATTTGGAAGAGATTTCTTTTCAGGTGGGGAGGGGGAGTAGAACTCCTTAGCATCAGAGCATGTTAATAATAATAATATAGGAAATACTAATGCTCTGATGGTCGTTTAGAAAAATCCTTTCTTAGTGAGCACCTAGAAGCCAAAAGGAAGATATGTGTCAAATGTTAAGTTTGTAGGCATTACGGTTCTGGAGATTTTGTGACAATGCATGAGTGGTATTTCGCTTATATATATATAGATTCAGTTGCATCTTTACAAAGCCAATTTAACAGAATAACAGAGTTGGAAGGGACCTTAGCGATCTTCTAATCCAACTCGTTGCTCAAGCAAGAAATCCTACACCCAATCTCTTCTTGAAGACCTTCCGTGTATGACCCACAACTTTCGAAGGCAAGACATTCTGCTGGTTAATTGTTCTTAATGTTAGCAATCTCATTGTTAGGAATTAATGCTTCAGTATTAAAGCTAAGGAACCGGAGGAGGAAAAGTGACAGAACCTGGAATCAGAGTTAAAAGAGGGACCAGCCAAGAATTGTTACAAGCGGACTAAGTCCAATTTCCCTTGAATTCCATGGACCCTTATCTAACTCCATGCAGGTCCTGTTAGTTGAGATGATTCAAACATAGGCTGTTTGGCAATCAATCAGTTTAATTGGACCTTCGCTTTGGAGCTGATTTTCTGTGTCTGACAGACTGTATCTCAATTATGCTAAAAATTATTTCCAACATAATTCATATCTGCCACACTTATCTTCCATACTAGAAGCAATATTTTATTGTACATTAAAGTGTAGTAGGGTGGTAGAAAACAAATAATTTGAGCAGGAAAAACTTCAGAAATTTTAAAAATAAAGTTATATGCATTAATTGACAAAGTATGTTATAGCGTTGTATCAAAAGCAGAGGTCTTGGACCATCTTTTTATCTATCTAGCCATCAATCCACCAATCCATCCATCCATCCATCCATCCATCCATCCATCCATCCATCCATGCATGCATGCATACATACATACATACATACATACATACATACATACATACATACATACATGAGAGCCAATGTGATGTAGCCATTAAGGTGTGACATTAGGCACTGCAAGAATCAGAATCTAATCCTTCCTTAGGACCAGAAACCAAGTTGAGGATTTTGGGCAAGTCACTTTCTCTGAGTAATAGACTTGGAAATTAACTGGTCAAGCATGGTTGCCTCAACAAAGAGGTCTTACTTCTCCAGTAATCTGATTCAGACTGATAATATAATCTGTCTTTCTAAGATAGTATTTGTCTGTTTGCTTGTTTGATAGATAGATAGATAGATAGATAGATAGATAGATAGATAGATAGATAGATAGATAGATAGATAGATAGAATGATTTGTTAGATCTGTCTATTTACCTACTCTATCATCTATCTATCTACCCACCCACCTACCTGCCTGCTTATCTACCTATCTCCTATCTTCTTCTAGCAGAGAGAGGTATGAGAATCAAGTATTAAGATATTTGGACTTCTTTAATAAGTCATTAAAGACTTATTAACTTGGTTCATGTGTTGCATTAAGCAAAGCTTCATTGCCATTAAATCCTTATTAATTTAGGGAGTAAGTTATGATATTTCTTAACCCCATATGTCCACATAATACATTTGTATGACTTCCCATGAAACTCTTGTCTAGGGTTGGACTGAGGGCCTCAGAAAAAGCCAACATAAATATCTCAGTCTTGTTTAGAACAAGATATGGCTTGGGACTTGGAGATTGTTCTGAAGAAAACTCTATATGGGTTAACTTTTAGGGACTGAACTGTTTGAATATTTCCCCATGCTACATTGGAGAAGGGCTGCAAAGGGCCAATATACAGTTTAGCTTGCAACTGTGTGAATATACCCTGTTTCCTTGAAAATACGACCTACCCTGAAAGTAAGTCCTAGCTTGATTTTTTACATGTGCACCCAATATAAGCCCTACCCCCCAAAATAAGCCTTAATTAAGATCCCACCCATTTCAGTATGCACTAGTAAAAATTAAGCTAGGGTGGGGATGCGGGGGTAGAGCTGCCCTACTACTTACCTTTGGACAGTTGTAGCCAGGCCTCACACACCCTGACACCTGCCTCACCGGCCCATTTCTTCTGCAGCCAGCAAGGCTGGCAAGTCTTTCTTGAAGGCCTCTGGAGCTGAGAACAAAGCTCTGGATTGAGAACAAAGCTCTTATCGGCTGCAGAGGCCTTCAGGGAAAGCCTTGCTGGCTGCAGAAGTTTCTGAAGGCCTCTGACAGCAAAAAGGAGGCCAAGGGTGAGGTTAGTCAGTGGATTACATCTCCTGAGAATAAGACCTGGTGCCTTTTTTGGTGGCAAAAAAATATAAGATAGGGTCTTATTTTGGGGGAAACATGGTATGAAGAACCAGTGCCTCAGTTTCTGGGATGGGGATGGCTGAGAAACCGCAGAGTAGAAGGACACATTTTCTTAGATTTCACCAAAGAGTAGGGATACTTTCTCAAATTGGGATCCAAGGAAAGGAGGTGCTGATCCCGTTTCCTGAACTGAGGTGGCCTCACTCCTTCAGCGCTTTGCTGAACTCTTTACCCTGGAGCCGTGATACCACTACCACCACTTTCTGTGCCAGTGCAGCTGGCTGCCAACAAGCAAATTAAGCAGGTTGTAAATCTGCCAGAGGCCAGAAATAAGCAAGCTCAGGCTTTATTGGCAGTTAGCTGGAGTAAAACAGCCTTTGCAAAAAGTTCTTTGAGGATGGACAGGCCACAGGGTTTGGGAGTGATCAGTCAGGTGAGAATTTGAAGCAGCAGCAAGGGACAAGGTCAAAGGAAAATCAAGGTCTTGAACATGGCATGACAAAAGCTGAGATTTCCATCAGTTGTTCTCGGCACTGTCCAGAGAGATTATATACATCCTGAATAAGCCACAGGAAGCTTTACCTAGTGCACAAATTTGTACTTGCAGATTTGCTCTCCTGCTAAGCTTGAGATCTGCATGTGTGGGACTGGTTAGGGTGGATTCCAGGGGTGACACCAAAATATAATTTTATCATATTTTATCTATATCTTAAAATTATTGTATTCTATTCCAATGTCATTTTAGACTGGGTTTTATTCCAATTTCATTTTAAATCATATTTTATTCCAATTCAATTTTAAATTGATTTTATCTAATTGTAGTAATAATTTGTTTCTGGAACTTTTTGGGCCAAGGGCTAATAAATAAATAAAGAATGCTCCCCTGTTAAACACTCATGGCTTTTAATCTCTCAGATTTCTTCAGATCTTTGACCCTGGATCTTCATTTAAAGACTTCTGCCTAGGACTTAAGTGTCTGGGTGTGGGTAAGAATTCATGAAAACATGTTGGGCCTCTTGTTTTTTTTTTGGGGGGGGGAAGTGGGGGGAAATCAGGTGACCTTTTATAATGCACAAAGTTATGTGTATCACTTTGGCTTCCTGGAGGAAAGTCAGGATAAACACTTCTACATGGGTGGTTGGATAGACAAACCAATAAATGGAACATTTGGATGGCCATTTTAATTGATTTCATCATTTATGGATCATGTTGCTCATTGAATGAATGCCTGTTAAGATTTCATCCAGAAAAATATTAGCAAAATATATAAATGAACATGTACAACTCTCGTTTATATTAGGAAAATATTGCAGAGTTTTGAGAGAGAGAAAGAAGAGAGAGAAATAGAGAGAAAGAAAGAAAGAAAGAAAGAAAGAAAGAAAGAAAGAAAGAAGAAAGAAAGAAAGAAAGAAAGAAAGAAAGAAGGAAGGAAGGAAGGAAGGAAGGAAGGAAGGAAGGAAGGAAGGAAGGAAGGAAAGGAAGGAAGGAAGGAAGGAAGGAAGGAAGGAAGGAAGGAAGGGGGGGAAGAAAGAGAGAATGAGAATATGACAATAAATCTCATGAATCATTTTGAAAAGACAATTTTCAATAAGTTACATGAAAGAGTTCCCCCTTAATTATGGTCATGAGAACAAAATGCTGGAACATTCATGCTTCATGTATTTCATAAAAGATGATAATGAACTCTACCCCTTTGACCTTATTAATGCTCTGTAATTTGATTTGCTGGTAATTTGCATTTTCTTTTTCCTTTCCACCATCTCAGTCTGTAGAACTTGAAAGGAAGACGCACCTGACAATCAATCTTGACGTAGACAAGCATTGAAAAGTCAGAAATACTTGTCATGATAATTTAGATACCTTGTTCTGTTATCAAAAATGGCTTTGGAATGACACAACACAGAATCCCATTGTAATAATGAGGGGTAAAGAATGAAAAGGGGAAAGAAATACTTTATTATGCTAGGAAAAATAGTGGTGTTTTTTTTTACTTTTACATTAATTTTCTACCTATTACTTTGTGACACGTAGACAATTTCTTTTCAGTTAAGGATAAAATAGTCTACTAAAGTATACCGGGGGAGGGGAGAAATTCTGGATGGTGTTTTTTTCCTTGGCAAAGATATAAAGCTCTGCTGATTTATTACTTCTAGAAATTGATAAAGGATTTGGAAATATGTGCTCTAAGAAAAATGCTCACCCCCAGCCTTCATAGCTTTTACACAACAAATGCACTAATGGGCTAGTAGACCTTTGTATTACAAATTATCTCCTTTCCAAAGGAGGTGCTGCAGGTGAGCTGCTATCTGTTCTAAATGCTCAACCTGGGTTCATAAAACACTTTCCCCCCTTCGTTTGGTGATAATATGGGCCCACAGAGTTGGTAAGTGGTGTTGACTTCCGGTGTGTAGAAAGCGTAAGCTGCCCGTTTGTCAGCTTTGGAAGCCATATTAGCACCAGAAGCTTCCATGCTGCCACATTCTTGAGCCTGGGAAAATGGGAGGGGGGAATTTCTTGGAGCGTATGTGATTCGACATAATAGCATTCTTCTTCTAAGTCAAGGTCATGTTATTTCTGCACCTGGCTGAGGAGTGGTTGAGGGGACGTCTCAATTTTGGACGGATGATCATTGGGGCATGTGATGCCATAAGAGGTGCAGGGGGTGGATTTGTAAATTTTTACTTATTGCAAGGAAACAGAACTTTCAGATTCGGGATTTCCCAGATGTGCCAGTTTACTACTCTAATAAAAAGAACTGTGGAGAAGAAGTCTGTCTCAGAGTTATTGGTTGGAGTTGAGGTTTTCTGGAAAGCTGACACTGTTAAAATTTCCTATTGGGTTGATTTTCAATGGATATCTCATGCAGTACTTTTCTGCCCTGTCTCTATCTGTGGGCATGTATCCATGTAAACATCCCTGTGTTCATTTGGGTCTTAGAAACTGCTAGAGCATATATCCCTGCAATTTTCTTGGCAATATATTCAGAAGTGTTTTGCCTTTGCATTTCTTTCTTCCTGGTGCTGAAGGAGAGTGACTGGCCCAAAGTTGCCCAGCTGGCTTCGTTGCAGATGGACTTCATTGCAGATTTGGTTCTGGTGTGCAGTTGACCACATGGAGTTGAGAGTGAGGGGATATTGATACCTTCTCTTGGGCTTTGCACCTGAGCTTTCTGTTCCTGTGCAAGAACATATACAGTATTCTATTGGCTGTTCGTCATTCTCCCATGGGGCCATGTACAAATCCTAGGAGTTTGTCCAAGTTTAGTTGAAGTTTTCTGGGGGTGGTGCAACTGAGATGATTCAATGAAGGTGTGTTCTGAAAGGGTGTTGGGCAATTCCTATTATGGCTGAGGGCTAATCCTTTGTTGGATCTTGGGTGAGGGTATTTGCTTATGAACAGAGTTAGCTATCTCTCTATCTCTTAAGTGCTGACATCTGCTGAGGGCTATTAAGGAAGGTGGGAGCTGCTTTCTTTCCAAGAACATTTCTCATCCAGGGAAATGTAATATTCTGCCTTTTTAATATTTCTCAAAATATTTCATTCTTCTAGGAGAGGGGTGGGTGCTAACTTTTTACAGTGCCTATAGCAGAATTGGAAGTCAAAGTATTTCAGTTTCTAGCCTGGTGCTTTTCACTATGGCACCAAACTGGCTATGTTTCATGTTGAGAAAAAGAAAGAAAGAAGGCCCTTTGCTCTGAAATGGTGGGTAATAAACCCCCACCCAATATTTTGTAAACAAACCTATCCTTTAGCAGAGTCTGCTGTTGAGTGACCTCACAGCCAGAGGTGGCATTCAGCTGGTTCTGACCAGTTCTGGAAAACCAGTAGCAGAAATTTTGAGTAGTTCAGAGAATCGGCAAATACCACCTCTGACTGGAGATTTTACAGTATCCTTCCTCTGCCACATCCACCAAGCCATGCCCACAGAACCAGTAGTAAAAAATATTGAATCCCAAAACTCTGTTCACAACTACTGCTTGGTGGTGGTATCCAAATTTCCCACCAGACAAAGTCTTACCATTCAATCTCAGCTTTCTATGGCAGGACCCAGGAAATCTGTTTTATCTGCCAGTCTCAAAGGCCAAATCTTGAGGCTCTTACTTTTATTAATATAAATTTAACAAAAAAAAATAGTTTGAGGATTGGGCCACATGGAACGATTAAAAAATAAACAGGAAAAATCCTGTGATTTGCAATGAATTAAATTTCCAGGGGGGAAAATATAGAAGAGTGTTTAGAGAGAGAAATATTTTTTCCCCAGTGTGATAATCTCAAAATTGATACTCTGAACATCACTGCATTGCCTGGGGCTGATGGATCTGCTGTACAAAATATTTAGCGTACATTCCATTGAAAAAGGTTTGAGGATTGTTGCAAATCAGAAGAAAAAATAGACAATTTCAGAAGGTAAGTATTTCTCCTAAATGTCTTTTCATTGTTTTCATGATGATAGTGTGATCATCCATCTCAGAGTAGTAGTAGTAATAGTAGTAGTAGTAGTCATATTAATTACTTTACTTAGTGCATGGTTGGGCTTTTAATTATGGAGAATATGAACAACCTTGTTTGTTCACAATTATTTTTTCTTATCCTTTTTTTGTTATCCTTTCAGCTTCCTATTTAATGCACTGAATATTTGGATGGTTCAGGGAACAAATTCAGTGTTCCCAGCAGTGAAATTTATTTGAAAGTATTCAGAACCTCTTAGGGAAAAAAAGAATAAATGTATGGAATTATTTTGGTGGTAATTTAGGTGATGTTGTAATGAAAAGAAAGGAGAAAAAATGGCTTTTGCTTGGAACTTTTATTGATGAGCCCACAACTCTGTTAAAATGTACGTTTAATTCATGTGGCCAAGTGTACTTGAACAATGCAAGATTTCCTATGGGGTAACTCTTCAAAATACAGTTACAGAAAAAAAAACCCCATTTGTAAGATTAAAACGATATTGGCAGTCATTTAAAATTTAAACTCAGGTAGATTATTCACGACTCGTGGTAGTAATTTCATTAGCCATTTTTCTTCAGTTAGATGGATTTACACTTTTTTCTTCTCCACCCCTCCTCTCTCCTGTGCATTCTCCTTTTTGAAATAATTCTATATTCCAATTCAAAACTTCTTGTCTTTAAAACAATACAGTGAGCGGCTGAATCTTGTCAGATGCTCGTTTGTTCTGTTCCTCTTAGTTTAAACACTCTTTGTACTTTGTTCCCATATACATACATACACACACACACACACGTACACATATATACATATACGTATACATCATATACATACACACACACAGAGAGATGTACACGTATATACATATACATATACATACAGACAGACACACACTCATACATATATATATGGAATTACTGATTAATGATCAATACTGCCATGGGAATTTGAGCCTTATCTGGTGCCAATTTAATATGGAACTTGAGTTGACTAGATTTTGGTGTGTAGGCTTGAGCAATAAATCTGAACAACTTAATGTATGGCCTTGGTTCTTTGTGCCTGACACTTCTGTAGACTTTTCTTCTGTAGCTGTTCCTTGGCCTGAACTCTCTGTCAGCTTTCCAGCAAACCTCCATTCCAATCAATAATTCCAAGACAGACATATCGCAAAGATAACCTTTATTTGAATAGAAATGGGCACATCTGTGGTATCCCAACTCAGAAAGCTTCCTTGCAATATTCAGAACTACAAATCCATCCCCCTTGGCCGTCATCACATCACATGGCCCAATCACGATCCATCCTAAAGTAAGATTCTTATTTCATTCTCCACCATATTAATTGACCTTGAACTAATAAAATAATTTTATTTTGCATCTTAGAGCTATTTAATTGAACCTCCCCACTTTCTCAGGCTTGTTTGCAGTGTGGGAGCATGAAATCTCAGTATGGCTTCCAACACTGACACTCTCTTGAGTGAGGAAATGAAGAGACAAAAAGGAAGGAGCAATATTTACATCCATTTTCCTAATCATCTTTTTTGAAGTGGTGTGCTTTGGATTCTTAAGAAAATAAAATAAAAAATGTGCTACTTTTGCAAAATATTTCAGTAGAGGCTTCTATTTTGCACTTCACTGTTATACTTTGTCTCCAGAATAGAAATCTGGTTTTAGTTACATGTCAAATTAACCAAGAAAGACCATTTAGAGGCAGTCCAGTTTTTTTTAATGACCTTTATCTTCTTTCTTCTGTTCATACACTTCTATGCAAAAGTTACACTGAAGATTGAAATTGAAAATTCTATTGCTCTCATTTGCATCCACTGCATTTTCTTGCTTAACTTTTAAAACATAAACTTTGTGAAATATGCAAATTATAGTTTTTCATTTTGTTTTTAAAGATACCTTGCGAATGCTTAAGGCAACTATTTTAAAATAGCTATTTATTCACAGTACTCAAGATTATACAAGTAAGCACTCTATGAAACTATAAAAGATGAAATAGATGAATACAAAAACAACAACATTAACATCAAAGCACATTTTGCACATTTTCCATTGTTCTATTACAACTTGGTCTAATAAAATTTGATGGTAAGGACTTTCATTCATTGCCTCAAATTAACTTTTAATCCAACTTTGTTAAACTAGATTACATTATATTTTTCCTTCATGATTTTTATTCTGAGTATACATATTTTGGTGACTGACTGGTAGAAAGAGGAGTGGTTGAGTGGAAAATTGAAGAAACCAATGTTTGTTCTTGAACATTTGATTTTAAGAAGCTCCCTTCAACTTTGGGGCAAAATGTTGAATTTGTTTCATAAATATCTGCCCAGTATTTCACTTTTGAAAACAAAAAAAAAAGTCTACTCACATAGGATTTTTAAAGCTATTTTTAAAATTATTTTTTGTTCATTGATATCTAATCAATCAAACATTCATGACAGACAGACAGACAGACAGACAGACAGACAGACAGACAGATAGATAGACAGATAGACAGATAGACAGATAAAGAGAGAGAAAGCTGGATGTAGATAGATAGATACAGAGAGGGGGTGTAGATAGATAGATAGATAGATAGATAGATAGATAGATAGATAGATAGATAGATAGATAGATAGATAGATAGATAGATAGATAGATAGAGCTGGATGGAAATAGATAGAAGGGGGTGGAGATAGATAGATAGATAGATAGATAGATAGATAGATAGATAGATAGATAGATAGATAGATAGATAGATAGATAGATAGATAGATAGATAGATAGATAACTGGATGGAGATAGAGAGAGAGGTGGAGATAGATGGATGGATGGATGGATGGATGGATGGATGGATGGATGGATGGATGGATGGATGGATGGATGGAGGGAGGAATGGATAGACGGATAGACAGATAGATCTGCAGGAAGGCAGGCAGGCAGGCAGACAGATGAATGGGGGGTGGACATAGATGGATGGATGGATGGATGGATGGATGGATGGATGGATGGAAAGAAGGAAGGAAGGAAGGAAGGAAGGAAGGAAGGAAGGAAGGAAGGAAGGAAGGAAGGAAGGAAGGAAGGAAGGAAGGAAGGAAGGAAGGAAGGAAAATTTTGGATGCTTGGTGTCAGATTCCCACAACGAAACTCAATGGGGAAGCCAGAAGGAAGTCAAAGGTTCCTCCTGCTCCCACTGCTTTTTTGATGCTAATGGTCATTATTTTTCTCTGTTCAGGTAAGAAAATATCCCTGAAACAATGACCCAACAGGGCACTAGTAAATAAGAAAATTGGAGGAATACCAGTGGCTTTGTTTTAGACACTAGCAGTTACAACTCTCATTTGTCAATCTTATAGGCAACAGAATGTGGAAATGGATGGAGATAGGTATTGTCAGGGCTCCAACAAATCCTGAATCACCTGAATACCACCTGAATTGTTTTGTTCCAGTAGGGTGGAATAGGGGAAAAATGTTTTTACTGATGTAGTAAAATTCTATACATTTTTGAACCCATATTCTACCATTTATTATCCATACACCTACAGTATATTCAATGTAAAAGGGTTTCATGTATTTATGTATCTTTACATTTGTGCTTGATTTCATAAATATTTTCTTTTTTAATTTGCTAATCTGGACTGTAAACTTGGATTTTCCTTCTGGACTTTCCAGTCCTAATTCTAATCCAACCCAATTTTGCTTAGCTGTTCCTGAGTTCGGCCAAGATTGACTAGTTTGCAGTTCTCCATAGCCTCCTTTTCCCTTAAAGAAAGAAAAGGTGCAAATAGAATGAATTTGGGAGCTTTTTTTAATGCACCGTGGGGAGAACCATACCATTTGCACAGATACTGTGAACCTCTGTAATTGGAAATCTCTTGGGTCTGGATTCTTAAATAGCGTATAGAGAATATGTGAATTAGACTGTAAACTAATTAAATTAGTTTGTAAACTAGAAGTTGCTGAGCAGGTCATGGTGAATATTCTTCTAACTGACCAGGGAGTAGGAAATTTAAAAAAAGAAAACAAAAAGGAACAGGAGAGCATGAGAGAAAGAAATGACAAAATATAGTTTCTTGAGAGATCAAAATTTGCCATTTGTTGCCACCGGCAAGATTAGCAAAAATGTTTAACAACATATCCATCAAATATTGAAAATGCAATTAGATTCCAGGTACTTATTATCACATGTGGTGGACATGCGTGAAAGCAAAAAAAATATTGGATGAAAATGCACACATGGCTGGAAAAGATGATTAAGCAGCATATAGATTTAATATTTTTGTTAAGTATAATACCAGAAAGTTATGATAAAGGGACCGTATACTTAATGCTACATGCATTGACAGCAGAGAGAATTGTTTTTGCACAATATTGGAAAAAGGAGGATACCCCACCAGTTGAAAACAATTCAGAAAATATTAGATTGTGCAGAGATGGATAGATTGACATTGAAAATAAAAGATAAAGGAGATACAGAGAACTATTCAACATGGAATAGGTTTTATCAATAGTTAGAGATAAGAGGTAGAAATAGAGCTGGAAGTGAACTTGGAGGTCTTCTAGTCTAACCCACTGCTGAAGCAGGAGAATCTACACCATTTCAGACAATTGGCTGTCCTGTCTCTTTTTGAAAGCCTCCAGGGATGGAGCCCCCACAACTTCTGAAGGCAAGCCATTCCACTGGTTTATTGATCTTACTCTCAGTAAATTTCTCCTTACTTCTAGCTTGCTTCTCTCCTTGATTAGTTTCCAGCCCTTGTTTCTTGTCCTGCCCCTGGTCCTTTTGGAAATAGGTTGATTCCCCTCTTCTTTGTGGTAGCCCTTCAAATACTGGAAAACTGCTATCATGTCACCCCCAATCCTGCTTTTCTCTAGACTAGACATATCAAATTCCTGCAATTGTTCTTCATATGTTTTTGGTCTCCAGGTCTTTAGTTTCCAGGCTGATCCTAAACAAAGGCAGAGGGTGGGGAAACTGTCTTCTCTAGTTAATTCTTGGATGGGAGACATGACAAAATTGTAGTAATGCTGACTAAGCTGAAGAAAAAGAAAATTCTTGAAAGCAGCAGTGAGAGACCACTTCCATGCGATTAATTTAGATGTGTCCACCCAACTCACTGAGAAGTGAACTTTCCTCGAGGGAATGTTTTTTTAAAAAAATATTATTCCAGTAGAAGATCTTCAGCCTGAGAGTCATATTAGGCTTTCTTATAACATTATGTAAAGGAAGGCAAGAATCACAATAGATGTTCATCGTATTCTGTGATTGTTTCAGAAAATAATAATAAAAACAACAACAGCAAACAGATAAAAAAAGAACAGTTTTACAGACGGACAGTTTCGTCTTAGCTGGTGGGCCTTGATGTTTCAATCTTGTGCATTTTGATAGCGCTTGATATTCATAACCGGTGGGTTTGATAAATTTTTAACCGGGAAGTTGAAGATGATGAGAAACCGCAAGAGAGGTTTTTCGTTTCTCACCTTATCCTCAAGCCTTCAGGTTTAATTTTCACTTTTTGCACTCAGTGTATTCCTTAGAGAACGAGCCGGCAGATCAGATTGTGCAAGTCGGCTGGCTGGCTGCCATTACTGGAAATGGAGAGAAATTGAGAACGGCTTCTTACAATTGAAGGTTTAATGCTACTGACATTGTACGAGACCTGGGCAGCAAAAACAGAGAGTTTGAAGAGAAATATTTCATCCCGGTTGTATGAGAATTTATAAGTCCTCTTATAAGTCACAACATTCCAATAGAAATGATATTTTAAAACAGGCATGCACATTGATATGCATAAATGAAACATAGGGGCACACACACAAATAATATCCGCGTCTTAAACCTGAGGTTATCTGATATTTTTCATCCCTGGTAATATTATTGGATGCTGGAAATCACAAAGCTTTAGTAAACTGATGAAGCAGTTAAAAAAAATGAGCCACTCAGTTTGGAGATAGAATTTAATGTGTGTAAAGTGTAATATTGTTAATATTTTATTTAAATGGTAATGCAAGGTTTGTGTAGCAGAGAGAGAGTTTCATTTGTTGGGGTTTTTTGCAATCTTTGGGACTCTTTCCTATTTATTGTAAGACATAAATAAATCTGGTTCATTTATTAACCTGAATTGGAAGAGTACAGTTGAAAATATTGTACACGTCCTTCTTTTTTTTTTGAAAGTCAAAACTGATTCAAAACATTTATTTGGGTTGTGCACATCACTGTATGGCTTTAGTTGCTCAGCTTCCAGCATGCAGTTAGAAATTGAACACAAGGAAGCAGAGAAGGGCATTTATCTTTTCTCATAATCCTGATAGTAAGCCTAGCAAAATATCCTGTACGTTGTGGTAATGCAGAAGGGTTCCTCATATTCCTCCTGATTGCTTAATCAATCAGCAAGTTCACTTCTTATATCTCTTTTAAAGCCACAGGGTTGGCCTTATATTGCAAATTGGAGGAATGTTTACCAAATGTTCAGAAAACTTAAAGTTGATTGGGGTAGTTAATGCTTCAAAAGACAGGAGGTGGGATCAAAAGAATCTTGAGAGATTAGAAAAATGGGGTCAAAAGCCAAAATGAACATGAACCATGGCAGATACAGAAGTGGAGATACCTGGTAAATGAGAAATAGATAATTACATTGCAAGACAAGAAACTTGAGATTCCCGAGAATATAAAATTAAGATGAACCAAAGGCAACCACAATGTTAGGATGCTTTTATAACACTACGGCTTCAAACTAATTGTCCCAACTGCACATATGTCACACTGTACATATAAGAAATCATCTAGGTCAATTCTTCAGCCCCATAACAGTTGGCAGTCTCACATCTGGTTCATGCTTAAATGAAAGATCAGTAGAGAAACTTCTGTGTGCAACATAATTGGGGAAGTCAGAAAGAAGACCACCATAAAAGGCAGTGATGACAATTTTTGATTTTTGCTTCCATGAAAACCATAATACAAATCCATGATGATGTAGATGACCAGGCTGAGCCTGAGGGGAATCAGAATAGAGCTGGAAGGGATCTTGGAGGTCTTCTAGTCCAGCCCCCTGCTCCAGCAGGAGATCCTATACCATTTCAGACAAGTGACTCTCTAGTATCTTCTTAAAAGCTTCCAGTGTTGAATCACCCACAAATTCTGAAGACAAAGCTGTTCCACTCCTTAATTGTCCTCACTGTTAGGAAGTTTCTCCTTAATTCCAGGTTGCTTCTCTGTTTGATCAGTTTCCATCCGTTGTTTCTTGTCCTGCCTTCTGGTGCTTTGGAAAATAAATTGACTCCCTCCTTTTTGTGGCAGCCTCTCAAATAGTGGAATACTCTTATCATGTCCCACTTAGTCCTTCTTTTCCAGGGGTCTTCAAACTTGACAACTTTAAGACTTGTGGACTTCAACTCCCAGAATTCCTCCTCCAGTCATGTTAGCTCAGGAATTCTGGGAGTGGAAGTCTACAAGTCTTAAACTTGCCAAGTTTGAAGACCCTTGTCCTTTTCTCTAGATTAACTGTACCCAATTCCTGCAGCCTTTCTTCATATGTTTTAGTCCCCAGGCCTTTAATTATCTTAGTTGCTCTTCTTTGTACTTTTTCCAAAGTCTCAACATCTCTTTTGTAGTGTGGTGACTAAAGCTGGATGCAGTATTCCAAGTATGGCTTTATTAAGGTATACTAATACTTCACATGATTTTTGACTCTGTGCCTCTGTTTATACAACCAAGTGGTCAAACACATCCTCAGTCATGAGTGCCTTCATGCCCACAAGAGATCTAAGTTAGCCCATCTTGAATTTCTTCTATTCTTATCTCCCACTAGTTTCCCTTGGCCGCTAGTAGTTCAGACTTTTGTAGAGAGCTCAAGTTTACAATAAATCTTTATGCCCCTTTGAATTGTCTGGATCTCCTGATTTTCTGGGCACCCTATAGATGTTGCCAGAATTGAATTCCACCAGATCTCAGGACAGTTTTCTAATCTGTTTGGATCTTTTTGTTATGTCTTTGTCAGGGTGACCTCTCTGGCAATTGTGATCATTGTAATGCTTATTTGTTAAATGTGTTAGTCAAGCCATTTGTATTATAACTGTACAAATCTTTAAAGGGATCAGAGCTTTCATTGGAGACACCACAGATCAGTGGTGAGTTAGTTGGTGTTTGATAAAAAAATATGCAACATTATGAATTAATGTGGTCTGTAGCAGTGGTGGGATTCAAATTGTTTTACTTGGTGGGCATGGCAGGGGAAGGATACTGTAAAATTTCCAGTCAGAGGTGGTATTTGCCGGTTCTCCAAGTTACTCAAAATTTCTGCTACCGGTTCTTCAGCACCAGTGAGTACCAGCTGAATACCACCTCTGATCTGTAGAGGAAGGAGTTTTGTGAGATTAGGGATGTCAAACTCAAGGCCAGATCTGGCTCGTGGGCTGCTTAAATCTGGCCCATTGGGCTGCCCTAGAAACAGCAAAGAACCAGCCCGCGGTTCCTTTGCCGCCCTCCTGAACTCCATTTTCTTTTTTCTTTTAATTTTAAAAATAAACTTTATTAAACATTAAAAAATATACATAATACAAAACATTTCATAAAATATGAAACCAAAAAGTTATACATAACCAATAAACATAAAAACATAAACATTTCTAATTGCTTAGGCAGTGTGTTTTTATCGAACAATTTTCCAATACTTACTTCCTAAATCTGGTAAATACTCCTATCATAATCTCTTTATATTTTCCAAGCTCCATTGTCATTGGCAGAGGGTTACTGGAAGCCGTTGCAGCTGAAAATGGAGCCCATTTTCTCTGGCAGAGTGCTACAACCACCACAGGTGCCCCCAAGACAAGTGATGTCGAGCTGGCCATGCCCCGCCACCCCCCAGCCCCCGAGGTCAAACACAACCCTGATTTGGCCCTCAATGAAATCGAGTTTGACACCCCTATGTTAGATGGTGATAGACAGGAAAGTGATTGGTTATTTGGAGATCTAAGAATAAAAAAAGAGTCAAAACTTTTCAAGAATCTATCTATATAGTAAAATATAGGTGTGGTGGAGATCACCAGCTGAACCTGAGGGAGGGGTCAGATGTGACATCAGATTATGTTTTTGCCTTTAGAGAGTAATATATGGTTGTGAGAAAAATTTTTTTACCGCATGTTTGTTGATTCAAATGAAGTATTTGGTACAGAGAATAGATAAATTACAGAGTGATTTTGCATGCATAGGGAATTGGAGGTTGGTTGCTGAATGCAAGAAAGTAGTTTATGGTGGAAGTAAAGCATGGATGAAAATAACTGGAATAATTAGGATCAGAGGTGGTATTCAGCAGGTTCTGACCAGTTCTGGAGAACCGGTAGCGAAAATTTTGAATAGTTTGGAGAACTGGCAAATCCCACCTCTGACTGGCCCTGCCCACATCTATTCTCTGTCTCCCATTGAGTCCCAGCTGATCAGCTGGGTCTTCTTTGATTGCCCTACACAGGAGAACAGAGCTGGAAAGCAGGTTAGTGGGGTGGGGAGGGAATGTGGATTTTGCAGTATCCTTCCCCCAGGAGTGGGGAGGGAATGGGGATTTTGCAGTATCCTTCCCCTGTCACGCCCACTAAGCCATGCCCACAGAACCGGTAGTAAAAAATTTTTTAATCCCACCAGTGCTTAGGATGTGGAGTAATGGTCAGCATGGAGTATGGTAAGGAAGTACATCCTCTCGGTCAATGTTTCTCAACATTGGCTATTTTAAGACTTGTGGACTCAATTTCCAGAATTCCCCAGCCAACTATATTTGCTGAAGAATTCTGGGAGTTGAAGTCCACATATCTTAAAGCAAGCCAAGGTTGAGAAAACTGCTCTTGGTCATTTAACACATTTAATCAAAAACGCTGAACAAGGTTTGCAGTGATGTTAGCCACATGCAGATTGGAAATCTGAACATATGGATCCTTTTGCATGCAGATGGTGCCTCGTTATTGCCTAAGAACCCAAATTTGCAGGGAATACTAAATATATTAAGCGCAATGAAGAATATGGATTAATGCATTAAACACCAAAGTAATTGCATTTTATAAGGACAATTGAATGAAGGATTGCTGGTTACATACAAAATATATACAAAAAACCCAAACAGAAAATATTTTGAGTTGGTAAACATAAAATGATTTCCAGAAATCATGTAAAATGACATTAATATTTCTCTGTCGCATTTAATGCCTGGACAGTGTGCATACAGATAGTCCTTGACTTATTGCTGTTCATTTAGTGACTATTTGAATAATGGTCTTAATAAACGGTCTGAATAAAGTTATTTGCAACTGGTCCTCACACTGAAAACCATTGCAGCATCTCCATGGTTATGTGATCAGAGTTCAGGCAGTTGGAAGCTGGCGTGTATTTATGATAGTTGCACTGTCCCAGGGTCATATGAGCATTGTTTACAATGGTTGCAGAAACTGGGCATGGCTGGTCTAGTGAAGAGAAGGACAGGATAGCAGTCTTCCAATATTGGAAGGGCTGCCATAGAGAGGAAGGGCTCAAGCTATTTTCCAAGGCACCCAAAGGCCAGACAAGGAACAATGGATGGAAACTGAATGAGGAGAGATTCAACCTGGAAATAAGAAGGAATTTCCTGACAGAACAATCAACCAATGGAACAGAAATTGCTTTCAGAAGTTGTGGGAGCTTCATCCCTGGAGGCTTTCAAGAAGAGACTGGACTGTCATCTGTCAGAAATGATGTAGGGTCTCCTGGCTGGGTGGGGTGGGGTGTTAAATTAGATGACCAAAAGATCCCTTCCAACTCTGTTAATCTGTAATCTGAAACCTTCCTATAGGTCTTTTCTGATAAGCAAAATCAATGGAGAAAGCTGGATTTGCTTGCTAACTGCATGATTTGCTTAACAATCATGGCAAAAAAGGTGATAAAATTGAGAGTAGCTTACTTAACATCCCCCTTGCTCAGCAATGGAAATTCTGATCCCAATTCTGCTGGTAAATCGAGGATAACTGTATATCAAAAGTATTCTTTAAAATGTTAGAGAGCTTGTCAAAAACTCTTTTTTATGGTAATTCATTTGTGGTGGTCTCAGAGAGCATTTTAGTGCTGTTAAAGATGTAGCATATTGTTGGGTTTTTTGGGGGGGGATTCAGGGTGGCTACTTAATCAAAAGGTTTCCGATTTTAAATATTAACTCACAAGTCTGTTTCAAGAGTGTGATAATTACCTTGAGAGCATGCTGTTAGGGGAACCCTTTCCCTCTTTTTCGTTTATGGTAGGGAGACATGCAAGAGAGAAAGGATGCACATTGCCATTAAATATAATTATCTATAATGACCACATATGGCCATTGTATCATTTGCTAATTATTTTAGAAGAAGGATGCATAAACATCTTGGTAGATTATTCAATTATCAGCAGGATTAATACTTGTGTTGAAAGACAATGAAACTTAATGGCTACAATTTAATAAAATTGGAGGGGGGGGGAGTCAGATGGGTTGCATATATTTTTTGAATTCTTCTATTTTGTTTTGGACAATAAATTAAATGATACAATTAGAAAACTCCTGAAATGAGAGTTATGGAGATATTACCTGCAGATAAAGTTAAAATGTGATCATTGCAAAGCTCTGTGGGCAGTCTCGCCTCCCTTGCTCATGTTTGGCAGATGAAGTTCTCCAAAGCATTTATGAACACATTTACCTTCACACGTTGATGAACATCTTCAAGATAAGAGACAATTTTATAATATCTCCCATGTGATTTCCCCAAAGTTCCTTCCCCGTAATGTTTTTCAATCTCAATCTCAATCTCAGTATGCTTTTAAAAGTATTTATTCCAGGCTCTCTCTGCTTGTCTTGTTGCCAAACAAATACAAAAGTGGACCTAAAATCCACTTTTACTGACTAAGACTGAGGGAAGGGTCAAACCAGGGGTGGGATGCAAATATTTTTACTACCAGTTCTGTGGGTGTGGCTAAGTGAGCATAGCTAGGTGGGCAAGGCCATTTGACTGGGTGGGCGTCGCTTCTTTTTTTTTGGAGCCCCCCCCCCGCACTCCATTTTTTGGCCTCCTGGGCCTCAGGGAAGTCTCCTGAGAGTCCCTTTTTGCTCCCAAGAGGCTTCCCTGAGGCCCAGGAGGCCAAAAACCAAAGCGGAGGAGGGGCGCAACACACACACCCTCTGCGTGCCCCCTTTTCCTTCCTGGGCCTCAGGGAAGTCTCCTGGGTAAAGCAGTAAGACAGCAAGGGGGATCCCGGCATAGCTGATCATTGGAACAGCTGATCGTTGGGATGGGGGGAAAGAAAGAAAGAAATACTGGGTTGGCCGAACTGGTAGATTTTTTTTTACTATCGGTTCAGCTGAACAGTAGCATTTTTTACTACCGGTTCACTTGAACTGGGCCAAACTGATAGAATACCACCACTGGGTCAAGGGTGTAATCTGTCTTGAGTTCCTTTAGCACTCAGAAGAGATCTAAATCCAGCCCTCGTTGAATTCCATTGACTGTTGTCTATCGCCAATTGGCCATTAGAAGTTCAAATTCTTGTAGAGAGCTAGCATGGGATTAAATCATGAGCCAGCAGTGTGCAGCAGCAGCCAAAAATGCTAATACAACCCTGGGTTGTATGAACAGAGGCATAGAATCAGGATCCCACAAAGTATCAGTATTGCTTTATAAAACCCTAGTAAGACCACACCTGGAATACTGCAATCAATTTTGGTCACCATACTACAAAAAGTTGTTGAGACTTTGGAAAAAGTTTGTAGAAGAGGAACTAAGATGATCAAAGGCCTGGAGACTAAAATATATGAAGAATGGCTGCAGGATTTGGGCTTGGCTAGTCTAAAGAAAAGAATAATTAGAAGTGACAGGATAGCAGTCTTCCAGTATTTGAGGGGCTGATAAAAGAGGGGATCAATTATTCTCCAAAGCACAGAAGGCAGGACAAGAAACAATGGATAGAAACTAATCAAAGAGAGAAGCAACCTGGAATTAAGGAGAAACTTCCTAACAGTGAGAACAAGTAACCAATGGAACAGCCTTCAGAAATCATAGTTGCTCCATCACTGGAGTTTTTTAAGAGTTTGGACAGTCACTTATCTGAAATAGTATAAGTTCTCCTGCTTGAGTAGGGGGTTGGACTAGAAGACCTCCAAGGTCCCTTCCAGCTTCTATTCTATTCTATTCTATTCTATTCTATTCTATTCTATTCTATTCCATTCCATTCCATTCATTTGAACAACTTGATTCCTGAAAAATGCTATTTTCATACCAATTGCTTAATTGCAAACTTTAACAGAACATCAGGTTCTCTGAAAATAGTAGAAATCCAGGAAATAGATATTAAAAAAATATTTTAACCAAGCAAAATGCTGAGCCCCACAAGCTGAATGTCTCCTTTTCAGTTTTAAAGCCCAGTGGTTTTCATTACTTAGGTTTCTGTTTTAAGAAAGGAAACTTACTTGAATCAGATTGGCACATTCAAGGGAGGAAAGCCATGGTAGCAAAAAAAAAAATCAGGAAGAGTCTGGTAGCCTCTTTTCCAATAAATGCAATTTATTTAAAGACATAACCTCTTGCGGGCTGCTGATTTCTGTGTATAATGAATAAATGGAATAAATTCAGTTATTGCTAGTAATATTACCTCAGATCAAATAGAAGATATAAGGGTTAGTTGACTAGTTGATTGATTATGTGCCGTCATTTGTGTGTTTATTCTAGGCAGCATAGATTTTGTCCAGGAAGATGTTTCCTCCACATCAAAATTGAAACCATCCATCTCACTGCAGGTCATCCTGTTCTCTTTCTTTCCAGAATTTCCCAGAATTATAGACTTTTCCAAGTGCTAGGTCCTCACTTAATTTGTCCAAAAATGATTTGTGCCTTAAGTGGCAACTCTGCTTTGATTTCTTTGTTTTCTTGGCTATCTTAATCGTCAATACTTTTTCTAGCTTCCTTTTTGAATGGCTAACCTCTACTTTCAAAGAACAGCATAGATAAAAAAAAAAGGAGGGTTGGATTCCAACAGTATAACAATCGATTCAGTGATCATGCATTCTGCATTTAAAAAGCTCTAATATTTACCTTCTACTGCAGTCCCTGTCAATAAAACAGCTGAGTTGCGGCTCTGCCGTGTAAATCAGCTGTGCTCTAAAAAGGGGAAATAAAGCACAGGAAAGAGCAGGGGAACCAATTCGCTGGCAGCTGATCTTCGGAGCAAGGGTTTCGCCTCGTAGAATCCCACCCCTGGGTAAAGCCATCACCTGTTCTTTATAGGTCTAAACACATACCAGCATCTGAATACTTTTTCCAAGGCTTGTGTTGCTGCTTAATCAAGTTCTAATTTGCAACGTATTTGTTGACTGCTACAGTCAACTCATAAAATATTTCTTGGTCTTTTTAGAGTTGCCAACAGAAAGGGAGTGGGGAGCAGCTCAGCAGCTTGCAAAACTGAAACTGTATTCCATAAATGTTTTCAAAGATGGTAACTAGTTGAGCAAAGTTTCTGCCACACAAAATTCTAACTGGAGAGCATGATTGATGACTCTGAGCTATGGAGGTGTCCCATTGGAGAATATGAATTACGATACACCCAGGGGGTGGGGGGAAGCCAGGATCAAGGGTGACAATGAATGATTTGTCTCAGAGTTGGCTATACCCAGGCATTGCCAGCATATTAACTCTCAATAAATCATTTTTAAGTTTTGAAAATTTGGCTCAAGACTCATGATTTAAATAGGGGTAACTGCCAGACTCCTGACAGCTGCTTCTTGTGCTACTGGAGTAGTTTCATCCAGATATTTGGAAACATAGCAACCTTCCATACATGTTGAAGCAATACATTTTGTAGCTTGCATATGATATTCTATGGAGCCTATGTGGTGCCATATCTGCTCCCAGGTGGCTTCATTTCTTAATTTACTCCTCTCCTCCTCTCCCAGCATTGTCTATTAAGTTGTACTTACTGTAAACCATTTAGAAGTGGAATAAACGCTATACACATAAATAAAAAATCAGCCCATGTTGGTTGCCAAAAACAAGGCTCCAAAAACCAAGAACAATTCTGTAAGCAGTTTCCTTCATTGTTCCTTACTTATATCTTGCCAAACTAAACAGAGTACTTTCACTGTAAATCAGCATTTCTCAACCTCTGCAATTTCCATAGCTGACTGGGGAATTCTGAGAGTTGACGTCCGCCCCTCTGAAAGTTACAGGAGTTGAGAAACACAACTATAAACCATATAGTCTGGGAATTATATAATCTTTGAAAGATTTGTGCTGTCCCACCTGAAAACCATCATGGATCCGCTGTTAGATCCCATGCAGTTTGCATACCGAGCAAATAGATTGACAGATGATGCTGTTAACATGGCTTTGCACTATATCCTACAACACCTCGAATCTCCAAATACCTATGCAAGGGTCTTCTTTGTAGACTTCAGTTCAGCATTCAATACCATGATTCCAGACACTCTTCTAAGTAAACTAAACCAACTAGCAGTACCTGAACACACTTGTAAGTGGATCATAAGCTTTCTAACAGACAGGAAGCAGCAGGGGAAGCTAGGCAAAATCACATCCGATATCTGTACAATCAACACAGGGCCCCCCCAAGGCTGTGTGCTATTTCCACTTCTCCCTATATACCAATGACTGCATCTCAAATGATCCATCTGTTAAAATTCTGAAGTTTGCTGATGACATAACAGTCATTGGTCTCATTCGAGACAACGATGAATCTGCATACAGACAGGAGGTTATACAACTTGCTTCATGGTGTAACTGGAACAATCTGGAACTGAACACACTCAAAACCGTAGAAATGGTGGTAGACTTTAGAAGAAACCCTCCCATACTACCACCTCTTACAATACTAGACAACACATTATCAACAGTAGAGAGCTTCAAATTTCTAGGTTCTACTATATCACATGACCTAAAATGGACTCCTAACATCAAAAACGTCATCAAAAAAGCACAACAAAGAATGTTCTTTCTGCACCAACTCAGAAGGCTCAAAGTGCCCAAGGAGCTGCTGATCCAGTTCTACAGAGGAATTATTGAGTCTATCATCTGCACCTCTATAACTGTCTGATTTGGTTCTGCAACCCAACAGAACAGACACAGACTTCAGAGGATAATTAGGACTGCAGAAAAAACAATTACCACCCACCTGCCTTCAATCGAGGACCTGTATACTGCACGAGTTAAAAAGAGGACTGTGAAAATATTTACAGACCCCTCACATCCTGGACATAAACTGTTTCAACTCCTTCCCTCAAAACGACGCTATAGAGCACTGCACACTAGAACAACTAGACACAAGAACAGTTTTTTCCCGAAAGCCATCACTCTGCTAAACAAATAATTCCCTCAACTGTTCAACTATTTACAAAGTGTTCACTACTATTACTGTTAATCTTCTAATCACTCCTTATCACCCATTCCCTCCCACTTCTGACTATAACTTTGTTGCTTGTATCCTCTGTTTCCTAGTATGATTTGATGTTGATTGTACCCTATGATTATCATTAAGTGTTGTACATTATGATTCTTGATTCTTAATGAATGTTCCTTCTTTATGTATACTGAGAGTATTTACACCAAGACAAATTCCTTGTGTGTCCAATCACACTTGGCCAATAAAGTATTCTATTTTAACTCTTAAGGAGAAGAATGATTGCAGTAATTGGATATGGATAGTCTAGACAAAAGAAAGATACCCGTATTCCAGTATTTCAGGGACTACCACAAAGAAGAGGGGGTCAAATTATTCTCCAAAGCACCTGAAGACAAGACAAGAAACAATGGATGGAAACTATTCAAGGATAGAAGCAACCTGGAATTAAAAAGAAAATTCCTAATAGTGAGGACAATTAACTAGTGGAACAGCCTGCCTCCAGAAGTGAGTGCTTCATCACTGGATGTCTTTAAAAAGAGACTGGACAGCACCTGTTTGAAATTGTATAGGTTCTCCTGCTTGAGCAGGGGGTTGGACTAGAAGACCTCCAAAGTCCCTTCCAGTTCTATTCTGACTCATTAAACTGTGATGTCACTTGCTCCTCTGGAATGCAGTCCCTCCATCATGGAAATCCAAACAACATTCCATAACAAGCCTTCATAATTTAAGCAAGCCTTTCCCCCCCTTGGTTTCAGGTCTAAATCAGATTCAGAATACTGTCCTCTTTAAATCAAGAAAATTGGCAGTTCATGCTGAACAGGTAACTAAAGTGGGAGAGGAATAATTGGTCACATTGGGGGTCAATATAGAACAAAGAAGGAGAAATAGGAATTGATCAACTTTTGGAAGCATGTTGAAAATATGTTTTCAAGACTATGGAGCTCAGAGTCAGATAAATGACCCTGACTTGCCTGAATTCCATATTATTAAAGCAAAGAGAGTTTTGACCTAGGAGAATCTCTCTTAACATGGAAAAAGTGTGGCCTGCAAGTACAAATGCAGATTATGGAACTGGGTATAGTGAGTGGAAGAAGTAATATCTCCTTGAACAAAAGTTGGCTACATCACCTATCTCTTTTTATGGTTCACAGTCCATAATATATGCTTCTGAGTATCCCTATGGGACCTAATTTGACTAAAAGAGAGCTGTAATTTATCTTCCCATATCCTTAAAGCCCATGGAAGAAGCTCTGTGGCTTTGCTTTATCCTCCCGGATGTAGGATTCTCCCATTTCAGCTTCTCTTCTTCATTTCATCATCTTGCTTCTCTCTAAGTGTCCACAGATTCCAGTAAGGAAAAAAAAAAACACACACACACAAACGGACAACCATACAGACAAAAAAAATCCTTATTATGATGATGTAGCTGAAGAGGGATACATACTGTTGAAGGACTAGGCATGGCATGATAGCAGTATTCCAATATTTGAAGGGATGCATGAAGAAGAGGGGGTCAACCTATTCTCCAAAGCAGCTGAAGGCAGAACAAGAAACAATGGATGGAAACTAATCAAGGTCTCCTAAAACTCAGGAGAAACTTCCTAAGGCTGAGAACAATTAACCAGTGGAACGACTTGCCTCCAACAGTTATAGGTGCTTCAACAGTAGAAGTTTTTTAAGAAGAGATTGGGCAGCCATTTATCTAAAATGGTATGCAGTTTCCTGCTTGAGCATGGGGTTGGATCAGAAGACTTTCAAGGTCCCTTCCAACTCTGTTGTTCTGAAAAAAAAAGTAACCGTATTATTTAGAGGCTCATACCCACCCATTATAACATTATAAGAATGTACAGTATAATTTTATTTTATTATTTAGCTGTTGTGTTTTACACTACTGCACTCCCCAGACTCCTCATGATTACTACAGTTTTTAACTACCCTTTTTTTGGTAAAAGGTGAGGATCACAAGATATAACAATTTCATCAAAACTTTCTTAACCTCTGAGGAAAAAAGTATTTTCAAGAATAATCTTTCTATAGAGCCAATTGAAAAGGGTAGGGGGAAAAAATCAGATCATTTTTAGTGCAATGCTGTTTTTTCTTTCTTAATGTCAATCTGCTTGCCTTTGCACTCCTGTTTGACTCCTGTTTGAAGAGTAGATAGACACTTATATCCAGGAGCACCTTTGCACAATTCCATTTCTTGTGTAGGTTGTCTACCTAATTCACCTGGCCTTCTCAGAATTGTGGATGCTCCTTCACTGAGATTTTTAAAAATAGACAGGACTATCATTTGATCAGGATAATAATTCCTCCCAGCCTGATGATTCTTATGTTCTATGTTCTACTTCTCCCCATCTATATTTTGGAAGGCTTCAAAGAAAGTCCATTCATTTTCCTTGGAGTTTACATAATGCTCTAGTTTAGCTAAAGTTCTGCCAGTTAACTTTTAAACAATCTTAATAATGGGAGGAAGAAAAACAATAGGAGCAGTGTTTTTTTTTCCGGTGGGTTGCCTACACCGATGTCTTGATGCGGCTTGCCACCTGTTTGCAATCCTTCAAGACGCCACAGGCGCAGGGATGCTACATCTGGACCAAGAAGCAAATAACTTCCCTGATGGGCAAAGCCTGGGGCATTATCATCAACACCTTTGCTTGTGGCTACCCAGCAAACTGAGTTTCATGCTGGCAAGTTTTTAAGGGCACAGATGGAGCCATCCTTTTCCAGGCCAGCCTAAGCTGTTGCCCAGCATGAGCCCTATGCAAAAGGCAAGCCGTCATACTCTCCTTCCCTTGGATTAGAGGAATCCTTCAAATAATAAGATGTAAAGGCTTGACGTATGGCTAAGTGCGGGAGCGGTAGATAATGTTTGGTTAGATCAAAAAAGAGTTGATTTCTAAAGCGTGTGAATTGAGGTAATTATCTATTATCTACTGAATGTCAGTTGCAAGGAGGGAGGAATTCAGGATAGAGTTAGATTAGAATAACTTTATTGTCACTTTGAATGTACATCGGCATACATTAACATGAAATTTCACTGCATACAGCTCTCAAAGGGTCTCCACCTCCAATATGAACTACATAAACATGATTAAATAAATACATAAATCATAAATGCATAAATATAATATTACGCATGTACCGACATATATGACATGGAAAAACAACACAGTCTAGTTCAGATGTATACATGTACATGGCGTGAAAAATGAATCTTGTGAGATTACCAGATGGATGGCCTAGGAAACAAAGCTGTTACAGCAGGGGTGTCAAACTTGATTTCATCAGAGTTGTGTTTGACCTCGGGGGGGGGGGGGGGCAGGATGGGCATGGCCAGCTCGATGTCACTCATGTTGGGGGCACCTGTGGTGGCTCGAGTGCTCTACCAGTGAAAACAGGCTCCTGAGCTCCATTTTTGGCTTTAACGGCTTCCTGCAACCCTCTGCCAGCAAAAATGGAACTTGGCAAGGGACAGCCAAGAGAGAGGCTGCTTCCCGTCTGTCTGACTCTGCTGCCAGCTCTGCAGCCTGCCTGAGGACCACAATACCCAGGGTCCTAATCCGGCTCATGGGATGCTTAGATCTGGCCTGCAGGGCTGCCCTGGAAATATTTTGAAATCTCCTCCCAGAGGGGAGTAACAGAAACAGACCATAAACTGGGTGTGTGGGGTCTCTAACGATGCTTTGAGTTCTAAGCACATAGCACTTATAAGCAGTATCCTGAATAACAGGAAATAAGATTCCTATAATCTTTTCCACTGTCCTTACCACTCTCTGTAGGGACTTTCTATCTGAGACATTGCAGCCACCAAACCAAACAGGGATGTAGCTTGTTGAAACGCTCTCAATTGTGCCTCTGTAAAAAGCGGCCAGGACAGAAGGGAAAATATGTGCTCTCCTCATCTGACACAGGAAATGCAGACATTGGTTTGCATGCTTCACTAAGGGTGATGTGTGGAGAGACCAGTTCAGATTGTTAATTATCTGCACCCCCAGATACTTAATACTGTTGACTGCAGCTGCATCCTTGGTACTGAGTAGAATATGACCATGCCGGCTCTTTCTACAATCTACAATGATCTCCTTTGCTGAATTAACATTTAGAATCAGGTTACTTTTATTGCACCAGAGCCTTCCAAAGTACTACAAGTATATTCCATGCTACCTATACACAAGAATCTACCAATGCAAATTTCACCAGATAAGAGCAAATGGACTTCAAAAGGAGCTGGACTTAGGCTTCTATGGAAGTGTAGAGACTCCAAACTGATGATGGATTTGTCCCCACCCTCAGGCACAGCCTGGCCATCTCCTATACCAAGCAAAGACATGAGTAATGTATATTTGTTAGGTTATGGTTTTAGGTTATGTATTCAAAGTAAAGGTTGTTACACATTTCTGAAAGAACCAAAAGCAGAACAAACAAATGAATCTGAAACAGATGGGGAAGAAAGAATGGGGAAAGGATGTATAGGGCCTCCTGCTCGAGCAAGAGATTGGTCTAGAAAACCTCCACGTTCACTTCAAACATTGTTTTTCTACTACTCTGCTGTATTCCCATATTTTTAATTTAACTTTTTTGTTAAGGGTTTTACAAAGGATACAAGCATGAAGACAAATTAATAAACAGACAAAAAGCAGAAAAGAAAAAAAAAAGAAAAAATAACATCAAAAGTAGATGGGAAGGATAAAAAGAAATTTTAAAAGAGAAGCTTCCAATTTCCTTTGCAGCAAATACAGGAACAATTACAAAATTATGATTACATAATCTTTGTGATTACAAGAGAACACGTGCTCTTTTCTATTTATCCAGGGTTTTTTCCCCCCAATCAACAAAACCGCAATCGTTTGCTACTTCTTCCCAAAAAACTTTGAGATCTGTAATAGGATCCTTTTTATATGCCTGGTTACTTTTCTTTTTTTTTTACCTAGGATTCTGAACTGGTACTGATGTCAGTTAAAAACCATTGTATCCTCATCCTTCTTTACTTCCCCTTGCCTGATAAAAATTCCTAATAAACCTGGCAACTATTATAAATGCCCTGTAAATATATTGCTTCCATATTAAAGAGAAAAACCTGTTTCTTCTAACATTCCCCTTCACGCAGAGACACTAAAAAGGAGGAATTTAGTTACATTACTTTCATATACTAAAGACATGAATTGTTCTACTAGATTAAGCTAATTGGTCAGTTAAATAATAAGTGTTTTCATGAAGAGCTATACTGAGGTCTGTTTCTCTTTGTTCAAATATAAATACTTACTTTAGTCCCATTTCATAATTTTAACTAAGAGTAATCTCATTTTCTAGATGACCTAACATATTTATACGGATAAGATGATGAAAGCGATCAATGAGGAATGGAAATAGTGGCGTGTAAATAAACTAGATTTACTGGCACAGAGCTTATTGAACTGCTGTGATTAGATTTTATTCCCTTGCACCCTTGAGGAAATGCAATTCAATCTGTAGCTGGTGCAGATCACCTCACTGCAAGACCCTTGCTGTTCTTAAATTTGATGAAAAGAAGGACTAGGGGGGACAAAATAGCAGTGTTCCAATATCTAAGGTGCTGCCACAAAGAAGAGGGGGTCAAGCTATTCTCCAAAGCACCAGAAGGCAGGAGAAGAAACAACCGATGGAAACTAATCAGGGAGAGAAGCAACCTAGGAAAAGGAGAAATTTCCTAACAATTAGAATCATTAATCAGTGGAACAACTTGCCTTCAGAAGTTTGAAGGCAGAAGAAGATTGGACAGCCATTTGTCTGAAATGGTATAGGGTTTCCTGCTTGAGTAGGGAGTTGGACTAGAAGACCTCCAAGCTCCCTTCCAACTCAGTTATTCTGTTGTGTTCTATAATCTAACTTGTGAGGTTTGTATGCCTTTATCGAAATTCCTTCTTTTCTCTGGCAATATTTAGTTTGAGAATATCTCCCTTTCCAGAAAGAGAGAAGTTGTAGACAGACATAAACAGAGGTATAAATATGAGCATGCTAGTCTGATACAGGGATGATTTATGCTCCAACCTGTTGCACAAACAGTTGTGAGTTATGTTGTGAGTTAGAGACAACATACATGGAAGCAGAACATAAAATAGGACGGAAAACTGCCCTAACCCTCTGTTTTTATGCTACTGCATGTGTCTATCTCTCTTTCTCTCTGTAGATGGATGGTAGATACACATATATTGTGCAAAGGGCTTGAATATGTATCTTGAACGTAAATTGTTCAATTTTGTTCAGTTTCAAAGTTGAATATTGTCAGCCAAGTGTACATTGGCAATACCCTTTGTCTTATGCCAAAATGTTTCTAGCCCTCTTTTCTATACCGTAACCAAGTTGAATAGCAATGAACATCTCTGTTTCTGCAATAATATTGTTCCCAACATGAAATTGCCTCACTTTCTCTGCAGCTTTCAGCCCCCATAGGCCTCTCCTCTCCCCTCCCAGTTGTCTACAATCTCACTTTTGACTCAAAGCAAGTAAAATAGAAATAGCAAAGTGCAGATCTTGACACAGAGCCTTCCCAATTAATTATGCTGCTGGGATATTTTGCTGCAAAAAAAAAATTGCATCAAAATGGAGACGCCTCGTATCCTCTTGTTTAGCAATTTATCTGAAAGATTGGTTCATCATGAAAACGAGAGAATACCAATAGCTGTCTACAGCTACCTCTTCTGCTGATGTGGCTTCTGTCAAAGTGCTAATGCAGGTTACCTGAAAAGGATTTAGAGCTACATGCTTTTTGCATTAAACTGTAATATTAAATTAGCGAGCAAAATGTTGCCATCTTGGCAGGCCTTCAGAAGTCTTGGAGAGAAAAGGAGAAGAGATAAAAATAGTTGCAAGGAACCTGAGATCAGGGGAAAAATCTGCTTATAAGGTAGTGGTGGGATTCAAATTTTTTTACTACCAGCTCTGTGGGCATGGCTTGGTGGACGTGTCTTGCTGGGTGTGGCAGGGGAAGGATACTGCAAAATCCCCATTCCCTCCCCACCCCGCCAACCTGCTTTCCAGCTCCATTCTCCTGTGCAGGGCAACAAAAGAAGACCCAGTCAATCAGTTGGGACTCAAGAGGCAGAGAATAGATTGGGGCAGGCCCAGTCAGAGGTGGTATTTCCCGGTTCGCCGAACTGCTCAAAATTTCCACTACATTTTCTTTTGCCCTTTAATCAGTCTTTGTTCTATCCATTTGTACCAGCAGTTCCAGCTGTCGTAATACATTGATGTATCGTTTCCTTTTAATGCCAAAATTAATCTTTCCATTTCTGCACAATTTGCTACTTTTTTGAATAATCATTTCCTCTGGTGGAATATGAGGTTGCTTCCAACATTGCACAAAGGCCAGTCTGGCCGCTGTCAAAATATGTACTGTTGTGTACTTCACTTTTTTTGAGAGTTATTTATTAAAAATCCCTAATAAAAAGAATTCTAGTTTAAATTCGATCTGTTCTGTTGTCATTTCCTCCAACCATTTCCTAATTTTCTGCCAATATTTTTGAGCCTCTATGCACGACCACCACATGTGAAAGAAAGTTCCCTCCTTTTTTTTACATTTCCAGCAATTCGGATTCATGTTGGGGTGCATTTTCTCTAATCTCGAGGGAGGAAGGTGCCATCTATAAAACATCTTGTAGACATTTTCCTTGTAGGCTGCCAATTTTGTGATTTTGTTGTTTCTACTCCAGACTTTCTCCCATTCTATTAAGGTGATACTATGTCCTATATTCCTACTCCAGGCTATCATATTCCCTTTGACAATTTCTTCCTCTAATTCTGCTTCTAGTAAATAATTATAACATTTTGTTATATTTTTTTATCTGGGCCTAATAGAATTTTGTCTAATTGCTGAAGTTTATTATTGATTCCAAATTCTTTTTTATCCTGTTTGTATCTACTCTGAACTTGAAGATATGCCAATCTATCAGTTTGTACTCCCTGGTCTTGAAGATCTAGCCACAATTTCAAATTTCCTTGCACATCCAATAAGTCCTTATATTTAATAATCTTAGTAATATCCAAATTATTTGGATGGATCATCACTTCCATTATTGAAATACAGATTGGTTTCTTTAAATAATGTTTTTTTCCTTATTTTCTTCCAGTTGGTCAGTAATGCATCTCTAATTAAATGTCTGTGGAAGTATTTCTGAGTGGTTTTCCCGATATCCCATAAAAAAGCATACTACCTCCTCCGTAAGTTGTGGTCTTCTAAAATTAATATTCTCTTGTTTGTTAAATTCACCCATTCCTTCAACCATATTAAAGAGGCCGCACTATAGTACAACTCCCAGTTTGGAAGGGCCATCCCCCCTGCTCTTCATATCTTGCATTGCCTTTAAATTTATTCTCTGTTTTTTCTTTTGCCAAATGAATGTTGTGATTATTTTGTTAAGTTCTACAAAATACTTTTTGTGTACTTTAATTGGTATCGTCTGAAATATATAAAGAAATTTTAGGAGAATAGACATATTAATCGTAGCAATCCTACCTAGTAGTGAAAGTTGCAGTTTACCCCACGTTTCTAGATCCTTCTTTACCTTTTGCAATAGTTTGTCATAATTATTTTCCTTTAGTGTTTTGCAATGTGCTATCAGCTATATTCCCAAGTATTTAACTTTCTTTATCACTTGAAATCCCATGACCTTTTCTAGTTCTAACTTCTGTATTCCTGTTAGATTTTTAGTCATTAATTTCATTTTCTTTCTATTAATTTTTAATCCTGCAGCTATTCCAGATTGTTCTAATTCGTTCATCAGTTTTTGTCCTCTTTCAATTGGCGCTCAAATAAAAAAATCATGTGATGCAAACACTTGCAGCTTATATTCTTCTTTCTTAACCTTTAATCCTTTTATGTCTGGGTTTTGTCTGATATATGTTAGTAATGTTTCCAATGATAATATGAAGAGCAGGGGTGAGAGTGGGCAACCCTGTCTGACTCCTTTCTCTATTTTAATTGGGTGGGTATATTCCTTATTTATCGTAATGTTCACCTGTTGTGTATCATATATAATAGTTATAATATTTTCAAATTTGGTGCCTAAGTTCATATTATAAATTCTTTGGATTAAAAATTGCCAATTCAAGTTATCGAAGGCCTTCTGTTCATCTAAAAACATAAGGGCTATTTGTTTTTTGGGATGGGCTTCATAAAATTCCAGGACATCTAGTACTATTCTTAAATTATTCCTGATCTGTCTGTTCAGGAGAAATCCATTTTGGTCTTGATGAATAAAATCATTCAAAATTCTTTTTAATCTGTTTGCAACAATAGAAGCGAATATTTTGTAATCTGTGTTTAGCAAGGAAATTGGCCTGTAGTTTTGTATATATCGTGGAATAGCATTGATCCAGATCTGCAAAACCAGAGTTCTTCCATTAGGATCCGATTATATTAACTCTGCTTTCATGTCCTCTTTCACAAACACTGCAATCTCTTTCTTTTTTCCAGCATCTGCTGGTGCAGTAAATAGCTTCCCTAATTTCGGGCATTCTAAATATTTTTCATCAGATTTCTTTATATGAGTTTCTTGTAAGCATACTATGTCAGCGTTTTGCTTGATTAATTTAGCTATTGTCCTTTTCCTTTTTATTGTAGAGTTTAAACCATTTATGTTAATTGACAATATTTTCCTTTCTTCTTCTGTTGTTAGCTTTGTTTCGCTCTTTGTCTTGTGACTTGTCTGGTTTCTCTTTGTGCCTGAGAATGTATCCAATCTTCTTCTCTTTCCTGGCATGGTTGACTATTTCCCTGATTTCCTAAAGCTCCATATCTATTCTTATGTTGGTCTTGATTTTCTTGGAAATTTCTTTCCAATTCGTCCTTACTGCTCTGCTCTTCCGGGCCTACCAACCATTCATAAAATTCCTGGGCCTTTCTCATAGTATCTATTTTAATTTTCCTTTCCTCCCACGAAACTAACATCCCCTCTGGGATTAACCATTTAAATACGATTCCTTTTTGATTTAACTGAGCCACTAAAAATTTATAGTCTCGTCTTTGATCTCTTACTCTTGGTATTTGTTTGAGGACCAAGACTTCGTTGCCTTTATACATAATTGATTCTTCTCTTGATATCTTGTATATGATATCCTGGACGTTCCTTCTCGTGAATCGTATATGGACTTCTCTTGGGCATTTGTGGTGTCTCGCATAATTTGTACTAACTCTGTAGATTCCATCAAACTCTCTCAAGATGTCATCTTTGTCCTTTTCCAATAGTTCCGCCAATATTTCTGCCATTACTTGTTCCAAAACTTCTTCTCTTGATTCTGCTATATTCTGGAATCTCAAGTATGTAGCAGCTTTATCCATCTCTAGGTAAATCAAGGAATCCTCCATTTCCTTTTGGATGATGATGATGATGATTGGTTGGTTGCACAGTAATCCAGATATTTAGAGTGAAATTGGCATTGTTTCCACCTACCCGGTCTTTCCAAAGCATTTGGGATAGGCAGATGTTGTGGTTTGATGATGTTAAAGCTATTGTTGCAAGATGGAACTGTTCCAAGCAAAGCTGCCTTTGAAATTAACACAGTGATCTTGTCAATGCCAATGGTGTTCAAGTGGTGAACTAGATGTTTTCTGTATTGCACCTGAGGCACCGATTACTATTGGCACTCTCTTTGCTTTCTTTTTCCACAGTCATTATATTTCTCTTTGCAGGTCTTTGCATTTTGTGATCTTCTCTAAGTTCTTTCTCTTCTGTTGTGCTGTCTCCAAACACTGCCCCATCCACTCTCAGAAACTTTCATCTTCCTTATCATTAGTATTAATTCTTCCCAATGCCCTAATAAAGCACTTCATAAAAACCCTGGATAATTAGGTGGTAGCTTTAGCTGTCCATTAGCTGTTCCATTGATTGGAACATCCAGCTGATATTGCACTCACTAGTACTTTGTGTCAAAGCAATAAGTTCATGATGCCAGAAGGGTTTTTTTTTTGTTTTACCAGTCACCCAGGAAGTACCCTATGGTTGGGTCAGCTTCTTTGAGTGAGTGGGTGGTTTCATTGCCTTTGAAGGAAGCTGGAGTGTGCCCTCTATTTAAGAAGCAATAATAGCCCTAATCAATTAATGTCCAGTTTTCAATCATCCCGTTTTAGAGAAGGTAATACATAGTGATTGGACTTCCACTGCAGAGGACATGGCAAATGTGTATTATTTAGATTCATTTACTAAGAAATAAGGAGGTATTTCCTGACAGTTAGAACAATTAATCAGTAGAACAACTTGCTTCCAGAAGTTGTGGGTGCTCCAACACTGGAAGTTTTTAAAAAGATGTTGGATAACCATTTGTCTGAAGTGGTATAAGATTTCCTGCCTAACCAGGGGTTGGACTAGAAGACCTCCAAAGTACTTTCCAACTATGCCATGCCATGCCATGCCATGCCATGCCATGCCATGCTATGCTATGCTATGCTATGCTGTCTTGTCCTGTCCTTTCCTATCCTATCCTAACCTATCCTATTCAGATTCCAAGGTGGGGTTTAGTATTGAATTTGGTCAGAGTTGATGATTATGTATGGCATATTCCCAGAATGGGAACTGTGTTTCTTGATCTCTCAGCAGCTTTTCACCTGGGATGTCTACAGCATTGTAACTTCTGCCCTCTGGGATCACCTCCATTCTAGATTTATGAAGTTCCCACCTTAAGGTCATTCACAAAACTATTGAGGACTTGATGATTTTCCCAAGCCTTGGAGAGGAAGGAATTGTAGAGTCCTCTTACATCTTTTTCCTGTTTTTGTACTAAGTTCTTCTGGTCAGCTGTAATATGTTTCTCTCTGTGTATGTGTCTCTCCATGTGTGTATTCTTAGCTTTAAGATGCCCAGAACCGTTTGGGAAAGAGACAACCTATACATCAAATCAATCAGCAATTTAGCTAGCTAAATCCAGAAAGTCACTAACTCTGCTCATCTGTAATTTGGTTCTTTGAAGTCTGCTTGACGGAATCTGTAGACCTTAACTTCAAAATTGCACCCTGCACTAATCTTAGAGAGATATTTATGCGAGTGAGACTTGAACAGCTTGACACAATGGTCAGATATGGGAGATTCCATTCTATACCCTACAATGAACATCTCTTCATTTGTGGAGCTGCAGAGGTAGAAGACCTGGCTCACATCCTATTTGATGGTAGCCTGTATAAGAGGGTGAGAGGCAGCTACCCCGGTCTCTATACCAAACAAATGACCCATTGGGATCCCCATATCAAGACAACTTACCTTATGTGTGGCCAGAATCTGAAAATAACATTTAACACAGCACAGTACTTGAGCAAAATGGTTCGGTTGAGATGGGCATACATGGGACTGATTGGGATGGATTGTAGGGGTGATTCCAAAATATAACTTTATCATAATTTATTTATCTATATATTAAATCATTGTATTTTATTCCAATTTCTTTTTAAATCGTATTTTATTCCAATTTCATTTTAAATCATATTTTATTCTAATTTCATTTTAAATTGTAATTTATCCAATTCCATTTTAATTTGTTTTTGTCAGATTTTAATAATAATTTGTGTCTGAAAAATCTGCACTTTGATATGGCCCAAGGGTTAATCAAGAAAGTATAGCTGCACCCTGCACTAGAAAAAAATAGGTGGACAAATTGGGAAGGAACAACAACAACAACAACAACAACATATTTACCTTTATACATAACTCTGTTCAGAAAAGACTTCCCTTTCTGCGGTGATTAAATAAATGGGGATCTTCTTCAGAGATACTAAAATTCTACACTGCATATCTAATTAAGAGTCATCACTCTGCTGTCAAACATATACAGTAAATATCTGTGTAACCCATTCCAGAATCTTAATGGGGGAAAGACATGATCCCAATTGAAAACTGTTCACCACAACTCATTAACAAGCCATAAAGTTCACCATAACTCAAGAACTAATGCTTGCACGTGGTTTGGGAGTTCTGAATGCAAATTTGACTCCCAAATTAATGATTCAGAAATGTCTATTTCTCAAATGAAAAAAAAAATAGAATAGAATAGAATACTTTATTGGGCAAGTGTGATTGGACACACAAGGAATTTGTCTTGGTGTAAATACTCTCAGTATACATAAAAGAAAAGATACCATTCGTTAAGAATCAAGAATCATAACATACAACACTTAATGATAGTCATAGGGTACAATCAGCAATCAAATCATACTTGGAAACAGTCAATATAAGTCATAAGTATACAAGCAACAAAGTTACAGTCCTACAATCACAAGTGGGAGGGGATGGGTGATAAGAATATCTTATACCACCAGCCTTGAAATTCTAGACCTAGAAAACCTAGAACTACGCCACCTTCGGTCTGATCTAAGTATAGTATATAAAATCATACATTGCAATGTCCTACTTGTCAATGAATACTTCAGCTTCAACCATAACAATATAAGAGCAAACAATAGATACAAACTCAAGGTTAATCAAACTTGATTCCAGGAAATACGACTTCAGCAAGAGAGTGGTCAATGTCTGGAATACTCTACCTGACTCTGTGGTTTCTTCCCCAAACCCCAAAAACTTTAACCTTAGACTGTCTACTATTGACCTCATCCCTTTCCTAAGAGGTCTTTAGGGGGTGTGCATAAGTGCACCAACGTGCCTACCATCCCTGTCCTATTGTTTCTTTTATTTTTCTTATACATACCCATTTCATGTATTCATAATTATGTATATACTTATACTTATTAACTTGTAAGCAATTGACAATCTGACAAATAAATAAATAAACAAATAAATAAATAAAATAAAGGAGTGATGATAAGATTAACAATAGTAGTAGTGCAGACTTTGTAATAGTTGAACAGTGTTGAGGGAATTATTTGGTTAGCAGAGTGATGGATTTCGGGAAAAAATTGTTCTTGTGTCTAGTTGTTCTGGTGTGCAGTGCTCTATAGCATTGTTCTGAGGGAAGGAGTTGGAACAGTTTATGTCCAGGATGTGAGAGGTCTGTAAATATTTTCACAGCCCTCTTTTTGACTCGTGCAGTATACAGGTCCTTGATTGAAGGCAGGTGCGTGGCAATTGTTTTTTCTGCAGTCCTAATTATCCTCTGAAGTCTGTGTCTGTCCTGTTGGGTTGCAGAACCAAACTAGACAGTTATAGGGGTGCAGATGATAGACTCAATAATTCCTCTGTAGAACTGGATCAGCAGCTCCTTGGGCAGTTTGAGCTTCCTGAGTTGGTGCAGAAAGAACATTCTTTGTTATGCTTTTTTGATGACGTTTTTGATGTTAAGTGTCCATTTTAGGTCATGTGATATAGTAGAACCTAGAAATTTGAAGGTTTCTACTGTTGATACTGTGTTGTCTAGTATTGTAAGAGGTGGTAGTATGGGAGAGTTTCTTCTAAAGTCTACCACCATTTTTATGGTTTTCAGTTCCAGATTGTTCCGGTTACACCACAAGGCATGTTGTATAACTTCCTGTCTGTATACAGATTCATCATTGTCTCGAATAAGACCAATCACTGTTGTGTCATCAGCAAACTTCATTATTTAACAGATGGATCATTTGAGATGCAGTCATTGGTATAGAGGGAGGAGAGAAGTGGAGAAAGCATACAGCCTTGGGGGGGCGGTGGGGGGCTGTGCTGATTGTACAGGTATCGGATGTGATGCTGCCTAGATTCACCTGCTGCTTCCTGTCTGTTAGGAAGCTTATGATCCACTTACAAGCATGTTCAGGTACCGCTAGTTGGTTTAATTTACTTAGAAGAGTGTCTGGAATGATGGTATTGAATGTTGAACTGAAGTCTACAAAGAGGACCCTTGCATAGGTATTTGGAGATTCAAGGTGTTGTAGGATGTAATGCAGAGCCATGTTAACAGCATCATCTGTCAATCTATTTGCTCGGTATGCAAACTGCATGGGATCTAACAGCAGATCCATGATGGTTTTCAGGTGGGATAGCATAAGCCTTTCAAAGATTTTCATAACTACAGATGTTAGAGCAACTGGTCTGTAGTCATTTAGTTCCTTGATGGAGGGCTTCTTTGGCACTGGGATGATAGTAGAGCGTTTGAAGCAGGAAGGAACATAGCACATCTCTAGTGATCTATTGAAGATTCGGGTGAAGATGGGGGCCAATTGGGCAGCACAGACTTTTTGAGATGCTGGAGAGGGCTAAGCTAATTTCTGGAAGAAGAAAAAGAAAAAAATGAAGTGCAAATTTACTTGTGAATTAGAAACACTTAGATGAGGCTATATTTTGGGGAATGTGGGTGTGGGGAAATGCAGCATTGACTCAATGCATTTTTAAAAACAGACTTATGGATACCATTTGATGGGGAAAAAGTATATGCACTGTATATTACCTTATTTTACTTAAAAATATACTCTGTTATGGATTAACAAAATAACAGGTTTGGGAGGGACCGTGGAGATCTTCTATTCCAACCCTCTGCTCAAGCAGAAGAACCTATATCATTTCAGACAAATGGTTATCCAATCTCTTCTTAAAAACTTCCAGTGTTGGAGCATTTACAACTTCTGGAGGCAAATTGTCCCACTGAATAATTGTTCCAACTATCAGGAAATTTCTCAGTAGTTCTAGGTTGCTTCTCTGCTTGATTAATTTCCATGCATTGTTTCTTTTCTTGCCTTCTGATGATTTGGTAAATAAATTAACCCCCTCTTCGTTGTGGCAGCCCTTCAAAACTTGGAACACTGCTATCATATCTGCTGTAGTCTTTCTGTTTATTAGACTACTACTAGACATATCCAGTTCCTGCAACCATTCTTCATACATTAGCCTCCCATCCCCTAATCATTTTTGTTGCACTGTTGAACTTTGGAATCAGGAGAGAACCTAAGATTAAATTTGTGTCATTTAAAAAGTTGTTAGGTATGTTGTCAGTACACTGAATTGTTTGGACTTTTGTTGATTGTCTGTTTTTGTTAATTTGCTTTGTTTGCTTTTAACTTGGCAATTGTTTAACAAAGTTGCTTCCTCAGGTGCACTTTATGGCTTCTTATTTATCCCACTCAATTTGTCTTCCTTCATACATTGGGGGATTCAACACAATTATTCTGGATGGATTTTGAAAATTACATGGTTTTTTTCTGCTCTTCAGCAGTCATTAATGTACTTAACTCCCCCTGTTATAAATCAACATAAAGAATTAATGGATTTATAGAGAGTAAAAACAGAGAAACATCTGATTACTTGAGCCTCCAGAGAAAAATCAGATGAATTGTTTTCCTTTGGAGTAGCAGAATAATCTGTGAATACAAAGAAACTTTTAAGTGTGTGTGACAAAGAGGTATCTCTCTCTCTCTCAGGATGTAGAATAAATGGCTTTTATAATAATCATATAAAATGCTTATATTTCAGAGCAGACATCATGCCTGCATAATTTTTAGCCTCTTTATGCAGATGCATCGCCACTACAATTGCACTGAAAGTTGTGTATTTTCCAAACTGGATTTTGATAGCTTATAGAGAATTTTGTTTGGTTGCCAAGTATCGTAATTGAAATAGAGGAAATAGAAGAAGTGGGATGCTGTTAGCATCCAGGAATTGGCTATGGCTAGTCTAGTGAAAAGAAGGATTAGGGAAAGCATAATTTATTTTATTTATTTATTTTTGTCAATTGATTATAAGATATTGACCACTCAATATCAACCGGTGTTCCAATATTTGAGGGGCTGCCACAAAGACAATGAGGGTCAACCTATTTTCCAAAGCACCAGAAGGTAGGACAGGAAGCGATGGATGGAAACTAATCAAGGAGAGAAGCAACCTAGAACTAAGGAGGAATTTTCTGACAGTGAGAACAATTAATCATTGCAACAGCTTTCTCCCAGAAGTTGTTGGTGCCCCATTGCTGGAGGCTATTAAAAAGAGACAGGACAACCACTTATCTGTAATGTTATAGGGTCTCCTGTTCAAAGAGGAGCTGTACTAGGAAACCTCCAACGTCTCTTCCAACTATGTTATTCTATGTTCTATCTATTTTTTTGTTCAAAGTGTTCCACTTTCCATTTAAATTAATTGATGGAGAACAATAGAAACTGGAATGGAATGATTCCCCTATTCACGAGAAAAAAAACAATAATTCCCATTGTCCTAGTATACCAAAATGATGAAATAGCTCTGTGAGCATACCTACCTATTGGGTCACACTAGAGAAGAACTAGAGTCAAGCGTGGATGAGTTCTCTGTCATAATGTGATTTGTATGGTTTGTCTTATCCGAACCTTACAAAATGTTTGGGTATATCCAATGTATTCATATTTTGGCAAGATATGCTTCACAGTCCTTGACCCAACATCCATCACTGAATTTGGCCCTTAGTATCAAGGAATCGTTTCCTCCCCCCAATTTTATGGGGAATGTTATGGTCCACCGGCAACTTGCAGAGATGGCAGCACAGTCGGACAGTGGGGAGGAACATAGGCCGGTCCAGGAGTCTGGGCAGGACTCAGATGAGGATTCCGTCTCTGATACAGAGATAGGGCCAGGACCATATGCTGAATCGGGAGCCTCCAGAATCTGACATCAGCGAGGCAGAGGAACAAGGGGAGCCTGTTCCCAGTGCAAGCACGCAGAGGGCTGCCAGAATGCAAAAACAGTTAAGACAAAAGGAGCAACTCCGGAGTAAGGCTTGGAGGTGATTAGCCCTCCCATAAGACATAAAGAAGGAGCAAAGGGACATGAACCTTTGTAGGAAGCAACTTGGTCGGTTTGAAACCTGAAGCTCGGTTTGGTCTTATACAACTAATTGGCAATTTAGTTGTTGGCAGCATTTCAAGAAAAATAAAGGTGCGTGCTTATCAGACTTATCCCAAAGGACTTTGGCAGACTTCTGTGGGACTGTTTACAAACTGTTTGAGACTCATTACCGGCTGTGAATGACTATACAGTCATTCACAGCCGTTGTAATAAAACAAAAGGTTTTTGGGACAAATGTGTGTTTGTTAATGTCTCAGGAAGCCTTGGTCAGAACATGGAGAAGCTCCAATCCAACTTTCCTCAACTTGGACATCTTCCTGGTGCATGAATCTCCATTCCCAAGACTTTCCAATTCAACTTGCCCATCACTCCATAATTCTGGAGGGCTGAAGACATTTGGAAAGCACCAAGACTGGGGACATTTTTTCAGGCTTTAAGGCATCTCTACTAGTTTCTTCCCCACCCTGGCCATTTCTGTCACAATCTGGATGTGAAAGGTTATTAAGAAAGGCACTGAGTGTACTTTTCCCCAAGGAATTCTAAATGCAACTTGATTTGTAATCTTGACAGTTATTAAACCATTCAGAAGATCAACAAATCAAATGCAACTTGTGATTAGTGGAAACAGGACAGGAGAACCAACACATTCTATCATGCTTCCATTTTTATTTTGCTTTATTTTATGGCTCTTCAGAAGCAATTTAACTTACAGCATTAGAAACAGCTTATGCAACTGCAACAAATCACTTCTGCTCATAAATTATTATTTCTATTAAATGAAGTAATACTGAAGGTAGGTGCACAAATTGGTGTTCGTTACACTTTATTATATATAATGTTACATTTAATTCCCACAAGGGTTGAATTAAGTAGTTAGGAAGTTGCTGTTCTCCAGTCAGTAAGCAAACTATTAGTTGGAGCTGCACTTTAATAAGGTTAAGGGCCTCTGTGTTTTATCATTTCAAATTATTTTATTACACCAACTTCCTCCTTGCTCCGGCATCTCTGACTAAGATGCATGGTGCTGTTGTCAGCCCCAGCACACTTGCTTTTCAGTTTATGATTTATGAGCTTAACAATTCATTATGCAATTTAAAAAAAAAAAGTGCAGAAACTTTGCAAAACAATGTAAAAGGCCTAAAGGAATTTGGGTAGAATTTACAGAATCCTGACTTTCTGATGAATCTCTTTCCAGAACTGTTTCCAACATATTTATGAAATGAAACCCTAACCACTACTACTACTACTACTACTACTACTACCAACAACAACAATAATAATAATAATAATAATAATAATAATTTTTAATATAATAATTCGACACAGTGTGTTGTCTGGATACAAATATCTTTGTTAAACAGTAATCAAAATTTATAACATCATTCATTACGTTGGTATTGATTCTACAATATTAAAATAGTAATATTCCACATATTAATTCTACAATATTAAAATAATAATATTCAACATACTAATCATAATATTTGCTTATCTCTTTTAACGTATCCTCTTTATTTTGTTTCCCTGTTTCTAACTTCCATTTTTGTTATTTAACCATTGATAAAATAAATCCCATGTCATACAATATTCAATTTGCTCTTTCTCTTAATTGCAAGTATTAGTCTGTTCATTTCTGTGCATTCTAATATTTTCCTCTCTTCACTCTTCCAGCTTTGTGCAAATACAATTCTAGCAGCAGTTAATATAAGAATAAGGGAAACTCTTTGAGCCTCCTGGGGTAGAAATTATAGACTTTGAATTGTTGCGGTTGGTTGAGGCATGGATTTCTAGTGTTTTTGCTTATTGATTTCTATACACATCTCTTTCATTTTACCCTTTAAGATGAGGGGATGGGGCTATGGCCCCTTTACAACCTGTGGATTTCAACTCCCAGGATTCCTTAGCCAGCCATGCTGGAATTCTGGGAATTGAAGTCCAAAAGTCATAAAGGGGCCGTAGTTGCTCAGTTTTTCAGGTTTTAAAGTCAGATTGAAATGCCCATTTATCTTCCAGCATCCTGTATCCCTCCCTCAATTCTTTTCTTTCTTCTGTGTTTTTCAGAAGTGATTTGCTCTGCATTCCTAATCCTACTGCATTTCAATTTTCTGGATTCTTTTACTTTCCCATCTGTCCTGTTCTTGTTCTTGCTAAGCATACTACTGTGAGATCTCAGCTGGACTTTTGAATGAAATCTAATAGCCAGTGTTCATAACCCAACTGGGAAAAATTTTATGTTGTACCAGTAAAGGAGAATATTTGTAGCTCAGGGTTGAAATGAAGGGTCCTTGATATTCTCTGAGCTTGGTTTATGTGTGTGTGTGTGTATGTGTTTTGTAGACATTTCATTACCCAAACTGGGTATCACACCCAGCACTGATAATGTTACCTAGTTTGGGTAATGGAATATCTGCAAGAAAACAACCAAGCTCAGAGAAAATCAAAGTTCTGTATTTGGATAGGGAATATGAATCATATGGATCTAATGGTTCATTCCACTGTATTCAAATTATATTTCCCCCCTTTTGCTTCTGTTAAATTCCTCAGCAGAAGATAAAACTGCATTTTCAGGCATACCTCAGTTTATTTTATAAGCAGAAAACTCTATTGAGTAAAAAAAATTGGCTAAGCCTACTACAAGGCTAAGGGTTTGTGGTCCAAATGAGATTGCAGAGACAAAAGGGGTCAAGTTCTGCAAAACATTGATATTTGTGGGTTCAGGATGAAAGATGTAGTATACTATTTGTTGAGGAAGTAAGGTTTAATTGAGAAGTTTGTTTGGAAGAGCTAAAATGAGTCTCAGGTGGAATAGGAATGGAACCTGGATGATGCTAATAGAGACATGAACAGCAGTGCTGAAAATGTTTTGTTTCCAGGCAAGGGTGAGATTCAAATTTTTTAACAACCGATTCTGTGGTTGTGGCGTAGTCGGTGGGTGTGGCTTGGTGGTCATGTGACTGGCTGGGCATGGCCAACTCAACATCACTCACATTGAGGCACGCATCTCCTCACCTGGCCTCTCATGACTGTGGGGATGCTGCAACAGTTGTAAGTGTGAAAAATGGTCCTAAGTTACTTTTTTCAGTGCCATTGTAACTTTGAATGGTCACTCCACACAAGCAAAGTACCAGCAAAGTACCTTCTTCTATTGCCCTCAATCGTTCCCAGCATTCGGCTCTTCTCCAGTAAGTCTTTCCTTCTCATTAAGTGGCCAAAGTGTTTGAGTTTCATCTTCAGGATCTGACCTTCTAAAGAGCAGTCAGGGTTGATCTCCTCTAAGGACTGACCAATTCAATCACCTTGCAGTTCAAGGGACTTGCAGTACAGCCATAAGTATTCTGTCCTGATTTATAAAGTCTGTCTTACATCTATATTTTAAGATTTCTTTCGGTTAACCATTCTTCCCCATTTTTTATGCAAAATTCTACCTTCTGAAAGGGGGAGGAAATTAAACTAGGCAAATGGTGGCTTTCAACTGGGAATTATTTTAGTCTGTAACGTGTCTAGGTACTATTCTAAGAGGGAAGAAAGCAAACACAATACAGCATCTTTTATGCTTGGATTACTAACATAAATGAATCAGACTTTTTCTTACAATGTTAAATTTCAGTCTATACTACTGGGCTCATAAGGATCAGCAATTTTCCTCCTCTCTCAATATTGAACTGCATTTATGACATATGACTTCATGATAAAGGAACTGTGGAACAATTGCATTGTAAATCAATTGTGATCAAATTTAGTTTCCATTTTCTTCCCATTTGAGGGAAGATAAATCATTTTCTTAAATTGCCAAGAAACTGTCCAGTGAATAACATTGGCATTATCCCCCTCCCTTAGTTTAAAAGATGTTTTATAAATAGCAAGGGGGGTGGAACAATGTCTGAGTTCATAAAAACCGTCAGTAGATTCGTAAGATTTTGTGCAAAGGAAACAAAGAAGCGATGGCATCTGTTTGTTGTTTATGTGGTTCAAGTATTTAATACCTAGACATTTAAAATATTTGTCTATCTATGTTCTGCATTGAATATTGCCTATCACTTTGATAGCATCCATCTTTAAAAAGAAACAAATTCTGTTTATGTTTCTCCCATAGCAGGTACATGTCTGTGGGTGGATAAAGTTATTGATGTTTGACCACAAAGGTTGTTTTCCCTTGATCCTGTGGTCATGAAAAGGGATGATGTCATTCTTTTTGTAACTCTGAAAATAGAACGGAGGCTTCTGAACCATGTGCAGTGGAGTTTTCCAAAAGAGCAAGTTCCCAAAAAGTCATGCTTGTTGAAAGGAATTCAATTTTGAACCTTTAAGTGAAATCCAATGCCATTGATTAGCTGACTAAGAGGTCCTGTGATGTGTGTTCCTTTCCAGACTTTGATAGATAGGCTGTTCAGCTTATTTATTTATTTATTTATTTATTTACGATTAAGAAAGACCTCTTTGAAATTTAGCTCATTGAGGAGCATTCATTCTTAACTCCAATCTTGGTTCTTCGGTAACCTTCAAGAAAGATGCTGAGAACAGAGGAGAAATAGATATGTAAGAGCCACAGTGGTGGTGCAGTGGTTAGAATGCAGTACTGCAAGCTACTTCTGCTGACTGATGGCTGCCTGCAATTTGGCAGTTCGAATCTCACCAGACTCAAAGTTGACTCATTAATGAAGATATTGAAGGGCCTAAGATGGAACCTTGTGGCATCCCACTGCTTACTTCCCTACATGTAGGCTTAGACCCATTAAGGACTACTCGTGAAGTATGGTTTGTATCAGGCTACCTTTCTGATGACTGAGAGTCAACACCATGTTAATTAATAAACAGTTTAAGCAGGGGTGGAAATCTATCCACCAGAAGAGGGGGAGTTCTAGTACTACCTCAAGCAAAGCTGGGTGACTTTGTGGCAGTCACACATAGCCATGAGAAGAAGGCAATGACAAACCATCTTGCCAATAAAATTGTAGGGATGTATCTGGGTAATCACCTAGATTGACTCAACATTGACTCAAAGGGTCTTGATAGGAATCTGAAAGCCATAAGAAAAACTCAGGAATAGCCAGATTTCCACATCTTCTTTAATTTTATAATACTGTTTGCAATTCAGGAACACATTAAAATTGTATAGTTAAGGAAAATACACATGCTGGAAAAAAAATTACCTATTTGAGGAAGTATCTCATGCAAAATAAGGAACTAGGAAAGGTATGAGGAAAAGGAGCTATTAGGAGATAAGCTAAAGCCAATGTCTATTTCCATCTAAGAAACTGATATAGGATTTATATATGGGGTGAATTTACAATAAGTGAAGTTGACTGCTGATTTGTCCCATCTATATACTAACCTACTCTGACCCAGCTTAATATTTTGAGATCAGCCAAGGTGAACTGGATAGAAGTAGAAATTGAATTAGAGGATAAAAGGTGAAAAATGAAAAATGAATTTCCAATTCTTCATTTGCTAAGTCTCTGTCATAAAACAATTGTATATGTTTTGTGGGGTAGAGGATTTTGTTATTGGTAACTTCTGACCAGAGGTGTTACTGGTAGAGACTTGAGAGAAGGTGCCACGTGGTGACCTACACAATGTACCTACACAATGTACCTACACAATTTTGAGCAAGAGAAAGATAGAATGCAGAATAACAGTTGGGAGTGACCTATGAGATCTTCTAATTCACTTGGAAGTGAATGTGATAAAGAGGATGTGGACAGCTGACCAACCCCTAATGGTGATTCAGTCAACTTTGCCATTTCTGGATCAGTTTCCCACGCCTTCATCTTCTTCTTACTGTCTTCCCCCAGTTGTTCCTGAATCTTTTTGAAGTCTGAGCTTCCCACTATGCCAACTTTCACCTTCTGCTGCAAAGCCTGTAGGAAATTTGCCATCTCAGAAGTGATTTTCTGGATTGGTTGAGGAAAGAGAAATGGGTGTGTCAATCAGATCAAACAGGGATTCCAGCAACACTCGCAAGCTCTCTTGATGATGTATTTAGTATTTATTTGAGTTGTCAATCACTTACAAGATACAGGTAAATATAGATTTGGAATAAATATAGTTTTGGAATAAATACAGTTTTGAATACATGAGATACAGGTGAAACTTGAAAAATTAGAATATCATGCAAAATTAGAATATTGTGAAAAGGTTCAATATTCTAGGCTCAAAGTGTCCCACTCTAATCAGCTAATTAAGCCATAACACCTGCAAAGGGTTCCTGAGCCTTTAAATGGTCTCTCAGTCTGGTTCAGTAGGAAGCACAATCATGGGAAAGACTGCTGACCTGACAGTTGTGTAGAAAACCATCACTGACACCCTCCATTAAGAGGGAAAGCCTCAAAAGATAATTGCAAAAGAAGTTAGATGTTTTCAAAGTGCTGTATCAAAGCATATTAATAGAAAGTTATGTGGAAGGGAAAAGTGTGGAAGAAAAAGGTGCACAAGCAGCAGGGATGACCGCAGCCTGGAGAGGATTGTCAGGAAAAGGCCATTTTATTGTGTTCTTTCAGCCACTAATTTAATTATTTTTAAATCTATTTTAAATTCTATTTATTATGTGGTTTTATCTTGGCTGTACACCGCCCCGAGTCCCATTGCGGGAGAGGGGGCGGTATAAAAATTTAAATAAATAAATAAATAGTGTTGGGGACTTTCACAAGGAGTGGACTGAGGCTGCAATCAGTACATCAAGAGCCACCACATACAGACGGACCCTGGACATGGACTTCAAATGTCGTATTCCTCTTGTCAAGCTAATTCTCTTGCTCCTGAACAGCAAACAATGTCAGAAGCGTCTTACTTGGGCTAAAGAAAAACAGAACTGGTCTGTTGCTCAGTAGTCCAAAGTCCTCTTTTCTGATTAGAGCAACTTTTGCATCTCATTTGGAAACCAAGGACCCAGAGTCTAGAGGAAGAATGGAGAGGCACACATTGCAAGATGCTTGAAGTCTAGTGTGAAGTTTCCACAGTCTGTGTTGATTTGGGGAGCCATGTCATCTGCTGGTATTGGTCCCCTGTGCTTCATTAAGTCCAGGGTCAATGCAGCCGTCTACCAAGAGATTTTGGAGCACTTCATGCTTCCTTCCACAGACAAGCTTTATGGGGATGCTGACTTCATTTTCCAGCAGAACCTGGCACCTGCCCACACTGCAAAAGCACCAAAAACTGGTTCAATGACCATGGAATTAATGTGCTTGATTAGCCAGCAAACTCCCCTGACCTGAACCCCATAGAGGATCTATGGGGCATTGCCAAGAGAAAGATGAGAGATACAAGACCGAACAATGCAGAAGAGCTGAAGGCCGCTATTGAAGCATCCTGGTCTTCCATACCACCTTAGCAGTGCCACAGGCTGATAGCTTCCATGCCACACCGCATTGAGGCAGTAATTGCTGCAAAAGGGGCCCAAACCAAGTACTGAGTACATATGCATGCTTATAGTTTTGCAGAGGTCCGATATTATTCTATGTACAATCCTTGTTTTATTGATTGCATGTAATATTCTAATTTTCTGAGATTGTGGATTTGGGGTTTTCATGAGCTGTAAGCTATAATCATCCCCATAATGACAAATCATGGCTTGAACTATCTTGCTTTGCATGCAATGAGTCTATCTCATATATTAGTTTCACCTTTTAAGTTGCATTACTGAAATAAATGAACTTTTGCACAATATTCTAATTTTTCGAGTTTCACCTGTAGATACTTATAAGAAAAATAAAAAGAAACAATAGGACAGGGACGGTAGGCATGATTGGTGTGCTTAAGCATTCCCCCTACAGGCCTCTTAGGAAGGGGGTGATGTCAATAGTAGATAGTCTAAGATTAAAGTTTTTGGGGTTTGGGGAAGAAACCACAGAATCAGATAGAGTATTCCAAACATTGACCATTCTGTTGCTGAAGTCTTATTTTCTGCAGTCAAGTTGGGTACAGTTAACCTTGAGTTTGTATCTACTGTGTGCTCTTGTATTGTTATGATTGAAGCTGAAGTATTCATTTGCAGGTAGGTTGTATGATTTTATATACTATATTTAGATCGAACCGAAGGCGGCGTAGTTCTAGGTTTTCTAGGTCTAGAGTTTCAAGTCTGGTGGCATAAGGTATTCTGCAATGAGTAGAGGAGTGGAGAACTCTTCTTGTGAAATATTTCTGGACTTTTTCAACTGTGTTAATATCAGATACGTAATGTGGGTTCCAGACTGATGAGCTGTATTCAAGTATAGGTCTAGCAAATGTTTTGTATGCTCTAGTTAGTAGTGTGATATTACCAGAGAAGAAGCTACATAGGATTAGATTAACAACTCTCAATGCCTTTTTGCTTATGTAGTTACAGTGGGCTCTAGCACTTAGATCATTTGAGATGTGTACTCCAAGGTCCTTGACAAAGTTTGGATCCTCAACAAGGTCTTGATTATTTAGCTTGTATTTTATTTTCTGATTTATTTTTTTTTTGCCAATATGTAAGACAGAGCATTTATTTGTTGAGATTTGAAGTTACCATTTGATTGACCATTCTGATACATAGTCAAGGTCTTTTTGGAGGGTAGTAGTATTGTCTGTGGTATTGAACAGCTTTACATCATCAGCGAAGAGAAGGCAGTTGCTCTTAATATGATCACAGAGGTCATTTATGTAGAATATGAAGAGAGTTGGTCCTAAAATACTGCCTTGGGGGACACCACTGTTGACAGGTACAGAATTTGATAGGATGCTCCCAGTTTTGACCATTTGTTATCTGTTTGACAGGAATGCTTCTATCCAGTTATGTAGGTGTCCAGATATACCATAAGATTTTAGTTTTAGTGGTAGTCCCTTTAGTAGTAGTCCCTTTTCAAGCAGTCATCCCTATACAATTTCAAACAAGTAGCTGCCCAATCTCCTCTTAAAAACCTCCATTCATGGACCACCCACAACTTCTGAAGGCAAACTGTTTAATTGTTCTCACTGACCAGACATTTCTTCTTAATTCTATGTTTAGATCTCTCTTTGATAAGTTTCTATCTTGCACTTCTTGTCTTACCCTCAGGTGCTTTGGAGAATAGGTTGACTTTCTTTGTGACTTTGAGATATGTTGTTGAGTCTTTGAGATATGATTCTATGAATCAAATGAGAAATACTTAAAAGCTTGGTATTTTACCAAGCTCCATAAAAGATGCCATCCAATGATACTCTGGTATTTGTTTCCCATTTGTCAATCAGGATAAACAAACAAAACTTCATCTCTGGTAAAGACCATCATTTGTTAATAACACAAAATGTCAGAATGTTCATGTTTCTCCAAAATGAAAGCACTTGATCAGGATATATTTATTACTAAGATTTTCATCAGAGCTGCTGAGAAGGTTGACTTCTCAGCAGGTTGACTTCTCAGCACCATGGGTGCTTTATCCAATGGTAACCTTGAAATACTTCAATACAACAAACTGCATGCTCATTTCCAGTTGCTGGAACAAGTGCATCCAATCACTGCAAACAACAAATGCACATCTGCTGAAACAACATATATATGTATGTTATTTTTTTTTGGGGGGGGGAGGGGGGGAGAAAGAAGAATAAGCATTGCCTGAATGGATTAGTACAAAAAAAAGAAGTTTTTTTTGTACTAATCCATTTTGTACTTGCCATTACAAAGATAAGTTTTTTTGAGAGAGACAATGCTATTACAGTCATCTGGAAAAGAGCAATTACAAATATTTGCCATATATCGTTACAGCAGTGAATTGAAGTCAGGATTAGTCATTGTTGGAATCGAAGAATAAGATTATCTGGGGTGCATGATTTGTCTGTTTTGCTATTTAATAGTGACTGGAGGGCACCAAATGATTCATATTTGCAAGGAAAACAATGATAAGAGCAATAGAGATTTGCCAACAGAGAAACTGGGGGTTACTTTGTAACAACAGTAGATTAACCCTTGGCTTGATATAAATATCTTGAGACCTTGGGTTGAAATGTTGCATCATTTGCGAATTAATCTTGCTTGGGTGGTGGTTAGTTTATTTTTAGTGTCTCAAACCAAATGATGATTATTTCCCAATACATTCCTTCTGATTCTGAACATCCACCATATTGTTGGTTTTTGCTGTTGATAGGATTTTAGAGAAACAGACTGGAACTGTTTGGCTAACAAATGGGAACTACTCTACTTATTAAATCTGGCAGAAACTTGGTTATTTGTGAAAACTATTAAGAATTATGTTGTCTTACTTCAGACATTATTCTGAATATCAGCATGGAAAAAAGGACTAGCAGCAGGGGTGGGATTCAACTTTTTTAAAAACCAATTCTGTGGGGGTGGCTAAGTTGGTGGCTTGGTGGTCATGTTACTGGCTGGGCGTTGCCAACTCAATATAATTCACATCGAGGTACGCATCTCCTCGCCTGGCCTCTCATGACATGTGGGATGCTGCAACAGTCGTAAGTGGGAAAAATGGCCATAAGTCATTTTTTTCAGTGCCATTGTAACTTTGAATGGTCACTCCACACAAGCAAAGTACCAGCAAAGGAGCGGAAAAAAACTCCAGAGACGTTCCTGAGACAGGAAGTCTAGTCCTGCCAAGAATGTAATAAGGGTTAATGGAGAGGCAGTTTCTGTAAGCAACACCAGAATGTTTCCTTCCTGCCTTCCTTACAGGATTAGACCAGTAATTTCTTCTAACAACTGGTTCTCCGAACTCCTTAGAATGTTAACAACCGGTTCTAGCGAATAGGTGCGAACTGGTAGAATCCCACCCCTGACTTACAGCTAGGGAATATTGAAAGGAAACTTATCAGAAAATTCAGAAACATTAATGCTCTATCATTCATTGTTAGATTAAGTTCAAAAACATCCTACTTCCTGTGTTCTATGAGCAGACTTTGAAATAGTCTTGCTTGCCTTAATGACTGAGTGTTGTTTTCCACTGTATCATGTCTATGTACCACAGCCCAAAGCAAGAATTAACAATGGCCAGTAAATTTTCTGACTGTTTCCACTGGAGTAGAGATATGAACAGAAGTAGCACTTATTCTACTTCTCTTTTATCTTCCTTATTATTTTGCTTTGGCTTCCACTCTGAGTACAATTGGAAAGTTCTAAGTAGCAACTAGTTTTGGAGTACTTGCTTCCAGTCAAAAGTAAGGGGGGAAAATCCCAGATCTGGCAACCCTCCAGGGAGTTGCCAATTCAACTAAATAGGAAAATGGAAGATAAGTTGTTTGCTTTTAGCAGTCCGAAGATTATTATTTTATTCACATTTGTTTGGGAGAAGTTCCTAATGGATTTACTGTATTTTATTTCAGTGTGAAAATTCTATATCTCCTAAAAAACTTTTCTAATACATACAAGTTAGAGTTAACCCTATGCTTTCTCAGTCCCAAATTAGCAGAGGTTCATCCCCACAAGAACTCAAAAGTCCAAATGAAACAAAATCTTACAACGAAGAATGAAGCTTGAACATATTTCTAATTATTTACTGTACTAGGACTGCTGGTCCTAGTCCTGCCTGGTCTACTATGTTTAAGGGCAATTCCCTTATCTTCTCTGTCTTCCATTATTAAGAAACCAATGCCCTAAAGCAATTCATATACACCCTCTAAACTTCAGTTGGAAAACATTTGGATAGCACTATGTTGCCTATGTGATTATGGGCATTATATTGTTTAAGAAAGGGTTTTAACAAGACAAACACTTCACCTTGTAGTATAAAACAGAGAATGTTGAAAATATTTGTCCTTGAAGTAAATGATTTTACTAAATGAACTATACAACCCCAGATTTATCAATATGAAGAAAATCCTAGGAATTCATTCAGCAACATCCAATGAGCTAGTTATTATTCTGGGTTTAAAAAAACAACAACAGCAACTAGCAAACTTTTCTAATGCACACAAACTTTGATGAAACTCTTCCAGTACTTGAGGGGCTGCCACAGAGAAGAAGGGATTGTGTTATTGTCCAAAGCACTGAAGGCAGGACAAGAAGTAATGGATAGAGGATCATTAAAGAGAGATCCAACCTAGAACTAAGGAGAAATTTCCTGTCAATGAAAACATCAGTGGAATGGCTTACCTCTGTAAGCTGTGGTGCTCCATCATTGGAGGTTTTGAAGAAGAAGCCATTTGTGCAGAATAGTATAATATCTCCTGCTTGGACAAAGGTTGGACTAGAAGATATCCAAGGTCCTTTCCAACTCTATTATTCTATGTTCTATGAAGTGAATAATGTCCATTATTAGGAACCAAGCAAATCGGCAAATTTGTCAGATACTGGAATATGGAAGCATTCTCCTTATTTTAACTGCAGCACCTGGGGGTACCAACTGAATTCTCCTTAGAATTATGGATCAAGGTAATCCATGAAAAATTGGACTATTTATTGAATGTTGGTCACAATGACAAGGTGGGATTGTCATGTTTGAAGGCTGAGATTTTTTTGTTAGGTTTTTTTTTTTGAAAGATCTATATCTAAATTAAATCTACTCTAAAACTGAGGACAAATCCTCAGAAAATATTTCTTTGAAAAATGAAAATAAATACCCCAGCAGGTTGAGCTTCTAATGGGAGATGGTTTCTCTGTTTTCTTTCTGAAGAATGAAATGTCTTCATTACCACTGATGTGAAGAGGGAAGACCTGGGTGGTGTGTCTCCCCTTTAATTCATTTCTTCTAGTACAAGCATTTCCAAACTTGGCAACTTTGAGACTTGTGAACTTCAACTCCCAGAATTCCACAGCCAGCATGGCTGGCTGAGGAATTCTGGGAGTTGAAGTCCACAAGTCTTAAAGTTGCTAAGTTTGGAGACCTCTGTTCTAGGACAATGCTTTCATTGTTGCACCTTAAAGAAGTAATGAGCCAATGTGAACATGTTTTAGATGAATCCTTCTTTCCTTAGGGAAGGCACATCACTGGAATCATGCCTTTAGGGCAGTCAGAAACTAATTGCATTCCTGTTTAATTATCTCAAGTTAAACCTCTTTGACAACTCATGGTGGTTTATGCAGGTCATCTTATTAAACACAGATCTACTTCCTTGACTCAATAGGCCAACTCTGTGTGAATCATCATTATGGTGTTGGGTCAATAGATAATAGATAGCTTCTATCACTTTCTGTTTCCCTTTTATGTCTGTTTATCCTTTATGCTGCATCTGAAATGTATTTTCCAGACATCTGCAATCTGGAGTTTTCAATATTTAGAGGAAACAGTCTCAACTTTCCACCCACTCACCTATGAGTCATATTCAAGCTCCCCTGTACATAATGAGGTCCTGCACCATTTAAGTAAGGCACAGATTACAGATTAACAGAGTTGGAAGCAGGGGTGGGATTCAAAATTTTTAACAACCGGTTCTGTGGATGTATCTTAGATGGTGGGCATGGCTTGGTGATCATGTGACTGGGTGGACATGGCTTGGTGGTCATGTTATTGGCCGGGTGTGGCCAACTCAATATCACTCACATTGAGGCACACATCTCCCTGCCTGGCCTCTTGTGACTGTAGGGATGCTGCAACAGTCGTAAGTGTGAAAAATGGCCATAAGTCACTTTTTTCAGTGCCATTGTAACTTTGAATGGTCACTCCACACAAGCAAAGTACCAGCAAAGGAGAGGAAAAAAACTCCAGAGACGTTCTTGAGATAGGAAGTCTAGTCCTGCCAAGAATGTAATAAGAGTTAATGGAGAGGCAGTTTCTGTAAGCAACACCAGAATGTTTCCTTCCTGCCTTCCTTACAGGATTAGGCCAGTAATTTCTTCTAACAACCAGTTCTCCGAACTGCTTAGAATGTTAACAACCGGTTCTAGCAAATAGGTGCAAACTGGTAAAATCCTACCCCTGGTTGGAAGGGATCTTGTAGGTCATGTAGTCCAACCCCCTGCCCAACCCAGAGTCCTTACACTATTTATGACAGATGGCAGTCCAGGCTCTTATTGAAAGCTTCCAGTGCTTGGGGGGATTGGACTAGATGACCTACAAGGTCCCTTCCAACTCTGTTAATCTGTATCTGGTTGTTCAGAAAAAGGGTATGAACATTGTAATACCTTTATTTATTTCTGACAAGGTATGAAGCAAACATGAGAGAAAGTAGAACCCAAGCAACATCATTAAATTTTACTGCAACTGTAAATATAATTCAATAGTTTCCTCATTTTCTACCACATAAAAAATATGAGCATCATTATAGGTCATAATTGAGAGATAGAGGCTGCCTCACTCTCTAAGCATCCAAATGAGTAATTTGGCAGGCGGTTCTCCAATGTATCATTTTCACAATTAAAATGGAAATGAATTCAGTGCTCCATAAAGTTACTAAACATGGTATATCTTATTAACCAATCCCTTAATTGTAATCATTTTATGATTTCTAAGATTACTAAAGCATGAAAACTATTCTGAGCAATTTTGAATATGAGAAAAGAGAGAGAAAGCTCACTCCACCTTTTTTTTAACAAATGCATTTTCATAATGAGTTGGTTGTAGTAAATTATTCAGATTATAATTTGACTTATTAAATACAATTATATCCACATTCATTCCTATTCTGAGCAATACAGAAATATTTACATGACACAGGTTCATTAAATGGATTGAGTTGGTGTAATTCTGAATTTTCACTCTGAAATATTTTTATCATCTCCTTTTGGAAAGTGAGAAATTATCAGTAGTGAAGGCTTAATTTTTAATGAATGAATCTCTGCTATAGTCTTTCTAATGCTAGTCAATTTCAATCACTTATGAATCAAAATTCTTATCAATATCAGATTTCTACCATTCAAATAATTCGTTTTCTTTGTTTAGGTATATATCTGTCAAGATGATTTATTAATCATGTCTATTTATAAGACTCTAGTCAAATAATGGTCCACACTAAATTGGCACTAGATAGAATTAATGGAATTCAAGGTGGGTTGGAGTTAGACCATTTGTGGGAATATAATGACTCTAGGCTAATTACTTCTTTGACTCCACCCCTAAGCTCTCTCTACTCTTCTCTTGCACTATCAGTAGAATTTTGTCCCAATTTGGGCAGATATACTGAGGTACACTCTCACAATTAGTGGAGAGCATGACCTTTTCTAAGAATTCTGGTAATTTAAGTTAATGTATCTGGCTATGTCAGCCCACCTGGGTAAACCTGGGACGAAAAACCATCAGGTGGGCTAAATCTACTGTATTGTAAAAGGACATTAACAGAACCTTGTAACTCTGGAAGTAAAAAAATCTCTGCTTCCACTTTTAACAGCCTGAACAGTTAGGATGAGTCCTTTCTACATTTCTTCCTTTGACTCCTTTCTCTCTTCTCTGATTGCTTCTTAGGATAGGGTAGGGTAGCCTCTCTTCCCCATGTCACCTAAGGTCATCCATACATTCCAATGCAGGCTAGGTAAAGCTGCCCCGAACCTGGTCTAAGACTTGTTCCATAATTTGCTTTATTAATCACATTCCACTATGATGAGGTTGCTATGTCCTTAAACCTAACTTGGAATCCTAGGCCAACTCCTTTTTTTACTGATTGACCTCTTCACCTCTTGTTCAGCTCCATATCATCTGCACAGGCCAACACCTTTTCCCATCCTACGCATCATTTCAGATAGAGCACTGAAATACAAAATGAGTAAAAATGGTTATTCGTATGAGTTATGGTAGGTTTTTATTCCCACAGTGTTAAAGAAGCTGTGCCAGGCAGAGAAACATTCGTGCTATACCAGAGAACATAATTTAGATAAAGAGATGGAGAGAAGGAACATTCCTAAGAAAGCTGGAAAAAGTGCAACATAAGGAGGGTGTATTGTACACAAGAAGGAAAGGAAAAGCACAGGAGGGAGGGGAGGGAGGGAGGAAATGGAAATGAGAAGGAAAGAAGGAAGGGAAGAAAAGGAAAGGCACAGGTGGGAGGAAGGGAAAGAAGGAAGGAAGGAAGGAAGGAAGGAAGGAAGGAAGGAAGGAAGGAAGGAAGGAAGGAAGGAGGGAGGGAGGGAGGGAGGGAGGGAAGGAAGGAAGGAAGGAAGGAAGGAAGGAAGGAAGGAAGGAAGGAAGGAAGGAAGGAAGGAAGGAAGGAAGGAAGGAAGGAAGGAAAGGAAAGGAAAGGAAAGGAGGAAGGGAAGGAAGGAGATGGAAATGAGAAGGGAAGAGAGGAGAAGAAAGGAAAGGAAAGGAAAGGAAAGGAAAGGAAAGGAAAAGAAAGGAAAGGAAAGGAAAGGAAAGGAAAGGAAAATAGCCACTTGGATATACAGTGTAAATTGGATGGAACTTTGCCCTTAGGAAACATGGATTATACAAACACTGGATTTCTCTGGATAGCCTTCTGAATAAAATTTTGTGAGTGGTAGTATTATCACAGACTCCAGCAAATAAGCTGACCTGCTATGTCACTTGCTAACTTAATTAGCCTCTTTGTATTTCGGAAGGTGAGCTTTTTGGTTGTAATTATGTTTAATGTTACAATTTTTCCCCTCCCCTCCTTTTATTTAGCTCGGGGCATGAGGGATTGGTCTCCATATTAACATTCCAGGCTTCGTATCTTCCTTGTATTTCACTACCAACGTTTTAAAGAAACGTTCTTCAGAGAAAATGTCTAAAATAATTTTTGTTAGGTGGGAGTCAGGGATCCATTCTACCATAAACCGCATCCTAGTTCTGAGATGCAGCATTCTTTGCCTTGGGTAACAAAATATGGGCATGAATGAAATGTTCTGTATTCTCTTACCTTTTAAAATGTCATATGTTCTTCCTCGCTTATATTCTTTGAAATATAATAAATTTAATAAAAAATAAAGCTTCCCCTCACCTTTCTATCCCTTTCAGGCTGATTTCCCCAAACTCCTTTGTTAAAAAACCTAGATGGTAGCTGTAGCTGCATCAGTGACAAATTTATTTCTAATACTGAAATTTCAACACTTTTGTTTTTGTCTAAAGGAAGGAATTGGTTTTAGAGAAAGGACAGTGCGCTTTTATAACACAAACACACATAAAGATGTATTTTAAAATATATGGCTATGGTTGCAGTCTTTTAACCATTGCTTGGTCTTACTGGAATCCATAAGTTTATATTAAATAATGAGAGATCACCATAGTACAGAAGTAGCAGCTTCCCAATTTTTTTTAACCTGTAATAGCAATAGCACTTACACTTATATACCACTTTACAGTGCTATAAGTGGTATACAGAGTCACCACATTGCCCCCAACAATTTGGGTGTTCCTAAATTCCATCTTTGGTGGTGTAATGTTGAAGACACTCACCTCCCATTAGCAAGGTTGAGGGTTGAATCCTAGGTAGTAGCTGATAATTCTCTCTCAGAAAGAATATATAACTTAACATGGCATCAGGAAGGGCATCCAGTCAATAAATGCTCAACTCCATCCAGTCGCCCCGATTCTACCCTGAAAAGGAGCTACAGGGCATAAAAAGGTAGGGTTTTTCAAAAATATATGCTACTTATATGCATAACCTCCCACATCCACCACTTCCCAATGTGCAACTTGCTCAGATCTTCTCAAGGTAAAATAAGGTGACCAACTTTTTTACAATGAGAAGGAGGACACAAATAAATTGAAGGAAAAAAAACAAAGCCACTTGAGTGCAGTGCACTCTCTCAAAACAATTCTCCTGTGTGGAGCGCATGCGTCTCATAATCATGTCTCACCGCCTTGTACCGAGCCTTGATGAATCGTCATGTCAAATACAAATACGTTACATCATACACAATGGATCGGATCAGCATCGATCAAATACGGAGATTTAGAGATTAGTCTTCAAATATCAAAAAGGAGGACATGTAGGAGGACACTTTTTGAGAGAGGACAGAACTTACAAAAGAAGGACTGTCCTCCCTAAAGGAGAACAGTTGGTCACCTTAATATTAGACCAGTATTAATGTGACCATGTTCCATTTGCATTTCTGCATTAAAGTTATTTGAGCTGCAATGGCACAGTGGTTAGAGTGCAGTACTGCAGTCTACTTCTGCTGACTGCTGGCTGCCTGCAATTTGGTAGGGTCAAGGTTGACTCAGCCTTTCATCCTTCCGAGGTGGGTAAAATGGGGACCCAAATTGTTGGGGGCAATAGGCTGACTCTGTAAAACACTTAGAGAGGGCTGCGAAGCACTGTGAAGCAGTTTATAATTCTAAGTGCTATTGATATTGTTATTTGGGGATATTCTTCTAATAGCCAGCTCAAAAGGGAAGTTGGCTGAGTACAAAACAGAAAACCCAGCATGGTAACAATCAGTACACTGGCTACTACACAAACCATCCTGACCTGCAAAAGCTCCATTTGCTTGAAATTCTGTTGGAAAGTTTAGCTTGAGAAGTGTTTCAGAAAATAGAAAGAGAGAGAGAAAAGTGGGGGAGGGGGGGGGAGGCTGCTCCAGGCAGGAGAAGCTTTCTCCATTGCTGATGAGCTTTCTCTAGATAATTAAGTTAAGGGAAGTGACCTTATTACCAAGTGAAACAAAGCCAGAAATTTTCTCTACGAAAGGCAGGTAGGGAAGGCGAAGTAAGACATTAAATTATGCAGGGATGAGAGAGAACGAGAAGGAGAGAGGGACTGAAAAAGAGAGAGAGAAAGAGAGAGAAATTCAAATCATTTCCCTAATTTACATGGTTGGTTTCACAAAGGCTTAGCTCACTGGGAACAACCAAAGTGATAAATGTGTGTGTATGTGTGTGTGTTTTGGGGAAAGGGGCTCCCCTTTCTGCCCCTCTGCCTTTTGTTTCAGAGTGATTTAAGGACTCGGAGTGTTAAGCCCTTGCTGGATTTTTCCATTTCCCCACACCCATAGCAGATTATCTTTTATTTTTCTGAGTTAAGCATGTACCAGGGATCCCTTAGGCTTCAAGAGTGTTACCTCTCTGTGATGGGAGCTAACAGGGCGTATCAATTGTTCATGATTTCCTATTCTCCTGCAAATTAGGAGAAGCAGAAGAACCACTGGTGTGTAAATCTTGTGCAATCAGCATTTTTCTTTCCCCAGACTTCAGTGCTGGGCATGTTTGGATAATTAATTATAAGAAAATGCTCTCTCACAGACACACATACACACACACAGACCCCCTCTCTCCACCCAGCCCACCCCACCCCTTTGCTCTTGATCCTGAATTGCCATTTAGCAGCCTGTCAATGCTGATCTAATAAATGTGTCACATCCACTTGGAACTGATCCCTTTTTGCTTAAAAGGATCTTGATTCTTAGGAGTGGATTTTAATCTGTTGCCCTTTGGTCTGCTCGCCAGGAGCAATTGCATCTCCCTTCCCTCATTCCATGTGAGTGACCCACGGGGCTTTTAAAAGTTTTTCAAGTTGCATTTCCTCCAGCAAAACACTGTGTTTCACAGTATCAGAGATTTGAAGTAGTATTTTTTTTCTGCATGGTTAATCTTTTCCTGCTTTGTTCTCTGCATATTTGAGATCTCTGTGTGTGTGTGTGTGTGTGTGTGTGTGTATGTGTGTGTGTGTGTGTGTGTGTATGTATGTATGTATGTATGTATGTATTTATGGAAATCATGAATCTTTCTGTTCTGGTTTAATCTTCTCTGTTCTCATTAGGGCCTCTTGAGGTGGGTCCATGACAATTTGCTGCAGCCAGCTGGCCATGACCAACCTGCCACAGCCAATGCACCATGGCCAACTCACCACGGCCAACTCACCACAACTAATTCACAGCTAATTAACCATGGCCAATTCATCACAGCCAACTCACTATGGCCAACTCACTATGTTCAACTCATCATAGCCAAGTCAGCATGGACAACTCACCATAGCTAATTCACCACAACTAATTCACCACTGCTAATTCACCATAGCCAACTCACCACAGCCAACTCACTATGTCCAACTCACCATGGCCAACTCACCATGGCTAATTCACCTCTGCTAATTCACCATAGCCAACTCATCATGGCCAACTCACCATAGCCAATTCACCACAGCCAACTCACCACGGCCAACTCACCATGGCTAATTCACCATAGCCAACTCATCATGGCCAAGTCACCACGGCCAAGTCACCATGGCTAATTCACCATGGTTAATTCACCTTGGCCAAGTCACTACGGGCAACTCACCATGGCTAATTCACCATGGCCAACTCACCATGGCCAACTCACCCCAGCCAACTCACAACAGCCAACTCATCATGACCAACTCATCACGGCCAACTCATCATGGCCAAGTCACCATGGTCAACTCACTGCAGGTCAACTCACTGCAGGACAAGAGTTGCACTAATTCAAGGAAATGGAGGAATAGAATCATTAAAGAAAGAATGCAAAAGGAGGGACAGAATAAAACGTGAATGGCAAAAATGAAAATCATTTTTATTTTAAATAATTAAATAGAATTGTTAAATTATGCCACAATGAGTTGTCTTGCAGCCTGTTGGCCATGGTGAGATGACCGTGACGAGTTATCCATGGTGCATTGGCTGCAGTAAGTTTGCCACAAGAATTGTCCCATTCCCTCTTGAGATAGGGGTAGAGTCTTTATGCAAAAAAAGGAAGGAAGTGTGTATCATTTAAAGAAAAAAGAAAAAAAAGCTCTTTTATTTTTGGTGTTTGGCAACGAAGCATAAAAACATCAGCCACAATGAAATTCTGGATTGTGAATGAAAGAAGCTGAGCTGTAATCTTCAACACAAACACATAAACAAAGCAAAGCAAAACATATCACTATCAAGCAAGAAAAACAAAGGACTCACTTTGGGATCCACATAATTTGTATTTCTCCTTTCAGAGTAAAGCTTTTTTTACGCCCCCCCTCCCCAATTTTTTTTGTTGAAGATTAAAAATCATGACTACAAAACATACAGACCATAATCTGTGTGCTCATCTTTTATACATTAGAATTCAAAGTATACACATTCTCTCTTTGGAACTACAGGATTTATCATTTATTATCCACTTCATGGATGCCTCGGTTAGCCATTTTAAAGCTCTCTTTCTAATTGACTGAAATCCTGCCCCCTGGTATTGTTCTTTCAGCTTCTTTTACTGATCATCTACAGTTAAGTAGCAAGGCAATATATTTGGTGTCTGCTACCCATACACCCAAGTGGAAAAAACCAACAACAGCTATTCTGCTTAAGTCATTCTTTCTCGTTTTGAAGCATTTTCATAATGTGTTCCACTTTTTTCTTTAAAAAAATCCTTATTAATCCATAAGAATTACCACTCCGATTTGCAAAAGACAAAAAAAAAAAAACCTGTTTCAGTCTTTAACTTGCTTTTTTAACCAGTTTCTTTCCCAGTGTGGTATATTTTCTTTTCAAATATTTCCTTTTTAATCTCCTCCCCTCCCCCACAAAATCCAATGGGAATGAAGAGTGTTACACTTATTGTAAGAAATGTAAAAAACATATAATGTGGTTACAGTTTCAAGCAATATATGATGTGGCTGAAGGATTTATTTATTTTATTCATTTGATTTGTCAATCACTTATAAGATAATAGGTATAAGTATAAACATGAGTAAGAATACAGGAAATAGGTACGAATAAATGGGGACAATAGGACAGGGACGGTAGGCAGGATGGTGCGCTTATGCACGCCCCTTACAGACCTCTTAGGAATGCGGTGAGGTCAATAGTGGATAAATTGGGGTTAAAGGAGTGGGGGTTGGAGGATGTAACCACAGAGTCAGGTAGTGCATTCCAAACATTGACCACTCTGTTGCTGAAGTCAGTACTTTCTGCAATCAAGTTTGGAGCGGTTTACATTGAGTTTGTATCTGTTGTGTGCTCTTGTTGCGGTTGAAGCTGAAGTAGTCATTGACTTGTAGGACATTGTAGCAGATAATTTTGTGACTACATTTAAGTCCAACCATAGGCAGCATAGTTCAAGGTTGTCCAAGCCCAAAATCTCAAGCCTGGTGATGTAGGATATTCCATTGTGAGCAGAGGAGTGTAGTACTCTTCTCGTGAAATACTTCTGGACTCGCTCAATTGTATTAATGTCCGATATACAGTGCGGACTCCAGACTGATGAGCTGTATTCAAGTATTGATCTAACAAAGGTTTTGTTAGAGTTGCCCTAGTTAGCAATTCAATATTTCTGGAGGAGAAGCTTTGTAAGATTAAATTTACAACTCTTAATGCCTTTTTAGCAATGCTGTTACGGTGAGCTCTGGCACTTAGGTCATTTGATATGAGTACACCTAGGATCTTGACAGACTGAGGATCGTCAATGAGGTCATATCCGCCTAGCTTGTATTTGGTGTACTGATTTTTTTTTACCAATGTGTAGGACAGAGCATTTGTTGGTCAAGATTTGGATATCTTCAAACTCTTTCTAACTTTAGAGAAATTTGATGTACTGGTAGACTTATAATCACAATTAAGCCTAGAACCTATATGACTAAGTGAAACATTTGTTAAAATTATTTTGCTCCACTTTGCGACTTTTCTTGCCACATTTGTTAAGTGAATCACTGCATTTGTTAAATGAGTAATTTAAAAAAAACCTTAGGTTGTTAAGTGAATCTGGCTTCCCGATTAACTTTGCTCATCAGAAGGTCTCAAAAGATTATCATGTGATCTCGAGACACTGTAACCATCATAAATATAGGGAGACATGATAGCAGCCTTCCAATACTTGAGGGGCTGCCACAGAGAGAAGGGGGTCAAGCTGTTTCACAAGGCACCCGAAGGCAAGGAATAATGGATGGAAAATGAACAAGGAGAGATTCAACCTGGAAATAAGGAGAAATTTTCTGACAGTGAGAACAATCAACCGATGGAACAGAAGTTGCCTTTGGAAGTTGTGGGAGCTTCATCACTGGATGCTTTCAAGAAGACACTGGACTGCCATCTGTCAGAAATGGTATAGAATCTCCTGTGTGAGAAAGGGGTTAGCCTGGATGACCTACAAGGTGCCTTCCAACTCTGTTAATCTGTAATAAATATGAACCAGTTTCAATCATCCAAATGTTGATTATGTGATCAAGGGGATGCTAGAATAGTCATAAGTGTGAAAAATAGTCATAAGTCACTTTTTTCAGTGCTGTTGTAAGTTTGAATGGTCCCTAAATGAATTGTAAGTTGAGTACTTCCCGTACTTTTGACAGTATTGGAACACATCCAGAAGATACTTTTTTTCCCCATTTGGAGCTGGTTCTTGGGAGATCCAAACAAACATGTCATGTGGCACCACCATGATGTTAGGACTAGAAAATTCTGAGAAATATGTTCTACTCTGTATCAGGAACAGCAGCATCACTAACAAAATAGGACTGCTAAAATCATAGAATTACAGGGCTGGAAGGGATCTTGGAGATCCCTGCCCAAGGCAGGACGTCTTATACTATTCCGGACAAATGGCTGTTCAAACTTTTCTTGAAGACCTATGATGGAGCTCTGGGAGGCAAGCTATTCCACAAATGAATCATTCTTAGTGTTACAACCATCTTCAAACAGCTTGCACTCAACTTACACAAAACAGAGGCAAGGATTTCATGATGTGTTTGTGGCCATCAACTTGACTTTCTGGGATGACACCTCTACGCTCATACTTTTGTTCAAAAAAAATGTGCTGAATCAGTCGGAAAGGCGGAACTGGCAGTAGAAGTTGTCAACAAGAAGAGATTGCAGTCATGAAGTCCAAAGAGCTATAAACTGATTAGATGAGTGGAGGCAAAAAGAAAAAAAAAGATAGAAAAACTATTGGAAGATGGACAGTTTTAATTGTCTGTGTCCTTTGCTTGATTGCATTTCTCTTGTGAAGAAGATGGGAAAAAAAGGGGGGCATGCAGATTTAAAAGGGCAGAGGGAACTCCCCAATGTGAATTGCTGATCTGCATTTGGAAGCTATGGCAAATCTGATTATTCCTCCATGCACAACCCAAAACACCATTCTCCAGTTTCCAAATGGAATGAATTAAAATGTTCATTCAACCAGTACTGTCAAGACATCATCAACATAATGTCCAAATGGCGGTGCATATTGAAAAAGTACAGAGGCACAGCTGAGAAACGGAAATGAGAATCTTGAATATATTAATGAATGTTAATTCATGTGCTTGCGATGGTGGATTTTATTAGTCCTTGTAAATCTCAGATGGGTGTAGATGGGAGATTTCTGGAACTCTTGTAAATTAGCTTCTCGTACTAATGAAACAGTTGTTTAGGTTGTCAAAGGGACTGGATTGTGAAGGATTTGGGTGTTGAGACAATTACTGAACCAAATAATTAAACTATATTGCAAAATTACTCTTTTTAGCAATATTTACAGTGTACTTTCTCCTCTCTAGTTGTTCCCCTCTCTTGGGCAGCAGGGGGAACCTGAATTATGATGCTCGTTACAGATGAAGATACACTCACAACTACCTTAGCCAACAACAGACGCATTGTTTTAAAACAACATGAACGTTGAGCTGAAAATAATCTCATCTTGCCATACACTTTCTAGGGCAGGATATTATAGTTATTTTGAGATCTATAGATAAAGATTAAATAGCAGCGGAATCAAAAATGTCAAGATTTTTTTCTTTCTTGTGCTTTAGAGCAGTGGTCCCCAGATTTGTTTGCAAGCAAATTCAGTGCAGACTCACAGCAAGCAAATTTGAGAGACTGAACTAGCCGATGGTAGATAGATGGATCACTGAATGATTCTGTGAGCAACTCAATCTGTCTGCTTTGCCTGATTTTGGATAAAAGTTGCTCTTTTTAAATAAAAAATTCATATTTACACACATGGTGAGTTATTTTTGTGAGTTTGCTAGCTAGCAAATTTTATGAGTTTGCTTGCAAGCAAATTTTATGTGGCAGACTGAGCTAGCCGATGGTAGATAGATGGATCACTGAATGATTCTGTGAGCAACTCAATCTGCCTGCCTGCTTTGCCTGATTTTGGGTAAAAGTTCCTTTTTTTTTAAATAAAAAATTCAATATTTACATGCATGGTGTGTTGTGAGTTAATTTTGTGAGTTTGCTTGCTAGCAAATTTTATGTGACAGACTGAGCTAGCCAATGGCAGATAGACAGATTTCTGAATGAATCTGTGATTCTGTGAGCAACTCAATCTGCCTGCCTGCTTTGCCTGATTTTGGGTAAAAGTTGCTCTTTTTTTATAAAAAAATTCAATATTTATATAAATATTTATAATATTTACATACAAGCCATGCCCAGCCAGTCACATGACCACCAAACCACACCCACAAATTAGGCCATGCCCACAGAACCAGTTAGTGGTCCCTGGGATCTAAAATTATGAGTTTGGTTGTCCCTGAGGTCCAAAAGGTTGGTGACCCTTGCTTTAGAGCTTGTATTTTAGTGATACCTGATCTGACCTCTGTTTTATTGGTGGTAAAACAGATTATCAGGTGGAAAAAGGTGATAGATGGAAAATTTTCACAGGTGGATTAAATAAAGACAAACATACATTGCCATATATTGGATAGCATTCTTTCACTGAGCGAGAAATAACTTTCAACCATCTCAAAGATGGCATATTCTAAGTCTCTTTCTCTCCGAATGAAATTATATCAATATCCTTTTTTCAAGCAGCTTTACTTAGAGGATAGGTTAAAGCTGAATTTTCAGCAGTGTTATGTGCAGCCCAAGGTGGCTTTAGATATGGGTTTTTCCACCATATCTTTTTTTCATTTTCTTTTGTTTCTTTCGTTTCCTCCTCTATTTGCTTTTTGTTGTTTATCAACCAAATAAATTTATCTTAGGCTCTCTTTAGTGCCTTCTCATTTTCAAAGGAACTAAAATAGGACCAAATATGTCAGTTACGACAACTACAGTATGTAAATGTTTTTGGGAGAGAAACCCCTGCAGTAGGTGTGGTGAGAGTTAGAACATCCCAATGACTCTCTGTGTCAACCTCCATCTTCTCTGAGTCTTCCAACTCTCTGGGGTGTCCAGAGAGCAGCTGGGGGTCAGGACCCTGGAATGTAGCTCCAGTTAGAGCCAAGTTTTTCTTTGGGAGTACTGGCTTGATGTCAGGTTCCAAATAATGCATCTGCCAGAAATTGAACTCTGAGGCATTTCTTTTCCTCAAAGAACAATGTTCTAAAGTTCCTAGGCCTTTCACCTCACCATATATACTGGTTTCTTATTTTTTTTCAAAGCAATATGTCACATTATCCAAGCGGGATGAGACTCTGATTCTTTGCCTATTTTTTTTTTTTGACTGATGAAGTTATTTGGATGAGTAATGAAGCCTCTCAGATTAACAAACTTTTGTCCTAGTTGCCATGATTTAACATTTCAAGACAACAACAGTAGCAAGCTTACCAAAATATGCCTTAAAACTTGATCCCAAGCATGTTGTCTTTCCAGGATTCAACCGTCTTTTATTCAACAGCAGTATTTGTCAATCTTGGCAACTTTTAGATCACGGATGCCATGGGCCATATTCAGCCCACAATGTGGTCAGAACCGGCCCACAGGCCCATCCTGGAAAATGTAAGGGCCTGGCCCATGTTGCTTTGACCTGGTCTAACCAATGTGAAGAGGAAACTTTGGGCCAGTGTGGCTCTGGCCCTTTCTTACTCAGTGGAAAGAGGAAACATGCCAGCAGTTTGGTGTGTAAGGTCCTGCCTCTCCTCACTCAAGGAAGTAAAAACTCTTGAAACTTAATATATAAAAAGTTTTTACTTTCTTGAGTGAGAAGGAGAGGCAGGACCTTACATAAAGCAGACTCTAAATCTCCTCAGGCAATACAATTAGAAATAAGGCATTAGAAACCCATCCCTCCAGTCCAATGTGGATTCAGCCAATCCACAGGTGTGGAGATGTTATTGCAATGGTTGCTCTGAGAACCAGATAAGCTGGCATTCCCAGGGTCATCTTCCACCAACTTTCAGAGTGAAACAACCCACATGGCCCTAGCACATTCCCCCAAAGGCGAGAAAATCTCAGGTCGGTCAGGGACCAGGATTCAAGTTATAAAATAATAGTTGTCAGAGGAAATAAGAAAGCAGTACACTCGAGGTTGCCCCCTTCCCCCCAGTTGAATGGCAGTATCACTCTAGGGATCTTACATGGTGAGTGGCAACAAACTGGCCACATCCACCCAATCAGCCATGCCCAACTGCCCCCCCTCCATATGGTCAACCACAGCCCTGTGAAAGGCCCGCGCACCCCTCCAGAAGCCCTTCCTTGGAGCCTACCTAAGGTCCCGCTCCATTGATGTGGCCCTCAATGAAATTGAATGTGACACCCCTGTTTTAGGTCATTGGACTTCAACTCCAATAAAGTTTCTGGACCCCGAAGAGGTGCCCTAGCAATTGTTTGCATAAAGTAGATTAAAAGAATGGATTAGTCTGAAAGCCAATGTCTCAAGGCGCAGTGAGTAGAAGGCAAAGTCTCGATAGACCAATAACAATGTTGGCTTCTGAAACATGGTCATCCTGTGGTTAGACACATCTCCTCTGGCCACATCCATCAATAGCCCTAACATGCTCTGAAATGTTCCTAAAATACACATGTACCAGCTCTAAAAGTCAGAGGAGCTCTTTTTTATGTTAAGCACATTTTCATTCAATTAGTAACAATTTGGATTATCTCTCTCTCTTTAATTCAGGCATAGATCTTCCCTAGATATTTATGTCCCTTTCCTCCTATCTTTTCCATTAATTGGGATGGATCTGTATAAAAGGAAGATTGGTGTTTTTTTTCTCTGAATTATATAGTTACAATAATTAAACTCTTCAGCCCCATGACTTCCAGCCATTTAAGAGGAAATTAACCCTTTCTCCCAGACCAGAATAAGGACAATAGGCTTTCTGCAAAATATTCTAGTTGTTCTTTTATTTATACAATGGCAGTTTTGGTTTTTTGGGGGGTGTCTATGATCCTGCCTACAGTCTTCCACATTTCTGCCAGGAGTGAACTTTGATCCCGGGCAATGGTGGGATTAATTTTTTTTTACTACTGGTTCTGTGGGTATGGCTTGGTAGATGTGGCAGGGTAAAATCTCCAGTAGGAGGTGGCATTTGCTGGTCCTCCAAACTACTCAAAATTTTGGCTACCGGTTCTCCAGAAATGGTTAGAACCTGCTGAATACCACCTCTGCTCCAGGGATGATTCACTGTAGCTGTAGGAGGAGGAGTTGTTGGTGATACTTATCCGATCAGGAATTGAAACACACTAGGATTTTCTTTTTCATCAGTACATAAAACCTGAATTATGACTTACATAAAGACATGCTGTCAGCCTTGGAAGCCATATTTTACTTGGAAACTTCGAGATTGCCACATTCAATGCCTGGGAATTTGGGAGGCAGGATTTCATAGAGAGATGGAAGATTAGACACAACAACATCCTTTCTCAGAGAGTCAAGGACATGTTGCCCTGCACCTGGAGGGGAGTGACTGGAGGGATGTCTCGAGTTGGGAAGAGGTTTGATTGGACCATGTGATGGACTGATGGATGCAGGGGATGGATCTTTGATTTCTCTTTTGGGAAGGGAAAACCTGGAACTCTCAGATTCAGGTTTTCCCAGATGTGCCAATATGACAACTCTAATAAAATGGAACTTTGAAGAAATGTTTGTCTCAGAGTTTATTGGTTTGAAGTTGGTTAGTTGGAATACTGATACATGACTTATTCCATTGATTGATTGCTCTCATCATTAGAAAATTTATCTAGTCTTGGAAGCACTGGTTTCTATAACATCAACTGTTATAGAAACCAGTGCTTCCAAGACTAGAAAGGACCAATATGTAAACGTACCTCAGACCTCCAAAACATAGAGTATCTATTACGTTAGAAAGAGAACCAGTTCTGATTAAGACACCAGGCTAGAAAGTGGCAGGCTGTGAGTTCTAATCTTGCCTTAGCCATGAAAGCCAGTTGGGTAACCTTGGGCCAGTCACTCCCTCTCAGACCAATCCATCTTTGCTGTGGGGAAAATGGGAGGAGGAAGGTATGTTGGATATGTTCTCAGCCTTGAGTTATTTGTAACAACTAGAAAGGTGGTATACAAACAAAGGCAGTAAGTAGAACAAAATCATCACATAATCTCAAAAATATAGTCATTTTGTTTTGCCACCCAAGTCTGATCTTCAAATCCCATGTTCTTTGGTGGTCTCTCATGCAAGTCTCCATCTGAAAAACCCATTTGTCTTTGTTCTTTCTATGTTCTGAGAGCATTTCCCATGGCATTTCTATCCCGGTAATCTCTGGTTCAGAATCTCTAGGAATCCGGGCAAACATTGGCTCATTATTCATGCATTGTTTTGGGGGGAGAATGTGTCATGACGCATTCTTCAGAAAGAATAGCAACCTTTTGAATTGCTCCTGCTGAGTTTCTTGGTGTCTCTGTCTTTATCTGCTATGTTCCACTCCGCTAAACATTTAAAGGTTTGCACCTCATTAACTCTGAGACCATACTTATTTCCTAACTTGTAACTACCTGCAACATTTTCTCTGAAACGGGGAAAACTATTCAGTTTTCAGGAACTTTGGGCTGTGAAAAGCGAAATGCATGTGGTGGGTAATTGATTTCTGTGACGGCTTAATTAATTCTGGGGTATACAAGAATTGATTTTTTTTCCCTGCCTGTTTTTTCCCCCCACCTGATATTTGCAGCAATACATTAAACGTGTTTAAAGTCTTCATGGGGTAAAAGGAAAGGGAGTTCTCTGTATTATTTTCTTTGTTGTTAAAGAAGTGTCTAAAAATTGGAGATGAGTTGTTGGCTCTTGTCCATTGTTTTCCCTCATGGAAATGAATGAGGCTAAATAGCAAACAGTAATAAAGAAGACAAATACATTCATCTTCATTTGTTTATCAATGTATTAAGAAATTTAAATCCAGATACACTGATGTTGCCTTTTTATTCACAGTTGTTTCTGATTAAGGCCGGTTGAACTGAATGTGAATTTAGCATCCATAGGTGCCTGATGTCTCATTTAATTTATCAGTATAAAACACACAGAACGTTTTCCTCAACTTTACTGTAGTAAGACAGAGTAAAATATTTGAAGGTATATTTCATTATATTTGTTTCTGATTTGTGCAAAATAGATGATAGGTAGGTAGGTAGGTGGAGAGAGAGAGAGAGATGAAAATAGATACTATAGATATCGATGTAAAATTGGTGCAGTTACCTATATGGCTTGGGCCTTCTACAGGTGAAACTTGAAAAATTAGAATATTGTGCAAAAGTTCATTTATTTCAGTAATACAACTTAAAAGGTAAAACTAATATATGAGATAGATTCATTACATGCAAAGCAAGGTAGTTCAAGCTGTGATGTAGCATAATTAAGATGAGTATGGCTTACAGCTCATATTCTATATTCTATATATGATTATATTCTATATATGATGGTTTTGTAATGGTCAGCTGTGGTGGAAATTATCTCCTGTGAAAAGCCCAAAATGTCTCAACATCTCCAGAGCCAGTAATTGTGGTTTTTCCACATGGCTGCTACTTCTGCCCCTTCTTCCCTAGGAGAAGGGAAGGGAAGGGAAGAGAAGACTGGAAAGAGAGAAGGGAGGGGTTGATGTTTTGTTTTAATTATTAAGGAAGAATTTGACACAGAATATAGTCTTACAAGGCATTCCAATGTTGTGGCATGTTAGTTCTCCTAATGAAATTATAACATATCCATCATGTTTAGGGGTTCACTTCAGAATAGTTGGATCTTCTACAAAACCTTTATACTACCAAGAAAGTTACACCTCTAAAATATAAGGAGGGAAAATACAAAAAGCCCCAATCACTCTGGAGCACACTGCTCATAAATTTCATACATTTTAAACGGTAGAAATAAATTATTTTGAAACAAGTCCTTGTAGCTTGCCACCAAAAAGAAAATTTAATCATCTTCATGACAAATTTAAATGCAGCATTATAACTAGGAACTAGGAATGTTAAAAGCTCCCACATCCTCATCACACATGAGAGACTAAAACATTATTTGTTTTAAAAGTCTGAGAATGGAATTTAGGCAGTTTAAAACCATATTTAAATATTGGCTTCAAAGTAAGTTATTCACATTCTTATATCACAAAGAAACCTAGCTTTGTTCTTCAGAAATAAGCAACAGAATATACAACATGAAATAATATAGCCAAAGACTCAAAGCTGAAGATAGTGTCAATTTAACAGCACAATTTCTATGTCATTGATTAGGAATCCAGGATTTTATTCCATAGTGCTTTTTAAACTATGTATCTTTTTTTTAAACTATGTATCTTTCTGATGGAGTTATCTTGCTCTTTTCTCTTTTCTCTTTCTTAAATTAAGTTGCCCTCCCATCTCTCACAAACAAACAAACAAACAAATAAAACCCAATAATTTTGGACAGTCTTACAAAACAACCGTTTATTTGGCTATAGTTTTCTGAGTTTGTAACAATTATATTCAAAATTCTTAAGAGGGTATTGAGTTGCCCACTCTAGTTCTACATCATATAATGATCCTGAGCAGTATGATTTTGTTCACACAATGTGGTAAGTCATGCATTTTTTAAAAACATTGTGTGTCAACTAAGCCACAACTGGCTAAGTTCACGATTTACTAAATCAGAAGAAAACAAGCCAACCCTTGCATTCACACCATGTGGGAAGTCAATCTGTGTCTTTATGTTAAGAATGGTTAATTATATCATGCAAACACACTATAAAGAGAAACTAATATCAGTAAAAAGAGAATATGTGTAACTCAGAGTTAAATTTTTGAACTAGTTTTTTTTTTTGGTTGTTTTGTTACAGGTGTCCCCAAGGTGCTTTTTTTCAGGAAATAACTGGACTTTCTTGCTTTTGTCTTTTGAAGAGCTTTCGCTTCTCATCCAAGAACCACCTTCAGCTCTGACACAATAGTGGGGAATAGGAGGATTTATATTCCTTGCAGACAGCTGGTCATTTGCATCCTTTTAGATAATCGTTGAGGGCACTTGGAGGTTTATCTGTGTCCTCAGGGTCACCTAAGTTAGTGCTCCTGGTTCCTGTAGTGTGCAGTTTTTCCTTACAGACACTTTTCTTACAGCCACTTCATTACTAGGCTAGAAAACATCAACAATGCAAAGAGAATTTGGTTCCCTAAATTTTTATACATTAGTAGCTTACTCTGCCAGTTTTGGTAGGTGTGTGACTTTCTCCTTGATAGTTCCTTGATTCGGGTGTTGTCTATCTTTCCTGGTTGTATATCTGGTGCTACTTCCTGTTTATCACTGTGTTGGCTGCTGGAGTGGGTAGGCTTAAGGTTGTTCAGTTCCTTCCTAGGTTTTGATTGCATATTTTAAATGGTATCTGGCTTGATAATCTCTTGGTCCTGTTTTTTTTGTGCAGTTTACAATTTTAATTTGCATACTTTTAATATATTAATTGCTTGTTTTATCATGTTATGATCTGTAAGCCATCCAGAGTTGCCTTACAGGGGAGATGAGCAACATTTAAAATATACTACTATTACTACTACTACTACTTCTACTACTACTACTACTAATAATAATAACAATAATAATAATAACCCATATCAACCATATGCGCCAGTCAATTATATTTGTAATACATTTTTTAAATTTTCAGTTGACTGAGTTTCATGTTTAATGAATAAAAGAGATAATAATAATGATAATAATAATGATGATGATGATAATAATAATGAAACATCTGCAAGAAAACATCCTCAGAAAGCACTGAGAACCCAACCATTTTATTTATTTCTTATACTCTTATCCTATCCTAATAATTTACCAACTGTTCCATGGTTCTTTATGCCATCCTGCAAACGCCTTCATTTTGTCTGCTATTAGATTGTCTAAAAACACCTTTAACTGTATTGCAACTGCTTTCTTTCAAATTGTTCTCCTTCTTCCTTTGGGTCACAAGGAGGAAGAAAAAGTGGGGCACAATTTAAGCCTTTCCTAGTTAGATGTGCAGTCCTTTCTTACCAGATATGATTTTCAGTTGGGAAAGGAGATGGAAATGCATCTCTTGGTGTCCTTATATTATTAACAGAGCAGACTTCAAGGAAGCATTATTAATGATGTAATTAATATAGATAGATGCAGTATACATCAAACAGGTCATTACTGTAGAGGTCTGGATGTTGCAATTTGTATTAAAGATTCATTTTAAGCCCACAGACAAAATGATGTGTGCTGCTCAGATTGGAAATCCACTTTTGAGAAGTATGAAATATGTCTCCCTCCATACCCTCCATTCCCCATTTTCTACATGACATCCTCCTCTAGTATTATTCATAACTCTCCACCCCGCCCAATTTTTTATTTCTTCATGGCCTACTGCTCTCTGAATGGATTATTACTCCAAAGAACCTAAAGGTAGGATAAGAAGGAAGGGATGGAAGCGCATCAGAGGGAGATCTTAGCTGGAACTAAGGAAGAATTTCTTGACAATGGGAACAATTAATCAGTTGAATGGCTTGCCTTAAGAAGTTGTGGGTGCTCCATCACTGGAGATTTTCAAGAAGAGACCGGAAAACCATTTGTTCAGGATAGTATAAGAGATTCTGTCTTGAACAGGAGGTTGGATTAGAAGATCTTCTGTGTCCCCTTCAGTCCTATGATTCTATGGCTGTTTAGATGCCTATTTCCCCTTTAGTCTAATTCCATTTAATACCATATTTCCCTGAAAATAAGACTATCTTATATATATTTTTTGCCACCAAAGAGGCACCAGGTCTTATTTTGGGAGGGGGATGTCCTCCACAGACTAACCTCGCTTGCACTGTCAGAGGCCTTCAGGAACTTCTTCTGCAGCTGGCAAGGCTTTCCTGAAGGCTCTGCAGCTGATAACAGAGCTCCAGATCTATCCAGAGCTTTGTCATCAGCTACAGAGGCCTTCAAGAAAGCCTTGCCAGCTTTGCCAGCTACAGAAGAAATGGGCCGGCAAGGCAGGTGTTGGGGTGTGCAAGGCCTGGCTACAACTGTCCAAAGGTAAGTAGTGGGGCAGCTCTACTCTCCCATCCCCACCCTAGCTTAATTTTTACCGGTGCATTCTGGAGTGGGCGAGATCTTAATTAGTGCTTACTTTGGAGTTAGGGCTTATATTGGGCAAACATGTAAAAATCAAGCTAGGACTTACTTTCAGGGTAGGTTATATTTTTGGGAAAACAGGGTATTAAAGATCTTGAACTTTTTGCTTGACCAGGGTACAACCAAAAGTTCCTCATTGATCCTGTTTTTTTAAGAGGTTTAAAGGCAGAAGCTGACATTTCTGCAAAGCAGAGAGGATCCTATAGTCTGTGTAATCAACATTTGCTTTGTGGCAGAAAAACTGGGACAATTTTCAGAGGAACTAATTAATTAGGAAGTTGCTACTGATAGTATTAATTGAGAGTGTGGGAAAGATTTCTGGTAACTTTTTGATACTGGTTTAATGAGGTGAAGGGAGGACAGTGAAACATTTTTCCCCTGCCAGAGTGGGAGGCTAATCAGTCCAGAATAGTTGCTCTTCACTGTTTTGATTTGATAACTTCCTTTGAAAACTCAAATATGTATTTTTAACATGAATATTGGCAAATGTTCTTAGCTGCCTGATGTCTACAACTATAGGAGAAGGGGAGGCAGAGCCTGGGGGAAGAGTCAAAAAAGGAATCAGCCTGGCATCATTATGTTCCCACAAACAATCTAAGTTCAGCTCCTCTTGAATTCTGTAGACTCTTATCTAGTTCAATAAATAGCAATAGCACTTAGATTTATATACTGCTTCACAGTACTTTACAACCCTCTCTAAGTGGCTTATAGAGTCAGCATATTACCTCCAACAATCTGGGCCTCATTTTATCGATCTCAGAAGGATGGAAGTCTGAGTCAACCTTGAGCTTGGGGAGATTCAATCTGCCAAATTGCAGTCAGCAGAAATAGCCTGCAATTCTGCCCTACCGCGGCTCCTTAAATCACTTTAACTGGAATGTAATGCATGATCCCGGTTCTTTACACTATAGGAGATGAACCTAAAGGAAGGGTCAAATACATCATCAGTTTGGAGCCATTGCACACCTGCAAGAGACCTAAATCCAGTTCTCCTTGAAGTCCACTGACTCTTATCTGGCAAGAATAGAGTGGAATGGAATGGAAAGAAATGGAATGGAATGGAATAGAAAATGGAATGGAATGGGAATGGGAATGGGAATGAGAATAGAATAGAATAGGTGTTGGAGTATTTACAACTTATTGGAGGCAAGTTGTTCCACTGATAGACAAGTTGTTCCACTGATGATTAATTGTTCTCACTATCTGGAAATTCCTTTCTTTCTTGAGTGAGTCTCTCTCTGATGAGCTTCCAACCATTGCTTCTTATCCTGTCCTTGGGTGCTATGGAGAATAAATGGATCCCCTTCTTCCCTGTGACAATTTTTCAAGTTTTGGAAGACTGCTATCCTGCCTCCCCTGAGCCTTCTTTTCTGTAATCTAAATGTATCTAGTTCCCTGAATTGTTCATCCAGCAGTTTAGCCTCCAGATCCCTTATCCTCTTTGTTGTTCTTCCCATTATTCTTTCTAGACCCTTTTTTTTCATATTGTGGTGACCAGAACTTGACTTAGTGTTCCAACTGTGCTTCACCAATACAGTGTAGAACGTGTGGCACTAGCCCAGAATTTGTTTATATTCTGATTTGGCAATTCAGTTGCATTCACAGCTTTAGGTGTCCCTCTGCATGATGTTCAATAATTATTTTTCATTTTGTGCAGCGGTCAGTATAACTTGGAAGGCAGAATACCTCTTTTTCCACATTTGAGTTTTAAAAATGCATCTTAAAAGTTATCGTGGTAGAGATCCTTGGCTTTACATTTGAAATTCTCCTGTAAATAAATCAACTTTAGAGTACAAGAAGTGTGGAGTTTCAAAACACTGAATCTTAACTGAGCCCTCTTTTTTCATTATTCTCTTGTATTGGTAGAGATATCAAACATACGATTAAAGATAAATTTCAGATGGGTTAATCTCAACATGTATTTTTCCACTGTTGAAAGGAAGTTGTGTGTGTGTGGGGGGGGGGGGGGAAGTAGTTTCAATATAGTGAACAGATCATAAATCAGTGTTTCTTGAAGATTGAAGTTGTTGTACAAGTTTCCCCCCAAAAAATCGATATGTTTTGGAGCGAGGAGAGAGTCAGTTCATTCAGATATCAGATCTGAAATACAGATCACCAATACATTGTGATCAAGGAAATTTTAGCCTCTCGTGATTTAATTCTCTAAAATGAAATTTACTGATGGAAGATTCTGCTTGCAGCCTATAAAACCAAAAAAACCCCGGAAACAACAGATATTTCATCCTATTCTTTGTGGCATGGCGGTGTGTGTGTGTGTGTGTGTGTGTGTGTGTGTGTGTGTGGGAGAGAGAGAGAGAGAGAGAGAAATAATAGCTTGGCCAAAAGTTTGTAGCATATAAAAAAAGAAAAATCAATTATTCATTGTGCTGATAGCAAAAGCAAACCCAACAGTCTTCTGGATAGCACTTCTATATTGCAAGCTTAGGTGTCCACATATTGAGTTGCAGAACTTCTTATCTTAGCTCCCCAGTCCAGCTTGACCCTTGATCTTTCATGGACATGGTTTATTTAGAGTTTTTTTTTTTTGGGGGGGGGGGGGGCAGTGATGATTCTGAAACATGGTTTGAGATGTGGTAATCTAGTCAAGCATAGAGCCCTGTGAGGCCATCTCTACCAATATCTGAGAATGAGTAACTAAACTGAAACAAAGATATTTGGAAGCCAAATGAATAGATTGTGTATGTACTATTTATTTATTTATTTATTTATTTATTTATTTATTTATTTGTTTGTTTGTTTGTTTATTTATTTATTTATTAAACTTTTATACCGCCCCCTCTCCCAAACTGGGACTCGGGGCAGTGTACAGCCGAATAAAAACAATACAATCAACAAGAAAATTTAAAATAGATTTAAAAAGATTTAAATAGGTGGCTGAGATTAAAATTACAATAAAATAATAAAAAGGGTAAAAAGTTAAAAGTTAGACAAATTAAAAGCCCTCCAATAATACTAGGCCAGACTGGCCTGTTGAAAAAGGTGGGTCTTCAATGCGCGCCGGAAGGTTCGCAGGTCAGTGATGGCTCACATCTCCGGGGATAACTCATTCCAGAGGGAGAGAGCCCCCGCAGAGAAGGCCCACACCCTCGGAGCCACCAGCTGGCATCACCCAGCTGACGGCACCCCGAGGAGGCCCACCCTGTGGGAGCGCACTGGCCAGCGGGAGGCCGATGGTGGCAGCAGGCGGTCCTGTACTGTATATAAAACATGCAAATTGTTATTTCTTCTTCAGTGGATGTTTGGAATGATATATCAATTAACTAGCTTGATACCCATGCTTCGCTATGAAACCCCAAACCCCAAAACCTTTAACCTTAGACTGTCTACTATTACCTCACCCACTTCCTAAGAGGCCTGTAGGGGACGTGCATAAACGCACCAATCGTGCCTACCGTCATTGTCCTATTGTTTTTTTAATTTTTCTTATAAGTATGTATCTCATGTATTCAAAACTATATTTATTCTTATACCTGTATCTTGTAAGCGATTGACAAATCAAATAAATAATAAATACTCTGAAACTATGTGGTCGGGCTTAGTTTTTGGGGAGGAAAATAAGAGAATTTTTTTTTGCCTCTGCCTACCAGCATCCATCAGTATTCATCTGGCTAGCATCCTGTCAGCGTGTGAGAGACTTGAGGGCTCTTTGGAAACTGAAAGAGTATTTGCTGTGTGAGCAAGAGGAAGGCAGCAAAGAGCCTGGGCATGGCTTAGCTCAACTGTTCTGTGCTAAAGCTGGTTGTTGCTGTGAAACTAAAACTGAAACTCCTCTCCTCTGCTTGTGTTTTGCCTTTGGAAGAGATTTCTTTTCAGGTGGGGAGGTGGAGCAGAACTCCTTAGCATCAGAGCGTGTTAATAATAATAATATACAAAATACTAATGCTCTGATGGTCATTTTGAAAAATCCGTATCATCCCTATGATTCTGTGATTGTGTATGTCTTTTTATGTTGTAGTTTCATATCTGTCTATCACTTTCTCCATGCAACTCTTTTGCTTTCTCTTCAAATGCTTCATGCAGAAAGGTTCCTCCAAATCTCCTTGGAATTTGGGGTGTGTCCTCTTTTTTATTTTGTCTGCCATCGGTCCACTGATTGATTGTTTTTAAATTGTTATTTAATTCAATTAATAGGCCCCAATGAAGTAAAATCTGGAAAGTCACACAGGTGCTTGCAAAGTAGGACCCAAAAGTAAGGTGTGGCAGCAATTCATTAGAAATGCTCAAGAACTGAATTTAGTTAAAACTTCCATCTTGAAATGACTGATGAGTACCTGTTTCCAATAGTTTCACTAAATTAAATGCACAATATGCAGTTGAAATATTCTCTCATTTGCATTTTACAAATGGTAACATATCTTTAGCATAATAGAGGGATTTGCATTTGGGCTCCAGTTTTGCAAAATTCCATTTTGTAAGCTCCATTTTGTTAGCAATAACCCTCTTAGGACTTGTTTGGAGATCAGAAGAGGCAGCAAATGAAAAATGACTGAAAAGCAGCATTGGAGAAAGAAGGAAAAATGAGTTATGGTCCCAGTCATTTCGATTATGGGGTGATAGTTGGGGAGATGTATGTGTCTGCCTAAGACCTGATTATTATTATTATTATCATCATCATCATCATCATCGTCATTATTATTATTATCATTATCATAGTCATGCAGAACACAGAATTTTAAAGGATAGCAATTGATCAGTCAAGATATGAGATAAAAAAAGCAAAGAAAATATAAGTAAAATGAAATTTACCAAAGCTCTCAGTACCATTGTATTTTTGTAAACCGTTTTTTCCACATGGGCTCAAATGCTATCTTTGCATATAATTCAACAAATTAAGAAGCAACTCCTTAAGCAACTTATATATCCAATAAGATGCCAGTACTTGGAGATAAGTCAGATGAAGAAATAGACTATACAAGGGCTACTGGAAGTCTACTGTAGGGTAAAATATAATAATTTTGAAAGCCTGCCATAGTTTCTCTCTCTTTCTTGCTCCTCTATCACCTTTGTAAGCAAGAAAATCAAGGCAGGGAAATCCTGAGTTTCTTTCTCACCCACTTCTCCATCTGAGATTAAGTGCTGCTAAGTAACAGCTCTTGCATAGCTCTTTCAATATCACCATATTTTTCTATAGTGAATTGCTATTCAGTTCTGGACAGGAAATTTGATGTTCAACTCGTGGCCAACTGTCCTATCCTATCCTATTCTGTCCTCTCCTATCCATACATTTTTGGGAGACTGAGAAAACCTGTAGCTGAAGGGAAAATTAATTAAAATATATAGTACTATATATCTGGATAATGTGCTACTTTTGAAGCATTTCTATCTATATAAACAATACAATTCTCATTTCCCTGTGAAAGTAGTCTGTTCTGTTCTTAGGAAGCTGAGGGTACAGTGAGTCTAAACAAATTACTCACCCAACTTTATTTTATTTGGTGTCAGGATTTGTTTCCTACACAACATAGGTAGTATCAATTATCTGTGTGTTGCACTGATCAATGGTCTAGAACAAATATCCATTTATAAGAAATGGTTTCTCACAGAGCCACTTTAATTATACTTTGTGATGTTTCAATTTAAAATAATTGTAATAATTCTAATATTTGGAAGTGTTAGTACTTTAGACTCAGGCTTAGCCTCTAATCTGCATAACAAGACATAGGAAGTTACTTTGGTTTTGTTCTAAGAAACCCAGAGTTGTTTTGTGAAATTGGTGATTATATATTATTAACAATTAACCAATGGAACAGCTTGCCCTTCAGAAATCATGGGTGCTGCATCACTGGAGAGGGTGGGGGGGTCTTAAGAAGAGACTGGACAGTCACTTGTCTGAGATTGTATAGGTTCTCCTGCTTGAGCTTGACTAGAAGACCTCCAAGGTCTCTTACAACTATCCTATCCTATCCTATCCTATCCACCCACCCTACCCTACCCTACCCTACCCTATCCTTTAGACCAGAGGTGGCCAGAGGAACTATGGCCCCTTTAGGACCTGTGGACTTCAACTCCCAGAGTTCCTGAGCCACCATGGGAAATTCTGGGAGTTGAAGTCCACAGGTCCTAAAGGGGTCGCATTTGGACAAATAAAGACAGCATTTTAATCAATCTAGTTTAATTGGATTTCTGCACACACACATACACAAAATATACTTCATGGTACCACATATATGGAAACCTGTTCCTCTCACTGAGTATTGTAGATTGTTTTAGGTTGTATAGTTTAAGGTTTATTGAAGTACATTTAAACAGAGTGTCTCTGTGTATACATTAATAACCCAAGAAGAAATTGCTTAAGTGTTTTAGAGCATGAAAGTCTTTAAGAGTTTCTGGTAAAAGGGCAGCCACTTAAACAATTAATGTCATCAAATCTCCTTATTGGTAGTCTTGGGATCAAACATTCACAGTAATTGGGTTAAAAGATGGCCTTTTTTGGGAATTCCAACCAGCTTTTTATAGAAGAATGCTGGCAAGCTTCAAGCATCACTATCTCCTTTCCCATTGATCTGCCAGGAAGCCGTAGATGTGAATCTGACACTGGAAGCCAATGCATTTTCAGGAAATATCTTCTGGGCTTGCGGAATTGGTCAGTAAGTTATTTTTCAGGCTTTCTTTTTCAGAAATTCTTTGTCTTCAGCTTTTGCTCTTGATGAACTGAATAGCCCCCCCTCCCTGCCCCCCAAAAATCTTGCCTGCTGACTGGATCTTGCTCATAAAAAAACCTGGGAGGATGAGGCTAAATCCTGTGAATTATGATGGAGAGAACAATTAATCAATGGAATAGCTTGACTCCTAAAGTTGTGGGTACTCCATAGTTGGTTTTGTCTGGGATTGCTTAAGGCTCCTGCCTTGAGTAGAAGGTTGGGATAGAACAGTGATGGCTAATCATTTCAGCACCAAGTGCCCAAAGTGCACATGCGTGCATGCATCCCAAAATGCAAAGCGTGCACCCCACACATGTGCCCCACTCCCTGTGCATGCACGACCTGTGACCTGCAACATGCACAAGCAACCCCCACATGTGCCACACCCCCATGCATGGGTGGCAGAGACCCAAGGAATATCTAGTTGGAGGCACACACATGCAGGTGCAGCAGAACTGAGCTGTGGTGACGTCTCGCATGCCCAGAGAGAGGGCTCTGTGTGCCACCTCTAGCACGCATGCCATAGGTTTGCCATCATGGGGCTAGAAGAACTCTGAGGTCCTTTCAAGCCCTGTGATTCTATGTGCTAGTGACAAAGACACTAAGTGTTTTTTGGCTAACAAACAGCCTTCATGAATGAATGAATGAATGAATGAATGAGGAAGACCCAATAGTCATCTCCCAACACTTGAAGGGATTGGGAGTCAGTTTATTTTCCAAGGCACTTGAGAGCAGGACAAAAAGCTATGGATAGAAAAATCTCAGAAATGGATTCAACCTGGAATTAAGGGAAAAATCCTGATAGAACAATTAATCAATGAGAACATCTTGCTTTCTGAAGTTGCAGGTGCTCCATTCCTGTACGTTTCCAAGAAAATCTCAATTAAACAGTGTGACCTTTTGCAACCCACAATGCACGCCTTCCGGGACCTGCATTTTGGGATGACGTTACACAGTGGGAATGTTCCAGAAGGCCTTAAAAGCCAGACAGTGAAGTAAGGGAGGATGAGACTTCCCAGTTTGTGGTGTTTTATCTTTGCTTTAAGGGACAATGACTCAGTGGCTAAGATGCTGAGATTGTTGATCAGAGTGGTCGGCAGTTCAGTGGTTCAAATCCCTAGCACCACGTAATGGAGTGAGCTCCCATCACTTGTCCCAGCTTCTGCCAACCTAGCAGTTTGAAAGCATGTAAAAAATGCAAGTAGAATAATAGGAACCACTTCGTTGGGAAGGTAACAGCATTCCATGTGCCTTTGGCATTTAGTCCTGCCAGCCACATGATCACGGAGATGTCTTCAGACAATGTTGGCTCTTCGGTTTTGTAGCGGAGATGAGCACCGCCTCCTAGAGCCAGAAACAACTAGCACATATGTGTGAGGGGAATTTTTACCATTATCTTTTTATGTTTGCTTTGTCATTCGGATTATCATCGTGTCATTATTTGTCGTCTTGTTTTGGTTACTATTTTTGTATTTTGTTGTTTTTATGTGACTCTATTGTTGTGAGTCTATAAGAATTGGGTGGTGAATGAATGAATGAATTAATTAATTAATTAATGAACGAACTAACAAATTCATTCTGGGTGGTCCGACAACACCATGAGTCTCTTACCTATTGATACAGGTTGTAATAGTAAGGCCAATGTCTGTTTAAAAAGAGAGATTTTGGCAGGGGAAACAATAGAGAAAAAGAACTGCAGCCAGATATTATAATGCGGTAGTTGCCTTGCTGCTAAAACACTGAACAGTGACTTCTTTGAGACTTGAAAGTGGGTTGAGAGCAGTTTCTGCTTTCAAACCTATTTAATGTGTTCTATTTTTTTTCCCAAGTCTTGCAAATTTTGCAAGCTTTGGAATAACTCAATATTCCCCCACTCCATGCACTCCAAAAATCTAGTTTACCAGAGGCAGAATACAATGTTTCTTTGCCACTAGCATCAAAGCCTCTTCAAATTACTTTGAATAATGTAAAGAAGAAGAAAAAATTAATCAGTTTGCTACCACCTGTTTCACAGCTAGCAGCTTAACTCATGAATGTGGGTTAAATAAATTATAATACTTTGATAATATACCTGCAGCCGTGACACTGGTAATTATAGCTGTGGGATATACAAGGAAAATAGAGCCTTCTCTTTAGGGTGAACAGCTTTCTCCTTATAATGTTTGAGCTTGCCTATGTCTGTCACAGCCTTCTTGAATGCTGAGAACTCACAATTAAGATGATGGCTTTGAACAGAGCCAGATGACACTGTAGCCCTAGCAAGAAAATGGATGACTCTCAGAGTTGTAATCCTGCCAGCATCAACCCTGGTCCATGGTTGGATGGAAGAGACTAATATTCAATATCTGCAATATCCCAGGGATGCCACAAAGAAGTGGGAATCAAGCTATTCTCCAATGCACCTGAGGGTAGGACAAGAAGCAATGGGTAAAAACTAATCAAGGAGAGAAGCAACTTAGAACTAAGGAGAAATGTATTGATAGTGAGAACAATTAATCAGTAGAACAACTCACTTCCAGAAGTTATGAAGAATAGAATAGAATAGAATAGAATAGAATAGAATAGAATAGAATAGAATAGAATAGAGCAGAATTCTTTATTGGCTAAGTGTGTTTGGACACACAAGGAATTTATATCTGGTGCATAAGCTCTAAGTGTACACACAACAATAGTGATAGATCATAGTCATCAAAAAAATACATTCATCATAAATCACAAGATACAACACTTAATGATAGTCATAGAATACTAAATAAGCAATCAACATAAATTATACTAGGAAAATAGAAAGAATAGAATAGAATAGAATAGAATAGAATAGAATAGAATAGAATTCTTCGTTGGCGAAGTGTGATTGAACACACAAGGAATTTGTGTCCAGTGCATAAGCTCTCAGTGTACATACAACAATAGTGATAGATCATAGTCATCATAAAAATACATTTATCATAAATCACAAGATTCAACATTTAGTGATAGTCATAGGATACTAAATAAGCAATCAACATAAATTGTACTAGGAAACTAAATAAAACAATATAAATTGTAAAGATACAAGCAACAAAGTTATAGTCATAAGTAGAAAAGGAGATTGGTAACAGGAAAGATGTATGTTAATACAGTCTTGCTAAATAGTTTGACACTATATAGTTTCCCACACCACAATAGTTGTTGGAATTAGTTGTTTAGCAGAGTGATAGCATGGGAGGGGGAACTGTCCTTGTGTCTAGTTGTTCTGGTGTGCAGTGCCCTACAGTGTCGTTTTGAGGGTAGGAGTTGAAACAATTTATGTCCAGGATGTGAGGATGTGAGGGGTCTGTAGATATTTTCACAATATTGCATGCTTTGGAACTACTGGACGGGCAGGAACCAGAGAACGAGCGATGGGAGCTTACTCCATCCCACAGAACCGTACTCAAACCACTGGCATACAAACCATTTCTGGCCAGCAGTTCCAGCATCATTAAGCCTCTGTGCCACCATTTCCCCTACAGAAAACAGAATTGTCAGCTTTAGACTGTGCTGTGGTTGTAATTTATTGTTGTTCTGTGGAGGCTTGGTGTCAGATTTTGATTCATACTTTCACTCCAGTTTGAACCATAGTCTGATTTGATTTTCCAATATTTCAGCATCCTTGTTATTCCTCATTATTATTGTACTTTCTCAATAGACCTGCTTCCATTAAGTTTCTTTTTTTTCCCACCAACTTCCACGTTCATTATTTCTACTTTGCACATCTGTTAATGATCAATTGAAATGGTTATATAACAATGACATGGTTATGTGAAACATTATTTCAATGTGTTTTCAGGTTAGTTTGAAGATTTCATTGTGCTTTGGCTGAGTACAATTTCTGGTTAGGTTGATTTTTCTCTCTTATGCTACTAAACCATGCCTCCCAGAAGCTCTGAAATTAGCCACTTGGTTTTAGTATTTGCAGAATATTGTTATGTTATTGAGGATCCAAGAATATGTGCATGTACTGATTTTTCTTTAAATGGGGACTTTAATTGTGTTAAGGGTCACACTTCCTCTGAGAGTTATGTAGTAAACAGTACCGCAAGAAATAAATAGAATTATCTCTTTTCTTACATTTTTCTAAAAACATATTTCCAGTGCTTCATCTCATTCTCTTTCCTATTCAATACTTTTCCCCCAGTCATTGAATTGCAGGAAAAAGTCAGGTCAGTCTTACCAGTTCTCTGGCACAACAGTTGTGAAATTAGGTTGTTTCAAATCCTGATTTAGTCGGTTAGCATGTAACCTAAAATATTACAAAAAAGCGAGCCTTTTATTTCATTTAGTTCAGCAGTAGACAAGGTTAGACACTAATGGGAAATGAAACAGGGAAGAATATTCTCCAAAACAGGACAAAGGGTGTAATTAACTGATCATTCACGCATTTTAATTGCATTGGTTCAGATTGCAATAAAACCTTTGCCCTGAAACCAGTGGTGTGATCCTGTACCCTCTTTTATTATCTCCAACAAGAATGAAGGTCATCTGATATTTGGTGCAAAATATTTTCCATATCTGGATTCATTTCTATGTTTTCTTTGCTTAGAAATTCACACATTGGTACCAGTTCAGAAGTTATCATAGACCTGAATTATGAAATTTAGTTTTGTCCAAATTTACACTGCTACCCATGATCTCCAATCACAGAAGATAGAATAATAAAGTTTGAATGGACCTTGGAGATCTTTTAGTCCAACCCTATACCATTTCAGACAAATGACTGCCTAGTCTCTTCTTAAAAACCTCCAGTAGTGGAGCGCCCATCAATAAAATAAATAAATAAATAAATAAATAAAAAATAAAGAGAAAAGTCATAGCTCCTTCCATAGCAGAAGCTAACTTTTGGAAACTTAGAAGACAGATTTCAGCATTGTTACAAAGTCTAGCCATCAGGCTGAAAATCTGTATACTTCCCCTCTCCCTCCTAGTTTTTATTTACTGAGTAGAAACTCTTTGGTTTATTAGAAGTAATTACTTCTGCAGATACAAAAGAGATTAATATTCATGGCTTGGATTGATAGCGTGCAGAAGAAAAATGTGATTTTGCTGTTGAATTCACAGTGTTAGACTTAAAGTGGGAATTGATGAAAAATGCGAGGTAATGCACGGCATGAACTTAAGTGATGAAGTGTGGTTTATTTACCATCTGGCTGTTCAGTAAAACCTTTTTTTCATGTCAGGAAAATTGCACTCTCTGTACCAAAGTGATACAGAAAACTGTTTCTTTGAGTCTTTGTCTAAATACTTTGCTGAGGATTTGATCGTCTTTCATTTTAGACAGCTTAGGGGAAATGGGGCATGTGTGTGTGTGTGTGTGTGTGTGTGTGTGTGTGTGTGTGTGTTGAAGGAGCAAGAAAGCTATTGTCCCATGATCACTTGAAAATATACACTGCTGAAATCTGTACAAAGCCATAGGAGCTTTCATGGACTAAAAAGAGTAGACCAAATTAAGGTGGATATTCTATAAGCGAAGAGTGATCATAAGACATGGTGTTGTCTATCAGCTTGGATGGATTCAGAAAAAAAACATTAAAATGATTCACAGAAGTCCTGGGGAATCAATGTCTATTATCTTTGATGCAGTGAAACTATCTCTGAAGACATCTAAAAAGGTTAAGTCATGGCGACTAGACCGAAGTTTATTAAAACTGAGACTTTTGTTACTCATCCAAGTAATTTCTTCAATCAAAAGGAAAATTTGGATAGGCAGAGAGTCGTTGGAAAGAACCAATTCTTGCCATACAGACTGCAGGAGGTTTCTCTCCAAAATTAGTTAGTACGTTCCAATGACTTTCTGACTCTCTGCCTACCCAAATTTTCATTTTGACTGAAGACATTACTTGGATGAGTAACAAAATGTTTCAGTTTTCATCAATTTTGGTTCAGTTACCATGATTTAACCTTTTTGGATACTTTTGGCCTGGATGATTGAATCTTCATTTACATGCCTCTCAACACCTTCTATAGGGACGCGGTGGCTCAGTGGCTAAGATGCTGAGCTTGTCGATCAGAAAGGCAATTTGGTGCTTCAAATCCCTAGCACCATGCAACAGAGTGAGCTCCCGTTACTTGTCCCAGCTTCTGTCAACCTAGCAGTTCAGAAGCATATAAAAATGCAAGTAAAAAAATAGGACCACTTTGGTGGGAAGGGAACAGCATTCTGTGTGTCTTCGGTGTTTAGTCCTGCCGGCCACATGACCACGGAGACGTCTTCGGACAGCGCTGGCTCTTCAGCTTTAAAATGGAGATGAGCACTGCCCCCTAGAGCCTCAAACGACTAGCACGTATGTGCAAGGGGAACCTTTACCTTTTATAACGCCATATACTGGGAGACTAGTGGGCTTCCTTGGCCATTGGTTGGCCATTGTGAGAATAGACTAGATGGCCAAGGATCCAATGTTCTATGTTCTATGATCTATGTTCTTATATTAAGCAAAATCAAGAACACAGAGGAATAACCCTCAGACTGATAAGAGGGAAGTTCAAAAATAATGTTATAAAGTATCACTTCGCAGAAGGAGTAGAAGAAAATTGGAGCCAACGTCCAGCAGAGGTAGCGGGTCAATCATCAGTCACTAAGTTTATACAATTTACAGCTTAGACAACTAAGTTTTTATTTACCTTTATTCATAAGCAATTTATACACTGCTTGGGATAAACATATCTATCATCTGACCAAAAAAAGATAAAAATAATAAAATAAAGTAAAAAATAATATAATAAAATAAAAATAAACTGAATGTAAATGTGACCCTCCCTCCCTTCCTTCCTTGTGACTGTATAAGTTCCTGCAGCTTTTTTAGCAAGGTTTCTAAGAAATAGGGATAAGGGAAAGTGGCTGGCCCAAGGTCACCCAATAAAGTAATTAATTAAAAAGAAAATTAAAAAGAAGCAAACAAAAATTCAAAAGGCAGATTCCACAGACCACTGGTTCTTTTTCTGCCATTAGTTTCCTATGTTTCTATGTTTCCTAAATCTTCTGCTTCCTTAGAAGGACTGAGGGTGAAGAAATAGAATTTGATCAATTGTGCAACGATAGACAGGAGGATTTCGAAAGAACACCATTTCAAATGACCTTGAATCTGATTGACCACTTCATTGCCCTCTGGTACACTTTGAGCACAGATATTGAGTATTAATGAAGGATGCACTATATATGGATTCATTGGTCATGGAATAGGAAGTTAAGTGAGAAAAAAAACAGAACATGCTAAGTTTCAGCATATAAGCATTCCTCTGTGTTAATGGATTGGAAAAGACAATACATTGACTTGTAGGAGTGGTTGACATTGCAGGGGGATATCTGTATTACTCTATGGTTGCAAAAAATCAATACATCGATTGTCTATTCTGGTAGGAGTTGATACTATAGGAGGAGATATATGTTATCCTATGGTGGCAAATAAGGATAAGGATAAGAATAGAATAGAAATTAGAATAGAATAGAGAAATAGTATAGAGAATAGGAATAGGAATAGCATAGCATAGCATGGCATGGCATGGAATAAAATAAGAATAGAGTAGAATAGAATAGAATAAAAATTAGAATAGAATAGAGAAAGAATAGAGAAATAGTATAGAGAATAGGAATAGGAATAGGAATAGAATGGAATAAGAAAGTAGAATAGAATAGAACAGAATAGAACAGAACAGAACAGAACAGAAGCTGGAAGGGACCTTTGAAGTCTTCTAGTCCAGTCCTCTGCTCAAGCAGGAAAACCTATATCATTTCAGATAAGAGACTGACTAGTGTCTTCTTAAAAACCTCTAGTGATGAAGCATCCACAATGTTTAATTCATTGATAATTTATCTTCAATAAACTAAACTAAATTTCTCCGATTGATTTTCTCTGACAAAACACCCCAATCTCTAACTTCAGTAGCTTCCAGGATAAACTAGGCTGATAAGCAAGCCAACCATATTAACTTTCTGATTTTAATCTCAGCGGGTGGACTTTTAGTAAACTAATTTATGTAGCAGACCAAGCCAAAAGCCTTCCAGTTCTCAGCACCGATCCACTCATTCCATCTACCACATGATCCGGTCCCAACATGACATTAAGCTATGATATGCTTAATCTTAGCTGATTGATTAAGCCACAGTTAGATTTATTATTAACAAAAAGTCATCAATCAGACTGCAGAAATTACCATCTATGGGCCACATATCTGCCAGCATTCCTCAGTTCTCAAATCTGAGTGGATGAGGAGAAAAAAAAATCCTGTTATTTTATTTCTGACAAATTCAGGGTCTTGAATACAAAATAATAGAGTTGGAAGGGACCTTGGAGTCTTCTAGTCTAACTCTCTGATCAAGCAGGAGACCCTATATTATTCCAGGCAAGTGGCTGTCCAGTCTTTTTAAAAGCCTCCAATAATGGAGCATTTGCAATTTCTGAAGGCAAGACATTCCACTGGTTAATTGTTCTCACTGTCAGGAAATTTCTCCTTAGTTCTAAGTTGCTTCACTCTTTGGTTAGTTTCCATCCATTGTTTCTTGTCTTCTAGTGCTTTGAAAAATAGGTTGACCCTACTCTTCTTTGCAAGAGCTCCTCAAATATTGGAAGACTCCTATCATGTCTTCCCTAATCCTTTTTTCTCTCTTTAGACTAGACATCCCCAATTCTTGCAACTGGTTTTCTATAATTTAGCCTTCATCCCACAATCATTTTTGTCGTCCTTCTCTGTACTCTTTCCAGAGTCTCAAAATCTTTTTTATATTGTGGTAAATATTATATTGCATATCATGTTATATAATACCGTAGCAAATTAGTATCTGAGAGGAGACACTGGGTGTCATGCCCCTGTCGGAATCTGATTCCGAGGGGGAGGCTGAGCAGCTGACATGGAGTGGGAGAGTGGCTCCATTGGCTGTGGAAGAAACTGGGGAAGGGCACAGTCTGGCTGGGCAGAGTAGGGAAAAGGTAGAGCCAGGCAGAGGGAATTCAGAGGAAGACACAGGCCCACCCCCTCTTCATCTTAGGGCACCCAGGGTGGAACGGAGAAGGGAGCAACATGAGTTGCATGGCTTACGGGGGAGGAAAGGGTCCTGATTCCCTTCATTAGCTGCAGTTGGGAACACAGTGTTTAAAAAGGGGAGTTCCGCTCAGCAAACTGTTGGGAGCAAATCATGAATTATCTGGTATTGTCGAGGCTTATCTGGGTTCCTGGCATCTTCCCAACTGCGTCTGTTTTGCTGGTTTTTGAAGTCTGCAATTCCTTCTCCTGCCCTGTCAAGTTAATAGCTACAATGTGGTTTGTGTGAATTTTTATTTACAGTTTATATGTACTTTGTTTTTGGACTAAATTTCCTCCATTTAAAGACTGTTCTTGGGAGAATTTTCTCTCCAGCTGAAGGTAACTGGACATTGGAGGCAAAATAAAGGGACTTTTCTTACTTATGTGACTATGTTGCCTTTGTGCCATGTCCAGGGTCATCACACTGGGATTTAAAAAGAGAGGATATGCACCCCAATGTCTAAGTATGTTTCCCAGAGTTCTTCGATAGATACAAACCTATCAAGTATGCTTAATGTACGGATACAAAGCTATGATGCATGCTTAATGTAGCCATGTTCCTACTTGCTATGAATTGCTATCATGTTTGCTGCAGCAGAGACACAAGAATTTTGCCTCTTGAAAACTGATTAACAAAGACCTTTGATAGTTTATCCACACACATTGACATACAGACTTATGGCATAACTTTTCTACAAGAATTTCACGCGCACAAACACACAGCTCCCTCCTCTCCTGGAGTCTCAAATGAAGGGAAAAATCATCTTGTCTTCCTCTAGCTACATGACGGCAACATACACAAATTAGAGCTGTTAATTTGGTAAGAAGTTTTCTCTAGATTGGCCTTCTCTTCCAATTCTCTCTTTCAGGTCCCCTTAGAGTACACAGCAATAATTTGCCGTATAAACAAAAGCAGTGGGGACCAAATCTCTCTGGATGCCCCCATCTGCCAAAGAAAAGTTGGTTGTTAGCATATCAAAGGCAGACCTTTTTTCCCCTTCATTAATGCATAACTTAAATCATTACCGCCAGAAGATGATGCATTGTGAAATCAGAGCATATATATCCATCTGAAGATTGACAGAAAGGGACATTCAAACATTGAAGCAGCTCCTAACATGGTTTACTAATATCAAATCTTATTTGGGCTTTAAAGAATGAATTCCACATGGATATAACAGCTGAATATCATTATTACAAACCATTATGTTGTTTCTTTAATTTTAGCATAGTGTAATGTGTGAATTAAGCTTTTGTGCTTCATAAACCATGATTCAGGTTTAGCATTGGACTAATCCTGGTTTTAAAAGGATAAGGCTTTACATGATGTAGAAGTTCTTTTGATGCTTACATTTGTACATACATTAAAATTGGCTTATTACATCAGTTAAAAACAAAAATAAGAGCAGGTACTTTTTTTTAAAGGTGAAATAAAATTAATTTCTAGGATTTTAGAGCTTCATAAGGGATTTAGAGCTTATATTCCCATGCCAAGCAGAAGGTACAGTGTTTCAAGAGCAAAACAATAAAAAAGATTTATCAGCTTTAAGAATTCTCCCCATCATGTGGTATATATGAATTAAATATTTATATCTGCTTTCTCGGGTAATAAAATTGTATTCAATTATGTTGCCGACACAACCAATGATCATTGAAAAGTTTGCAATAACGTTGGTGCTCATAAAATATACAGTGTAAACTATGCAACAGGCAGAGGAGAGATATTATAGCAAATATCCTTTTCCCCTTAAGGAATTATATCATATAATTATGTAATATACTTACAAAATAGATCATTGTAGGGACACATTGGGATGGAGTGTTAGTAACGATTGATTGTAGTCTAGTGATAAGCAGAAGTTGGACATTTTCCAGATCAAATCTTACAACAATCACACTAATAGAGTAGAAACAGAACATCTTCCCATCTGGGGGAACATCTGGGAGATCCTTTGTGGTTGGTTTATTTAAAATACGAGCAATATTAGGGTTTAATGTTTTGGTGAATGAACTCATATCATTGGCAGATTCTGGGGAAGAAATTTTGGAAAGTAGTAACTATTTCTCATCCTACTTCTTTTATGAAAGTTGCAAAGATTGGAAACAATTCAGATCCATATTTACTTCTGAATGATCCTACTACACACTCTGAAAAATGAATTGTAAGATATGAGAATAAGCTTTAAGGAAGCCTCAAGAATTTCAAGGAGGTCTAGGAAACAAGTATTATTTAATGTTAGGTCAAATACATACGGTTTCTGATTTCATTAGCCAGAATTTAGAAGACATTCAGCTGTTGTGTGAACCTGATATACTTATTAATGTTGTATAATGATAAAGAGAACATATTTGGATATTTCTTTTCCATGCTCACTACTTTTCCATTGTTAGTATTTACTATTGTCAGGGACAAAAAATCAGGTCTACATGAGAAGATCTAATTAAACTGATTTATTGCTATTCATGCCTGTGCATAGGAATCTTCTCAACTAAGAGCCGCTGTCGGGCTACAGAACTTTTTCCCATTCAATTAACAAGAATGAAAACCAAATGTATCAAAAGGAATCCTTTATTGAGATGAGACAATTCATGTAGGAATTCAAAGCAGCATCTAAAATCTCCCAGGCATACCGGGATAGATAAGGGAGTTTACAACCCCTCCCCTTCTCTCAATGTGTATTTAGTGAAACAAAAGCCAGTATGTTTATTCTTCACCCCCATCCCTTCTGTAGGAATGATCTTTTTCACAGTTTCCCAAGCCTACATCTCACTGTGGAATTTTTATGGTCTTCTCATCTCCTGGCTGTGCCCCTCAGAGGTGATAGGTTCCGGCCATCTGGGATTCCTCTTTCCATTGTATCATGTGTGGGTTATACAAATTCGATATAAGATTGAATGTATTCAGGTTTCATCAAGAAAAGATTGCTTTAATCAGTCTCCCCCCCCCCTTTTCTTCTTCCACTGAAGAAATGACAGATACACGGATCTGACAGCTATGGTGGTGCAGTGCTTAGAATGCAGTACTGCAGGCTACTTCTGCTGCCTGCCGGCTGCCTGCAATTTGGCAGTTCAAATCTCACCAGGCTCAAGGTTGACTCAGTCTCCCATCCTTCCAAAGTGGGTAAAATAAGGACCCATATTGTTGCGGGAAAGAGGCTGATTCTGTAAACTGCTGTAAAGCACTGTGAAGTGTAAATCTAAGTGCTATTGCTAAGTGCTAATGGTTAGCACGTACTTGGAGTTAAATAAAGCTCAACAGACTTCATGGAGGTTGGACTTATTTAACTTGTGGCTATGTAGGGATTCTAGGCTGATTCCTCTTTTGACTCTACCCCCAGGTTCTGCCAGTCCTTCATCTACAACTATGTTATAACAGATAATCAGAATTGGGAGGGTCCAAGCAGGAGACCTTACACCATTTCTGACAAATGGCAGTCCAATCTCTTCTTGAAAGCCTCAAGTGATGGCGCTTCCAAACTTCCGAGGGCAACTTCTGTTCCATTGGTTGATTGTTCTCACTGTCAGAAAGTTTCTCCTCATTTCCAAGTTAAAATTGAAAGCTAAACACCATTGATGCATTTTTGTTTCTACATATTTGATTTTCTTGAAAATATTTTTAAAATTATATTTTTAGTAAAGATTTCTTTTATATATAAATTAATTAATTTATATAAATATATAAATTAACAAAGATTGTACCTTTATATGTAGCAGTGCTGGATCTAGACAAAATGTTTTCCTAAGTTTGATTTCAATTTCTGGCTCTTTGCACAAATGATATTAGTCATTAGGTATTCTGAATGCCTTTGCCATGGTGTCGATATTCGTCAAAAATGTTCTGCTTTTAGAAAATGGAAATTGGTTGTTTCCTTAAAAATATTAAAAAGAAAAGCTGACATGGTTTCTTTTGAGAAGGGTTTATAAATTAAGAATAAGTTGGCAGTCTAAAATATATTTATGAGTCTAATTTATACCCAGATTTTTGCAATTCCTCATTTATACAAACTATTAGGATTTATTCCTAGCATTACTGATTTCTGGGTTGTATTCTGAATTTATAAGCATCACATTGAATCATAAATTTATTTCACTTACAAAAAATATATATAGCTGATCTGCAAATTAATATTTTTTTTTATGCACAGAATAGTTCACACACATAATTTTATTAATTATTTCTATGACTTCGGATTGATTAATAATGCTTATCTGTATTGGATTTTGCTTTAAAAATGATACTTTAAAATATAGTAAATCAATACTTGAATTGAGGTCTTCTCCTGGGAGGAGATCTATTACACAAAATAGATTAAAGGTGACACACGGAATTTATAAAATGCAAATATTTGTCATTGCATCTTTTCAACACGTAACAGGAAGATTGTTATTTATTAGATTTTATTACCTTGCCTTTCCAGGAGAACCTTTAATCTCCTAGGCTCAAAACAACATTTTGCTAGCCTTATTTAACAGCAATTTCTCTCCCGACACTTCCTTTCTGGAGAAAGACCTAAAGTTTTGTATAACAGGCATAGAAGAAATTGGAATTGTTTCTTTAGAATTTCATTTTGCTAACCACATGTTGAAAATGAATAAAAGTAAGGGAACAAGGTAATGTTTGCACTTGTTGTGGTCCGCCGGCAACTAGCGGAGCTGGCAGCAGAGTCGGAGAGTGAGGAGGTTGGGGAGGAACATGGGCCAGTCCTGGAGGCTGAGGAAGACTTTGCATCAGAGGCAGAGATGGGGCCAGGGCAGGCTGGCAGTTATCAACTGCCTTCAGAGTTGGACAGCAGGCAACTGGAGCTGGTTCCCAGCTTGCGCATGCACAGAGCTGCCAAAAGAAAACAGTTATGAACTAAGGGTAAATGTGGGAGTAAAGCCACAGGTGGACAGTGAAAGAGGAGCAAAAGGGGAGGAGGATTTTGCAGGAAACAATTTGTTCGTTGCAGCAGTGTGAAGATCTGCCTGTGCATCTCAGAGACTCTGTGCTGAGTCCTTCCATATCAGCACTGCATTTGAAAATATTTACTTGGCAGCTCTCCAAGCTAGATGAGGTCTGTGTTCTTAATTGCACCCTTGAAAGACTGTTTGCCAGGCCTTTGGCTGAATATGAATGCAAGAAATTCACCTTCGTTTAATAAAAGAGGTTTTGCCGGGACAAAGAACCTGTTTAGTGCTTTTTGGGGAAGCCTAGGTCAGGACAGCAATTGTCACTACCAATCAAGGTTACATCTCCCCACCTTGAGTTCTAGAGGATGAAATACAATGCAGGGGCTATCTGCATAGCTGTAGCAGTTACAACCCATTTCTCTATCATTGACATAAATTATATTTAGGGAATGACAGTTTCATGCCTTTTATGAAGTAGGTACAATGTCTGGTTTCTATTTGCCTCATTTTATGACCGTTCTGGCCATGTTTGTTAAGTGAATCCCTGCAGTTGTTACGTGAATCTGGCTTCCCCATTGAGTTTGCTTGTCAGAAGGTCGCAAAAGAAGATCACCCGACTAACCCATCATAAATATGAGTCAGTTGCCAAGCGTCTGAATTTTGATAATGTGATCATAGGGATGCTGCAGTGATCATAAGCATGAAAAAGGTCATAACTTATTTTTTTCAGTGGTGTTGTAATTTTGAACGGTCACTAAATGAACTGTGGTAAGGACTATTTGAACAAGAGGATAGGAATGAAAAATCTCCCGCTATAGACAGCCTGCAAAACCTCTGCTAGTTTCCTAGGCTAGTTGAATACCTAAATTGACCTGCTGTATTATTCCTGCATTAATATTATATGGGACGGGATACGTGGTGTGCTCTTAACTCCAATTTTCTTGGGCTGCATTGCAAAATATTGGATAACACACTTATGAACATAGGTTATGCTGCTTCGTTTACACAGTGCTTTTCCCATAAAAGGTCTGGAGTTTTAGCAGGTATGGTTGCCATCCGCTGTTTCAGCCTAGATAGGTAAATGTGAATAGATTTCACGTGAGCACTGTAGAGGGCAGAGAGGATGGCCTTGAAGGGGTCGGAGAAAGAACTACTCCTAAAGGCCCTCCTATAAGGGCCTTGGTGGTGCAGGCTGTTAATCATCTAGCAGTTAGCTCAATTGCCTGCAATTAGTGCAGGTTCGAATCCCACCAGGCTCAAGGTTGATTCAACCTTCCATCCTCTTGGGGTAGGTAAATTGAGGACCCAAGATTGTTGGGGGCAATAAGCTGACTTTGTAAAGAATGCTGCTTGGGGGGGCCAAAAAGCCCTAGTAATAAGCAGGCATATACAGTGGAATGAAGGCTATTGCTGAGCACTTAGCATGGTGCTCCATAGATTGTAAGCCGCCCTGAGTCTCCGGAGAAGGGCGGCATATAAATGTATGGTAAAATAAAAATAAATAAATAAATAAATAAACCAAGAGAAGATTGAGCCTGGGAAACATCTCAGCTAAATCTCTCTCTCTCCCTCCCTCTCTCTCTTTCATACCAAGCTAAAATGAAGGGATGGGAAATGCCTCCAAATTTGTGAGACTCTGTTACTGTAGCTATTACAATTTACAATAAAAGTAATAAGTGAATAAAGAACCTTGAGATGATGCCTGTCTCGGAGTTAATGATTAATTCAGACAAATTCTGGAATCCTGACAATTCTGGAATTCATCGCTGCCATAGGATGAAGGAGGGGGAGTGATGGAATGGAAATTTTGTTAGAAGGAGGGAAAAAAGTTTAGTTTAAAAGTTCAAGGTTATTAAGTATGTTGCAGTAGAAATTTCAGCTGCAAGTAATTGGTTTACGTGATTTATGAGGTGTAGAAAAGGGGGTGGGGGTAGGTTGGATTTTGTGTGAAGTTTTGGGTGTGTCTTCAGTGCTGAAATTCTACAGCTGATGCCAGTTTCTGTATTAATAAAGAACCTTGAGATGATGCCTGTCTCAGAGTTACCGGTAATAATTAATTCAGACAAATTCTGGAATCCTGACAACTCAACTGCATGACAGATTGTATTTATCCATTCGTCTGTCTGTCTTCCTACTAGTCTCTGTCTGTCTGTCTGTCTGTCGGTCTGTCTGTCTGTCTGTCTCCCATCTGTCTCTCTCTGTCTGTCTCTCTCTCTCTATCATCTGTCTATCTATCTATCTATCTATCTATCTATCTATCTATCTATCTATCTATCTATCTATCTATCTATCTGCCTGCCTGCCTGCCTGCCTGCCTGCCTGCCTGCCTGCCTGCCTGCCTGCCTGCCTGCCTGCCTGCCTGCCTGCCTACCTACCTACCTACCTACCTACCTACCTACCTACCTACCTACCTACCTACCTATCTATCTATCTATCTATCTATCTATCTATCTATCTATCTATCTATCTATCATTTCTCTCTCTCTCTCTTATATACCATCCATCTCATTACCTAACTGATTCTTAATCTAGTCAGCCTTCAAGATTATAACCCAAGCAAAAGCAGGTCAGAAATAGCATACAAACCATACTAAGTGTAGTTGTATTATGCACAAGGAAAAGTTAATTGCTAAAGCTTTATCTTTTTTAAAAAAATGTGATAAATGTGACAATTTGTGCAAGAAGGAAATATATAAAAACGTGTGACAGTGACAAAAATGATTGCTAGATAATACATCCACTCAGCCGTAATAACTATTTTAATTTTTTTACTGAAAAAAGGATGTACTTAAGAAGGAAATTTCATTCTCACTTATTTTTCATCCTATATTATCTTCTCTTATTTTTAAAAAACGTCTATTTATTCATGGATTTTTCATTCCTATCCTTCACTTTTAAAGAGAATAGCATAGCATAGTACATTACTCCATTTTTTAAATTTTGCTTTAGTTTAATCTGTAATATTAATAGACCCCTGATAAACATGAGATATAATCCTAGATTATTCACAGCCTGTCCACAAAGGTTATGTCTTTAGTGTGTTTTTATTTATCTTCAGAAAAGGAAAATCACTCTAATTACCAACAGTTTTCAAGTTACAGCTCTTTGCTTAACAACGGTTCAAAGTTACAATGGTCTTGGAAAAATGACTTATGAGTCTAAGTTATAACTATCCTAACACCCCTATGGTTATTTCATCAAGCAAAATTTGCTTAATGACCCACATACTGGTTCATTTAATAAATACATGGTTTTAAGAACCATGACAAAAAAAAGTTCATAAAATTGGGCATTTGCTCACTTAACAACCATCTTACTTAGCAATTAAAATTCTGATTCCAGATGTGGTCAGAAGTGGAGGACTTTCTGTATTGGAAATCTTTTTCTTTTCTTTCTTTCTTTCTTTCTTTCTTTCTTTCTTTCTTTCTTTCTTTCTTTCTTTCTTTCTTTCTTTCTTTCTTTCTTTCTTTCTTTCTTTCTTTCTTTCTTTCTTTCTTGGTACAATGATGAACACAACCTGAAAATAATAAAAAGAATGAATCAATGTAAGCTACAATATGCATTACAGAACCAAATAAATGACAAAACCAGGTTTTTGTCTCTACCTTAATGCTAATTTTGGCTGCTGAACAAGAGGACAGGGTTCTATTCTGTGACATACGCTAAGATCCAGCCTGTTTCCTGTTAAAGAAACTTTCACTGTCTCTTGTGAATTGTCAGCAGTCAAGTGCAAATCAATCATAGGAATTATTTCTACCCGTTAATTAGAACGCTAGAAGGCACAAATAAACTTTCCTCTTACTGAGCAGTTGAACAAAATAAACTCTGTAACATTTGCTTAATATGTATATAAACAATAAATCTAATTATGTGGAATATACACATTTTTTAAAAAGGGGGAAATGAGAAGTAAGAACCTGGCTAAGTAATGTTCTATTTAGGTGTTAGAGTCATGCAGAGAATCAAAGTGAAATTCAAGAATCTGTGACAGTATGGCATTTACAAAGTTGAAAGTTTGAGCGCTAAATGGATGCTACCTCTGGGTGTTGGGCAAACTTTTCTATTATTGCTAAAATAAATTCAAAGGTTAATTTCCTTCCATTTTTTATAATGATGATTTTGTTTTAGGGTTTAGTCTCCTTCTCCAGTAGTAATTTAAATGCCACATATAACAGCAGGAAGAAAATTCAGTGTCCTGATGATAATCAGACATCTGCAAAAAACAGAATGTAATTTCTTATTTACGTAAAGGCTAAAAATTAAATCATGGGGTGGGAAGTGACCTCAAGGGTCTTCAAGTCCACCCCCCCACACTCAAGGAGTGAGCATTATAGCATCAAATGGCTGTCAAGTCTAGTTGTCCACTCTCTTCTTGGAAATCTCCAATGATGGAATACCTACAACATCTGGAGGCAAGTTATTCTACTGATTATTTTTTCTCTCTGTCATGAAATTTCTCCTTAGTTCCATTAACAAGCTTCCACCCATTATTTATTGTCCTGTTCTCAGGTGCTTTTGAGAATAAGTCAATCCCCTCTTCTTTTTGACATCCGCTCAAGTATTGAAAGACAGCTATCATGTCACTCCAATCCTTCTCTTCCTTAGATTAAGGTAAACATTCCCCAGGCACATAGATGGTAGTTGTTTCCAGCTCTAGGGGGTGGTGCTCATCTCCGTTACAAAGCCAAAGAAGAGCCAGCACTGTTGGAAGACGTCTCCATGGTCCTGTGGCCGGCATGACTAAACACCAAAGGCGCACACAACGCTGTTCCCTTTCCACCAAAGTGGTTCTTTCTACTTGCATTTTTACCTGCTTTCGAACTGCTAGGTTGGCAGAAGCTGGGACAAGTAACGGGAGCTCACTCCATTATGTGGCACTAGGGATTCGAACTGCTGAACTGCCAATCTTTCTGATCAACAAGCTCAGCATCTTAGCCACTGAGCCACCACATCCTCCTTCCTTAAACTAGACCGATTGTCGGCAACCTGCGGCTAGAAACTGGGAGAACATGAGTTCTAGTCCCATCTTGGTATGAATCCAGCCACCAGCCACTTTCTCTCAACTTTAGGAAGCAGATAATGTTAAAGCAAAGATTTCTGAAAAATCTTGTCAAGAAAACTGCTGAACTTGATCAGGCAGTCTCAAAAGAATCTGACACAACTGAATGAAAGAAAATAATATATTAGAGCAGAGTATAATATTTCTGGGTCCAGTCAAAAAGCTCATGCCTCAGAATAATTTATCTTTTTTTCAAAGTTTGTAGAAATTGATTTATCCTTTATTGTTTTAGGCTTGCTTCCTCTATAATTCTATCCACATCATTCTTGAGGGTATATGCATGCAATATTTAATCAGTAAATCACACCGCTTGCTCAAGTCTATTTCAACCATTATTGGTTCCTTCTCTGTTTTGGGGGGGGGGGGGGTAGAACAATTATATTTCAACGTTGAGAAGTTAAAGCAATGTAGAAAGAGAAATCAGAATAGAGCTAGAAGGGACCTTGGAGGTCTTCTAGTCCAACTCTCTGCTCCAACAAGAGACCCTATACATTTAAGAAAAGTAACTGTCTTTTCTTAAAAATTTCTGGTGATGAAGCACCCACAATTTCTGACAGCAAGTTGTTCCCCTGCTTTAGGAAGTTTCTCCTTAATTCCAGGTTATTTCTCTTCTTGATTAATTTCCATTCATTGTTTCTTGTCTTGCCTTCTGGTGCTTTGAAAAATAAGTTGATCCCCTCCTTTTTGTGGCAACCTCTCAAATACTGGAATACTGCTATCATGTCCTTCTTTTCTCTAGACTAGTCAAAGCCCAATTCTGCAACTGTTCTTCATATGTTTTAGTTTCCAGGCCTTTACTTGTATGGTTTTTAAACTGCTTCTTCACAAGTGCCTTGTCCCTTTCCGCCTTTCTCTTTTAAGCAAGATTAACCAACTTTGAGAGAGGAGTAAAAAAAAACTGATGTATTTTCTTTTTGCAATTGTTTCTTAGTTTGTTGCTCGTTAGTTTGTTTCTATCACATACCTCTGTCTTTGGTTTTTTTCTATTCTTTCTTGTCTGAGAAGTGACCAGGTTTGCTCTTTCATTTATGGAGTTTCTCAGTCATCCAGTTCATGGTTGTCCCAAATATGCTTTTTCTAGAGGCAACTGGACATTCTTTGTTTTTCCTTGAAGACGTTTCACTTCTCATCCAAGAAGCTTCTTAAGTTCTGACTGAATGGTAAGGAATGGAAGGATAGATAGATAGATAGATAGATAGATAGATAGATAGATAGATAGATAGAGATAGATAAAGAATATATATGTGTGTGTGTGTGTGTGTGTGTGTGTGTGTAAGGTTTTTAAGCTGATACTTCTTTACACACATGTAAAGAAAAGACAACGAAACAAATAGCTTTCTGTCGGTATGGTCTCTGGTGATGAGCCGAAAGACAGAAAAGGACAGCAGTATGCTTCCTCCCTTAATTGGGGCTTACCAGGGTGTTGTAACACAAGTATATATACTCATTTCCCTGTATCACTGATCTGGATGAGAGCCTGTGGCCTAATGGCAATTACAATTGCCTCACATGTAATACTTCCCAGGTTTGAATCCCAGTAAGGGTATGGCTAGCTGACGAGAGCTAAGTAGCTCGAAATAGATCTATACTAGTCTCCCTTATTTAATTATTTATCCGCTCAAAAACCTAATATATATATATATATATATATATATATATACACATATACATACATACATACATATATATATTCTTTGCAGTCATCTGGTCTTTAACACTCTGAAGGTCTGTCGTTAGCCCTCTGAAGTTATTGAGGCCACTTGGGGGTTTATCTGTGCCCACAGGGTCACCTGAATCAGAGTGCAAATGGGTGTGAAAGCTTCTTGGAACTGCTGAAATTCTTCCTATTCCTGGTGAATCTAAGTGTTACCCTTGGTGGAAAAAGTCCAGTGGTACCTTGGTACTAATTAATTGGTACAATGGGTACCAAAAAATGGGTACCAAGCAATTTTTTAGCTCATAAGGAATAATATAGAGAGTCACGAGACAGCCTGCACCAATAAGTTCTAGCTTGTGTGTTCAGTACCAGGAGAAAATTTTCACATTGAAATGTATTAAGTACCAGATTTGATGAGTTTCAAAACAGTTGAGTACCAAGGTACTACTGTATATAATTTTTGCGCAAAAAAAAAAAATCACACTAAGAATTATTCTGTTATTATCTAGCATTAAATTGTTCCCCTCTATTACTTATGAGTTGAAGGCAGAATTAGAGAGAAAAAAATATTTGTATTTTGTGAAATTCTACCATGCTTGCTTAATGTTTCCTAAGGGGAACATTGTTTAAAACAACTTTTTTCCCCATGAATTTTCAATATGAAAATTAAGTCACACCTTTTAATTTACAAAAATGTCTTAACTAAGCATGCTGTGTACTGCCTTCAGGAGATGAACACAAAGAGAGTGATTTAAAAAAAACAGTTGAGAAGGAGATGGCTTAGTATTAGAAAACATTTTCCCCCCAACCTTACATTGGAAACACTTCCTTTATTATCCTAAGTAGCCTGAATACTTCTGTCTTTCTCCCTTTTTACTCTCTTGCAAAGCCTTTTGTTTTCTGAAGCCTAAAATAAATCCAGTTATAAGTGTAGCTGTGAGGGGGAAATTATTGCAGACTTCTACACAAACTGAATTTTTCACTTTAAAAAAATGCTACCAAATTAATTTTCCCCCACATGTACAGATCCTTATTTTTAGAGTCAGCTTAGTGCATTGTGGGATGCTTAACTAGTGGCTATTTTGCCTTATTTATTATTTATACAGAAGAGAAAAAAAAATATTGTTCAGCATGGTTGTTTTATGGGTATTCCTGAGAGTGTTTGATTCCTTTATCTTATTCAAAAGACTACCTTTTACTGTTTCTCTATATTGGTATATTATTTTTTCTCCCTCCACAATTAAATCTTAAATACATAACCATTTTTAACCCCTCTGAAATACTAAAAGAACAACATTGCCATATTTAATAGAGTCTACATTTTGGTGTTCTGCTTAGAGCCTATGGGAATGCAGCCACCAAGAAGCCTTAATAAATAACACAATCTGACATAACACAACACAACACATTATTTAGCATAATATAACAATTTTTGACTATGAGAAAGCAATTATTGTATCATGCATAGAGCTTGAACTGATTAAAAAAATGCACAAAGCAATGGTGATTTTATTTAGTATGAATGCCAGCAGCGATGTTTTGCATTCTTTTCTGTCCCTTTCTTCCTTCTCATCATACAACTATAAAGCAACATTTTATTTTGTTATGAGTACACTCATCAACTGTTAAATTATACCCTGGATTGGTAAGATAAGGCATAATCTAGAATTTTCTTTTTTTACCATTTTCATTTTTTTCTGTATTTTTTTTCCTTGAAGGAGGGCATATGCAAGTTTCATTGCAAAGGAGAATAGGGATAAAACCTTAATAATATTAAGAATTGCACCAATAGAAACACCGTAAACCAGGGGTCTCCAACTTTAGCAACTTTAAGATTTGTGGACTTCAACTCCCAGAGTTGAAGTCCACAAGTTTTAAAGTTGCCAAGATTGAAGACTCTTGCCATTAGCTACCAATTTGAAATCAGAATAATCTTCAGGGGCAAATGCTATCGATCAATCAATTTTGATACGATTGTTCCTCCGAGTAAATGGAGTAATATGTGAGGAAAGATTTGACATGCACATAGTAATTTCTGTTGGTGTATTCCAGCCTTTTATGCATCTTACTAACGACCTGTAGAGGTGGAAGGACAGTTGATCAAGTTTTGCAGATAACACAAGATGTTATTTATCTTGTCTCTTTAGGTGGGATGGTTAATAACTAGAAGACAGAATTAATATTCAGTGTGATCTTGATAGATTAGCGAAAGTGGCTGAAAGTAACACAATGCAAGCTGCGACAAATAAAGATAGTCCTTGACATACGACCACAATGGAGCCCAAAATTTCTGTTGCTAAGCGAGATAGTAGCTAAGGGAATTCTGCTACATTTTACGATTTTTCTTGCTGCAATAGTGAAGTGAATCACTAAAGTTCTTAAGTTAGTAACATAGTTGTTAAGTGATTGTGGCTCCCCCATGGATTTTGGTTGTAAGTGTCAACTAAAAAGATACTCATTTGGTCTTTTTAGCTGCCAGAAAAAGGGAAAACAAGGCATTCTTGAAATGCCTAGCTAATCAACTCGGCAGCCCAAAGTTGTCGGAGCATAGGAAGGTTATTGGGGAGCATGATGGGTGACTCTTGGTGACTGATGTGTCCTATTGGAGAACTCAAATCCAGGGGGTGAGGGGAAGACCAGGGTCAAGGGGGAAATGTATGATGTGATTTAGTACCGGCTGCACCCAGCCACGCTCCAACATGGCAATTTCTAATAAACCAGCTAGAGACTTTTGATTTGGATGAGGGGTGATTTGTTGGAGCCCTGACAGTAAGAAGGTTACAAGAGATGATCACATGACCTCAGGACACTGCAATTGTCCTAAATATGAATCAATTGCCAAGAGTCCAAAGTTTCATTATGTGAAAATGGGGATGCTGCAGCAGTCTTAAGTGTGAAAAATGATCATAAATCACTTTTTTTCAGTGCCGAATAGTCACTAAACAGACAGTTGTAATTCGAGGGCTACCTGTATACATTCTCAGCTTAGAAACCAGAAAACATATGAACATGATGCAACGCCTGTCTTGAAGCTAGTGAACCAATCTATCAATAAAAATAAAATAGTTGGTTGCAAGCTCAATAACCCCCCTCTCATTCCATCGATTAAAAATACTCTTTCAAGTCTTTCGTCCAGGGGATTTTTTTTTCTGTAGAACAAATGAGCAAGTCAGCAAACATAGTTTTCAACCTTTAGAACACAGCTTTCCCTTATCCCTTTAAGAAGTCAGATTCTGGAGCTTGGGCCTTGTTTCTGTTTGATTAAAAGGGAATATAGTAGTGGCCAATTAAAGTAAGCCTTGGCCAATTTTCATTAAACCAAGCTGATTCTTTATATATTCCAATGATTAATTCTAAGCCCTGGAGGATGAAGAGACCAGTTAAGGAGAAGAGGCTGGAGCAACAGGATTTTCAATGTCTATAATAAATGCAAAGGATACCCTGTATGTTGTGCATTGCCAATTGACATAATTGGCCAGTTTCTCAATGGGAACAGGATGCCAGCTTGTAATAAAGTTAATGCTTTGTTTGCAGGGATTTTTTGTTGTTGTTGATTGTTTATTTTTAAACTGCTAATGGAACTTACTTCTTTAAAAGAAAAACATAAAAAAGAATAGCTAGCAGGAATGGCTTAACCTACATAATTACCGAAGAAAAAGATAGTTTCCCCAAAGCCTGTTATTTTTGTTTGGTTGGTGACTTCCTGTCACAAAGGGGTAGGGAAGCTTTTTTTCCAAATTAAATCATTCCTACTGACCCCAAAAAGAATGCAAAACAAGCATTGAAGTATTAGTACCCGCTTTATAAAGCCTTAGTAAGGCCACACCTGGAATACTGCATTCTGTTTTGGTCACCACATTACAAAATAAGATGTGGAAACTTTGGAAAAAGTGCAAAGAAGAGCAGCTAAGATGATTAAAAACTAAAGACTGGAGACTAAAATCTATGAAGAACGGTTGCAGGACTTGGGTTTGGATAGTCTAGAGAAAAGAAGGGCTTGGGGGGGGGGCATGATAGCAGTATTATAGCGTTTGAAAGGTTGCCACAAAGAGGAGGCAATCCTTTTATTCTTTTATTATAGTTTTATTTTATTATAATTATTTTCCAAAGCACCTGAGGGCCGGACAAGAAACAATGGATGGAAAATCAAGGAGAGAATTAAGAATGAACTTCTTAACAGGATAATTCACCAGTGGAACAGCTTGCCTCCAGAAATCATGGGTGCTCCATCACTGGAGGTCTTTAAGAAGAGTCTAGACAATCACTTCTCTGAAATGGTGTAGGTTCACCTGCTTGAGCAGAGGCTGGACTAGAAGACATCTAAGGTCCCTTCCAGCTCTATTCTGATTTCTATTTCTGCTTCAACTTCTCAACTCAAGATAGAATTGCCCTATTCACACACACCCCAAATAGAAAAGGAACCAAGAACAATTGAGAGAGACTTGAGCAAATGGTGCGATTTACTGATTAAATATTGTGTCCTCATGATTGATTGACAATGGAATTCTCTTATTAGAGGGAATAAGAAAAACACTTGAAGGACTGGAGGATGAATTGCTAGCAAGGCAGATGAGATTTTAAAAGGTAAAAGTTCCTCCTGTCGAATCATGTATAGTAAAAAAGATAAAATAATAATGCAACAATTGGTTATTGGGAAAGGGGGAAAAATAAGACAATGAAACAACATATATAATTAAAAGTTTTGTCCAATTGCATAACTTGAAGATACTGTGTTTGTGAGGTTAGCATCCTTTAAAAAAATAATAAATAAAAAATGAATCTGTGTGGGTCTTGTATTTGGAAAAGATTAAGTTGATCGGAGCAAGTCTTGGGGCATCATAGACAGTGCACGATAGGAGAACAGGGATTAGAATCTCTCCCCCCTGAATCTATAAGTAATAATAATTATACTGAGTCAAAAAAAGCAAAGGTAATAGGTGCTTTGGGGTCGACCTCTAAATAACTGTAGCACCAGTTGAATTTCCTTGGCATTGACAAATTCACCATGGTCAATTACAAAAGGCAGCTGACCAATGTGACAAATCACAAAAACTCAGATGAGGAGAATTAGAGAAATTACAGACCATTGGAAAAATGATGGTGTAATAAAACACAGGACATTTTCACAAACCCCTCAGTAATCTGCTAACTCAACTTTACCCATTTTTTTCTTCTTTGAAAGGAATTTCAAGGGCAAATGATATCCTATCATGTTAAATGGGAACTGATAAAAGGAATGCAAAATAATTTCCCCACGTGACACTGTTTCATTAACTGTGGTTGATTAAGTATCCTGATAATTTTTGTGTCTTAATGTGTCATTTGAATCCATTTGATTGATGATTCAATGTATTATGCAAATCCAGGGTTAATTCATCACACAGTTTTGGCTACCCAGACATGGATTTCTACGGCTGGGATTGCTTTTTTCCCCAAATGAGATAATTGTAAATTGCCTTTGAGAATCTGCATATAGTTTTAAGGAGCTGTTCATAATACCCTCTTCTAAATACAACATTATTTTGAAGATACGGTTGTTTGTTAGTTGGGAGGAAGAGATGATGATACCTTTACAACCAATTGTCTCTGAATATTTAATTTCACTTCCAGCTCTGTAATTTTTGGTCACTTGAGTTCTTGACAAATGACCAAATTATTTTTTTTGTGCATTGTGATCATACTGTGCTAGAGAACATGATTACCTTAAGGATACTCACTCCTGAATTATAAATTATAATAAATTAAGTGGAATTTCTTCATTCAGATAGGGCATAATAATTGCTTTCTGAATTTGTTAAAAAAAGAATGTGTAGGGATCTGCATGGCTATATAGATACAGTAGGTATAAGAGAAAAACTCAACCTTGTGAAGTAATGTTTTGATATAATATTAAAAATAATATTTGAATGTTAATTTAATATTGAAAATGGTCTAGAGTCACATAGGGGAGATAGGCATTATAGAAATGTGATAAATTAACAAATACATTTCAAATATCACAGTATGAGCTCTTAAATGTTCCTTCAAAATCTGCTAAGAGAGTTGCTAAGAATTCCTTATTATAGGAATGTTTGAGGGAAAAAAAATAATTCTCTTGTTCAATTTTGTGTAATATAGCACATTTAAAAATAAGTAAAATAAATAGGATTGAACCTCGGTGGCACAATGGTTAAAGTGCTGTATTGCAAGGTATTTCTGCTGACTACTAGCTGTCTACAATTTGGCAGTTCAAATCTCACCAGGCTCAAGGTTGATTCAGCCTCCTATCCTTCCGAGGTCAGTAAAATGAGGATCCAGATTGTTGGGGGTGATAGGCTGACTCTGTAAACCCCTTAGAGAGGGCTGCAAAGCACTGTGAAGCGGTATATAAGTCTAAGTGCTGTTGCTATTAATATTTATACCTCCATATTAGAAGCACCAAAGAGCTTCCATGGTGAAAGGATTTGCTGGGGACATCATTGTTGCCTGGGGGATGCCCAGTTGGGGTCAACTTTAATGTCCCCGTGAAGGTGTCCACTGAAATAGTACCTGTTCATCTACTCACAGTTGCCTGCTTTCAAATTGCTGGGCTGGCAGGAGATGGAGAGTAGGACAGGAGCTCACTCCTCCTTGAGGCAGAAGCGGGTCTCGAACACAAGCTTGCCGATCAACAGCCCAGCATTCTAACTCAATTCCTTTTATGAATAGGATTATTCTATATGACGTCCGCTCAGCATTCAGGCACATTGAGAACACTTTCTCTTTGCAACATGAGGTTTTCCTCTATACTGATAGTCCTCAACTTACAACAGTTCATTTAGTGACTGTTCAAAGTTACCATGGCACTGAAAAAAAATGACTAATGATCATTTTTCACACTTATAGCCAGTGTAGCATGCCCACGGTTATGGGATCAAACTTCGGATGCTTGTCACTCACATTTATGACGGTTGCAGTGTCCCATGGTCATGTGATCCCCTTTTGCGACCAACTGAGAAGCAGAAGAAAAAATGGGGCAAATATCACTTAACAAATTTCTCACTTACATGAGAAATACATTTTGGGCTCAATTGTGGTCATAAGTCTAAGGTTACCTGTACATGTTGAAGCGCCATAGGTGAGATGGATTGTTCTTCTCCACATTCACTCAGAATGTCATCTGTAGGGAAGTCCCATTGTCTTAGATTGTCCTTTGATCTTCCTACATTCATGGTCTATTTTGTATTTTCCATGCAGGACAGTTTTGTTCTTGACCAGGTGGCAGACAATCATGTGGAAGGATGCACACATGTTCCTTTCACACAACATAAGCTGATGCAACTGCTCTCCACATTTATTGCCTGAATGTGCATTTCCTTGTTTAATAAACAATGGCAGGCACAGGAGAAGATCAATAAGTCTTTAGGCCATTCTGTCTTTTTTTCTTTACGTGTGCAGTCAAAATAGATATTTTGTGAGAGTCACTGAGATGTTATCTGTAAGAAATATGGTGTCAATTCACAGGTGTTCTGCTTCACTTCCCCCAATGGTACCGCCACTACTTTGAACAGCAAAAGGTTGTCTAAAATAATAATGAGCATATGTTGTTGAGTTGCATTCAGCAGTTCCTCTGAAATATGCCCAAGAAATGTTCTGCCTTAAGTCAGAGACAGCTGTGGTTCTTCGGTCTGTCATACTTCATCTACGCTTCAGCTACTTATGTTTGAACTCCCCACAGAATTGATTTCACTGGATAATAATGGAAGTGTTAAATGTGGCCTATAGATTTGACTTTTGAGTCTGCTTAGGTAGGGCTATGTGATCCAGACTTTGTCAGGGTTCCAAGTAACAAACCCAAATACAATCAAAACTCTGAGGCTTGAAGGTTCCTCAGAGTAAGAATTTATTAGGAATGCCATATTGGCATACGTGGGGAAAACCTGACTCTGAAGGACCCAAGGTTTTCCCACTCAAATCAAAACCCAAATTTCTTGTTCCCCAGGTCACATGTCTATCACATAGTCCGATCATGCTGTGGTCCCCATTCTGGCTGGCTTCAGTCTACACCTTCCAAAAATCTGGTGAAGACTTCCTTGGTTCCCATGGGACAGAATGTTATTTTGGCTATACAGTTACATATTCCCCCAGCTATCTCTGTCATACATATTACCCAGTTATCCTGGACATAAACTGTTTCAACTCCTACCCTCAAAATGATGCTATAGAGCACTGCACACCAGAAAAACTAGACACAAAGACAGTTTTTTCCCAAATGCCATCACTCTGCTAAACAAATAATTCCCTCAGCACTGTCCAACTATCTACAAAGTCTGCACTACTATTACTATTAATCTTCTCATCATTCCTTATCACCCATCCCCTCCCACTTGTAACTGTATGACTGTAACTTTATCGCTTGTATCCTTATGATTTATATTGACTGTTTTTTGGTGTGATTTGATTGCTTATTGTACCCTATGACTATTATTAAGTGTTGGACCTTATGATTCTTGACTCTTGATGAATTTACAATATCTTTTATTTTATGGACACTGAGAGCATAAGCACCAAGACAAATTCCTTGTGTGTCCAACCACACTTGGCCAATAAAGAATTCTATCTATCTTTTCTATCTTATCTATCTATCTTATCTATCTATCTATCTATCTATCTCTCTATCTATCTATCTATCTATCTATCTATCTATCTATCTATCTATCTATCTATCTACCTACCTACCTACCTACCTACCTACCTACCTACCTACCTACCTACCTACCTACCTACCTACCTATCTATCTATCTATCTATCTATCTATCTATCCAGTGGTGGGATTCAAAAACTTTTACTACTGGATCTGTGGGCGTGGCTTGGCGGGCATGGTGTGGCTTGGTGGGTGTGGCAGGGGAAGGATTCTACAAAAATCCCCATTCCCTCCCCACCCCACTAACCTGCTTTCCAGCTCCATCCTCCTGTGCAGGGCAACAAAATCAGCTGGGACTCAGGAAGCAGAGAATAGATGGGGGCGGGACCAGTCAGAGGTGATTTTCTGAAATACTCAAAGTTTCTGCTACTGGTTCTCCAGAATTGGTCAGAACCTGCTGTATACCACCTCTGTATCTATCTATCCATCCATCCATCCATCCATCCATCCATCCATCCATCCATCCATCTATCTACTCCTTACGTTCCCACAGCTTCATCTGGCCTTGCTGTGGCAGCCCTAAAAATGCTTCCAAAATGGCTTCAGGCTGACAGACTTTTAAAGAAACAAGATGGCTACTAGAGTCATCCAGAAGAGTCTTCTGCCTTACTCTGTTGCTTTTGGTCATAGAACATACAATACTCAAGACTAAAAGGGATCTTGGAGATCTTCTAGAGAAACCCTTGCTCAAGGTAGGAGAATGTGTATCATCACAGACAAACGGTTGTCCAATCTTTTCTTGAAAACCTCCAGTGATGGAACACCCACAACTCTGAGAGGCAAGCTATTGATTAATTGTTCCCGCTGTCATCATCTGGACTTTAGCAGTTCAGATCTGTAGCCCAGTTTTATGAGATATTAACCAGTTTAACTTCCAGCAGCCATCTCCATTAAGTTGTGAGGATAAATTTTTCATTTCCGTTTTACCTGCGACATGCCATCTGTGGATAATATCACCACTGTAGCTAATTATTGGCAATTGATTTAAAGTAACTTACCCAACATTCAATAAGACTGAATTTTGAATCTCCTAACAGAATGAATGCTGCTGTTTTATTTTCTTTTGTTTGTTTTTCTGGGCAGGGTTGACCTTCTAAATTGTCTAGAGAAGCATAGTTTCACACTCCCATTTTGTAATGTTCTGATGCAGTTTATAATAACTTAATAAAATATGCTTGGCATTTCTTGAACTTGGTAGAAAATCCTAGTTTCAAAAGTTATTATGATTGGACTTGTTCAGTGCAGTTAATATAATTAACACCTAACATATTCCATGTGGGTTGAAAGAGAAGACAGATCCAGGGCATGATGTCTAGTCCTAGTTTGAAAATATATTGCTTTAAGTGGGACAAAGTGGAATAAAATTGTTTGTTCCTCAGATTTCTCTGTTTCTCTTTCTTTCAACATTGGTTTAAAAGCATATATTTTCAGCATGACCCAACTTTTCATGTAGAAAAATCTATCATCATCATCATCATCTTCATCATCATCATCACCATCATCAATCATCATCTTTTAATGACCCCAAAAGCCCTTGTGGGTTGAAGTCTGGGCAACTGAATGGAGTTGGCCGGATGTTTAATGTCCCGGATGCCCTTCCTATTGCCAATGCAGAGTTTTGTTCAGCAGATATATTCTCATTGTGCCCAGAGAGAGAAATATCTACCTCTACCTAGGCTCGAATGCACAACTTCCTGATTGTAAGGTAAGATCTCCACCTCTAGACTATCGCATCACTCCATATAGAAAATCTATGTGATCACTATAAATTGAGACTGACTTGATACCACACTAGTAGATCAGAATAATAGAATAACAGAATTTTAAGGATCTTGAATGTCTTCTAGTCCATCCCCCTGTATCATTCCAGACAAATAAATGTCTGTCTGGTATCTTCTTAAAGACCTCCAGTGATGGAGCACTGACAACTTTTTAAGGCAAGTCATTCCATTGATTAATTGTTCTCCCTATAGGGAAATTTCTCCTTAGTTTTAGGTTGGATCTCTCTAATGATCTTCTACATGTTACTTCTTGTCCTGCCCTCAGGTGTTTTGGGTAGAATAACAGAGTTGGAAGGGACCTTGGAGGTCTTCTAATCCAACTCCATGCTCAAGCAGGAAACTCTGTTCCATGCCAGGCAAATGGCTATCCAGTCTCTTTTTAAAAGCCTTCAATGATGGAACCTCCACAACTCCTGAAGGCAATTTGATTCATTGTTTAATTGTTCTTAGGAAATTTCTCCTTAGTTCTAAGTTGGTTCTGTCCTTGATTAGTTTCTAGCCATTGTTTATTATCTTGCCTTCTGATGCTTTGGAAAATAGGTTAACCCCCTCTTCTTTGTGGCAGCCCCTCAAATATTGGAACATTGCTACAATCTCACCGCTAGTCCTCTTTTTCGCTAGACTAGACACACCCAATTTCTGATCCTTTCTCTATGATAAGAGGTTGGCATCCTCCTCTCGGTGACATCCCCTCAAGTACTGAAGATTGCTATCATATCATCCTCAATATGTCTTTGTTAGATTAGACATTTTATTTATAAATATTTGTTTATATTTCATGTTTCTAGGCTGTTCATCTAGCTCAAGGGAGTTCCCTAATTACCTCAATAATACACCGTGTCATAATTCTTTTCTTTAAAAGAAGTTGGATTTATCTGAGTTCATGTACCCTAATTCCTTGTATGTTTTCTTGCTCTCCAAATTGCAAGCAATCAGATCTTCACAGAACTTCACAGCCGTTCCAATTTTTTTCAACCTCACAGAAAGAAATCAACCCTCTCCTCATAATGATCTATAAAAAGAGAATCTATAATTACATGAAAATAAATGTTAGTAGAATTCTGAACTTGACTCTTCACTCAAGGGGAGAAGTTGGGACAAGGAAAATGGAATTTGCAAACACATCCTCCTTATTGTAAACTTTTTGATCCCTTCTCTGGAATTCCTGGCAGGGGGAAGGCAATTCCCATAAGTTGTGTTGCCCACATGTAATGGCAAAACTTTGATTTCTCTTACTGATAGTAGGATGATGAATTGAATTGAAATTTTATTTTATTTTTATTTTACTTTATTTTTAGTTTTTATTTTCCAGACCATCCACCTTCCTCAAAAGGTTGCATTTCCAGGTGAGTCCTTTCTCAGCACAAAAAAAATCTAATAGCTGTATGTATTATATTGCATGTGTTATTCAGAGAGAGACAGGGAGGGAGGGAGGGAGGAGAGAGAGAGAGAGGAAGTTAGGGAGCGAAAGAAGAGGGGAAGGATGGAGGGATGAACTGTGATTGAATTGTGTTTCCATCATCAAACCTCTTTTCATTTAAGACTGGACTGACATGCTGGCTGGGGAATTCTGGGAGTTGAAGTCCCCAAGTCTTAAAATTGCAAAATTAGATATCCTTGATTTCATCCCTCCAGGATGAAAAATGTACTACAAGCAAGCAATATACTATAATTTCTGTTGGTAAATATCCCTGAAGATTCCCCCCCACCCAAAAAAAAATCATGCTGGAAACATTTCTCAGAAAACATGTCGTTTTTGTACTTCCATTTTATCCTTGTCTAATAATTTAAATTTCTTGTTATATTTAGATCTCAGTCTGCTACTGACAATTTATTGGGACAAAAATATTTTTGTTAATACAGTGCTGAAACCTCTGTTTTCATTAAAGTCCCTCCTGTGAAGAGGGCTTTATTTTCTCATTTCTTTCCAATTTATTTTAATTATATATTTGGATTTCTATTATTGTTGCAGTTTCAGATAAAGCTGCACTAATATATGTAATAATCTGCAATAAAATTCACAGCTTAAGACTGGTTAAAACTTAATCACTCAACTCCTAACCAAGGACTTAAGAATTATTAAAGTAGCGTATACTAATATAGACAGTTTCAAACAGGGTGGATTTTTTTGAAAATTAGGGTTCCAGGTCTGATAAATTCAATATTTCCAGATGTCAAGGGACCCCTTTAGGTATCTCTCCAATGCAGAGTGGTGTTCAGCCAGTTCTCACCTATTCGCGTGAACCGGTAGCAAGAATTTGGCCTGCGTCGCTGAACCGGTAGCAACATCCAGCTGGCCACGCCCCAACCCAGTTGCCTGGTTTCCACTCACTCGCTTGCCTCGCCCGCCCGATGCTTGCTGCCCCAGTTTAAAGGAGACTGCTCCTTCGCCCTAGCCATGCATTTTCAATCAGCCACTTGAAAACACATGACTGTGGGCGGAGCAGTGGTCCGTTAACCTGCAAAACTGCTCCAAGGCTGGATTCTTCATGGACACTAGAAATATCACTTCCCCTTGTGAGTAAAGTGTCTGGAGTGAGAGGGAATGAAGGCTGGAGAAGGGGGGGAGGGGGAAATCCAGCCACAGAGAAGTTTGAATGAGCTGTGCAAATGTGTGTTGGTTAACTTGCAAAACTTTCCCAATACTGGGTTAATTTCCCCTCATGAGTAAAGTGGCTGGAGTGAGAGGGAATGAAGGCTGACAGGGGTGTGTGTGAGAGAGAGAGAGAAGAAAGAAAGAAAGAAAGAAAGAAAGAACAAGAAAGAAAGAGGAAGGGAGAGAAAGAAAGAAAAAGAAATAGGGAGAGAGTGTGGTGTGGTGTGTGTGTGTGAGAGAGAGAGAGAGAGAGAGAAAGAAAGGAAGGGAGAGAAATACAGAAAGACAAAGAAAGAGAAAGAAAGAAAAACAAATAGGAAGGAAGGGAGAGAGATTGACAGAGAAAACTCTGTGCTATTATTTTTAATTGTTCCATTATTTATCATTATATTAATATTTTACACTGTCCCTACACCTAGAGTGATTCTACTGCCTTTCTTTTGCCCAGGGCTACCACATATTTTTCAGGGTTTGCATGCATTCAATGTCTATAGTCCAGAGCCTAAATACATGTGTATTTAAAGGGACTTTGGAGATCTTCTAGTCCAACCCCCAGCTCAGGCAAGAAAACTGAGGATGCCAAACTCTGAGTAGAGGTCCTGGGAAAGGTGTCAGAATAACACTTAGAAGGGACTTTAGGGGGAACCCTATACCATTTCAGAGAAATGGCTGTCCAGTCTTTTAAAAATTTCCAGTGATTGAGCACCCAGAACTTCTGGGAACAAGTAGGTCCACTGGTTAATTATTCTTACTGTCAGGAAGTTTCTCCTTAGTTCTAGGTTGCTTCTCTCTGTTGTTCAGTTTCCATCTGCTTCTTGTTTGCCTTCTGGTGCTTTGGAAAATACATCCCCCCCTTTCTTTCTGACAGCCCCGTAAAAGCCTGTTGCCTATCACACTCCTGGGCAAAGCATGTGAGCCATTTCCTCCTGTCAGTAGTCCATGAAAATACATCTATAGTATGTAAATAATGAAGTCAAAAAAAGGTGAACAACATTTTTACAGAACTATAGATAAGTTGAGGCTGGGTGTGACAAGGAATGTCTGGGAAGGGAGGGGCCAGGCAAGGCAGCCCTTGACGTGAGTGACATTAAGTTGGCCACACCCACTCAGTCACATGACCACCAAGCCACGCCCACAGTCACATGACCACCAAGCCACACCCACCAAATAAGCCACGCCCACAGAACCGGTAGTAAAAAAAATTGAATTCCACCACTGCTCCAATGGCTTCTAATTACAATTGATATAACAATGGATTTTTTTTCCTATAAGCATTCAACTTCAGTATTTATGTCTTGTTATTTTGTGAGTTTTCCCGATTTTTTCCTTCCAATCCTAGCATTACCCAAAATAACAAAATCAATGAATGAGTCATTCTTCTTTTCAATAACTGTTTTATCACCCATGTTATGAACAAAATGCCCGTCTGTTTGGATCTTAAAATCCCTGAATATCAACCCATTTCTTTTCCAAAATTTTCTGAACTTGATGGCCCCAATCGCTTCTCCTATATTCAAATCCAAACCTCTAGCAAAGTTTCCAACAAATAATTCTGTCAACTCAGCCGTGACACTTCTTGTAGTCAGTTTATGAAGTTTTGCTACAGCCATCAAAATGGCCTCAGTCAAGACAGTCAATCCCTCCCTAAATTGTCCTTAAGTGTACCCCATTCCCAATATTAAGAAAGTAAGAGAATCTGGGTTGCTCCATTTTATATTCTTGTACCCAGCAGTTTTTTAAAAAAAAGATTAGAATGAGAAAGGTTTTTTTAGGTGTTTTATTTCCAGGGAAGGAATGGATAACAGTGAAATATAAATGTGCATAAATTACTAGAGGTTACTGCTCTGTAGATGCATTATTTAATCAAAAGCCTCATTGGCTGTAAAATCTGAATGTGTCACATTTAAAGTTTATATAATTTACACCTGATGTGGCATTTATAATATAAAAGGCATGACAAAGCTATTATGAACTATCTCCTTATTTCACAGATTTTTATTAGAAGACTTTAATTAGCTTGTTCAGCCATTCATTAATATTAGATATTGCTAATGGAAGACTCTAAATTTATTGTGATTGCTTTTTTAAAGATACACATATTTTTATGTATGTAAGTGGAACAGAAGTAATATCAACTAGTCATACTGTGCCATTTTTCTGTCCTTCATAAGGAATTTGGTGGTGGAATCAAGAGATTTTTCCTATGGCATTGCAATGTTACTTCTGAGATTAAAGCAAAGAGGAAAGAAATACCTGTAGAATTGTCTGTAGTACATTAAAAGGGAGTGGATGGTGGCTGAGCATTTTGTGACTAATTTGGTGGAGCTTCTCTAAGAGTTTATGTGGTTAAGTTCAGGAAAGAGAAGGATGGGTATCCAGCTAAAATCCTGACCTAAGGGATTAACCAACAAAGTTTCTCAAAGTATTTCTCAGTAATAGTGCAGATCTGCATTATTTGGAATACTAAATTTGGAGATTATTTATTTATTTATTTAAAAAATTATGGAAAGTTTTGGTGGCCCTGCGGTGGAGACAATTGCTTCCCATTTGGAAGATTAAGAGTTCAATCCTAGGTAGCAGAAGATTTTTCTCTCCTAGGATGCAAAGAGAAAATATCTGCTATGAACTCCGCATAGGTGTTAGGTAGGGCATCTGGCCAGTAAACACTCACCTCCACCCATTTGCCCCACCCCATTCCAAATTAAGAGATTCAGAGTCATAAAAAGAATATTCATACATACATACATACATACGGTACATACATACATACATACTTACATACATACATACATACATACATACATACATACATATATTACATACATATTATAGGCTACCTATCTTACCTCAAGGTAATTCTGGGTATAAATTTGACATGAAGTATGATTCACTTCAAGACACTGCAGTAAATCTCAGATCTCCAGGCCCTTAACAATGGCTGTCATTGCTGACTTGTTGGAATCTATGTGTAAGAAGATAACAGATTTTAATTAGTCTGTGTCAGCTCTATTAGTTAGACTAGGAAATCAACACCAAAGGGAACTAAAACTACTTTTATCGAAAGTGTCTGTAATGATAGAATCTTGCAAGCCTGATTGTGTCAGGCATAAGGAATCAGGCTCACACATTAAGATGAATTATTTAAGTTAAGATGAATTATTGTTCATGCCTATACAAATGAATCTATTCAACTAATCTATTCACTGAATTGGTGCTAGGTAAGAATCAGTGAAAATCAAGAGGGGTTGGACTTTGAACATTTCTAGAAATGTAACAACTCCAGGGTGATTCCTCTCTTGACTCCATCCCCAGGTTTTTCCTCTTTTCCTGCGGGTTGGTCTGTTTCTCCTCTCCCTCCTCCTTATTCTCCAATGAATTCAGGAGAATCCAATCCCCTTCCAGATATTATCTGAATTTAAGATGTTTCATCCTTGGTTGCTTTAGTAACAGAGCTTTCATATCTCTGTTATGGTCATCTTCCTTACTCTCTACATAATGAAGATGAGCATGAAGTTTGGAATATCTTATTTGGAGATATGGGGAGTTTCAGAGGTACCTATATCTCTGTAAGGAAATAGGATCCATTCAAATGGTTCACCCTGATGTTTAATGAACCTGGTTGGTTTCCAAATAGGAATTTTAAAATTTCCCAGCTGTCTGTCAGGCAGTTCTGTCCACTGTGTGGTACTCAATAGGAAGTATGCCAGATGTGGCAAACATTCCTCCATGTGCCCCGTATCTGATGGCACTTTGGTTTTTGAAGACCCTTTGGGAAATGAATTGCTTTGAAAATGCAAAGGTGTTTTACCTCTTTAAGAAGTGTCTGTATAAAGGCAGTAATTAGAGGGCATGTTTTTCTCTCCTTGTGTCCAGTCTCCATTGCAGAGTTCTTCGTATAGAGTTAAGAAGATTGATTGCTTTTCAAGTATTTGCCTACCACATATATTTCTGTATATGTCTTATAGATAAACTACCATTAAATATCTAAATCTCTATGTGCTGTGTTTTGCTTCTGGGTTGTCTCATAATAGTAGCCATGCTGCAAATGCTTTGACATGGAGCACAGTTGGAGAAAGACAAGAAGTAGAACTGACCAAGCATGTCCAGTTGCTTCTGAAATGAAATATGTAGAAACTTCTAAAACATACTGATCATGAGGCAGAAAAATTGAACCTACTTTTGTTGGGTCAGTCTTGCATTATTTTGTTGTGTTTGATGCATCAATAGGAATGCACCATTTTATAGCAGACAATACCCATTGGTATTTATGTAATTTTGAAAGAGAGCAAGGGGGACTCTCCACATTTCCTTTAAATTGACTGCATGCACGTATATTTTCTCTAATGTAACAGATATTTTGCCAACAGGTATAATTGTAAGATTTTTTCAGAGTAATCTTAAAAATGATGTAAAATGATTCAGCCAAAGTTCAGTTGTTTATTAGCTTACACATAAGAGACAGAATCTTGCCAGATTTTCTTGCCACTTACTACTCTCAGCCTGGGGAATTCTAGGAAGTCACTATACTGACTCTCTTCCTCTGTCTTCTATCCAGCTGTAGGCTGTGCTGTTTCTTATCTCCCTCCTTCTCCTTTCTGAGTCTGCTCTCTCTCCTTCCTGAGAAAATGCTGCTTTGCTGTAGTTCAACACATACCTCCCCTTCTGTTGCCATTATCCCTCACAGATTTGACTTTCAGAGCTAATTTTTAAAAAACAAATCCAGGTAAAAGGGAAGGAAATCTGTTGCACCAGCAGAATTCATTCTTTTCAACCTCACTCTAGCCGTCCTGATTTCTTGTGAATTAACTTTATACTCTGTATTTATACTCTGTATGTGAATTAGGTGTTATAGTGCATGAAATGAATACAGAGTCACATATCACCTTACTGCAATTCCAATCCCAATAAGCAATCGTGCCTCGAGCTACCCCCTACCCCCTCCCCCCACCATAAAATAGTTGCTGTGAAATAGTTCCTACACAATCACATTACAAGTCATCAGAGAGCAGTGGAATTTATGAACTGATTTTGCCATCAGTGGAACAAAGGCATGGGGGAGGGAAGGGCTTTCCAATTTTAGAAAAAGGGACACCTGTACTCCAACACAAACAAATAAGTAAAAATAATTAGGTGAGCCAACACCAGTTATAGAGTCTCGTACATGTTTATGGAGAAGGTAAGTTCCATTAAGTGCACTGGAGCCAAGTCCCAAGCAAGAATATATAGATTTTTTCCCCTTTAAAGATACACTATCCTGACATTTCAAGAACTCATTAAGGTTCGCTGTATTATTAAAAAGTCATTTTTTTAAAGGGGAGAAAAAAATAGATAATAAAAGATTTGCCTCAATCCTATTTTCCACTCCAGCTATCACGGCAGGTAATCTTGTCAGTTCAACTGAAAGGCTCCTGTAGTTGCACGGCAGCAAAACAAAAATATACAACCTAGTGTGGTATTGCTACTTTCATCACAGCAATATGGGGACCTTGTTCTTAGTGTTATTTCATTTTGTATCCTTCCTTCCATTTGATTGTTGATTCTAACATAGCCGAGAAAGTAGAAAGTCACAAAAGTGCATGGTTGAAACAGTGGACCGGAGCAGCACAAAGGGTTAGAAATTTAAGGGTTTATTTTTGCTTTTCTTTGCATCATCTTTTAGTAGATTATCTTTTTGGCATTCCCTTATTTAGCCCAGAAGTCTCCCAACTTGGCAATTTTAAGACTTGTGGACTTCAACTTATAACTTCAATTTCAACATATGAAGAATAGTTGCAGGAACTGTGGGTATGGCCAGTCTAGAGAAAAGAAGGACAAGGGGGGGCATGAAAATATTATTCCAGTATTTCAGGGGATGCCACGAAGAAGAGGGGGTCAACTTATTCTCCAAAGCACTGGAGGCCAGGACAAGAAACAATGGTTGGAAACTAATCAAGGAGAGAAGCAACCTAGAACTAAGGAGAAACTTCCTAACAGTGAGAACAGCTTGTCTTCAGAAATTGTGGGTGCTTCATCACTGGAAATTATTAAGAATAGACAGCCAGTCTAAAATGGTATAGAGCAGGGGGTTGGACTAAAGTATGTTGTGCTCATTAACAAAATCTCCATTTTGCATATCCTAAACTTCCCATTCTTAAATTCATTCATTGATTGAAACTGCTTCACGCACAATCTCTAAAAATGCTTTGCAACCAAGTTAGACGACAACAGCATTAAAATACTTAATATAATATTTGTACATTAAAAATGAATGGAAGGAAAATGCAACCCAAATAAACATACTATTTTTAATGTCGTTTCCCCCCTCCCATTTATTTTTAATGTATGCATTCTCTCCCATTCATTTTTAATGTACTGTTCACATAGGAAAAGACTGGATAAAAAGATAGGTTTCCAATCGGCTCCTGAATATTCATCACTCTTCTGGAAATATGTCTATTTATCCTCAGTATTTAACAAAAGCAAACAAACTAAGATTATGTCAAGAGGTAATTCCAACCTAGTGCAAAGAAACAGGGAAGAAGACAAAGTAATTACAGACTTTATCTTCCTAGACTATTGGGATGTTGACTGTGGCCATCTGCTCCTTGAGAGAAAGACTATGACAGCTCTAGACAAAATATTTAAGTGCACAAAACAAAGATGTGTGTTGTCACAGCCTTGGTGCTCCCAGATGTAACATATGGCTATGAAAGCTGAACCATCAGAAAGGTTTAACAAAAGAAAATCTGAAGCCTTTCAGTTGTAGTGTTGTAGAAAATTGTTGAGGCTGTAAGATAAAAAAAATAAAATCTTGTTTTAAATAAAACCAGATTTCTGAAAGTTTCATAATGAAACTTAAAGCTTAGAACTATAGAAGAATAGATGGTTGAAAGGGACCTTGAAGGTCTTCTAGTCCAGCCCCCTGCTCAAGCAGAAGATCCTATACCATTCCGGACAGATAGCTATCCAGTACCTTCTTAAAAAAACCTCCAGTGATGGAGTTCTAGATGCAGGCTTTTCTATTGATTAATTGTTCTAGCTGACAACAATTTCTCCTTATTTCTAACTTGGATCTCTCTCTTTAATGATCTTCCACCTATTACTTCTTATCCTGCCTTCTGCTACTTTGGAGAATAGGCCAAATCCCCTTTTTCTGTAACAGCCACTCGAGTACTATTCCATCTTTGTTAGATTAGGCATTTTATCTATAGTTATTTCATGATTGGATATCAACCCTAGTCCTTGTCTTCCTTAAACTAGGCATACTTAGTTCCCTCAACTGTCCATTGTATAGTTTCACTTAAATATGCTTGGACTCATAATTCAAGGCAAATCATAGAAGACGCCAATGCTTGGAAAGAAACAAAACTCAATCAAAAAAAAGAGAACTGAAATGAAGACAAAGTGTCTAGATGTGATCACTTTTAGCAGAAGCACGAGCTTTCCAAAACAAAATAAACAAAAAATTCTGATAGACAATCTGGCAAAATAATGTCCATGGAAGAACCAGAAGTAATGAAAAAACACAGAACATAGAATAACAGAATTTGGAAGGAACATTGGAGGTCTTCAAGTCCAACCCTCTTTTTGGACGCAAGCAGGTGTCAGGCCACTATAAAGTCCATAGAGATCTCTTTCCAGGGAGCAGAAGGGTCTGCTACTGTTTGTAAAAGTCCAGGATATTTTCCTTGTCTTCTCTTTGCAGCAGCACAGATGGGGCAGCTCGCAACATAGTTTTCAATGTCCTTTTTGAGGGACGGCCACCAAAATTGTCTTTTGATGAGGTGCAGGGTTTTTACAAAACCAAAGTGTCCTGCTATTTTGGAGTCGTGGCAGCGTTTCATGAGTTCCATTCTCTGGCTTGCAGGGACATAAAGCTTGTTTTCTACCCAAGCCAGTCCATCTTTGAGTAAGCACGTGTTTCTGTTAGCCTGGAACCAATCATCTTTAAGTAGTGCCTCCTTAAATATTGACGTCGTTGTGTCTTCAGTCAGGGATGATTTTTTTTTCTCTTGTGCCCGGGTGATTACCTTGGCTGCTAGTTGGGTCGGTTGGATCATCGGTTTTATAACTTCAATCTTTTTGCTGTTGTATTGGGGTTTCCTGGACAGTGCATCTACTAAGAAATTCTTTCTCCCAGGAAAATATTTGAGAGTGAAATTAAAACGTTCAAAATATCGAGCCCACCTTGCTTGTTTTTCGGAGAGTTTCCGTGGATTTCTCAGAGCTTCCAGATTTTTGTGATCAGTCCATACTTCAAAGGGGATTTGGTTTCCTTCCAGGAAATGTCTCCATGTGAGCATTGCCCACTGCACAGCATATGCCTCTTTCTCCCATACGGCCCATCTTTGCTCGGTTTCCGTCAGTTTCTTAGATGTATAAGCACATGGTTGTAATTGTCCACTTTCATTCTTTTGGAGGAGGACTGCCCCAACTGCAACATCACTGGCGTCTGCTTGGATGACAAAAGGTTGTTCGGGATCTGGATGCTTAAGGACTGGTTCTGCTGCGAACAGACGTTTGAGTTTCTCGAATGCTGCTTGGCATTCCATTGTCCAGATGAGGGGTTGTCTAGGTTTGGGTTTCTCCCCCCCCCCCTTCGTTTTTAGCAAGTTTGTGATAGGGAGGGCGATGTTTGCAAAAGCTGGAATGAATTGGCGATAAAAACCCCAGAAAACTTTGCAATTGTTTGCAGGTGTGTGGGGTGGATCCCAGTCCAATACAGCTTTCACCTTCTGTGGGTCCATCTCTATTCCTTCATGGGATATTCTATACCCCAAATAGTCAATTTTCTCTTGGTGGAACTCACATTTGGAGAGTTTTGCATATAGTTTAGCATCTAAGAGTTTTGTGAGGACTGCACGGAGTAGCTTGATGTGTTCTTCCATCGTTTCCGTGTAGATTAAAATATCATCAAGATACACCAAAGCCCTTTAAATAAAAATTCATGAAGGGTTTCATTGATCAATTGCATAAACACTGCAGGCGCTCCTTGCAGTCCAAAAGGGAGCACCTTAAATTGGTAGCATCCCAATGGTGTGTTAAAAGCTGTCTTCCACTCATCCCCTTCCTTTATTCTGATGCGGTAATATGCCTCCGGTAGGACTAACTTTGAAAAAAAATTTCCTTTCGAGAGGTGGGCTAACATGTCCTTCATGAGGGGGAGTGGATACATATTTTCTATGCAAATGCAGTTCAATTTTTTATAATTCACAGAAAGACGCATGGAGCCATCTTTCTTTTCACGGAATAGCACTGGAGCTGCTATTTTTGGTCTGGCGGGTTCGATGAAACCCCACTTTAAGTTTTTATCGATAAATGCTCTGAGTTCTTTCAGTTCTCTGGGAGACATGCAGTACATTTGTGCTTTTGGGAGTTTAGCCCCTGGTAGGATTTCGATAGCGCAGTCTGTGGCTCGATGGGGTGGGAGTTCATCACAAGCTACCTCACTAAATGCTTGGGCCAGATCCTGATACTCATTGGGGATGTTAATGGGTTTCACAGACTGTCCAGTCATGGCTGATTCTCTGTTCTCTTTCCCATTCTTTATCCTTTCCTCAGATCTTTGTGCAAATATTACGTCTCTCTGGAATTGTATGGTTCCTGTCCTCCAATTTATTTTTGGATTCCATTTCTGTAGCCATGTGAGACCCAGAACTAGTGGCTCTTCCATCCCTGGGGCTACAATGAATGTGAGCATCTCCCTGTGTTTTCCTAGTCTTATTTTCAATGGTTCTGTGTAACCTGGCTTTCTATTGGCAAGCGGTCCTCGAAGCTTTTCTATTGGCAAGCGGGTCCTCGAAACGGTGGCGCAAGGCCGTCATAAAGCGATCTAAGTTTCTTAATTCTGGGGCATTGACGTTGTGGAGCGTTACCATCCATCTGGCTGCCGCCCCTTCAAGAGCTAGGGTGACAATTCGCACCCGGGACCCTTGGGTTGGGAAATCCTGTCCATATTCTTGCATGTAGGTGAGCACTTGTGCCAGGAAAAATCCCAATTTCTGGGGGTCTCCATCGAATTTTACTCCCAAGGACGGGACCTTCCTCTGTAATTGTATGTTTCTGGGTTGGCCAGGGTTAATTACCTGATCCGGGGCGTTTAAGGGTCGGGTACCTGGTGTGGCTGCTGGTTCTTCAGCTTGTCCCTCTTCCCGCTCAATCTCCACTGAATCCGGGGTGGTGGCTCAGGTTCTCTCACCTTCTGGTTCCCTCGCTCTCCTGCATTGTCGTCTTTGTGCATCCCCCATGTCGAGGTTCTCCAGGGCTTCCCTCACTAGGCAATTGATGTACCGTCTCATTCGGTCATCGGCTGGTGGCTCCTCATCCCATTCTTCCTGATTCGATAGGGCCTCTAGCTCCAATTTCCACACGGGTTTGCGATTTCCTCGGGTGAGGGTTACTCCCCTGGTTCTTCCATTCCAGGTGTCTCTCTTTCCTACACCTATAGACCACCGGGGCTTGGTGGAGGATTCGCAGGCAGCCTCGCTGTCTTCGATGGGGCACAATGAGTCAGTATCTGGCTGGGTAACTGTTGACGTTTCTCCCCAGCATTCGGCTCCCCCTTGCTCCTTGCTGTATTCAGACATTTTTTTCTTCTCTTGCAGGATCCCCTCGGTAGAGTGAATTGTTTAAAAAAAAAATTCCTCTCCGGGTTGATCTCTATTGCAGACGCTGCTTTATGTCAGGCTACGGAACTTCTTCCCATTCAAACAATAAGAATGAACTTCTGAGAACCAAACTTATCAAAAGGAATCCTTTATTGAGATGAGACAGTCCAGTAGGAATTCAAAGCAGCATCTGAGGTCCTTCAGGCATACAGTGATAGATAAGGGAGTTTAGAATCCCCCCCCCATCCCAATGTTTACTTAGGGAAACAAAAAGCCAATATGTTAATTCCCCTCCCAGCCCCTCTGGGAGGGGATCCTTCCCTTTTAGGAAGGTTTTTTCTCATGTAGCTTTCCCAAGACGTACCTAACTTCCTCCCCCACCCCCTTTTTAGAACGGACTGTTTTTGGAGATTTCCCAGAGCACTTCATTGTGGAGTTTTATGGACCCCTCAGCTCCTGGCTGTGCCTCTCAGAGGTGTTAGATTCTGGCCATCTGGCTTCTTTCCCCCCCATTGTATCATGTATGGGTGTGCATATTCGATATAAGGTTAAATATATTCAGGTTACATCAAGAAAGGATTTCTTTATCAGTTCCCCACCCCCCTTTCTTCTTCCTCTGAAGAAATGACAGATACACGGATCTGACAGCAGGAGACCTTATACCATTCCAGACAAGTGGCTGTCCAATCTCTTCTTAAAGACCTCCAGTGATGGAACAACCACAATGTCTGAAAGAAGCCTGTCCAATGGCTGATTGTTCTTACTGTTACATAATTTCTCCAAAGTTCTAGGTTGCTTCTCTCTGTGATTAGTTTCTCTCCTTTGTTTCTTGCCTTGCCTTCTGATGCTTTGGAAAATAATTAATTAACAATTAATTACATTTTAATATCAATTTCTACTAAAGGTCTATGGCTTTCCTCTTGGTTTTTCAACATCATAGCTACTTGGTGAGGTAATATTTTCTGAGAGTTGGAACTAGCCTCAAATTCACTAACCACCATGAGCCCAGAGTTCCCTATGTTTACTTGAACAAGCCAACCACAACACTACATTGTCTCTTTCTATTGCACAGGCCAGAGGAACTAAGTAAAAATTGTCAGCAATAACTGGGAAGTTGGAGAATTAAAATTAGATTGGGGAATGCTGCCACCACTTAATTGATTAGGGAAGTCGCCTGTCATGTTTCACAAATGCATCTTTTAAAAGTAACAATTAATAATAGCAACACATACTGCTAAGGCTCATTGGTTGGGGAATGTAAGTATTTCATCATTTTTACCAGTGACTACTTTAGCATGAACATTTGTGGTAAATGCTTTATTTGTTATCTTAAAATGAATATTAAAAGAAACAGCTGGTATCATGGAAGGAGGAAGCATATACATTTATCTCTTTCACACACACACACACACACACACACACACACACACAGGGGGGTTCTGCTTGGGAACTGTTCTATCAGAAATTCTGCAATTTTACTGATGTGGTGTTATTAATAAAAAAATCCCTATTAAAAAGTTATTTTCCCCTCTATTAAAATGGCATGTAAAGTGCGAAAAAAAAAATACAGCATTACACAAGGAAAGCAAGTTGATTCAATCAATATCTACATTATTTAGAAATTAATCTTATTAGCAACTAATCTAGCCAGTTATCACAGATTCATAGGGCTGGAAGGGGCCTTGGAAGTCTTCTAAGGCAAGAGACCTTCTATCATCCTAGGCAAATGGATATCCAATGTTTTCTTGAAAACCTCCAGCAATAGAGCACCCACAACTCCAGGAGGCAAGCTCTGTCCTATTGATTAATTGTTCTCCCTGTCAGGAAATTTCTCTTTGTTTCCAGGTTGGATCTTAATGAGTTTCCACCCACTGCTTCTTCTCCTGCACTAAGGTGTTTTGACAAATAAGTCAGCCTCCTTTTCTCTGTGATAGTCCCTCAAGCACTGGAAGACAGTTACCATGTCACCCCTAATCTTTCTCTTTGTTAGATTAGTCATACCTCATTCCCTTGACCATTCATCATATGGTTTAACCTCCACCGCCCTAATCATCTTAGTTGCTCTTTTACATTGCCATTCTATACGGAACAACAACAAAAAAGCCAATTTGGTCTGGTAGTTAAGGTACTGGCCTAGAAGCCAGAAGTGGTGAGTTTTCATCCTTAGGCTTCCCAAAAGCACAAAGCCAACTCTTTGTCCTGATAAAACTTTACCCTTTTATTTACTTTAAAGTGAATTCTTCTCCCAAAAAAATTAAAAATTTAAAGTGAATTCCTGGCCAACTTTCTTTAAAGTGATTTCACAATTAAAGACCTTTATCAGGCTTGGAGAGCTGCCAGGCCGATACCTTCCAAACACCAATCTGTAGCAGACAGTACTTGGCAAGAAGTCAGGAACAGATCGTCACCCTAATAAATTGAACTCCTGCAAACACCACTCCCTTTGTTCCTCTTTATTCCCTCTAGGAAGGGCCATTCACTGTCCACCAGTAGCTTTACTTCCGAGTCGACCCTTGTTCCTTAGCTGTTCCCTTTTCCTGGCAGCTCTGCACATGTGCACACACTGGGAATAGGCTCCCGCTGTTCTTCTGCCCCACTGAATCCAACTCCGAAGGCAGCTGTTAACTGTCAGAGGGCCCTGACCCCATCTCTGTCTGCAATTGAGAGCACTCGTCAGAGCCTTCCCCAGACACCAGGACTGGCCCATGTTCCTCTCCCACTTCCTCACTGTCTGTTGCCAACTCCACTGGCCGCTGGCAGGCCACAACACTTAGGCATGAAAACCAATTGGGTGACTTTGGGACAGTCACTTTCAGCCAAGTCAGTTCATTGGGGGAAATAGGAGGAGGAAGGAATATTAGGTTTGTTTGCAAAAATACAAAATACTAGCAAGGATGAAAAAGGAGATTTGGAGCTGTAGTTGGGAGAACCAATGGAAGGAATTACTTTCTTGTAAGGATTTTTCCATACTCTTTCACCTCATGAGCCACAGTAGCGCAGTGGTTAGAGTGCAGTACTGCAGGCTCCTTCTGCTGACTGCCGGCTGATTGCAATTTGGCAGTTCGAATCTCACCAGGCTCAAAGTTGACTCAGCTTTCCATCCTTCCAAGGTGGGTAAAATGAGGACTCAGATTGTTGCGGGCAAGATGCTGACTCTGTAAACCACTTAGACAGGGCTGTAAAGCACAGTGGAGCAATATATGTCTAAGTGCTAGTGCTATGCACAGACATTACTCCTTTTCAAACAGCATTTGCTGAGATGAGTTGATCGTCTTCACCCAAGTTAATTGTTTGATTTTATTTATCAAACTGCCATGCTACTCATCGTGCCAAATGTGACCAGAATTTATTTTATTTTAACTGTATCACTGGTTAATAGTTCTCACTATTAGAAAGTGCTTCCTTAATTCCAGGTTGCTTCTCTCCTTGATTAGTTTCCATCCATTGCTTTGCTTTGAAAAATAGGTTGAGCCCCTCTTCTTTGTGGCTGCCCTTCAAATATTGGAACCCTGCCATCATGTCACCCCTAGTCATTAATGTATATTTAATTATATAACTTAAGAAATATAACTTTTAAAACTAGTCCTGAAATAACTGAACAGCCAGTCTATAATTAGAAGTTTACAAAAAATACAGCTAAGAAGACTGAACTACACAGATTTATTGAACTCCTTACTTGCTTTGTCCACTAAAACTTCCTGCCTTTTAAGTAAGAAGTGACTAGCATCTTCTTTAATTCAGAACTCAGTTCTCCAGAAGCAATGCATCGAGTCAATTGCATTCAGCTTTTAATACTTTTGCATAAAAAGATGATGGGCTTTGCTAAATGAGAACTGCAGCTACCTACAAATAGAGACATAAATCAATCAAATTATTTGGATAATAAGCAGGCATGAAGATGGACATCTTGACATTTGAGCACGATGTATCAAAGTTGATGTATGTTTCTAGCAAGCCATCTATTCATTTTATAGTATCCGAGGTTGCATCACTATCTTTATGCCATGATATTATAGAGTTTTAGATCAGTATAAATAATAAGCTATAGTTTATAAAAGGAAACAAAAAAGCTGCATTATACATATATTTAGAGTGGAATTAATTATTTGATTTAAAGCATTACTAGTGATTACTATTGGACATGGGATTTCTGTAAACCAGTTTCTTCCTTTGAGATGCCTTGCTTTGGGGGAATTTTATGATTAAAGAATGGGTCCAAAAGGATGAAAAGTCACAGTGGTGCAGTAGTTAGAGTGCAGTACTGCAGGCTACTTCTGCTGCCTACCGGCTGCCTGCAATTTGGCAGTTCAAATCTCACCAGGTTCCAGGTTGACTAAGCCTCCATCCTTCTAAGATGGGTAAAATGAGGACCCAGATTGTTGTTGGGGACAAGAGGCTGACTCTGTAAACCACTTAGAGAGGGCTGTAAAGCACTGTATATAAGTCTATGTGCTATTTCTATTCTGCTGAATTCCTACAGTCTTGAACTATATAGTCAACTTTTTTGATTGATTGATTGGTTGGTTGGTTGGTTGATTAATTGCATTTGGGATATTCTATGTAACATTTTGTTTGAAGTCTTCTACGAAGTACTTATACAATTTATAAATCAAGGTATCCATGAACAAAAAATCAGCATGAATAAAGTAGGTTCATGGGTTGGCAATTACCATCTTGGGTCATTAAATTTTTGTGGTTAGACTACAGCTATCTGCTTGACAGGGATGTGGTGTCTCAGTGAGTGTTTTAGTGTCTTTCAGTGATCTGAAAGGTCGGCAGTTCGACAGTTTGAATCCGTAGTGCCGCATAACAGAGTGAGCTCCCATTACTTGTCCCAGCTTCTGCCAACCTAGCAGTTCAAAAGCACACAAAAAATGCAAGTAGAAAAATAGGACCCCTTTGGTGAGAAGGGAATAGTGTTCCATGTGCCTTCGGCATTTAGTCCTGCTGGCCCACATGACCACAGAGACATCTTCAGACAGCGCTGGCTCTTTGGCTTTGTAACAGAGATGAGCACCACCCCCTAGAGCCAGAAATGACTAGCACGTATGTGCGAGGGGAATCTTTATCTTTTATCTGTTTGATGTGGGGCTGCTTTTGATGACTACTCAAAAAAGGAAAAATATAATAGGAGTTCGCAGTCTGAATGATCATTACTAGGCTGTATTAGTAAGCCTATGCTACCTTAAACCTTACCTATACCAGTTTCTGATCCTCTGACACTGTCCAGAGCCATGACGTTTCAACTAACTAAATAAAAAAAAATAACTTCTACATTGTTGCATTTATTTCACCTTCTGATTTCCCTTCTGGTTCTTCAGCTTTTCCATTTTGTTTTTTAATGACCATCTTCTAATGCCAGGGTGAGGCAGTGGTTCAAACTTTGGCTTGTCAGCTGGAAAGCTAGCAGTGCAGGTTTGAGACCTGAGTGCCATAACAGGGTGAGTTCCCATCCTCGCCCCAGCTCTTGTTAACATAGCAGTTCAAAAGCAAACAAATGTGAGTAGATAAATGGGTACCACTTCAATGGTACGGGGGAGAACAGTACTCTGTGACATTGAGCCGAAGAAGCTTCTTTGGATGAGAAGTGAAACATCTTCAAGGAATAAACAAGGAAGTCCAGTTGCCTCCTGGAAAAGCCCCTTTGGGACAACCCTGACTTGGATGACTGAGAATCTCTACAGACTTTTAGCTATACAATTTGGGACGAACACCCCTTGAATGATGTGGGAGTAGAAATGGATTTCCAGAGGGAAAATGGCAGACTACAGGAACTATTTGCACCACTCAGGTGACCCTCAAGATACAGATAAACCTCCAAGTGCTTCAACAACCCTCTAAAAGGATGCAAACGACCAGCTGTCTGCAAGGAATGTAACTCTTTCCATCCCCCACCATCCTGTTAGAGTTGAAGAAGCTTCTTGGATGAGAAGCGAAACATCTTCAAGAAAAAAAAAAACACAAAAGTCCAGTTGCCTCCTGGAAAAGCACCTTTGGGACACTCCATGACATCATGCTGTTCACATGACCACATAAATGCCTTCAGACAGCACTGGCTCAATGGCCTTGAAACAGAGATGAACAGCGCCCCCTAGAGTCAACAAGGACTAGCAGCATAAAAAAAATCCACAGGCATGCCTTTATCTCTTTTACTTATAATACCAACCAAGTATTCAAAGTATATCTCACCTACCCTTTCCACAAGCTGCTTTTGCGCTGATTTGTTAAATTCAATCAAATGACTCAATTCACACATTTCAGTAAAGAAACCCCTGTCCCCATGCACACTGGTGTTCACATAATGCACTAATAAGAATGAAACAAAGGATTTTGTGGGAGGTGAGAATACAATCATCCGTACACCTTGAAGCCCTGGATCATAAGCTCAAAAAATTGCTGATTTTGAAAATGAACATTAAAATATTTGTGGTTTGTTATTTACTTATGGCAATGCCTCTATTCTACTTTTTATTTTTTATTTTTTAATTTATGTTTTGGAACATTTTGTCTTTTTCTTGGAGTAAAAGCACCTGCAGGATTTTGCCACGAGCATCTTATGGGTTCAGATAAGAGCCTCAATTCTTTCTGTCCCTCCCCTTTCCAATTGTTATATGTGTATGTATGTATGTATGTATTTGCCGAAGTTAACTTCAGGAGGAAGGGAGGAGCTAGCAAAGTAGCTCCCACAGCATTTTTTCCAGTAAGCTGGGCATTCTTTGCTGAGTTTTGCACTCTTACAGACATTAGCAGGCTGGTCAATGCTTTGCTTTATGAGGCAATTATTTCAGCACACTCTATTCAAAATACACATTAGAACTTAACCTTCTGAATCCTGAAGTAGCATTTTTATCACCCAACATTAGCAAAAAAGCTGGAGTCAGCAGTTTCCCCACTCCCCTCCCCTTTTTATGAACTGGTATCATTAATAAAGCGTTGTGCTGGTAGACTTCTTATGCTTCTCGGAGATAATTTGTGGCACCCCAGCCTCTGCTGTGATACAATTGTTCTGTTGACTTATTCAGGAGTGGTGAGAAATGCTGAGATTGTTGTTCCCTCCCTCCCTCCTGGCTTTTTTAAAAGGGCCAAGAAACAAAACAAAGAATAAAAACCAGGATAAGCAAGGGGTGGTTGGTGGGGGGCAGCTGAGCAAAAGAATAAAGGGTTTGTGGTTCCACAACTTGGAGCCTGCTGTGCTGCCTAGCCAGGAAAAGAAAGTTAATATGGAATTTCTAATTAGGGTCAGTTGCTAATGAACTCCTTCTTCATGTTAGTTTTATGCCGCTTCAGAAATTTTTTATCATATGCTTAAAAATTTATGGCCAGAAACATTAATGAAAATGAAGCGTGAATTGGAAATTGTGCTATTATAGAGATGGATGTAGCGGTGCTTCCCTTGATTCTTAAGGAGGGTCTCTTTTGATCTTTTGGAAAAATGAAGGGATGATGCCAAGCTAGAGAACAATGGGAGAGCTTGTTTTTTTTTTCCCTCCTGATAATGACCACCGTTGTTATAGTTAAATAAAAACCTGGATGGTTTTATGTTTTTTTAAATAAATATTGAAATAAAGATCATGAGAGTATCTACTCAAATTGGCTATTGTTAAAGGTGGATGTTAGAAGTTTGAGGACCAGAAGATTGAAGACCTGGCTCAATAGTAGTAACTGCGAGAAGGATTTTGGAGTTCTAGTGGACAATAATTTAAATAAATAGGGGGTTGGACTAGAAGACCCCCAAGGTCCCTTCCAACTCTGTTATTCTATTCTATTCTAAATATGAGCCAGCAATATGCTGCAGCTGGCAAAAAATGCCAATACAATCCTAGGCTGCATTAACAGAGAGTTAGAGTCAAGACCTAATGGCAAAGACTGCAATGACGACACCATCAAAACAAACCTCTTTAACACATTCTTTCGCTTAGTATTTGTAAACAGCAATGGATCAAGCCCAGTACTTCCTAGTCAAACCATAGACAACTACAATGATCTAATACATATCGATTTTACAGAAGACAATGTAGAAAAAGCAGTATGCAATCTAAAACCATCTCTATCTATTGGACCAGGTGGAATATGTGCCTACTTCTTAAAAAAGCTATCCATTGCCGTAGCCGAACCTCTAAGCATAATCTTTGAAAAATCTTTCAGGACCAGCTCCTTGCCAAAACTATGGTCACAAGCCACAGTCATCCCCATCTTCAAAAAGGGAGACCCCAGACTAGTTGAAAATTGCAGACCATTCTCCTTATGCTGCGTCACTGTGAAGTTATGGAATCAATTATTAACCAATCCATTATCCTCCACTTAGAGACAAACAACCTACTCTCTAATAAACAATTTAGTTTCAGAAAAAACACTATCCTGTAATCTGCAACTCTTACACTGCAAAAACATATGGACTACACAACTCGATCAGGCCAAAGCAATAGATGCAATCTATATAGACTTCTGCAAAGCCTTTGATTCAGTGGTACATGACAAACTACTACTAAAACTAAAACCTTATGGTATCTATGGACACCTACATAACTGGATAGAAGCATTTCTGTCAAACAGACAAAATATGGTCAAAATTGGGAGCGCCCTATCAAATTCTGTACCTGTCAACAGTGGTGTCCCCCAAGGCAGTGTTCTAGGACCAACTCTCCTCATACTCTACATAAATGACCTCTGTGATCATATTAAGAGCAACTGCATTCTCTTCGCTGATGATGTAAAGCTATTCAATACCACAGACAATATTACTACCCTCCAAAAAGACCTTGACTATGTATCAGAATGGTCAATCAAATGGAACTTCAAATCTCAACAAATAAATGCTCTGTCTTACATATTGGCAAAAAAAAAAAATCAGAAAATAAAATACAAGCTAAATAGTCAAGACCTTGTTGAGGATCCAAACTCTGTCAAGGACCTTGGAGTACTCATGTTTAATGATCTAAGTACTAGAGCCCACTGTAACTACTGTCAGCTTTGAAATTCAGCTGCCACATTTTTTTTGAGAGTTGGAGGAGTTGAAAAGTTCAAGATTATTCTGTATGGCATATTAAGAAATTCCAGTGGCAGTTAATTGATTCTCATGATTTATGAAGTGTAGAAGGGGGAGGAGAGCAGGGAGGAGAGAAGGTGGATTCTGTGTAACACGTGAAAAAAATTCACTTTGGAAAATCGCCTTTGACATGCCAGATCTGTTTCTAAATAAATCAATTGGAGAGAAAATGTCCCGGAGTGATTGATATCATGGATACTTTCTGGATGCCTTACAACTACATAGCCAAAAAGGCATTAAGAGTTGTTAATCTAGTCCTACATAGCTTCTTCTCTGGTAATATCACACTAATAACTAGAGCATACAAAACATTTGCTAGACCTATACTTGAATACAGCTCCTCTGTCTGGAACCCATATCATGTATCTGATATTAACACAATTGAAAAAGTCCAGAAATATTTCACAATAAGAGTTATCCACTCCTCTACTCATTGAAGAATACCTTATGCCCCCAGACTTGAAACTCTAGACCTAGAAAACCTAGAACTATGTCACCTTCGGTTTGATCTAAATATAGTATAGAAAATCATACATTGCAATGTCCTACCTGCAAATGAGTAGTTCAGCTTCAATCATAACAATACAAGAGCACACAATAGATGCAAATTGAAGGTTAAGCACATCAAACTTGACTGCAGAAAATACGACTTGCAACAGAGTGGTCAATGTTTGGAATACTCTACCTGACTCTGTGGTTTCTTCCCCAAACCCCAAAAACTTTAACCTTAGACTGTCTACTATTGACCTCACCTCCTTCCTAAGAGGCCTGTAGGGGGCATGCATAAACGCACCAATTGTGCCTATTGTCTTTTTATTTTTCTTATAAGTATCTATCTCATGTACTCAAAACTATGTTTATTCTTATACCTGTATCTTGTAAGCTATTGACAAATCAAATCAATCAATAAATAAATCATGTGAAAGTGTTAGTATCGCTTTATAATGCCTTGCTAAGACCACATGTGGAATATTGCATCCAGTTTTGGTCATCGTGATAAGATGAAAAAAGATGTTGTGACTCTAGAAAGAGTGCAGAGAAGAGCAACAAAGATGATTAAGGAACTGGAGGCTAAAACATATAAAGAACAGTTGCAAGAACTGGGTATGTCTAGTTTAATGAAAAGAAGAATTAGGGTTAACATGATAGCAGTATTCCAGCTGCCATAAAGAAGAGGGATATTGCGATTGTTAGTGGAATCTGGCTTACTGTACCTATTGACTTCTTTATTGCGACTAAAGTGGCAAAAAGTGGTCACATGACCTTGGGACACTGCAACTTTCATAAATATGAGCCAGTTGCCAAGAGTTTGAATTTTGATCACGGCACCATGGGGATGCTGCAATGCTTGTAACCAGGGGTGGGATTCAACCAGTGTTACTACCTGTTTGGTAACTACGTTTTGCATGTTCCTGACACATGCGGTATGCGTGTGTAACAAAACCTTAAGCTGTGCCACCCAGACAGCAGAAAAGTGCCGCGCGCAGGTGTGCAGCATTTGAAAAGCCTCTTTTCCCCTGCTTTTTAAACTTCAGCTGTGCCGCGCAAAGCAGCTGAGGTTGAAAAAACAGGAAATAAAGGACAGGTAAGAGCCCAGGTGGGCGGGTGGGCCAAACAGCAGCAAACACAAAACCGGTTCGGTGTCTGCTGCTCTTCAGAGCTACCGGCTCTATAGAGCCGGGCAGAACCGGTAGTATCCCACCTCTGCTTGTAACTGTGAAAAATAGTCATAAGTCATAGGAAGAAAGGCTGCAGGTTTTGGGTTTGGCTAGTCTAAAGAAAAGAAGAATTAGGGCTGACATGATAGCAGTATCCTAGTATTTGAGGGGCTGCCACAAAGAAGAGGGGGTCAAATTGTCCAAAGTACCAGAGGGCAGGACAAGAAGCAATGGGTGGAAACTAACCAAAGAGAGAAGCAACCTGGAATTAAGGAGAAACTTCCTAAGAGTGAGGACAATTAACCAGTGGAACAGCTTGCCTCCAGAAATCATGTCTGCTGCTCCATTACTGGTTGTTTTTAAGAACAGACTGAACAGTCACTTGTCTGAAATGGTATAAGGTAAAAGACCTGCAAGGTCCCTTCCAGCTCCTATTCTATTCTATTCTATTCTATTCTATTCTATTCTATTCTATTCTATTCTATTCTATATAACGGTCACTAAATGAATGACTGTAAGTCAAGGACTATCTGTATACATGTAGGGTTTGAATGTTGTATTGTAAGGTGGGCATCTCTCTGGGATATGTATGATTTAGCAAGAAAGAAAACTGTCTTTATAAGTGCGAAACTTCACATAGCAGAAGGCTTGGCACAACCTGGGGGCGGAGTTAAAAGAGACTCAGCCAATAATGGCTAACAAGCAGACTTAGTCCAACCTCCCTTGAATTCAGTTGATTTGATTATCTAACTCCAAACTGATGCTAAGATTCTTAGTTGAGAAGATTCTTCAGCATAAACTTGAGTAGCAGTTAATAGGCTTAATTGGACCTCCACCTATGGACCTGGCCAGGCCTACCTGACCATTTCTGCTGCTTCTGGAGGCAGCATTGAGCTTCCGAGAGTTGATATTTACTCTCAAATATTGATGGGACATCAAGTTCTAGCCCAGTTTCACCCAAACTTTTACATATTTATTTATTTTGCCCAAAAAGTCAGGACAGACTGTTTTCTGTCTCTGTTCAAGATCCTGTAAATGCCTTTTGTGGCTTAAGATGGCAGCATCAGAAGGAGCACATGTTAACATACGGTGTTACCACCAACTTCATTATCCTTTCAGCCTGAGGTAATTTTTTTTAATTCTCTCATGAACTTCTGATCTATCAATATGCTGCTTCTTTGAATTGGGATGCTGCAGTGTTTTAAAATATGTATATCCTCTGTTTTATTTTTAAACCCAATTTAAAATGTATTTTCAGTCATTATTCCTGTTGTTTTGAAATAGTTTTAGACTGCTATAAACCCTACAAGGAAAACTCTGTTGTAAAGGGTGGCACACCAACTCAAAAAGTGTAATAAAATAACAAAACAAAACAAAAGCCTAGCCCCTTTTAAGGAAATTTCTGCTTTGCTGAGCAAACAATACTAAAGTTGCCACTGATGTGAGTTAGGAGGTGATTTTATTTACCAAATGTTATGAACCAAAAGAATAATGAGAACTTGGATAAATTGGATAATGAAAATAACAATGGGTAGAAATAAAAATAAACAAATATACTGGGGAAAAATATGCTGTATTATGGACAAAATTTCACAACTGACATAAAAATCTCTGTAGATTGGTCACTTAATAGCAAAAAATGCAATTTTAGCTCATAAGAACATGGGACTTTTATTCAACTATTGGAACTAAACATTTGCAGAGGGATCCTATGAAATTAGGGGATTAATAATTACTATTAATGGATTAATGAGCAGGGATCTTCAAACTTGACAGCTTTAGGACTTGTGGACTTCAACTCCCAGAATTCCTCCTCCAATCATGTTAGCTCAGGAATTTTGGGAGCTGAAGTCCACAAGTCTTAAAGCTATCAAGTTTGAAGACCCTTGTTCAAGAGTAAATTATCAAATAAACACCCTTTTATGTAGGACTGAGTCTATATTCTAAAGATATTCAAGGATAGCACATAGAGAATAAATTATGGAATATGGAATATATCATACTTTATTGTCCAAGTGTGATTGGGCATAGAAGGAATGTCTTCAGTGCAGAAGTTCTCAGTGTATATATAAACAAAGTAATATAATAATATCAATAGAAGAAAATAATAGACAAGGCCCTATTTTTGTTCTGTTGTTTTGTAGATTGTAGATCAACATCAAATACTCTAGAGTAGTAAATAAAGATACACCTACAGTCTAAGTTAATCTTCAGCCAAAGCTTTTTTTGTAAACTTATTGTCATATTTTGGTTCCTAGAAGTGAAAAATAGGCTAGTTCAGTCCTTACAGGTGCAAAATTGTACCAGAAGGTTCTTCCTTTTGCCTTTGTGTTTTTGAATGTTGCTGGGATGTGATTTTTGCCTTTACAATAGATACATGTGGTTGGAAATTTAGCCTGCACTGAGAGGTCATAGATTTGACATATCCAGGTGGTAAAAGATGGGAAGCCAATGCTTATATAGTTAAAGGCCTTGAACTGTTCAGTTGGGTAATGGTTCACAAAATCATAGAATCATAAAACTGGAAGGGACCGTGGAGGTCTTCTAGTCCAACTCCTGCCCAAAGCAGGAGATCTTATTGAATCATTGACAAACAATTGCCCAATCTCTTCTTGAAGGCCTTTAGTGATAAAGTCCTTACAATTGCAGGAGACAAGGTGTTCCAATTTTTAATTCTTCTCATGGTCAGGACATTTTTCAATAGCTCCAGATCACAACTTTAATGAGTTATCCATCCATTGCTTCTTGTCATGCCCTCAAGTACTTTGGTGAATAACTCTACCTCTCCTCTCTATGACAGCCCCTAAAGACAGCAATCATGTCATCCCTAATCTTTCTCTTTGTTAGCCTAGCCATACCTAATTCTCTTAGCCATTCATCACATGGTTTGAGTGATGTGGTGGCCTAGAGGTGGAGCTCTTGCCTCACAATCAGGAGGCTGTGAGTTTGATCCTAGGTAGAGGCACATATTTCTCTCTCTGGGCTCAATGAGAATATATCTGCTGAACAAAGCTCCGCATTGGTGACTGGGAGGGCATCCAGCCATTAAAGCACTCTGCTAGCTTCATTCAGTTGCCCAGACTCCACCCCGCCAGGGATTATGATGATGATTCATCATATGGTTTACTCTCCAGAACCCTGATGATCTTTGCTGCTCTTCTCTGCAGTTTCTAGGGTCTCAACATCTTTTTTGTGTCATTGTGACCAGAACTGGACAAAGTTTTCCATTATTATATGTTACCACTGATCTTGTTCTATACAATCTCTTTTAAAATGGTTAATTTCCAGCTTTTCATCTTGACAATACAATGTATTATTTAATTAAGTTGATTTGCTGCCCTTCCAAATGATGCCTAAAATGTATTGTTTCTAAAGCAGTTTAGACAATTAATAGGAGAAGGGAAAGGAAGGAGAGAGGGAGGGAGGGAAGGAAGGAAGGAAGGAAGGAAGGAAGGAAGGAAGGAAGGAAGGAAGGGAGGGAGGGAGGGAGGGAGGGAGGGAGGGAGGGAGGAAGGAAGGAAGGAAGGAAGGAAGGAAACAGCAGAATCATCATATAGGCATTAATTTCAATACAGATATTCTGCCTAGACATTTTATTGTACTTCTTTGTTCTTTATTGTGTTTGGTTTTGGTTCCTGCTTGTAACCTCAGGGGAAAAAATAACCCAATGCTCATTTCAAACCCATTAGTGCCTTGAAAAAGAAAAAAAGCCAGGTGTTGCCTTTGTTCCTCTAAACAGTAACCTAATACAGACCTTTGCAGGTGTAATTCTTACAGGGAATATTATAACCAAACTTAGCTTTGTAATCTTTAATATATATATGTATATAATATATATATAAAATTAACATCAGCCAGGTGATTTCCATTGCCAAGTCAAGGGATACGTTATTCCAGCAAATACAGAATTATCCCCCCCGCCCCCCCACCTCTCTGTGCCTAAATCTTATGCCTGTTTTGGCCAAACCCAATGAGATCAGCATCTATTAAAAACTAAGACCCAGCCATTTGAGCTGCTAGTAGGACTTCTCTATTTGAAAAGAAAAGTTAGTTTACTAGCCATAGTGACATGTTTGTGCAACACACCAAGCCAAATACAACCAGATCAATTTATGGCATAGTATGTTGTATGAATCTAGTCACAGTGCTGATCAGGGAGTTCTTAAAAGGGAATTAGAGCTGATACTCAAATATATATATATGTGTTTTCTGAGGTTTTCGCGCGTATTTGTGTGTGGATCTTTGGTAATTCGGGTTTTCTCCCATGTAAAATTGGAAGTATCTAGACGACGTTTCGATGAAGTCTCATTCATCTTCTTCAGGCTTGTGTCTTCGGCTTTGTGCTTCTGGGAGTAATGTGAGCGTGCAGCTGTTTCTTTGTTTTAACTGTCAGTGGGGGTGGCTTGATTGGGTGGGGGCTTGGCTGTGTTCTGATTGGTTGGGGGTGTGTTCTATTCAGGTGGGGGTTTAGTTGTGCTCAGGTTAGTCTTAGTTACTGGGGGATTTGAGATGGTGAGCTGTGATCCTGCTGTTTGGCTTCGCATTCGTGGTCGTGCCACATCTTCATGGTGGGCGTCAGTTCCTTTCATGTATGGTTTGGGAGGGTTTGCAGCTGTGGTACGGCTTCTGGTCCGTGGTCGTGTTTCATCTTCTGTGTGGGTGTGAGTATGCTTTCTATGTGGAAGTGTGGTGGTAGCATCTCATGTGGCCTTCGTGGGTGTGGGTCTGGTGTCATTCTTCATGTTAGGTACTCGTTTGTTAATGAGGGTGGGTTTCCAAATGGTTGGTGGGCGGGAGGTATCATCTCGTTTATTCATGCTGTGTGGGCGTTTTTCTATCTCTATGGCTTCTCTGATTATTCTGTTGTTGAAGTGTTCGGTTTTGGCGATAGTTCTGGTATTTTTAAAGTCAATCTCATGTCCTGTGGTTTTGAGGTGTTGGACCAGGGAAGAGGTTGGTTCTTCTTTTTTGATTGAGTTCTTGTGTTCTTCAATGCGTTCACTTATTCTTCGGTTAGTTTGTCCAATGTACATGGTGGGGCAGGAAGTGCATGGGATTTCGTATACTCCTTGGTTTTCTAACTCAATTTTGTGCAAGTAATGTGCAAGCTCACATTACTCCGAGAAGCACAAAGCCGAAGACACAAGCCTGAAGATGATGAATGAGACTTCATCAAAATGTCGCCTAGATACTTCCAATTTTATGTGGGAGAAAACCCGAATTACCAAAGATCCACATATATATATTGGTGCAGTAGTTAGAATGCAGTATTGCAGGCTAATTCTGCTGACTGCCAGGAGTTCAATTCTGTCTGACTCAAGATTGACTCAACCTTCTGAGTTGGTGAAATGAGAACTCAGATTGTTGAGGATAGAGAGGGCTGTAAAGTATTATGTGGTGACATATATGTCTAAGTGCTATTGCTATATTTTTATAAGACTCTCCATTCAGTGTGGAACAAACAAGCCAAAAGTTGGCTTAAAGTATCAACAGGAGATTTCTGAGATAATGTGAGAATTTATTTTGACATCCCATTTCTCCCATTCTGGAATTAATATAAATTATCTGCGCATTGTTAGCACTGTAAGGAATAACAGACTAAGAAATGGACATAGTGTAAAGTTAAAGCTACTTTTATTAGAACAGCTATAATAACAGAATTTTGCAAATCTGATTCCTTTCCTCTCTCTTTTACCTTCATGTCAGTTAAGAGGGCAGATGGTTATCTGAGTCATTTTTGCAAATTACTATTTTGGTATGGCCTAAAATATCATGTATTTGATCGTTGCCTTGCTTGTGAAACCTCCATCTGTCTACTAAAGTCATCCCCATGCTACATATACATTGCACATGTGTGCATAATTTCACCTATTTTCTTTTTGTGTGTGTTTGTGTGGTAAAATATCACCCTTCCGGGTATGTTTGAGACATGGCCATATTTAATTGGAAAGAAGAACATTCATTGTAGGAACTAAAAGGCCTTCACCCTGCAAATATGAATTCATATAGCAAATTGGAAACAGACTATGTATCCTATTGTTCAGGAGTGGGCTTCACAAATTGTAGATTCTTTGCCTTGTTGCTGGGTGGGTGTGGCCATGGTGGGCATGGCCTAGTTGGTCTCCTGTACCACATCAAGAGGGTTGTTTCCACCCTCCCCGGGCTTTCCTTGAGCTTCCATGAGGGCAAAAACAGCCTTCCTGGGTCTTCTGGAGGCCGGAAATGGAAATGGGCCCATTTCTGGCCTTCTAGAACTTCTGGGAGGCCCATTTTTCACCCTCCCTGGGCTCTGTGGGCTATTTTTTGAGCATCCACATGGGCCCTGTAATTATCTGGCATCCAAAATGGGAGGGGTGGGATTGGCGGGGCCAGCCAGGGGTGGGATTTACCTGTTCACCGAATCAGTCATTAAGAATGATAAAATTAGCTACCAGTTCACTTGAACTGGGGCGAACCGGTAGCAACCCACCTGTGCTATTGTTTCTGTATTGTGAACCTAAGTATTGGGTCAAACAGCCTGTTATTTATTTAAGTTTCAGTGGTTTTCTGAATTCCCCAAATTGTCTTGGCAAAGCTCTGAGGACTGTATACAACAACCTTCCTTCCTTGCAGTTTTCTCATGTCATATAGATTTTCATGTAATATAGAATTTTTCAATAACTTTAAGGTAACTTTTGCCTAGCAAATAGACTTTTGCCTAGCAAATTGTTGTTTGTTCATCTTATTTGGTCTTATTTTCATTTATCACATTTAAGAACTGCCCCATTCCCATCTTGACCTTTTCATCAGTATTAAGCGGCCAAATAGAGAATTTCTGGGCAGCTGGATAGAACTGCAGCATTGAATTATATTATAGAATACTGAATAACAAGTTGGCTGTCCCATCTCTTCTTAAAAGTCTCCAGTGTTGGAGCATTCACAATTTGTGGAGGCAAGTTGTTCCACTGGTTAATTGTTCTCACTATCTGGAACTTTTTCCTTACTTCTAGATTGCATCTCTCCTTGTTAAGCTTTGTTTTTATTTGTTTGTCTGCTTGTTTGTTTTGGTTTAATTGAAGTTCTCAGGGAGGTTCCAGTTTCCATATATAAGCAAATGAAAAGAAGTCGCTTGCATTTAATGGTTTACTCTTTTAAACAGGGATAGCCTTTTGATTTATCCATTGCTCAGCTGGCTGCCAATAGGGTGTAATCCATAAAATAAGAAGTGCAGACCTTAAATATGGAAATAAAACAGGCCATTAGCTGAATAATACCATTAGTGCTGGAGCAGAGCATGCTCAAGAAATTTGAAATATATCCTGGAAGTCAGGCTATCTTAATGGGCACATTTAGGAGAAAGAGAGAGAGAGAAACTCAGGTAGTTATTGGTCAAAAACCTGCTTACTTTGGATAATAGTATGCCAGACTAGTGGGCTTTCTTGCTAGTTTTAAATAATGAATTTGAACGGACTAACCCATAAAAATGAATTGTCAGCTGTTGGGAAAGGCCGGACTGTAAATCAAACATAAGGCTCCTGTAGTCACAGCGTTGATGCTCCCCACCAATAGTTTAAATGGCTCAAGTGTCTGAAAACATTAGAAAGAGTAGTGCAAGATGATACGAGTGTGCAGGAAACACTTCCATTTTCTTTCTCCTCCTTCTCCCCCCCAACTCCTTGCTTTCTCCACATATCCCATCTCCTTCTAGCAGTTATGATGTTATCCAGTTGGGTAATGAAACATCTGCAAGAAAACCACTAAGCTCAGAAAGCACCATGGACCCCAGACTGTTTCCTCCTCCCCTCCTCCTCCTCCTCCCCTCTGCTCCACAGCTGAAATCCATAGTCCCCAGTATCTGGATTTGACAGACAGTAACAGGGAAGGCTTATTACTATGCAGTGCTTGCCTCTCTACTTCTAATCGAAGGGGGGAAGAGGGGAAATGATAGATAAAAAAAAATTATAATTATGAGCATGGAATTGGTGTCTATAATCCCAAAAGCAGTACAGAGCTCAAGCCATTATCCGCTGAATATAATCCCATGTTATGATGTTCCTGGATACAGTTGGGGCTATTTTTCACCGAAAGCTGAATCAGAACCTTGTTAAATGGAAACCTGTGTTGGAATGTCATGAGATATTAAAAGGATTCTGATCAAATCCGCTGATAATCTCGGGAGACGGCATGGCTGGTTGGCACGAGAGCCGAGCCAGAACATCTAATCACATCCATATGTAATAGTATAGCCACTGTAGGACCTCCAGCGGGAACAAACCTTATCTAATGAAAAGTTGTACAACTTTTCTCGAATCAGATAAGTGCACTCGTAGCTTTGAGTGCCATAGAAAAGAGTTGCAGATATAAGCAGCAAGAAGCACAGGGAGGAACCGAATAAATACTAAGTATACGGGTAATCCTTGATTTAAAACCACGATTGAAACCAACATTTCTGTTGCTGAGCGAGACATTTATTTCAGGACTGACTTTCTTGAAGTATTGCTTGGTTACAAAGAAACATGTTCCATACTGCCAACTAGAAGCAATTTAAAAAATGGCATATCAAAGACATATTTAAATGAGCAAGTATTACATGAAGCTAACATCTAGGATGTCAGGATTCCAAGTAATAAATCCATTGCAAGCAAGAACTCCAGGGCAAGTAGATTCTTCAAAGAATAGCTTTATTGGAAATGTCAAATTGGCACAGATCTGGTGAAAACTGATTCTGGGGGGCGGGCTTGGTTTTCACCTAATTAAAAGTAAAAGTTTTTCCCTCAACCCCAAACCATCAGTCACATGGCCTAATCAAAGCAGCATCTGCTGGTCTGGTGACATCACTCCTCCTTCCTCCGGCCAGGTGTGAGAATGTCCTTGGTTCCCAAGAGAAAGTTTGGCTACACAACACCCGCTATCTCTAATCCCCCCTCCCTATCTCTAGCAACACTGAATCTCCAAGATGGCTTCTGCCAGGGTTGACATAGGAGGCTGAGTTTTGAACAAAAGTGTCTCTGCTTCTGTTCAAACCAAGAGGTCAAGTGGAATCATTCCCTGCACTCACAGATACTGAATTGAACATGTTTGCATTCAAATAGAACAAATGTTCTGTATGGTTTGGGATTGAATGGTATAATTTGATGTTTAAGTACATTTAGGAACATATTGTCATCATATTTCGGTTCTAAGTTTGCAGTTTAGGCTTATTGGATTCAGTGGTGGGATTCAAATTTTTTTTACTACCAATTCTGTGGGCGTGGCTTGGTGGGCATGGGGTGGCTTGGTGGGCATGGCAGGGGAAGGATACTGTAAAATCCCCATTTCCTCCCCACCCCACTAACCTGCTTTCCAGCTCCGTTTTCTTGTGCACAGCAACCAAAGAAGACCCAGCTGATCAGCTGGGACTTGGGAGGCAGAGAAGAGATGGGAGCGGGGATCAGAGGTGGGATTTGCCGGTTCTCCAAACTACTCAAAATTTCTACTACTGGTTCTCCAGAACAGGTCAGAACCTGCTGAATACCACCTCTGATTGGATTCATTTTTTCCTCAATGGCCAGTCACTAGCAACTCTTTCAATTTATAATGAATTCCCTCCAAGGGTACTTTGAATCCAATTTCAAAATTCTGACAGTTGCATGCCCCACCCCTATGGTCACGTGATCACAATGGCAACCTGCTCACCTTTATGGTCCATTGTGGTGCCCTGTGGTCACATGGCCATGACTGCTCATGGTTTTTTTTTTGCCAGTTTCCGGTGTTTGCTTCCACTTTCCGGCGAATATCATGCAGGGGTGTCAAACTTGATTTCACTCTTGGGGGGCCGCAGTGTGTTTAGCCAAGATGGATGTAGACAGCTTGATGTCACTCATTGAGGGTCCATTTTCAGCCATGATGGCCTCCTGCAGCCCTCTGCCAGCAAAAATGAGCTCCACGAGTGGCCCTCCTGAGTTCCATTTTCACTGGCAGAGGCATTGTGGGCCAGTTCTTTGCTGTTTCCAGGTCAGGTCTGTGGGCCAGATCCACGTGCCCCACAGGCCAGGTTCGGCCCGCAGGCCTTGCGTTTGATACCCCTGAACTAACGGGATGAAAAGAATTTGCTGAACAACTTCTGTGTTCACTTAAATTGACCACTTGACCACTGCAAAAAAGGCAAATTTGAATGTGGTCATTTGATGATCCACATAACAGCCGCAATGACTTACGATTATAATTATAACACCTTAGAAGTCTTTTTTTTTAAATAAAAGTTTTATTTAAGTTTTCACTAAACATACAAATACAAATAAAATATCTTTTTTTGAGAACAGCATGCCCCCGGGTTATCACTTCTCCATACAGACATAAGCTCAATACATATTTATCTTATACATTCTAATCCATATCTTATAACTGTTTTTGCAATTTTTTTCAATAACTGATTTTCCTTTCTTTACTTCCTATAGCCTTATTTTAAATTATCTCATTCCTTTCTTAATTCAATTACATATCTTTTTCTAATTTTTAAAATCTTTCTAATCAATGTTTTTATACTTTTATCTGTCCTGTTTAGAATTTCATATTATCTTTTCTCATAAAACAAATTTTCCCTTGTAATTACTAGACTGGAGTATAACACCTTTGTATCTTTTTTCAAATCTTATTTAAAAGTTTAAGTTACACCTTTACAGTTATAACATTCATTTTCTAACCTCTATTTTATAACACATACATATTTTCAATCAAATTCTGCTTGGTATATTCCCTTAAAAATACACACTAAATTCTTAAAAGAAAAAAGTATATATGTATATACAGTATATCTGTGTATATATGTATAACAATATTTATTATTATTATTTATCGTATTTTTATACCGCTCCCTCTCCCAAAAGGGACTCGGGGCGGTGTACAGTCTAAACATATAAAGATACAGTCAACAGTAACAGTAATTAACTCAGAATTGAATATAGATAGATGAAAATAGGATAAATGAGTAAAATAAGTAAGTAAGTAAATGATTGAGTCCCATCAAATAGAATTAAAAGTCTTATTTGAATCTAAAATTTAAAAATCTCAGAAAACCTTTAATTGGCTAGGCCGGCCTGCTTAAAAAGTAAGGTCTTGACTGCACGCCGGAAGGTTAGGATGTCCGATGTGTCTCTTATCTCCGGGGGGAGATAGTTCCAAAGGGAGGGGGCTCCCACAGAGAAAGCACGTAATCTCGGGGTCGCCAGCCGACAACGATCAGGTGGCGGTATCCCAAGCAGGGCGACCCTGTGGGAGCGTACTGGGCGGCGGGAGGTTGTTTGTGGCAGAAGGCGGTCCCGTAAGTAGCCAGGTCCCGAGCCATGGAGCACTTTAAATACTAATAGTACCACCTTGAATCGAATCCGGAAGGCCACAGGAAGCCAGTGCAGTCTGCGGAGAAGTGGTGCTATGTGGGTGTCCTTGGGGGCGCCCATAATCATCCGTGCGGCTGCATTCTGGACTAACTGTAACCTCCGGAGACTCTTCAAGGGGAGCCCCATGTAGAGAGCGTTGCAGTAGTCCAAGCGGGAGATAACGAGGGCGGAAGTGACTGTGCGAAGTGCGTCCAGATCCAGAAAGGGCCGCAACTGGTAGATCAAACGAATCTTATAAAAAGCCCCCCTGGCGACGGCTGCAATATGTTCTTCCAAAGACAGCCGTACATCCAGGAGGACACCCAAATTGCGCGTTCTTTCCACAGGGGTCAGTACCTCTCCCCCTATGGTCAGTGAGGGAACAAGCTGACTGTATCTGGGAGCAGGAAACCACAGCCACTCGGTTTTGGTCGGGTTGAGACGAAGCCTGTTATGACCCATCCAATCCCGCACGGCCTCCAGACATCGGGTCATCACTTTGACGGCTTCGTTGGGGTGGTCTGGGGTGGAGATGTATAGCTGAGTATCATCAGCGTATTGATGGAATTCCACCCCAAAGCCATGGATGATCTCACCTAGCGGCTTCACATAAATGTAAATGGAATAATTATTCTATTCAAGTACAGCTCTGCCATTAATATTAATGTCAATCTTTTACATTTTGATTTCTTTTAACAAACATTACCTAGTAATATCAGTTGTTTTTCACTTTAATAATCTATATTTCATATTTTACTTATTACTGTCTTTAAATAAAAAACCAAACAATAGTTATTAACAGTAATCAATAAAGTTATTATTCTTATTCAAGTTCATCTCATCAACAGATAAAAATCTTCCATGTTTTTTTTCAGTTTTTTTTAAACTTTCTTTTTAAATCATTGAGAGCCTTATTCTCTTAACAAACATTCCACTACACATCAATAGAATTTTTTTCTATCACTTTAACCATTTAACATATTTTCTAATCCTTTTCTATTTCTAATATAACACTGCTATCCCATGCACCGTTGCAAAATCCTCTTCTTAAGTTAATTTTTAACCATTGTCTCTGTGTCTTTTAAATAAGTTTATACCTTTAATTCTTGTACACTTTTCCTGTACCTCTATATCTTGTTTCTATCCTTTGTAGCTTCTTTTCCTTTCCCTCTTCCCTCTCTTCTTCTCCCTCCCCTTTTTATTTCCTTTTCTATCTGATTCTCCCTTCTGTGATCCTCCCTTCTGCTTCTTCTTTTTCAAATTACTCTTTTGTTTTTGGTTGTTGCTTCAACGGTTAAGTTTTTAACTCCCTTTCCTCCCTTTCCCTTTTTTACCCCGCTTAAAATTGCTTGGTCATTGAAGATGGCTTCTTCATTGTCCCACCCTTCTTGTTCTTCCAACGATTCTTGTTGTTTTTCATAGTTCAAGATCTCCATTTCTAAAAATTGAAATATGAAGCCAAAAGATCCTCTTCCCTCTTGTGCTTCTTCTTTTTGTTCTTTAAGTATCATTTTTAACTCTTCAAGGAGTGATGCCATTTAAAAAAAAATTAAACAACTCCCAATTGATTTTATTTTGTTTCAGTAGGATCCACCATCCAAATTTCCAAGAATCATCTAATAATCCAAGACTGTTTCTTGCTTCTTTTCTCACTTTCTCTTTCCAGGGGCTTTGTTATCTTGTAACACGGTTTCAGCTACAATGTATCTTTTGCAAGCCTTGTTAAAATTCCACTATCTATTTTTTTTTAAGTTCCAGGTGGTCTCCTTCATTTTCCAGATTCCACCCTCTTTTTTCCTTTTTCCCTCCTCTGCTTTCTTTCTTTTTTTAAAGAAAATTTTAAAATATCCAAGAATCTTTATCCCTTTGACACTTTATTTTCAGCTAGAAATAGCCTATTAATGTCAAAGTGAATTAGTATCAATTTCTTATTCGAATCTCTTCTTCTTAATGTTCCAAGTCAATTAAAACTGTCAATGTGAGAGGAAAAAAAGCCAATTCCATTTTCTTTCCCTTTCTCTTTCGCCGCTTAAGATCTTTTTTAGGAATAATATTAGTCTTTAAAATTCAAGTTCAAGGTACCTTAAATAGATGTTCTCCATTCAACCCAGTCAGTCAAACTTTCTCCTTTAAACTTCCTCCTGCAAAATCTTATCCGGTCGCGTTCTTCTTTGAGGTGGCCATTTTTGACTACCGCTGCAACCGCCTTTGGAAAGGGAATAATGGCCAGCCGAGGAGGAGAGATGTGGCTCTCCTCAACTCCGCTGATGGCTCCCCCTTCTTTACCATTTCTATGGGGTGGCTTCAGCCCCGAATCCAGGTGGCTCGGGGTGCTCCAGTGGCGAGCACGGATCAAAACCACGCACGATCGTGATATCAGTCCATCGCCGAAGAAGCCCAAACCGGAAGTCTCCACCTTAGAAGTCTTACAGTACTACTGTCAACTCATAAAATATTTACTATGGTCTTTTAGAGTTGTCAACAGAAAAGGGGGGGGGGAGGGGTTTGCTTGGACATCGGAAGTGCATTCCATAAATAGTTTTCAAATATAGTAACTAGGTGACTGAAGTCTCTGCCGTGCAAATTTCTAACTGGAGAGCATGATTGATGACTCTGGGCTATGGATGTATCCCATTGGAGAATATGAATTATGATACACCCAGGGGTGAGGGAAAACCAGGGTCAAGGGTGACAATGAATTGTATGTCTCAGAGTTGGCTGCACCCAGGCAGTGCTGGACATGTTAACTCCCAAATAAATCCCTTTGAAGTTTTGTAAATTCGGCTTGAGACTCATGATTTAATTGGGGTAACTGCCAGAAACCTGACAACTACCTTTACATTTCGATTATCTTCTCTTTTATTAATAAATGCTCAGTTAGGTGTGTTTAGTTGGGTTGTGTTATTGTTTGCTCTGTTAATCTCAAGCCATTTTGCTGCTTTTAAAGCAACAGAAGGGGGAAAAATGCTGCAGAACCTATTTCATTATAAAACATTTTTGCTTGATAGGAACCCGAGCAAAAGCTGCCTGAAGGTGAGCTGTTTGTATAATACACACTTAAAGTACAACTATGACTTCTGTTGTTGCAGAAGTGACAGTGGAGCAAGAGAGAAATAAAACTCCAGTGTCAAAGAGGACCTGAAATGAATACAAACAAGCCAGAATCCAACTCTTGCTAAGAGTGAATAGTTACCATTGTGATTCTTTTTTCTTTCTTTTTCTTTCCTTCTTCCTAATGATGCATACAAGAATTGCTCTGCTCATCCATCAGGGAAGACTGGGGGGAAAATTAAGCAAGCCAAACCTACAATAATTTTGTATCTTTATTAGAACCAGTGTGAATATCAGCAGCTATTGTCTGATTTGGAGAATACCAAATGCAGTCACTCCAAAATAAAAAATAAAAATAAATTGTAGAGCAGGAAGTATTACTGAATATTGTCCCTGGGGGTACCAAAATGTTCTTGAAATAGTCCCTGACAGTGGGTTTTCATTGTTTTCAAATATTCTAGAGAAGACTGCTACAATTTTAAGATGGCTTTGGGAATTTCAAGCTACAGATCTGTGAGTGCATTTCAGAGAGAGAGTGTTCTTACAGAGATGGAAGAACATTACCTGAACTAGGTTACATAGCTTAGTCCTTGGCTTACAATTCTTTGTTTAGTGATTGTTTGAGATTACGACTTCATTGAAAAACAGTGATTTAGGACTAGTTTTCACTCTTACGACTGTTGCAGCATTCCCACAGTCATGTGATCAAATTTCAGATGCTTGGCAACTGCCTTGTATTTATGAGAGTCCCACTGTCCTGGAAGGCATGTGATCACCATTTGTAACCTTCCCAGCCAACGTCTGATAAGTAAAGTCACTGAGAAAGTCAGATTAATTTATCAATTGTGTTACTCAATTAATAACACCATGTGTATTTGATTTCAGATTTGTATTTTCATTTTCTAAACTACAGAACAAGGCTAGATTGGGCTGAAATGAATACCACCTCTGTTGACATAAATTTATGAGCCATGATGGCACAGTGGTTAGAGTGCAGTTTTGCAAGCTCCTTCTGCTGACTGCTGGCTGCCTGCAATTTGGCAGTTCGAATCTCACCAGTTCCAGGTTGACTCATCCTTCCATCCTTCCGAGGTCGGTAAAATGGGGACACAGATTGTTGGAGGGACACAATGCTGACTCTGTAAACTGCTTAGAGAGGGATGTAAAGCACTGTAAAGTGGTATATAAGTGTAAATGCTATTGCTATTTAGACTGTTGAACATCTGCCATTTCTGGTTTTCAGCAAGATCAGCTTTGTTGATCAGATTGGCTATTGTGGTTGTTTGTAACCAGTAGCTGTATTGTACGCCTACTTATTCACAAGCATTGGAATGTCATTGTCCTATTCAAAACCCGCTTTTGATCAAGGAGCTTGTTTCTCAATGTGCTGTTTGGCTGATGACAGAAGTTGTGAGTGACATCACAAGGAAAAAGAGACACTTCCTTTACATAAAAACAACCACAGAATGGATGCTTTCTGTGAAGTAAATGCATTAATAACAGCTTCACCAGATCTTGCAGTATTAACCTTAACACAATCATGGCTGACTGCATATCTTCTTGTTAACATGATAGCTTTCCCTGACCAGGCTCTTCATGACAAGGAAGATCACTCCATAAAGCCTGACATTGTACATGGGACAGTACGAATTTGATTTAACATCATACTTTTCCATAAAAACTCACCCTTTAGTAATGCAGTGAAACCAATGAAAGATGCATTCTCAGTTTCCCTCATTTTGCAAACAAAGATGCTATCAACAGAGATATTTGGGTAGACTTTAACCCAAATGATGTAGCAGCTGTTATCCAACATTTCTTGGCTTGTGAATACAATAAGCAAGAGTAAGATATTGGCACCGTTGGCTAGGAAAATCAGCAGTTTAGATGACTATTACATTCTATTTGGGAATTCCTTGTGCATAGCTGAGTTATTGTAATGTGCACCATTGGATGAAACAGCCTTTCCTTAGAAGGAAGGAAAAACTTTAACTTTGCTAAAAATTCAGAAATATAAATTCTGTGTGTATGTTTTTCTATCTCCTGGAGGAAATGAGGAATATAGCAACAAAGCAATCATTATTGTCCGACTGATAACCATTCAAGCTGGGACAGAAAGAAATGATTTCACATTTTAAACTATGCTTCTTAAACCTTAATAGGGATTGACTTGTCTGCTTCTTTGAAAACCATTTCAGACTAATTGCCATGCAGTCTAACCCACAGCACCCCTACATACAGAAAAACAGAATAATAGAATTGGGAGGGGCCTTGGAGATCTTCTAGTCCCATCCTCTGTTCAGCTAGGAAGTTGTATAACATTTCAGACTATAGTTGTCCAATCTCTTCTTAAAAGCCTCCAGTGTTGGAGCACCTATAACTTCTGAAGGCAAGTCATTCCACTTATTATCTCTCCTTGATTAATTTCCATTTATTGCTTCTTGTCCTGCCTATTATTAGGATAATAGGTTGACACACCTCTTCTTCATGGCAACCCCTTAGATATTGAAACACTGCTATCACATCACCCCTAATCCTTCTTGTCATCAAGATAGACATACCCAATTCCCGCAATCATTCTAACATTTTTAACTACAATAAACATTGAGAGTTCCTTTAAAGTATAAGTTACTAAAAGTTGCAGCATTTATATGGAATTTAACTGCCCAAAGAAGAGGGGGAGTCAAGTTATTCTCCAAAGCACCAGAAGTCAAGACAGGAAACAATGGTTGGAAATTAATCCAAGAGAGGAGCAATCTGGAATTAAGGAGAAACTTCCTAACAGTGAGGACAATTAACCAGTGGAACAGCTTGCCTCTAGAAATCATGGGTGCTCCATCACTGGAGGCTTTTAAGAAGAGACTGGACAGTCACTTGTCTGAGGTGGTATAGGTTCTCCTGCTTGAGAAGCGGGCTGGACTAGAAGACCTCCAAAGTCCCTTCCAGCTCTATTCTATTATAAATTCTAAATGGCTATATAAATGAAATAATGCACTTTTTTATTGAATTTCTATTGAATTTCTATTGAATTTTGAATATTAAATATCAGGAACATAGCGGTTGTGATGACTCAGGGTAGGATACAAAATAAACACAGTCACAAAAACAGGTCAAGTCCCTTTTATTCCTTCAAAGCTCCAAATATCCTTGACTGGAGACAAAAAACTCCCCCACAAGGAGTTATGAAAAGGAGGAAATGCCATTTAAACTAAAAATGCCTATAAATTATAGAGTAAAAACAACACAAACCACACTGAAGCAATTAAGAGAACCAGGCAAGTTAAGGGCATATCGGAACACACACTGGGAAGGACACCAAACTAAGAGAGGATCAACAGACTAGAGATATTTCCACACTTTGTTTCCAGCACTGGCCCATACGCATGTCCGTCCTTTTTAACCAGTTCTCACAGCTGCAGCCCATGCAGAGGATCAAGGCCCTTTACTCCCCTGGAGACCACACCATTCATGTCTCTCCCTTATCCTCTCCTCCCTTCGTACCCTAGTATGGAGAGGGAATGGGCCTGGGTCTTCCTCAGACTGTCCAGCCTCCTCCACAACCTCCGGAGCCACACTTCCACTCCCTGTTGGCTGTTCCTCCTCTCCCTCAAAGTCAGACTACAACAGGGGCATGACAGTGGTATATAGTATTGTACATATGGGTCGAAATAGACAGGCAAAAAGTCACTTGGATATTCCTATTATAATCCATTGTGGTTGACTGTGTTGTTTAAAGCTGAGGGAAATTAGAAATTAAAAATATTTAGAGGGGACCGAGTTGTCTAAACCTGACCTATTGATGTGAACAGAAGTAGGAACAGCTTTGTTGAAAGCTCGGCCTCTTAAATCTTATCTGATCATTTCAATATGTTTTTAACAATCTTGTTTTTTTAATTGCTTGAATTGCCAGTGTTAAATAGGTTTCTTTTCAACTGAACAGTACTAAAAGAAAGTTTTCCAATGATTTTGAGCCAAAGGAATCCACACAAGGAATTCCAAAGAACAATGTGTGAAAAACTATCATAAGTCACTTTTTTTCAGTGCTGTTATAACTTTGAATGGTCACTAAACGAACCATTGTAAATCAAAGACCACCTGTCCTTGCAACAGACTCAAAAATACACACCACCTCAAAATTTTGCTGCTTCATTGTCTGAATCTGACCAGCTTTGGTGGATATCCCTGGACAACCTAGAGCCTAGACTCTGAGCCTAACTCAGTGAATAATAATAACAAAACTATAACAATAATAGTTATGTCTTGCAAATATAATATGTTTCATGTTGGGTGCATGGATGTAATAAATCCCACATCTGGGGGAGGGAAGTCACATTTATCAGGCAAGGGTTGAAGTATAAGATTTGATCATTTCAAAGTGTTGCAATATCCAAGAGAAAACATAAATCACTTTTAAAGTGCCTCCATCCATAATTCGATGAACATAAGATGAGATTAATAGACCTTTTCAAATTTAGTGTGTAGAGCCAGTTTTCTAGCCAGAGATAAAAGCATGGCTGAAAAATAACTGCATCTGGTCCGGAACACAATAGCAAGCGGCCCAACATCCTTCAGTTTCTTAAATAGTGTTCCTACATGGTCAAATGGTTTCATTTATTTGCAAAAATAGTTCTGTAGAACCTTTGGGGCAGCTAACCATATATGATAAATGTTTTTTCTTTTTTTTCTTCCTAAATTTCACTTTTATGCTATTTAAGATATATTCCTTGCTGCTTTTTTAAAAAAAAAATAGTCCTAAAGCTTGAATATAAAGAAGTTTCATTGTGTGTTTTTTTTTTTTTGCATTCCAGCCTTTAAAAACTTTCATACACATCCATGAATGTATGTTTGTTTGTTCATTGGTTCTTAAAGTTTATCACCTTATTTTGCCACAAGCTCAAGGCAACCTATCCAGTGATGGGATTAATTTTTTTTTTACTACCAGTTCTGTGGGCATGGCTTAGTGGGTATGGCGTGGCTTGGTGGGTGTGGCAGGGCACGGATACTGTAAAATTTCAATTCTTCCCCAGAGTGGGGAGGTAATGGAGATTTTACAGTATCCTTCCCCTGCTACATCTGTAAAATCCCCATTCCCTCCCTACCCCACTAACCTGCTTTCCAGCTCCGTCCTCCTGTGCAGGGCAATCAAAGAAGAGACAGTCAATTAGCTGGGACTTAATGGGAGGCTAAGAGTAGGTGGGAGTGGGGCCAGTCAGAGGTAGCATTGGCCGGTTCTCTGAACTACTCAAAATTTCCGCTACCGGTTCTCCAGAACTGGTCAGAACCTGCTGAATACCACCTCTGATCCTAACTATTCCACAGTTATTTTCATCCATCCTTTTTGTGAGCAAAAGTATCTGTAAGGCTTGAATCCAAAAAGTCAAGATGGCAGCTGTGATTATGGTTTCCAGCTTGATTAATTTGACCTTTCCTGTGGAGTCCCTGCTTGGGAGACGTTTTTTTGTGTGTGGGGGAACATGGATGCAAAATCACATACAGGCTCTTATAGCTGAGGATGGGCTTCCTAATCCAAATGATTAACCACTGCTTCTCAACGGGCCCGTACTATATGTATACTGTATATATACTACGTGTGTACTTGGGAAAGCTTTATACCAGAGGTCTCCAAACTTGGCAACTTTAAGATTTGTGGACATCAACTCCCAGAATTTTCCAGTCAGCATAGCTGGCTAAAGAATTCTGGGAGTTGAAGTCCACAAGCCTTAATCTTGCCAAATTTGGGGACCCCTGTTTTATACTAACATCAATTATTTTGCCCTGTGATAAGTCCTGAGGTAATCTTATTTAATTAAATCCATCAAGCCACTGTGTCTCAGACGACCGGGTGTGAGCTCCTTTTCGTGAAGTTCGGTCCCAAGGTTCAGGTGGGCCTGTTGGTCACATACCTGGCTCCCTGCTATGCGGCAGCGGCCCTGCTTGAGCTCCTTGAGGTCATAGCTGGCGTGGCAGTTGGGACCCCCAGGCTTATGGTCATGGGGGATTTCAACTTGCCATCTGCCGGTGGTGCCTCGGGGACTGCTCAAGAGTTCATGGCTTCCATGAAGGCCATGGGCCTGACCCAGCTAATTCGGGACCCTACTCACGTGGGAGGTCACACCTTGGATCTGGTTTTTGTCTCTGATCAGTGGCAGAGTGATCTGGGTATAGGGGATATAGTTGTGGAACCCCTGTCATGGACGGATCACTCGCTCCTGAAGCTCGACTTCCGTTCCGCACCCCCTGACCGCAGGGAGGCGGGACCATTAAAATGGTACCGCCCCAGGCGCCTGATGGACCCTGATAGGTTCCTGACGGAGCTTGGGCCATTTCCCGAAGCTCACACACACGACTCAGTTGAGGGCTTGGTCGCCACCTGGGATAGGGTGGCTGCTGGGGCCCTTGACCGAGTCGTGCCCTTGCGGCCTCTGACCCGGTGCCGATCCCAAGTGGCTCCCTGGTTTTCTGAGGAGCTAAGGGAGATGAAGCGCCGGAAAAGACGCCTAGAGAGCAGTTGGAGGGCTAGCCGCTCTGGGTCTGACCGAACACTATTACGATCTTATATCAAGACGTATTTAGTGGTGATAAGGATGGTGAGGAGGTCTTACCTCTCCACCCTTATTGCGTCCACGGATAACCGCCCAGCCGCCCTATTTAGAGTGACCCGCTCCCTCCTGGAGGTGGGAGCGCGGGAGGACCCCTTGCAGGGACGGGCTGAGGAATTTTCTAGGTTTCTGCAGGATAAAATCGCTCAGATCCGGGACGAGCTGGATTCCGACTGGGCATCTCCGGGCGGGGGGGCGCGGGTGGATATCGGTGAGGTCAATTGGGTTGAATTCGATCCTGTTACCATGGAGGACGTGGACAGGATACTGGGGGGACTGAATGCCACCACCTGTTTACTGGACCCATGCCCCTCTTGGCTGGTCTTGGCCACTCGGGAGGTGACACGAGGCTGGTTCCAGGGTATTATAAACGCTTCCTTGAGAGAGGGGCTGTTACCCGCCGCCTTGAAAGAGGCGGTGGTGTGGCCCCTCCTCAAGAAATCGTCCCTGGACCCAGCATTGTTATCTAATTATCGTCCTGTCTCCAACCTTCGCTTTGTTGCGAAGGTTGTTGAGAGTGTGGTGGCACGTCAGCTCCCGCAGTACCTGGATGAAGCGAGTTATCTCGACCCCCTCCAATCGGGTTTCAGGCCCGGGCACAGCACGGAGACGGCGTTGGTCGCGTTGGTGGATGATCTCTGGAGGGCTCGGGACAGGGGTTGTTCCTCTGTCCTGGTCCTGTTAGATCTCTCAGCGGCTTTTGATACTGTCGACCACAGTATCCTATTGCGGCGGTTGGAGGGGCTGGGGGTGGGGGGCACCGTGTTGCGGTGGTTCACCTCCTTCCTCTCCGACCGTTCGCAATTCGTGTTGACGGGGGGGCAGAGATCGGCCCCGAGGCCCCTACTATGTGGGGTGCCTCAGGGGTCGGTGCTCTCGCCCCTGCTGTTCAACATTTATGTAAAGCCACTGGGTGAGATCATCCGTGGCTTCGGGGTGGAGTTCCATCAGTACGCTGATGATACTCAGCTGTACATCTCCACCCCGGGCCACCCCAACGAAGCCGTCGAAGTGATGTCCCGGTGCCTGGAGGCCGTGCGGAGTTGGATGGGTCGTAATAGGCTTCATCTCAACCCGACCAAAACCGAGTGGCTGTGGTTTCCTGCGCCCAGATACAGCCAGCTTGTTCCTTCGCTGGCCGTGGGGGGAGAGGTCTTGACCCCTGTGGAAAGGGCGCGCAACTTGGGTGTCCTCCCGGACGTACGGCTGTCCTTAGAAGAACACATTGCAGCCGTCGCCAGGGGGGCTTTTTATCAGATTCGTCTGATTTACCAGTTGCGGCCCTTTCTGGATCTGGGCGCACTTCGCACAGTCACTTCCGCCCTCGTTATCTCCCGCCTGGATTATTGCAATGCTCTCTACATGGGGCTCCCCTTGAAGAGTCTCTGGAGGTTGCAGTTGGTCCAGAATGCAGCCGCGCGGGTGATCGTGGGTGCCCCTCGGAGCTCCCACGTTACACCGCTTCTCCGCAGGCTGCACTGGCTTCCTGTGGCCTTCCGGATTCGATTCAAGGTGGTACTGATAGTATTTAAAGTGCTCCATGGCTCGGGACCTGGGTACTTACGGGACCGCCTACTGCCATCGTCAACCTCCTGCTGCCCAGTACGCTCCCACAGGGTTGCCCTCCTTGGGGTACCGCCGCCCGCCGTTGTCGGCTGACAGCCCCGAGAGTTCAGGCTTTCTCTGTGGGAGCTCCCTCCCTATGGAATGATCTCCCCCCGGAGATACGGGCCATGACAGATATCCTGACTTTCCGGCGCGCAGTTAAAACCCTATTTTTTAGACAGGCTGGCCTGGCCCAGTAATTAGGTTCCGGTTTTAACTTAATTGGGTTTTAATAATTAATTTTTAACTTTTATTCGGATCCCTGATTTTATATTGTTAAATTTAAACTAGATGGGACACAGCCGGACCAACGTGTTTAATGTATTTTTAAATTGTATTTATAGTGTATTTATTATTTGTTTTTAGCAGGCTGTACACCGCCCCGAGTCCCTTTTTTGGGAGAGGGAGCGGTATAAAAATATGATAAATAAATAAATAAATAAAATCAAGGGGTACTGACTGAAGAACGATGCTATTAAACTGTGGTTGGTTGCTGTTGATTACCTATTCAATGAGTACCATTGCCTATTCAATGAGTAAATTACTTACTGTACCTATTGTTAATATTATATCATACTTAGCATGTAAATGTGAATATGCTTGTTTTATTTATTTTGTTTTATTTATTTTGTTCCCTCTCACAGTGTTTCCAGACAGGAAATGAGTGCAGTTGCCCCGCCCTTCCTGCTTGCATATCCATGAAATTAGCATGTAGAGACATCAGTGATAGGAAGCTGACATGCATACAAACTTCCTGTTGGTTCTTCGTAACTGATTAGCCAAAGGGGGACAATAAGATAACAGAATAACAGAGTTGGAAGGGATCTTGGAGGTCTTCTAGTCCAACTCTCTGCTCAAGAAGGAAATCCTTGTTTCTTACAAAGAAACATATAGATTTAAAGCCAGAAATGTTTTTATTGGGCATTATACCTGAAATATACAGTAGAGAAATGATATACTTGATTGTAAATGTATTAACAGCGGCTAGAATTGTATTTGCCAAAAACTGGAAAAATGAGAAAATTCCAACGGAGGATGAAGTTATTAAGAAAATAATGGACTGTGCAGAAATGAGTAAATTGACATTTGAAATTAGAGAACAAGAAGATAAACAATTTTATAAAATATGGGACTTATTTTATCAATGGTTAGACAATAGAATAGTGAAGTGAACTATTTTATAATACTCTATAATATAAGAATAATAGAATTGTTAGAGATAAAGTATTGTAAGGATAAAATATTATTGAATAGATGGGTAATGATGAAACGAATGTTATAAAGTAGGTTAAGTCAACATGGAGATTTGCTCATATAAAATGATGACATACAAGTAACAGTCTAATAAATGATTAATAATGATAATACTAGAAATATATACAACTTATATATAATATGAGGATTAAAATGTAATTAGAAAGGAATGACTATAGAGATTGCGCACAAGAGATTGGTACCAACCGACACACTGTATGTAACTGAAAGATGGTTTTATGTTTTTGTTTTGTTTTGTGTTTTGTGTATGTTTGTTCAAAAAAAAAATAAAAAACTGCTGTCCAGTCTCGTCTTAAAAGCCACCAGTGATAGAGCACTCACAACTTTTGAAGGCAAGCTATTCTACTGGACCGTCAGAAAATTTATCCTTAGTTTCAATGGGACTAACCCTTGGGTAAAGGGATGCTATCACAGGGTTATTGTTGTGAGGAAAACAGGAAGAAGAAAGAGTATTTTATATATATTTGCTACCTGGATTTTTTTTTTTTACAAAGTAATAAAGTCAGGATAATAAATCTAAAAATTAAACAAAATAAATACACATCACACACATCCTTGGAGTGTGGTTCTAGAATGGATCATACCGTCTAGCCTGGATCATAAATGACTTTGAGGAAGGATTTCAGAGTTCACATGACTTGTATATAATTAATTCATCATGGACATTGAACTGTAAGGTAGTAAATTTAATATCAGTATGGGGTTTGAGACAAACAGGAGTTCTTGGACAAAGAATTACCTTGGACCTTCAACGTGTCAAATTTTCCTTCTGTGAATGGAAGTTCTTTCCATGAACAGAGCAGCGGCAATCTTTTCCTTAGTACATCAATCAATCCATTGTCACTTGTCTGATTTTATTAATGTCAAGACTGTTGACCTGCAATATATCAGGGGTACTAGAAAATAGCTCTCTTCCTGCCACTCAGCAGGAAAAGATACAGTAATCATAACATCTGTTTTGGATTTTTTTTAAAAAACTTTGGCGAATATTTTCAGATATAAAACTTCTAAATGTTGTTTATTTCAAAGTGTAAATGAAATGGTTTCAAAAGATTTTTTTTTAATGTGAAAGAAGGGAGCTTGTTTAATTTAGTAGAAACACAAATCTGGCAACTTGTATTTGCCATTAGAGAGCGCTTATGATCTGGCTATTAAAATGTTAATGCATGGTTTGTTCTGCAGTGACATCTGTCCCTAAATATATAACCAATACCAGGAATGTAGACTTCAAATTTCTTCTGTTTGGCTTCTTCATTGTAGCTTGACTTATAACCAGATGTAAATGAGGTCGAGAGGACAAATCAAGGAGGATACATGACAAAAACGTACTTATCGATTAGGTATAATAATAGTTAAAGTGCTTGGTTACAGTGCCCACAATTTTGTTTATAAATCAGAAAGAATAAAAGGGAATAGTGAAGGGGAAAAAAATCCCGATATGTCATGTAATGCTACAGTGACACCGAGTTTGACACCCCTGTTTTAAATGCATTGTTCCATTTCTCCTTTATGTGTTTATTAGGCTTACTTCCTGCCTTTCTAGCAAACACTATGACCCTCAAGGGAGTTAACAGTAAAAAAAAAACATCCAGATTAATTAAAAGCATAATTAATGTAATAATTACATACATAAAACAATAATACACTGATAACATTTATGAAAAGAATTCAGAAAGTTAACTAAGAAAAGATAGGCCTTGATAATGCAGAAATTTTACCAGGCTGGCCACATTAACTGGCTAGGAACAAGAGATAACTTTTGCTACAGAATTATAATTCATACTATGTGCTAACATGCATATTGTTATTATCTTGTTTTGGACAAAGATTGTACATAAGATCACTTGTTCTTTGATATATACGTATAGTATATAAAATCATACATTGCAATGTCCTACCTGTCAATGAATACTTCAGCTTCAGCCATAACAATACAAGAGCAAATGATAAATACAAACTCAAGGTTAATTGCACCAAACTTGATTGCAGGAAATACGACTTCAGCAACAGAGTGGTCAATGTCTGGAATACTCTACCTACTCTGTGGTTTCTTCCCCAAACCCCAAAAACTTTAACCTTAGACTGTCTACTATTGACCTAACCCCTTTCCTAAGAGGTCTGTAGTGGGCGTGCATAAGCACACCAACGTGCCTACCGTCCCTGTCCTATTGTTTCTTTTATTTTGTTTATTTTTCTTATATGTATCCATGTATTCATAACTATGTTTTTACTTATACCTATTATCTTGTAAGCAATTGACAAATAAATAAATAAATAAAAATAATAGCTCAACATTCTCTTATAATTGTCTCTTAACTCTCTACCCTTTTCAACTTTATTATATTTTATCACAAACTCTAGTTTAAGATAAAATTTTAATGTCTGTCATTATTCATGATCCATTATTTAGGAACTTTTACATATTAACTAATATGATATGGCATAACATAAAGTCTTAATAGTAAACCCATTCATATTACATTTTGCAGGCTCTTCATACCATTAGCAGTATTTATTCTGTGGATGAACATGATTTTATGCAGTTCAAATGAGTCTGATAAAAGTTTAGATTTGATCCTGAAGAAACTCTACCTGTGGAATCCCAAAATGTGGATAATCAAGTGATGGATGCATAGATGCAGGAAATTCACAATTATGATATTTGCCTTTCATAACTGGTCCAGATAAGTAACACAACAGTGAATACCAGCTGTATCTTTATTGTAAGGTTACAAAACCTTGCAAGTGTGAAGCAATTTTCCCTTCATCCCCAGAACAATAGGGAGACCCTTTATGAAATGCTTCCCTTGCCTCCTCCCCTTCTGTAAACTGAGATATCTATAGATATTGAGACTCTAAAAAGAATGTTGGGAAGAACAATAATGATGATAAGCGGCCTGGGAGCTAAACCATACACTGAATGATTGAGGAAACTAGGTAGTATGCCTAGTCTATCAAAGAGAAGGATTAGAGCAGAGGTCACCAAACTTGGCAACTTTAGAACTTGTGGACTTCAACTCCCAGAATTCTTCAGCCAGCTGGCTGGAGAATTCTGGGAGTTGAAGTCCATAAGTCTTAAAGTTGCTAAGTTTGAGGACCCCTGCACTAGAGCAACATGGTAGCAGTCTTCCAATACTTGAGGGGTTCTCACAAAGAAGGGGTCAATCTATTCTCCAAAGCATCTGAGGGCAGGACAAGAAGTAACAGGTGGAAGACCATTCAAGAGAGAAGCAACCTAGAACCAATGAGAAATTTCCTGACAGTGGGAACAATTAATCAGTTGAACGGCTTGCCTTCAGAAGTTGTGGATGCTCCAACACTGAATGTTTTTAATAAAAGAATGGGTAGCCATTTGTCTGAAATGGTAGAGGGTTTCCTGCCTGACCAAGGAATTGAACTAGAAGACCTCCAAGCTCCCTTCCAATCCTATTATTCTATGCTCTATGATTTTTATACAGCTGATCAAGTAAATCATACCACTTCTCCATCATGCCATATAAGATCTTCTCTCTGTCCATTTTTTGCTGACAGGTTCTTAGTTCTTAATATCTGTTTCCTATAAGTAGTCTAAAAGTCAAAATTAGTTATCACATGATTTCTTATCTTGTTCTTTCCATTCCATTCATCCCTAACACTTTTGCATTTATGAAGTGTATAAAGAGATGTTTCCTTTTATCAGTCCTGACTCTTTCCACATTTGTTTTAACTGGATGATCAAAAGCTCTATATTTCGTGGATTAGTCACCACCGACACAGGCGGAATCAAAGACATTCAGAAAGAAATTCTAAAGCACTTGGAGAAAGAGGAAGCCTTTTTTAGAGATAGAAAATTGGAGGGCATGTTTTAGTATGCATGTAAAATACAGTATATATTTTACCTTGCCTATCCTCTGCTATTATAGTGGCTGAACTGGCTTTAAAATTGCACTATAATAGATTCATTTAACAAATATACTGATTAAGTTTTGCTGTCCTAATAACTATTTATAAAAGCAAATATATAGTAGAGATGCATGTTTAAATAGATGTAGATTATTTTCTCTGCCACTTGGGGATTGGATAGGTATATATATATATATATATATATATATATATATATATATATATATATATATTTCTTTCTGATGCTAATTATACTTGGATATTGCTTTCATCTATTTTGATAATGATAATATTTGGATAGTAATTTGCTCAGCAGCTGTAACTGTTTCTGGGTTCTTTTTTTTCCCTGATTGCCCCCAAAGTTGTTGTAAATGAATTATTTTGAAGAGGCTAGCTTAGTCATACATTCTGTGTGCAGACAGAAGGGGAAATATGAGAAGTTAGAGAAAATACCCTCATTAGTGTTATTACTATTTTGGTTCTGTTTGGCAGTGATGGTTTTATGTTGGCAAATCTTTCCAGGAACATTTACCATTGGATAGTTCATAAGTCAATGAATGAAAGATGGGAGGGTAAAAATGTTTTAAAATATCTGATTTTCAAAGGAATAACATTTTAGGTAATGAAACCCCCATGTTTATTACAGCTTTGTTTTCATTGTATTGTTGGTTTTATGATATGTTGTTCCAAAGGCATTTACCAGTCAGATAGTATGCATACATAGATACTCTCTTATATCACCACAATACAAAAATGATGTTGAGACCTCAGAAAGTGTGAAGAGAAGAGCAACAAAGATGACAAGGAGTCTGGAGGCTAAACCGTATAATGAATGATTGAGGGAACTGAGTATGTCTAGTCTAATATAGAAAAGGATTAGGAAGGATATGATAGCCATCTTCCAGTAATTAAGGGCTGTCGTGGAGAAGAGGGGATCGAGCTATTCTCCAAAGCACCAGAAGGCAGAACAAAAAGCAATGCGTGAGAAATTGTTAAGAGATCCAACTTAGAACTAAGGAGAAATTTCCTGTCGGAACAATTAATCAGTGGACAGATTGCCTCCTGGAGGTTTTCAAGAAGAGATTGGACAATCATTTGTCTGAAGTGGTATAAGGTTTCCTACTTCAACAGGGATTGGACTAGAAGACCACCAAGGTCTCTTCCAACCCTATTCTATGTTTTATGTTCTTTGTTCTAATTACAATAAAGAAACAAACAGTTTGTTCAACCATTTCGCTCCCACAGTTTTTCAAGCAAATTGTAACCTTTTCCTGTATCAAAAATAAGCACATTTTAAAGTTAGAAAATATCTTTTTCCTGAAACTGATCCCAGGTGGGCCCATAAAAAACGATAGCCCAGATTATGAATGACTGAAATAATTTCAGAATTTTGCAATTGTGAAGTCTTTGCAAAATATCCAGAATGATGGAGGTTCTGGACAGTTTAGGAAATGGAGGAGACATCTCAGTGTGAAGAACTGTTTATTATATAAGTTGCCTGTTACAACAGTGAATTCATAAAACTCACGTCCCAAAGGTGTTTTTTTCAAGAGGCAACTGGGCTTTCTGAAATTTTCTTTGAAGATATTTTGCTTCTCATCCAAGAAGCTTCTTCTGATCTATTTTGAAAATGGAATAAATATATTCTGTACTAAGATCCAACATGGTTCTGGGTAAACAAAGCAACCTTACTAATTGTAGGACTCCATCCATTCTGCTTGAACATATTTCTTTAGGTTATTTTACCTCCCTACCTGCAAATATCTTGAATGAATCAGTGGTAACCTAATTATACTTATTAGACAGGTGTGCTCAATATTGCTTTTTTATTTACTGGGGTAAATCATTCTCAAATTAAGCAATAAAATATGAAGAGAATAGACCCAATTAGGCATGCCAGAGAAAGAAGGACTTTGGGGGAAGGGAAAGCAAATCTCTGGAAAGAGCTATGTGAAATAATTATCTGTTTGTTACACTAAGTCAGCAATTTTTGGCCAACTTTTTAAATAAGATTACAGAAGATGAAAAGCAAGAGCTTGCTTCAGCTTTTAAGAAAGATGTAAGCAATTTTAAATTGTACTTCCTCCCCTAGGAGACCGCTGAAAGTATTTCTAGTAAATTAAAATATAATAAAAGCATTTGCTATGTGAAAACATTTTTCATATTAATTGCTTAATTTTTGTTGATGCTTAATAATATCTTTGGAGTGCAAGGTCAAAACCACATATTGTTGCTCTAAAACTGTGTACTCTCTGTATTTCCTTATTGATCTCATAATTTTGTTCAGCCTAAAAATTGTGGCTTGCATTTCTGAACCCTACCGATCTTGAAACTGCTATATTCAGGCACTGCCCTAGTTCTTGCTAAAATGGTCGATTGTATGTTCCAGATCTCCAAGATGTAATTTCTATGAATTTTTTGGGACAATGTTGCCTTTGTATTAATATCTACCTTCTGTAACAACGTTCTCTTTAGATATGTGAGGTCATACCGGTTAGGTTTGGTTAAGTTAGAGAAAACCTACTTTGCATATGTATAATATGTAATTTTCTTTAGTAAGTTTCTGTTTTGCCAAGTTATCAGATGCCCTGGGAATGGGTTTTTTTCAGGGCTGGGCTTCAAAAATTTCAGCAATGGGTTGTCTGCCCAGTTGCTGGGTGGGCATGGCCATGGTAGGCATGGCCTAGTCGGCCTCCTGCATCACGGCAGGGGGAGAGTTTGCCCTCCCCGGGCTCCGGAAGCTTTCCTTGAGCCTCTGGGAGGATGAAAACGGCCTCTCTGGGCTCCAAAGGCTCTCTGGAAGCCATAAATGGGCCCATTTCTAGCCTTCCCGAACATCCAGGAGGCCCATTTTTTACCCTCCCCAAGCCTCCGTGCAGGCCCTGAACTTACCTGCATCCAAAACTGGTCACATGGGGACTCCTGGGAGGGGAGGGGAGGGGCGGGGGGGGGCAGAGTGGGATTTGGGGGTTCTCCAAACTGCCCAGAATTTTAGCTAGGGGCTCTCCCAAACCCTTGCAAACCCTCAGCAGCCCACCTGTTGTTCTTTTGGATCCAGAGATGATGAACCCTCCAGAAAATAAGGGGCTTTTAAGCTTCATGGGTGGCTCAAACAAGCAGATTTAAAAACGTAACATGAAAAGCATAAACACTAAGCAAGATGACACCCAAATCTCTTACAAGCTGCCAGGAGGTATTTAATAAGGTCTAGTCTTTCAATGGGAAAGACTAGGAGTAGTGTGAGTAGCTGTCTTATCAATCCTTGAGGGACTGTTACAGAAAAGGGGGTGGAGTCAAGCTATTCTGGGTACCTGGGGGCAGGACAGCAGGATGGGTTATATCCAGAATGTGTGTGTGCTCATTATTGGAAGTTTTCAAGAAGAGACTGGACAGCCATTTATCTAGAATGGTATAGAGTCTCCTGCTTGAACAGAGGGTTGGACTAGAAGACCTCCAAAGTCCCTTCTATCTCTGTTATTCTGTATTCATGTCTACCCTCCCAAAGCTTAGATTTTCACAACAACAACCCCTCCACCCAAAAAACTATTATGGTTTAACGTGACACAAGTGCCTACTGCTTTTTCTACGATGAGCTTCATGTCTCATTATAATCTCCCATCCATCTCTTGTACTTATTACATATTTCATGCCCTGGAGTCTTTTTTCCATGTTCAAAGGATCTTATCCTATCCTATCAATCTAATCAATTGATATTTCTCCATTTTGCATTCAGCAATCGACATTTCCTGGAAAATCAAAGACATTAATAATGCCTTCCACCAAAAGTGTTTCCTGCAAATTCTGGAAACCACGTTGCTCATTTTCTGACAGCGGTCCAATATATGGTTAAGTCCTGGGAGATCCTGCTCAGCTGCCCCAGAACTAAAGATTCACCCATTTCTGGTTCGTGCAGGTGTCCTCTGAGAAGGCAAATAAAATTAAGTACCTTGGTATCCGATGTGAAAAGGAAATTGGCCTCATAAATGGAAAGCACTAGTTGGAAGTCTTGCTGATGGAGGGTTCTTGCCTGCTCCATTATTCCACTCTATACAACAAGGTTTATAGATCAAATGAACATATGAGTAGGCCAGATTAATGGTCAAGATTCTCCATGGCTATCCTCATTTTACTCTTTACATTTCGGTGCATTAGGCAATATATTTAATGTCTCCTGCTTCGATCCATTTATTGCACCCTTGGCTGAAGACCAGAACTTGAAAGGTGTGTGGTAGGCAATTTTCCCCTAGTTCCAGCACAGCCAACTGGTATCTTCCCACAGTCTCGGGCATAAGTGTTTGAAAACACCAATGGAGCTCTGTTTCCCAGCAAAACCTCAGAGGGACAAAAATTAATGTCGCTCTCACATGGTATCGATTGTAGCCAAAAAAAGTGCGTGAATAATCTGAGGGGAGATAGAAGGGTTATGAAAGGAGAGTTGGGAAGGAAGAATGAAAGGTTGAAAGAAAGATGTGGTTTAATTACGGGATGAATTTCATCATTCTTTGTTCCCCTCAGGAATTTAACAGATAGGCCTAAGTGCACTTAGTTGCTTTTCCAATCTGTTGAAATTATATCTCTGTATGAAAGGGCAGAGAAGGGAAGACTGCAGAAATTAGTTTGAAGGAAATTGTCAAGGAAAGATTCAGGAAACAGGTGCTGTTTTCTTCAAGGCTGGGCGATGTTTCTCCTCCCAATAAGAGATGGCATTAGTAATTGTAGGGGAGAATGGATATTGTAGTTACTCCTGGTTTCTTTTTAGTGTTGCTTTAGAGATTGTGATTTCTTGATGAGCTGCATTGTAGAACTATATGCAAGGAACTTGCACAACAGCAAGGAATTTTATCTCTGCACGAAAGAGAATATTTTGAAGAAAAGCTGAACTAATTCTACCCTACTAGTAATCCAATATCCCGCAGCACATTGAATCAAGAATTATTGGGATAATAAAAGGATGACTATACATTCCAATTTCTTCTTCTTCTTCTTCTATTCTGTTCAGAAACTGCCTGAATTGCTTCTTTCCTAGTGCTAAGAGAGAAGGATTGGCCCAATGTCCTCCAGTTAACCTCGTGCCCAAGGCAGGACTAGAACTCGACACTCTGCTGCTTTCTAGTCTTAACCATGAAATTGGCTCTGACTAATATTAATATTCTCGTTAAGTTTCCATTAACCCAAAATGATTCACTTTCTCGCAAACTCATTGCATTAAAATGACTTTCATTATTATTTCTTGCACTTCTGTTTCTGGAGAGAGAATGTTTGATTTTGAAAGTGATTGTTTAGGGCATCACCTGTATTTGAAAAAAACATTATGCTCCCCCCCCCCCCCCCCCACACACACAGATACATTCAAACACACACACACTAAAGAGGATACTAGCACATTTTAGGTTTTGGAAAATGAATGAATGAGTGAACATGTAATGGGATGGAAAGAATTGATGCAAATCTGGGACTGAAACAATTTGAAAAAAAAAAAAAAAGAACTGTTGATCTGCAATTCCAACATAAAACTTACATTGTTTAAACATTTAACAGTAACAACATTAATGAAAGGATAACTTTCCATTTTATTTTTTTTTAAAGAGAAGTTATACAGTAGGACTTGACTTACAACTGTTTATTTAGTGACCATTCAAAGTTTAAAAGATCAACAGGGTTGGAAGGGACTTTGTACTGTAGGTCATCTAATCCAAACACCCCCCCCCCAACCCAAGCAGGAGACCCTACACCATTTCTGGCAAATACCAGTCCAGTCTCTTCTTGAAAGCCTCCAGTGATGAAGCTCCCACAACATATGAAGGCAACTTCTGTTCCATTGGTTGATTGTTCTCACTGTCAGAAAGTTTCTCCTTATTTCCAGGTTGAACCTCTCCTTGTTCAGTTTCTATCCATTATTCCTTGTCTGGCCTTCAGGTGGTTTGGAAAATAGCTTGACCCTGTGATGAGATTCAAATATTTTTACCACTGGTTCAGTGGGCATGGCTTGGTGGGCACACTTTGCGTGTGCGCATATGACAAATGCACACTTTGTGCAGGTGCAGAGCAGAGGTGATATTCAGCAGGTTCTGACCAGTTCTGGAGAACCAGTAGCAGAAGTTTTGAGTAGTTTAGAGAACCGATAGCGGAAATTTTGAGTAGTTTAGAGAACCGGTAGCGGAAATTTTGAGTAGTTTAGAGAACCGGTAGCGGAAATTTTGAGTAGTTTAGAGAACCGGTAGTGGAAATTTTGAATAGTTTGGAGAACTGGTAGTGGAAATTTTGAGTAGTTTGGAGAACCAGTAGTGTCCTGCACAGGAGAACAGAGATGGAAAGCAGGTTAGTGGTATGGGGAGAAATTGGGGATTTTACAGTATTCTTCCCCTAGAGTGGAGCGGGAATGGAGATTTTGCAATATCCTTCCCCTTCCACATCCACCAAGCCATGCCCACCAAGCAATACCATGCCCAAGCCACACCCACAGAACCGGTAATAAAAAAAATTGAATCCCACCACTGGTGCAGAGGCATTCTAATTTACCTCCTGCAAGCCTGCACGATCCCGGTCGCTTCAGCAGCTGCCGCACAACACTCTTCTGTGCCGCGCAAAGCAGCTGTGCTTCAAATTCAGAGAATTAAAGGTGAGTATGGGAGCCCAGGCAGGCAGGTGGACCCAACAGCAGAGCCAGCAGAGCAGCAGAGAGAACAGATTTGGTCTCTGCTGCTCATTGCTGCTACCGGCTCAGCAGAACCAGGCTGAACCAGTAGAATACCACCACTGAGTTGACCCCCTCCTCTCTGTGGCCACCCCTCAACTATTGGAACACTACTACCCTATCTCCCCTGGTCTTTCTCTTCACTAGACTAGCCATGCCCAGTTCCTGCAATCGTTCATCATATCTTTTAGCCTCCAGTCTCCTAATCATCCTGGTTGCTCATCTCTGTACTCTTTCTAGAGTCTCAACATCTTTTTATATGCAATCTTTGCAGAATCCTCATGATCACATGATCAAAATTCAGGGGCTAGGCAACTGATTCATATTTATGACTGTAGCAGTGTCCCAATGTAATGTGATCCCCTTTTGCAACTTTTAGACAAGCAAGGTCATTGGGAAAGCCAGGTTCACTTAACAACCAGGATACTAACTTACCAACAGCAGCGATTCACTTAACAATGTAGGGCAAAACTCACTTAACAAATGTGTCACTTAAAAACTAGAAATGCTGGGCTCAATTGTTGTCATAATTCAGGGACTATCTTTGTATTGCCAACGCTCGCTTTAGTTTATTATATTATAATATATGAATTATATTTTGCAAAATAATTTGCAAAGTTGGAAGTTTTTATTCCAAACACTGAGTTTCCCTTCTGTCTAGAAGAGAGGGAAGAAAAACTCAAATTTACTGCTTGGAAAGAGAAATGTTTGTTTACAAGATACGTGTCTCTTCCAGCAATAACATTTAAGTCCAATTTCATTCTGAATCTTTCATTTGCAGCAATCTTGATTGTGTTCCAATTTTCTGTCACTCTTGATCTGTATGCAAATGAAACCGAAAACATTATTTTAAAAGACACAAGCACAATTTAGGAAAAACATGTCATAATTATTATTTAATCTTTAGATTCCCTTTTGTTTTGTCACTTCTCAGTTTCATGAAGTGGAAGAGAATACAGGTTTTGGTTAATGCTGAATATAAATCTTTTTGTAATATTTAATTTAATTGTATTAGAATTTGCTTCTCTTTGCAGTTCTCAACACTGTAACTGAAGCAAATTTTTATATTGCTCATCTGGCAAATAACCTGTCCTGATTTAATAAGTGAACAACATTTTTTATTGTATGTAATTATATCAATGTAACTAAAGTGCTGTAGTGCTATAAATTTCTTTAAAATGCATTAATAGTACCACTTCACTGGCAAAGTGCCCCATAGAGTTTTACCTTGATCCCTTATACAGAAAGCACTTATGTAGGATCAACAATTTGCCAAAAGTGTACAGATTCTTAGGCTGCTGATCACATGGTATAAGTTGACAGAAATCCTCTGATGAAATTGGGTATTAAATACTCCAAAGTAATCTGAATCAAGCCATATGGCATATACAGGTAGTCCTTGACTTACAACCACAATTGAGCCCAACAGTTCTGTTGGTAAGAGAGAGATTTGGATACAGATTAATAGAGTTGGAAGGGAGCTTTCAGGTCATCTAGTCCAACCCATCACCCAAACAGGAGTCTCTTCTTGAAAGCCTCCAGTGATGAAGCTCCCACAACTTCTGAAAGTAATTTCTCTACCATTGGTTGATTGCTCTCTCTGTCAGTTAAGTGAATTTGTCCCATTTTATGATTTTTCTTGCCACAGTTGCTAAGTGAATAATGGCAAATATAATAATAATAATAATAATAATAATAATAATAATAATAATAATAATAATAATAATAATAATAATAATAATAATAATAATATAAGTGCCCAGAAATAATAACTCTGTCATTAAGTGAATCTGCCTCCCCTCTGACTTGGCTTGTCAGTAGGTTGCAAAAGATGATCACGTGATCCCAGGATGGTGCACCTGTCATAAATAAGAACCCCTTGCCATGCGCCCAAATTTTGATCATGTGACCATAGGGATGTTGCAATAGTCATGTGAAAAATGGTCACAAGTCACTTTTTGAACTGCTGTTGTAACTTTGAACAGGGACTAAATGAGCTGTGTAAGTCACGGATTAACTGTACTATATGCATAGAATAAAATAGAATAATCTGGAAGGGACCTTGGAGGTCTTCTAATCCATACATTCACAAACCATACATACATATGTCTGATATTTGTTTCAAATGATAAATCTCAGTGGATGCTGAGTGGATTATCTGTTGCATCCAAATTGACAACTGCATTTCATCTATTTCACTTTTTTTTTCTCCTTATATGCCTTTTGCTCTCTGTGTTTCAGCTCCATGCTGGTTACTCGTGTAGAAACTGTATTTTTGGTAGTTAAAATTGGAATAATCCTATTGCAAGAATAGTTTGAGTTTGCATGTGTGTGTGGTCTTACAGTAGAGTACCTTTACGATATAATACAATGGCTGGTTTGCCATAGCAAAAAAATATTTTATTAGATGTCCTGGTAAAGAAGTTGTTTCAGTTTAGAAAAAGTCCCTTTACAGGTTCACATTCTTGAAAAAAAAATAGAAACATATAAACAGTTCTTAAATAATTATATATCAGCAGGTTTTTGAATTACCTCATTGGTGAATTGTAACAAAAGATAAAACCACTTGCCAGAATTTCCCACAGGAGCTTTTTCCAAAAAGCAACTGGACTTTCTTGGTTATTTTTCCCGTTGAAAACATTTAACTTCTCATCAAATAAACGTCTTCAGTTCAGAAGTTTCTTAGATGAGAAGCAAAATATTTTCAAGGAAAAAAGAATAAGATAGTCCAGTTGCCTTTTGAAAAGCACCTTTGGACTGACTAATTTAGATAAAATTCTGACAGGTACTGATGAAAAGGTGATTAAAAAACTACATGGTCATTTATTAGAGGTTAAGCTAGAAGAAGAACAAGTTAAAGAAACAATTATTGCTTGGGGGGAAAATTTTGGACATGGGATTGATTTAGAGAAATGGCAAAAACTGTGGCCTCAAAATTATAAAATGACAATGTCAACAGCATATAAATTTTTTTTGTATAAGATGTTTTACAGGTGGCACTTATCCCCGATGAGAATAGCAAGAATGTTTAAGAATAAATCTGAAAAATGTTGGAAATGCCATCAGATACCGGGTTCATATTACCATATGTGGTGGACATGTGGAGAAGCTAAAAGATATTGGACTAAAATCCACACGTGGTTGGAAAAAATGACAAAGAAACACATAGACTTTAAACCAGAGATATTTTTATTGGGGATCTTACCGGAAATATACAGTAGGGAATTGAAATATTTGATTGTAAATGTATTAACAGCGGCTAGGATTGTATTTGCTAAAAATTGGAAAAATGAGAAAATACTAACGCAGGAGGAAGTTATCAAGAAAATAATGGAATATGCTGAAATAAGTAAATTGACGTTTGAAATTAGAGAACAAGAAGATAAACAATTTTATAAGATATGGGATTCATTTTATCAATGGTTAGAAACAAAAATATGGTAATGTAATATGTAGAATTTTACAATATAAGGAGAATAGAATTATACAGACTATAATATAAAGATGTATTGTTATAGGATGGATTTAGGATGACAACATGAATTGTTATATTATACATTAATTTAAAATTTTGAATATCTCATATCAAATGAAGGAATAATAGTTTAGTCAAATAAATGATTAACAATGATAATGTATACATATATATTAGATTGATAATATGAGAATCTATACAAGCAATTGTAAGCGAGAACTATGGAGAGGATGCACAAAAAATTGTAATCAACGACACATTATATGTACATAATTGGAAGATGGTTTTATGTTTTATGTTTTGTTTGTGTATGTTTATCTAAAAATAAAAAAAAATCTTTTTTAAAAAAAGAAAAGCACCTTTGGGGGGCAACCATGACCTGGATCAGGGGTGTAAAACTCAATTTCATTGAGGGACACATCAGGGTTGTATTTGACCTCAGGGGGAGGAGTGGGGGGAAGTGGTCATGGTAGGCCATGTCACTTGTTTCGGGGGTGTCTGCGGCAGCCCAAGTGCTCTGCTAGCGAAAACAGGCTCCCGAGCTCCATTTCCCACTGCAACGGCCTCCTCCAACTCTGCCAGCAAAAACTGTCATGCCCTGTTGGAGACTGACTCTGAGGGAGAGGAGGAACAGCCGACAGGGAGTCGAGGTGTGGCTCTGGAGGTTGTGGAGGAGGCTGGGGAAGAGCAGAGGCTGGCTGGGCAGTCAGAGGAAGAACCAGGCCCATCCCCTCTGCATCCTAGGACATGCAGGGAGGAACGGAGAAGATAACAACTTGGCTTACGAGAGAGGAAGTGGCTATGATCCCCTTCATTGGTTGCAGCTGGGGAGAATAGTATATAAGAGAGATGGTTAAAACACAGTGTTGCCAGAAGCAAAGCGTGTTTTATTTTGGGCTAAAGTTATCTTGGTTGGTGTCCTTCCAACCAAGTTGGTAAATACTTATCCTGGTCCGTTATGGAAATTCCTTAATTGTAGTTTGTTTTAGTTTTTTATTTCACCATTATCTGCTCATTAAGTTTGGGCTGTATTGCTTTCTTTTGAAGACTATTTTTGAATATGTTTTATCACCAACTGAGAATTATTGAACAGTGGGGCCAAGTTGGAGGCATTAAAAGACATTTATTTACATTTTGGATTTTGTTATGTTTGTGTTACACTCTGGGTCATCACAAAAACAGAGCTCAACAGGGCTGCACACGGTCTTCCTGAGCTCCGTTTTCATTGATAGAGACACTGTAGGCTGGTTCTTCATTGTTTCCAAGGCAACCCCACGGGCCAGATATAAACATTCCATGGGCTGGATCCAGCCCACGGGCCTTGAGTTTGACACCCCTGATCTGGAAGATTGAGAGTCTCCTTAGACACTCCCCAGAATCTCCCAGGGTATATCCATCAGGATGAGAGTAGTAAGAATTTAGCCTGGCAAGATTCTGTCTATTTGGTATGAGCAAATAAAGAACCAAACTGTTCTGGATTGTTCTATGTCATTACTGAGCTGGACCTGACACTTTTCAAGAACGGCAAATCACTGAAAATCTTGCAGTTGCAATCGTTAAAAATCAGGGCACTGGTGCAATCAAAAAGATGTCAAAAAATCAAGATGGGGAGCATGGGTGCACTATTGAAGGATGACACCTATAAGTTGTGAATGTGATGCACATTAAAAGGGTTGTGAATCAATTCTATGGGCTGTCTTGGTTTTGTTGGCTCCCCACCGGTGGTCTCTTGTTATAAATTGCTATAAAACTCAATGAATACATTCCATTGTATCTCAATATTGGAACTGATTCTATATCTCTGTTCTGAAACGTCCTATATGATTTAAATGCTTTGTCAGCAGATCCTCCTAATTGGAAGCTTTCAGGAGTCAGGCATGCTGGCATAGACGTTGAAGCAGAATATTAATTTTTAAAAATGAAAGTCTTCTTTAAAGGAAAAAAAAGTGAGAGAGCTTCATTTCTACTTGTTACATTTCTAGGTCTTATTTTATCATTACTTTTTTTCCCCAATCAACTATAACTCAATTGCTTTAACTAGATGGAGAAAAGGTGGAATTCAGAATACTGACATAAATAAAATATGCGACCTGGATTTTCCACCCCCTCCCTTTAAAGAAAAGGAGAGAGAAGGAAATAGTGAGCTCACATTGTTCTAATTGTCTCTTCACATTCTTGGTTGTTCAGCACTTCAGAAAAATTGGGGCACCTATATTTAGGGGTTTAATGATAGACTGAGAAACTTAACTTTGTGAACCGATTAAACATATTTTTTAAAAAAATATGAAGGAATTATTTGAAGATTGATCTTCTGGATATATTGTCCAGGCTGAAAAACAATGCAGTGAATGAAAGGTTTTTTTTTACCTAAATGAATGTTATATCTAATTCAATTATTTCATCTGAAATATATATGATTATGGTTGCCTAAATCGTACTAAGCCATGTTTTGAGTAAATCACAGGCACTCAATAAATCAAAATAAAGCAAACTGAATTTGCATGGTATGCAAACTCATTTTGAGTGTAGAGCCAATCTTTTGTGAGCAGGGATTTATTTTATTCTCATTGTAAGTGGTTTATTTGTTTGTTTGTTTGTTTTGTTATCATGGGATGAGGAAACAGTGAGAGAAACCTTGAAGAACCATTTTGCCACTCGTGTAAGTTGAGCCATGCACTTGCGCTCAAGCCCACCTGTTCAGAGGTGGTATTCAGCCGGTTCAGACCAGTTCTAGAGTACCGGTAGTGGAAATTTTGAGTCGTTCGGAGAACCAGCAAATCCCACCTCTGACTAGCCCCACCCCCATCTATTCTTCGCCTCCCATTGAATTTTCTTTTGTTGCCGTGCACAGAAAAATGGAGCTGGAAAGCAGGTTAGTGGGGTGGGGAGGGAATGGAGATTTTGCAGTATCCTTCCCCTGCCATGCCACCAAGCCATGCCACATCCACCAAGCAATGCCCACAGAACCAGCAGTAATTTTTTTTGAATCCTATCACTGTACCAGTTGCACAGCCCAATTCTGAATAGACCACAGCCAGGGAGAGTGACACAGCCTAGGAGTTGGGGACCCCTATTCTATACCATCCCAGACAAATGGTTGTCCAATCTTTTATTGAAAACCTCCAGTGATGGAGCACTCACAACTCCAGGAGGTAAGCTGTTCCTTCACACTGTGATTGAGCCACTGAGATGCCCAAATGGTTGAATTTTTGCATAATACAACAAAGCTCAACCACATTATGATTTTGTGTAATGAATGAACTCAACCATTTTGGGATTTTTCTAGTTCTCAACAACAGCCAGCTCTTGATCATCATGCAAACCTCCTCATTCCCCAGCAGTTTCTGTTTTACTGAGTTAATTGTATGTACAGAATATACATCACCCTCTGGTTTGCAATTGTATTTAAATGCTTTCTCTGTTTGGATACACAAGAACTTGCACTAGTAGTAATAATAATAACCATTATTTTTTAAAGTTTCTTAGCTGTATAACTGCCTTGTACTTAAATCTCCCGAGGAGCATTTTAAATATTACTCTAATGGAATTGGCAACTTTTTAGCTATTACTACCATTTTCATTTCTTCTCAATGACACATAACTTCTAATGGTTATTCCTTGGTTAGAGTCAGTTTTATTTTAAAAAATAATATTTTCCACTTTGCATTTTAGCCAGCCTTTTAGAAATTTCTGTTTTTCAGCGCCAAGTGTTATACTGTCCAGTATATTAAGCCTGAGGAATGAGGTTAAACTAAGAGATTATAGAAGCTAAACCAGAGGTGGTATTCAGCAGGTTCTGGCCACTTCTGGAGAACCGGTAGCAGAAATTTTGAGTAGTTTGGAGAATGGTAGCAGAAATTTTGAGTTTGGAGAACCGGCCAATACCACCTCTGACTGGCCCCATCACCATCTATTCTCTGCCTCCCGAGTCCTAGCTGATCGGCTGGGTCTTCTTTGGTTGTCCTGCACAGGAGAATGGAGCTGGAAAGCAGGTTAGTGAAATGGGAAGGGAATGGAGATTTTCCAGTATCCTTCCCCTACCATGCCCACCAAGCCACGCCCACCAAGCCACACCCACCAAGCCACACCACGCCCACCCAGCCACACCACACCCACGAAGCCATGCCCATAGAACTGGTAGTAAAAATGTTTGAATCCCACCAGTGAGCTAAACCATATGATGAATGATTGAGGAACTCCTGCACAATAATTAGAGGTGATCTGTGAGCCTTCCAGCACTTGAGGGGATTCTCCAAAGCACCTGAGAGTAGGACATGAAGTAATTGGTGAAAGACAGGGGTGGGATTCAAAAATCCCAGCAATCGGTTCACTGTCCAGTTGCTGGGTGGGCGTGGCCAACTGGAACTTCCTGTTTCCTACTTCCGGTGGGCCTCCAGAGCCTGGGAGAGGCCATTTCCACCCTCCCAAGGGTCCAGCAGCCTCCCCTGGGCCTCTGGGAGGGTGAAAACATCCAGCCTCTGGAGGCCTACTGGAAGCTGGAAACAGGCCGATTTCCGGACTTCTAGAAGGCCCCTTTTTCCCTCTCCCAGAGCCTCCGCGTGGACCTTGCACTTACCTCCATCGAAAATGGGTCACATGCAGACTCCTGGGAAGGGAGGGGTGGGGCCAGCCAGTCATTTCAAATACTGGTTTAGCAAACCAGATATTACTTTAACATCCAGTTCACCTGAACCAGTACAAACCAGTACAATCCCATCCCTGCTTTTTACATCTTACGTGATTATAATAGGCCAACCTATTTTAGACAGGAGAAGAAGCAATGGATGGAAACCCATCAAGGAGACAACCGACCTAGAACTAAGGAGAAACTTCCTAACAGTGAGAACAATTAATCAGTGGAACAACTTGCCTCCAGAAGTTGTAGGTGCTCCATCACTGGAAGTTTTGAAGAAGAGATTGAATAGACATTTGTCCACTGTGCTAGAGCATCTTGCTTGATCAGGATTGGACTAGAATACCGCTTTAATCTATTATTCAATTTTATATTCAAGACCTACCTTGGGTTACACAGAATCATTTCCAAAGGTGGAATAATTGAACTTACAAATATCTGCTTTCCATCAAAGTCAGCATATGGATTTGGGGGTCAACATATGACCTTTGGAATTGGCTTTTTCCCATATTCAACTGGAACATTTTCTCAACTGTTCCATAACAAGGGTGAAATAATAATTGAGCTAATCATACAGTTCAGCATTGTAAGTTCTGAACCAAATGGGACTGTCTTTTGGTGCTCAGTGTGACTTTGTGTGTGTGTGTGTGTGTGATGGTGGTGGTGGTGAGTTGTTGCAGTGAAAGGAACATCAACATTCTGACCACACTTAGTTGGAAATCTTTCTCTTTCTGATAAGTGTGGCATTCTCTCATTGCGTGATAGGTCATCCATGGTTCCCACTTGTGGCCAAGTTTAAAATTCCATTCCATGGCCTGGCAAGAGAAGCCAAGAGGTCAACTTTTCATAATATGGTTGAAGGATCATTTGAGCTACCAGACCTTCATTTCAGCACATACATATAATGAAACTGTTTCACATTTCCTTCTCCGACACAAACATATTCTCTCAAAGGAGTTTTATTTATTTGCAGCCTGGTCCTGTGATTGGCTTGAGCATCATAGCAAGAAAGTTTGAAGTCAATCACTTTTAAAACATTGCTGACCTTGTATGCAAACATAACAAATTTCGACTGACTTTGCTGGCAGCTCTTTTGGAAACCTCATTCCGATTTATGTCTCAAATTTAATAGGTTGCTTAGAGGGAAAGAAAGTAATATTCCTACTTTGAGGGGGGGGGAAATAGAGTGGAACTTAATGTGAATTATAAGAAAATCAGAAAGGCAATGTACTGATCACCCTGATCTGTAATTTGTGTTCGAAATTTCTGTTGATGGGGGGGGAGAGGTCCACCTCTAGGCCCCTCATTTGTGGGATGCCTCAGGGGTCGGTCCTCTCCCCTTTTTGTTCAACATTTATGTGAAGCTACTGGGAGAGATCATCCGTGGTCTTGGGGTGCAGTGTCATCTGTATGCTGATGATACTCAGCTTTACATCTCCACCCCAAACCACCCCAACAATGCTGTGGAGGCTATGTCCCGGTGTCTGGAGGCTGGAGGCCATGTGGATTTGGATGGGCGGGAACAGGCTCCAGTTCAACCCTTCCAAGACTGAGTGGCTGTGGTTTCCGGCGCCCCAATATAGTCAGCTGACTCCGTCGCTGGCTATTGAGGGAGAGATCTTACCCCCCACAGAGAGGGCTCGCAATTTGGGCATCCTCCTGGATGCACGGCTGTCTTTAGAAGATCATATAACGGCCATCTCCAGGGGGGCTTTTTATCAGGTTCTCCTGATTCACCAGTTGCGGCCCTTTCTGGATCGGGACACCTTGCGCACGGTCACTCATGCCCTTGTCACCTCTCTCCTGGACTATTGTAATGTTCTCTACATGAGGCTCCCTGTGGGGAGCACCCGGAGGCTTCAACTGGTACAAAATGCGGCCTCACGGGTGGTTATGGGGGCGTCACGAAACTCCCATGTGACGCCTCTCCTGCACGAGCTGCATTGGTTGCCGGTGGCTTTCTGGGTTCACTTTAAGGTTCTGGTTTTGATCTTTAAAGCGATCCACGGCATTGGACCAGGTTATCTGCAGGACCGTGTTCTGCCGGCAATCTCCCACCGACCTGTGCGCTCCCACGGAGAGGGCCTTCTTCGGGTGCCGACGGTTGACCCCAAGAAATAGGGCCTTCTCTATGGGGGCTCCCACCCTCTGGAACGATCTGCCTCCGGAGTTACGCAATAACACCGACCTGAGAGCTTTCAGACATGCATTGAAAACCTGGCTCTTTGAGCAGGTCGGCCTAGGCTGAAGTGGGATTTTTAGTGTAATTTTAGTATTTGGAGTTTTAAATTGGGATTTTAATATTCGGGGTTTTATTAATTTATTGTGGGGGTATGATTTTAGGCAGCCTTAGGATATTTAATTCTCTTTTAACTTTTATAATTGTAGAAAGTTTTATGGTTGGCTGTATACCGCCCTGAGTCCTTCGGGAGAAGGGCGGTATATAAATATGTTAAATAAATAAATAATTTATTAACAGTGTGTTGAAAAAAGTCAGAGCCCTGATTCACCAATGATACTAAACTACTGTATAAAACATTGGATTAAAAAACACAATGACTGATTCCATGTATCACGTGCAATCAAAACAGACCACATTATGGTCTGACAGCTGACCAACCTTATGCTACAGAGTGGTCAATGTCTGGAATACTCTACCTAATTCTGTGATTTCTTCCCCAAACCCCAAAAACTTTAACCTTAGACTGTCTACTATTGACTCACCCCTTTCCTAAGAGGGCTGTAGGGGGCATGCATAAGCGCACAAACATGCCTACCGTCCCTGTCTTTTTCTTATATGTATCCATTTCATGTATTTGTAATTATGTTTATACTTATACCAGGGATGGGATGCAATTTTTTTAACAACCGGTTCTGTGGGCATGGCTTAGGTGGTGGGCATGGTCATGTTATTGGCTGGGTGTGGCCAACTCAATATCACTCACATCGAGGCACACATCTCCTTGCCTGGCCTCTCATAACTGTGGGGATGCTGCAACAGTCATAAGTGTGAAAAACGGTCATGAGTCACTTTTTTCAGTGCCATTTATCAGGCTACAGAACTTTTTCCCATTCAATTAACAAGAATGAACTTCTGAGAACCAAATGTATCAAAAGGAATACTTTATTGAGATGAGACAATTCATGTAGGAGTTCAAAGCAGCGTCTAAGGTCTCTCAAGCATACCGGGATAGATAAGGGAGTTTAGAACCCCTGCCCTTATCTCAACGTGTATTTAGTGAAACAAAAGCCAGTATGTTTATTCCCACCCATCCCTTCTGTAGGAACGATCTTTTTCACAATTTTCCAAGCATACATCTCACTGTGGAATTTTTATGGTCTTCTCATCTCCTGGCTGTGCCATTCAGAGGTGATAGGTTCTGGCCATCTGGGATTCTTCTCTCCATTATATCATGTGTGGGTTATACACATTCGATGTAAGATTGAATGTATTCAGGTTACATCAAGAAAGGATTTCTTTATCAGTCCCCCCCCCCCCCACTTTTCTTCTTCCACTGAAGAAATGACAGATACACGGATCTGACATCCTGCCCTCCTTAAAAGACAGATAAATCTACCTGGAAAAAACAAAAATCATGCATTACATTTGCAATTCAGGATGGTTTATCAGGATATTTTAAGTGGAACTTAGTAATGTGGGTGATTTTATGTGTCGTTTGGCTACCTACTCATTTTCTGAGGAAGGAAGGTGTTTCCAAGCTACTAAATACTGTGTGGATCCACGATGAGTGCGTGAATCAAAAATATCTTTAATTTTAAAATGTTGTTCCCCATGTACCATGATGAGGGTTGGAGGTGTGGGAAGTGGGGGTCTGAGGTTTGAAGTGATCTCTGGTTTGAGCAAGCTACAGTGAAATACTGGATGAATCTGCCTAAGTGTTTTTGGAAGTTGAAGCTCTACCGTCATGGGGTCAATAATTCTGGAGATTGGAAATGGGCCAATGAATTTTGGTCCTAATTTCTTAGAGGATTGTAATGATTTTAAGAATTTTATGGACAAATATACACGGTCCCCAATCTTGAAAGGTTTAGGGTCACAAGATTTTTTGTCTGCTTGAGCTTTGATGGCTGCTCTAGCTTCCTGTAAAGACAATCTTACCACTGGCCACATGGCTTGTAAATTATCCATCCACTCCTTAAGGGAGGGGATTTCAGGTTCTTTGGTGGGTAGTTCTGGCATGGGTTTGAATTCTTAGCCCATGGCTACCTGGAATGGGATGAACCCCATGCTACTATGGACTGAGTTATTGTATGCTACCTCTGAAAAAGGAAGAAGGTCAATCCAATTGTCCTGTTGGTAATTAATAAAGTATCTTAAATATTGTTCTAATACGCTGTTCACTTTCTCCATTGATCCATCCGTCTGGGGGTGACTTGCTGACGACAACCCCTGGGTGGAGCCTAATAGGTTTAAAAATGCCCACCAAAATTTGGATGTGAACTGAACACCCCTATGTGAGATAATCTGTCGGGGAGCTCCATGAAGGCGATAAATGTGTATTAGGAACATCTTTGCCAATGCCTTGGCAGTTGGGATCATTTGACATGGAATAAAGTGAACCTGTTTGGAAAAAAGGTCAGTTACAACCCAAATGACAGCACTTTCAGGAAGCTTCACTATAAAGTCCATAGAGATCTCTTTCCAGGGTGCAGAAGGGTCTGCTATTGTTTGTAAAAGTCCAGGATATTTTCCTTGTCTTCTCTTTGCAGCAGCACAGGTGGAGCAGCTCGCAACATATTTTTCAATGTCCTTTTTGAGGGACGGCTACCAAAATTGTCTTTTGATGAGGTGCAGGGTTTTTACAAACCCAAAGTGTCCCGCTATTTTGGAGTTGTGGCAGTGTTTCATGAGGTCCATTCTCTGGCTTGCTGGGACATAAAGTTTGTTTTCTACCCAAGCCAGTCCATCTTTGAGTAAACAAGTGTTTTTGTTAGCCTGGAGCCAGTTGTCCTTAAGTAGTGCCTCCTTAAATATTGACGTCATTGTGTCTTCAGTCAGGGATGATTTTTTTCTCTCTTGTGCCCGGGTGATTACTTTGGCTGCTAGTTGGGTCAGTTGGATCATCAGTTTTATAACTTCAATCTTTTTGCTGTTGTATTGGGGTTTTCTGGAAAGTGCATCTGCTAAGAAGTTCTTTCTCCCAGGAAAATATTTGGGAGTGAAATTAAATCATTTAAAGTATTGAGCCCACTTTGCTTATTTTTCGGAAAGTTTCTGTGGATTTCTCAGGGCTTCCAGATTTTTGTGATCAGTCCATACTTCAAAGGGGATTTGGTTTCCTTCCAGGAAATGTCTCCATGTGAGCATTGCCCACTGTACAACATATGCCTCTTTCTCCCATATGGCCCATCTTTGCTCGGTTTCCATCAATTTCGTGGATGTATAAGTGCATGGTTGTAATTGTCCACTTCCATTCTTTTGGAGGAGGATTGCCCCAACTGCAACATCACTAATGACTGCTTGGATGACAAAAGGTTGTTCGGGATCTGGGTGCTTAAGGACCGGTTCTGCTGGGAATAGATGTTTGAGTTTCTCGAATGCCACTTGGCATTCCATTGTCCAGATAAGGGGTTGCCTTGGTTTGGGTTTCTCTTCCCCCTTCATTTTTAGCAAGTTCATGATAGGGAGGGCAATGTTTGCAAAAGCTGGAATGAATTGGCAATAAAAGTTTGCAAACCCCAGAAAGCTTTGCAGTTGTTTGCAGGTGTGCGGTGGGTCCCAGTCCATTGCAGCTTTTACTTTCTGTGGGTCCATCTCTATTCCCTCGTGGGATATTCTATACCCCAAATAGTCAATTTTTTCTTGCTGGAATTTGCATTTAGAGAGTTTTGCATATAGTTTAGCATCTAAAAGTTTTGTGAGGACAGCATGGAGTAGCTTATTTATTTATTTATTTAAATTTGTATACCGCCCCCCTCTCCCGGAGGGACTCGGGGCGGTGAACAGCCAAGATAAAATATACATATAAGAATACATATACAATATTTAAAAGTTAAAAGAATTAAATAAGTTGGCCATATCAAAAGATTAAAAATAAGAGATTGAGAAAGTTAAAACCAAATTAAAAGCTCTAAAAAACCACTAGGCCAGATTGGCTTGCTGAAATAAATAGGTTTTCAACTCACGGCGGAAGGTCAGGAGATCAGAGATGGTCCTCATCTCCGGGGGTAATTCATTCCAGAGGGAGGGTACCCCCAATGAGAAGGCCTACATCCTCAGGATCGCCAGCCGTCCAGTGTATTGGTGCATTGGTCGACGGGAGGCCAATAATGGCAGGAGGCGGTCTCACAAATATCCTGGTCCTGAGCCATGCAGCACTTTAAAGATAATAACTAAGACCTTGAAGCGCACCCGGAGGACCACCAGGAGCCAGTGCAGCTCATGCAGAAGTGGCGTAACATGGGAGCCCTGAGGAGCCCCCAACACCACCCACGCAGCCGCATTCTGCATCATCTGGAGCCTCCGGATGCTCTTCAAAGGAAGCCCCATGTAGAGAGCATTGGCATAGTCTAGGCGGGAGGTTACAAGGGCGGAAGTGACCGTGCGAAGCACATCCTGATCCAGAAAGGGCCGCAACTGGTAGATCCTACGGACCTGACCAAAAGCCCCCCTGGTGACGGCCGTCACATGATGTGTTGATGTGTTCTTCCATCATTTCCGTGTAGATTAAAATATCAAGATACACTAGAACCCCTTTATACAAAAATTCATGAAGGGTTTCATTGATCAATTGCATAAACATGGCAGACGCTCCTTGCAGTCCAAAGGGGAGTGCTTTAATTTGGTAGCATCCCAACGGTGTGTTAAAAGCTGTCTTCCACTCATCCCCTTCCTTTATTCTGATGTGGTAATATGCCTCTCGTAGGTTTAACTTTGAAAAAAATTTCCTTTCGAGAGGTGGGCTAACATGCCCTACATGTGGGGGAGTGGATACATATTCTCTATGCAAATTGTGTTTAATTTTTGGTAATTTACACTCAGACACATGGAACCATCTTTCTTTTTGTGGAATAATACTGGGGCAGCTATTTTTTGGTTGGGTGGGTTCTGGGAGACGTGCAGTACATTTGTGGTTTTGGGAGTTTAGCCCCTGGTAGGATTTTGATAGTGCAGTCTGTGGCTCGATGGGGTGGGAGTTCATCACAAGCTTCCTCACCAAATGCTTGGGCCAGATCCTGGTACTCATTGGAGATGTTAATGGGTTCAGCCGATTGTCCGGTCATGGCTGATTCTCTGTTCTATGTCCCTTTCTTTATCCTTTCCTCTAAGCTTTTTGCAAATATTACGTCTGTCTGGAATTGTACGGTTCCTTTCCTCCAATTTATTTTTGGATTCCATTTCCGCAGCCATGTGAGACCTAGGACCAGCAGTTCTTCCATTCCTGGGGCTAGAATGAATGTGAGCATCTCCCTATGGTTCCCTAGTCTTATTTTCAATGGTTCTGTGATAAACCTGGCTGGCTCCCCACCCCCACACAATATATTTCCATCTAATTGGCAGAAAGCGATTGGATTTTCCATTTCTTTCAGTTGGATTCCCAATTTATCTGCAAGGGAGGGGTTTATTAGGCATCGGGTGCATCCTGAATCCAACAACGCTGCAACTTCCTCCCCCTTCCCTCGGCTGAGGATAAACAGTTTCAGGGGTAGGGTGATTGGTTCAATTGGATTCCTTACCAGCGGGTCATCTTCCAGATCGCTTTTGGACTAGCTCAGGTCCCCTCAGAGAGTTTGGGATTCTTCCTCAGGGTTGCGGGGGGATCGGAATCCCACATCTACTTGGCCTCTCAGGCCAGTCTCCTTTCCTCGAGGGCTGGATGTTCTGGGTTTCCCCCCTGATGGGTGGTCTAGCTTTCTTGGCAGGGGTCTTCGAATGGCATTCTGCTGTGCGGTGTCCCTCCTTTCCACACTTAAAGCAACCAGACATTCTTGGAGTCATGTTGGGTTGGGGTTTGAAAACCTCCCGTTTCCCCTGGGGTGGGGATTTTTTCCAAAACTTGCCGGTGTAGTACTGGTTTTGAGTCATGTCTATTTCCGCCTCCTCTGCCATCATGTACCATTCATGCAAGATGTTTGGAGCCCCACGGGCCAGACAGGCAGAAAAATGGATTTCTTTATTAGTCTCCCCCCCCTTTTTTCTTCTTCCACTGAAGAAATGACAGATACACAGATCTGACATCATTGTAACTTTGAATGGTCACTCCACACAAGCAAAGTACCAGTAAAGGAGGGGGAAAAAAACTCTAGAGAAGTTCCTGAGACAGGAAGTCTAGTTCTGCCAAGAATGTAATAAGGGTTAACGGAGAGGCAGTTTCTGTAAGCAACACCAGAATGTTTGCTTCCTGTCTTCCTTACAGGATTAGGCCAGTAATTTCTTCTAACAACCGATTCTCTGAACTGCTTAACAACTGATTCTAGCGAATAGGTGCGAACTGGTAGAATCCCACCAGGTGGGTAGAATCCCACCCCTGACTTATACCTATTATCTTGTAAGCGATTGACAAATCAAATAAATAAATAGATAAAATAAATTTAATTAACTTCTCTCTTTCTTTTGTAGATACTCAGTTGTCACCACTTGTTAAAGCCAACTGCTTCTTCTCAATCATTTTGTGCATGAACTGAACTAATGATGACTACATGAGGAAGTTGAATTTCTCTAAAAATGACCTTTGTCCACAAATGGTCTTCTGCCAGCAGCTTAGGAATCATCTCTGGAAATAAATCTATTCCTTATTATTGGATACCTTTCCAAATGAAAATTGATGGAATACCCACTAATCTATGAAGCAAGCTGTTCCATTGATTAATTATTCTCATTGTCAAGAAATTTATCCTTAGCTTTAGATTGGATCTCTCCTTGATAAATTTCCATCCATTACTTCTTGTCCTTTGGAGAACTAGGTTCACCCTGTTTCTCGCTGTGACAGTCTCTGAAATATTGGAACAGTGCTATCATGTCACTCCTAGTCCTTCTTTTTTATATCCAGTTCCTGCATCCATTCATCATATTGTTTAGCATCCAGACCCTTTATCATCATTGATGTTCTTCTCTTCACTCTTTCTAGAGTTTCAACATTTTTTGGAAAATTTGAAGATTTCTATCATCTCAAATGTTCCTTGAGAACTGAATGCTGAATTCAGAAAACATCAAAATACTCAAAAGGAAGGAAGGAAGGAAGGAAGGAAGGAAGGAAGGAAGGAAGGAAGGAAGGAAGGAAGGAAGGAAGGAAGGAAGGAAGGAAGGAAGAAGAAGAAGAAAGAAAAGATATTGGAAATAGAGATAGATAGATAGATAGATAGATAGATAGATAGATAGATAGATAGATAGATAGATAGATAGATAGATAGATAGATAGATCTTTAGGCTGAGCAATAAAACATCCAGATCAGTAAAACAGTGTCATAAGGATGTATTGACTGTATCCCAAACTCATCAGAAGATTGATCAATTCAGCTAACTTGCATTAATTGTGAAATAGGAAGAATGACATGATCAATGATAGGCAAGAAAGCAAACTGTAAAGATCTCACATTTAACTAATCTTGTAATGGAGAACCTGATGTATAGCATACTGGAATTCCATTGTTTGGGGCCCCTGTCACCACAAAGTATACACTGCAATTATGAGGAAAAAATGAACAAGCAATTCTCAAGCTGGCCCTAATCAGCCAATGCCACAATAGTTCTGCTGATTAAACACGAAATTCTAGTTCTGCAACTTGCCTACATTATTTTGATCTTGAGTGTATAGGAGTTTTGTGCATATATCCATTTAATACATAGATATTATGAGGATTAAATATGGGTATGTTATTTTGTTCTTATCTGCAGCTTTGTTGCATTCTTGAGCAATGAGCCATGGTGGCACAGTGGTTAGAGTGCAGTACTGCAGGCTACTTCTGCTGACTGCCAGCTGACTGCAATTTGACAGTTCGAATCTTACCAGGCTCAAGGTTGACTCAGCCTTCCATCCTTCCGAGGTGGGTAAAATGAGGACCCAGATTGTTGGGGGCAAGAGGCTGACTCTGTAAACTGCTTAGAAAGGGCTTTAAAGCACTGTGAAATGGTATATAAGTCTAAGTATTATTGCTATTTGCTTTCTTGGACTGAGTGGTTTTTTTTTTTTTCTCCTTCTCTCTTCCCACCCACAGAAGAAGCAACAAATGTAGAGCTCCAGCTCCCTTGAAGAATCTGGGATCTTGCTGAAAGATAATTCTTTCATAGTAGGTCCCCTGTAGAACTGTTTCTGTCTTTGTCAAGCTTCTTTTCTATAATAATTCCACCAAGAGTCTTCTCTCCTCTAAACCATCAATTCTCAACCTCAACAACTTGAAGATAACAGAGACTTCAACTCTCAAAATTCTGTAGCTCCGCATGCTGGCTAGAGAATTCTGGAAGCTGAAGTCCACACACCTTGAAGTTGCTGAGGTTGAGAAATGCTACTCTAAGGACTTGCTTAAAACTAACTTCTTTGACAATCTTTTTTTTTTTAGCCTCACCTTATCTGCTCTTGCCTCCAATACTTCCCTGATAGCTGACTAATGACTCATTTTTTTTTACTGAATATAAGAAAGCCCTTCCAGAAACGGATAGTGGCAATGCTGTGTTCTCTTCAATGCCTACAGCCTAATTGGTGCAATACACACACTAAATTCCCTCTTCTAGACAACTTCTGCAGAACTATTAATTTGCCTCTGGTCATCCTAGCAGCTTTTTCCATAGGGTTGCCAAGCAACCATTGGCTTTATTGAAGTGATCTACAGAACCACAGCTCTCTCTGCTCTCCACTGCTGGGCTCCGAAACCCCCCCCCCCCCACTGTAGTTATGTTCAGCACATTTCAATACTTCAGACTGTGTGTCCTATTCTTGTTTGCTTGGCTTCATCTCAGCAAAATTTCTGGCAGACCAGGTTAGCGAATCCTGGAATCAAGACAATGTTTTAGGTTCCAGAACAGTGGATTCTCTTGTAACTTGTGGTTATAGACACAATTGATGGTAGCAGGTGGTTAGTTTTGCTTCCCATAAAGTTGTGTTATTCTGGGGAGTTTTTGAACACAAAGAAACAACAAAGTTTATCATAGCCCTCAACCTAAACATAAAAGAAACTTCAGATTGTTTGAAAATTTCTTTGAAATTTCTTTCTATTTTCTTTTTAAAACATTTCTTATTAAAAGTGCCAGAGGATGCAATTACTGGTAGTGATTGCTGTTATTTTCCTTTCTTTCCATTATTCTGGATCCTCTTTGTTTACGTATAATTGCAGTCTAAGAAAGGAGAAGGTTTTTTTTTTCTTTTTTCTTTTAAGTGTCAAAATAATTCTTAACAAAATATGGTATCTTGTGTTGAGATAGATAGATAGATAGATAGATAGATAGATAGATAGATAGATAGATAGATAGATAGATAGATAGATAGATAGGTAGGTAGGTAGGTAGGTAGGTAGGTAGGTAGGTAGGTAGGTAGGTAGGTAGGTAGGTAGGTAGATAGATAGATAGATAGATAGATAGATAGATAGATAGATAGATAGATAGATAGATAGATAGATAGATAGATGATAGATAGATAAACAGACAGATTGACAGACATTGAATTGAGAGAGAGAGAGAAAGAGACAAACAGATAGATGGAGATGATAGATAGATAGATAGATAGATAGATAGATAGATAGATAGATAGATAGATAGATGATGATAGATAGATAGGTAGGTAGGTAGGTAGGTAGGTAGGTAGGTAGATATGATATGATATGATATGATATGATATGATATGATATGATATGATATGATATGATATGATATGATATATAAGATTCAGCAGCCATAAGGAAGAAGTTGTAGGGCTATGTGGACAAAGATTACTTTTGTGCTCAGTGACCACTTCCTGTCTTAAAAAAGCCATAACTGATGATTTGCAAACTGCAAGTGTTACGGCACATGACACACTAAAGCCAAATTAAGCAAGTCATATTCTGACCTAACATCTTGGGTAAATCCCATCATTTTATCCAACCTAATGGCTTGATTTTCATCAGACTGAGCCATCTTGGCAACTTGGGGAAGAGGGATAACTGAGATTCTTATTTTTGTGATTGTTTCTTTTTTTTCATTTGTCCATTAAGTTTATATTCCTGTATTTCTTTAAAGGATTGCGTTTATTTCTCCACTACACACTGAGAAGATTTCAGCAGTTTCTTCCTTTTTTCTGAACATACATGAAGAAAACATCCTCCCCATTTCCCTGCTCATACATTTGGTGATTAGGCATTTACATTTATTTGAATTCCTGAGTTGAAGGCTACTGTACAATCTCTCTAATCAGATCCATTGTTGACAATTCAAAGCTCTGTTGAAAATAGTTAGCAGCTTCCAGTCAACCATCAACAGAATAAGACACACAAATTTGACTGTCCAAAGCCTCCAACCGACTTTCAAAATTACTTCAATTTTTCCAAAGGCAAGTTATAAACAATAAAGCCTATGTGTCTATGGGATTCTGGATGGAATTGAGAGGTTTAAAAATAGAGTCTTAAGCAAAAGTTTAAGATTACCTCTTAATTTTCTCTTCATCCCCTCCAAAAATAGGTCCTAATCTATGGCATTTTTGGAGTGCAGCTCTCAATATAGAATAGAATGTAGAATAACAGAGTTGGAAGGGATCTTGGAGGTCTTCTATTCCAACCCCCTGCTTAGGCAGGCAATCCTACACCACTTCAGACAAATGGTTCAGACAAAACTTCCAGTGATGGAGAATTTACAACTTTTGGAGACAAGTTGTGCCACTGATTAATTGTTCTAAATGTCAGGAAATCTCTCCTTAGTTCTAGGTTGCTTCTCCTTGATTAGTTTCCACTCATTACTTCTCGTCCTGCCTTCAGGTGCTTTGGAAAATAGTTTGACTCCCTCTTTTTTGTGGCAGCCCCAGAGATTAGAACACTGCTATCCTGTCACCCCTGGTCCTTCTTTTCATTAAATATCATATACCCCATAAAGTCCAGTGAAGACATGCTGCCCTTCTATGATAAACCCTGATTTGTTGAATAAATGTAAATTGACTAAGCTGGAGATCCAGAGGTGGTGCATATAGACATCAAAGTATGTGAAGATATTTTAGTGTGGATCGTATTCACTGCCTTGCCTGACTTTAACCGGATTTCATGTTGCAACGCAAAGCAATAGCCCCTGGGATTGTCATCATTTTCTCAATGGCCCTGGCAGCACAGCGTTTTTGTAAAAAAAGAGAGTTTATTCCTAATGAATGAAATGTCCCATTTGTCTTCTCTGATTTAGCTGTGAACGGCTGTCCTTTTTCATTGTGTGCCCCTATTAAAAATGGCAGCACTTTTCAGTGGTTTTATTTCCCACTGGTTTTCTCACTTCAGTCAGAGCAGAATGGCTAAAATGGTGGTCTGCATATCAGCAAGCCCCAATTTACAGTCGTTCCTGCCACAAAATCAGTAGACAGTATTAAGTAATTCAACGGCTTTCTGAGTCCTGGATTTTCTCTCTACACCTTCATTAGCAATACGGGAAATAATAATACTGATTTCCCTCACAGGCATCAGATATTAGTTCTTGCTGATTTCATCTTGACTTAAGAAGGAAAAGTAAACAAAAAAAAGTTTGCAACAAAATGGCTACTCAAACCACAAAAGTGAAGTTGATTGCGCTTAGCACACCCTTCTCCGTAATCCTTGCGAAGCCTCCTCTGTCTTTGGGAGAATAGTAATTCTTTAACTGAAAGATGCAGCATCTCACTACCACAGGCAGCAATAAAATAAGCACAAATAAGCTGGATTTATGGAAGGCCCCATGCCCTTCTTTTTTGGTGTGAATATTTAAATCCAGAGCCTGCAAAAATGAAATTTATAGCCATCTCGCCTCTGTAAAATACTACAAGGGAATAAAATCAATCTTGACCCAGATCTTGGTATGTAAATCACACGTGTGCAAGCATACACACTATAAAATATAGCTCCCTGCTGCTAATTCAGTGCTCTTTGCTTTTGTGAGTCCCCAGAATGGAGAATGTTTTTTTTTAATGTTTTATATATGTCTACAAATTGTTGTTTTCATAAGGTGAAGTTGTATTGTTTCTTGAAGTAGAAAGGGTGTTAGAGGCTTGCATTAATGAAGCTTATGTGTGGTTACGTATGTGAATGCCACCTTGGAAAACAAGTTTGTGGAACCTTAAGAATGAGAGGGGCTCCAATTAACAGGATGAATCCTAAAACTGCTATTTCTTATACTGTTTGTATGCATCGGGATATTGCTGATAGCTTGGTAATCCAAAAATGTATAGGTATGATACCCCATAAAAGCTCAGGATAGTTGATATTATTTTTAAGGAATATTGAGCCAAAATGAAGCCATGATTCCACTCACTTTAATACCATTGTGTAAAATACTGTATTTTCTGGCGTATAAGACTACTTTTGAAACGAAAAAAAGTCAACCAAAAATCGGGGGTCGTCTTATACGCCGAGTATAATTTTCCAACTCGATCCTGCACCAATCACTGCAAGGCTGCTCGGACCGCCTCTCTAACTCAGCCAATCCAAGCAGGCTTTTTAATTAAAAAAGAACTGGTGTTGCCTCGGAAGTGGGGGGGTAGTCTTATACAGCGAATATAGGCCTAAACCTATGTTTTAACTATAAAATTAGGGGGTCGTCTTATATGCCGGTCGTCTTATACGCCGGAAAATACGGTATCAATCACTGTTAAACTGGAACTGAGACTTGGATTCTGATCACAATCTGGCCATGAATCTCAGTTCCAAGAATGGAAATGGTCTAACAGCATCTAGATAGGTTGAGCTTGAAGGCACCTTACAGATTAACAGAGTTGGAAATGGTCTTGTAGGTCATCTAGTCCAAACCTCCACCCAAGCAGGAGACCCTACACCATTTCTGACAAATGGCAGTCCAGTCTCTTCTTGAAAGCCTCCAGGGATGAAGCTCCCACAACTTCCAAAGGCAACTTCTGTTCCATTGGTTGATTGTTCTCACTGTCAGAAAATTCCTCCTTATTCCCAGGTTGAATGTCTCCTTGATCAGTTTCCATCCATTATTCCTTGTCTGCCTTTTGGGTGCCTTGGAAAATAGCTTGACTCCCTACTCTCTGTGGCAGCCCCTCAGATATTGGAAGATTGCTATCCTGTTTCCCCTGGTCCTTCTCTTCACTAGACTAGCCATGCCCAATTCCTGCAACCGTTCTTCATAATGTTTTAGCCTTCAGACTAAAGCAGTCTTTAGTCTGCTAAAGTGCCAAGAGATGAAATGATATATGTTTAGTTACACATACCACATATACTGTAGTTTATGTCCTGCAGGTTAGATCTACAGGTAGTTCATGACTTATGACTGTTTAACAGTCTGAAGTTACAACAGCAATGAAAAAGTGAATGACAACCCAGTCTTGAAGTTACAACCAGAGGATCACAATTCAAGTACTTGGTCATCAGCTCACATTTATGATTATGGTAGTGTCTTATGGTCATACAATCTGCAACCGTCCCAGCCAGCTCCCAACAACCAATGTCAATTGGGGAAGCCAAATGTGCTTAACAACTGTATTAATGATCACAGTAAAAATGATCACAGTAAAAATGGTAGTAAAATCAGATCTAGTCTTTCAGTGATTTGCTTTAAAAACAAACTGATTGACAATGGAAATTCTAATCCTAACTGTAGTTGCAACTCAAGGACTAACTATTGGTATTCTTTGTAGTTAACTAATGCTAAATCTTGTTGTCAGTTCTACAACAAATTTTGCTATCTGAAGTTGAGAAGAGGATTCTGAATATCAAATGAAAAATGCTTTTAACATCATTTTCACTCTGGATTCCAAACTTGTTCAAGTTTGGAATCCAAACTTGGATACCAGGTCTATGCCATCAAAGCGGTTAAAATTGTTAGAATTTTTGCCTTCTATATTCTATTCTACATTCCCATTCATAGAATTGCTGGTGCTTTCAGAAAGACAGCAGACCCAGCAAAGATGTCAAGGCTGTATAACCAGAAGTAAGGTAACAAAAAAGGGAAGGGAAGAAGACTTGGTGAGAAAACATATCCCTGACCCCAGTTTGCAATTAAGACACAGCAGAGCTCAGTTTATATAGATGAAATGAGATAATTAGATTAGATGGTATTAGAAGCAGGCATGGTTTCAGCTGCTTTTAATGAGTCCTCTTCCAGGGGATATATTAGAGGTGGGTGGGAGATTAAACTAGAGGAAAATCTTGCATTTTGCAATATTGCAATATGACAAATATTTTAATCTTATCTATTTCACCATTGCTACAAAAGCACCTTCTGAATTGCTTTTTTGGGGGGTTTATCTCCAGGAAAACACAAACAGGATGTGCGTGCATAATAAGTAAATGTGTTTTGCCTTTTGCTAATTATGCAGTCCAAACACACACACACACACACACACACACACACACACACACTTCTATGCCTATCAGTGGGAAGTGCTTGCTTGCTTGTCAAAATGGCTGGGTATTTGCTTTCTACCTTTCCTTGCTTATTTCTTTCTTTAAAAAAAAAAAACAGAATAAAGTAGAAGCTGAACACTGAGAAGCCTCTGAGAGTTTTTAAATGTTTTAAAATACCTTCTGAAAGTGATGATGATATGGTTAAGGATTGCAAGGAAGTGACTTGGGAGTTGTCAGCATTGAATTCAGAAAAAATAGTTTTGTTTTTGTTTTTTTAAAAAAAACCTGTGTTTAACCCTGGAAAACTGGGTAGGAATTTCCACTGCATTTTAGATTATTCCCTCCCCCCAAATGATTTCCCAATGTTACACTAGCTTCATCAATGCAGAACAAAAGAGGGAAGCAAAACGGCAGATGTGGGTGTTGAGACAGAAATAGAATAGAATAAAATTATTTATTGGCCAAGTATGATTGGACACAAAAGGAATTTATCTTTGGTGCATAAGCTCTCCGTGTACATCAGTGATTGGATTAAAAAAAATAAATTATCAGTTCTGTGGGGGTGGCTTGGTGGGCATAGCAGGGGAAGGTTACTGCAAAATCCCATTCCCTCCCCACCCCACTAACCTGCTTCCCAGCCCCGTTCTCCTGTGCAGGGCAACCAAAGGAGACCCAACCGATCAGCTGGGACTCAATGGGAAGCAGAGAATAGATGGGGGCAGGGCCAGTCAGAAGTGGGATTTGCCGGTTCTCCAAACTACTCAAAATTTCTGCTACTGGTTCTCCAGAACTGGTCAGAACCTGCTGAATACCACCTCTGGTGTACATAAAGAAAAAATAAAATACATTCATCAAGAATCCTAAGATACAACACTTAGTGATAAGTCATAAGCACAGTCACCTCTGCCCTCATGATCTCCCGCCTAGACTATGCCAACGCTCTCTACATGGGGCTCCCCTTGAAGAGCATCCGGAGGCTCCAGCTGGTGCAGAATGCAGCCGCGTGGGTGGTGTTGGGGGCTCCTCGGGTCTCCCATGTTACGCCACTCTTGCGTGAGCTGCACTGGCTCCCAGTCGTCCTCCGGGTGCGCTTCAAGGTTCTAGTTACCATCTTTAAAGCGCTCCATGGCTTGGGACCAGGATATTTGCGGGACCGCCTCCTGCCATTATCGGCCTCCCGTTGGCCAATACATTCCCATAGAGTCGGACTCCTCGGGGTGCCGCCGGCTGGACGGTGAGGGTGTGGGCCTTCTCGTTGGGGGCACCCTCCCTCTGGAACGAATTACCCCCGGAGATGAGAACCATCCCTGATCTCTTGACGTTCCGGCGCGCGTTGAAAACCTATTTATTTCATTAAGCCGGTCTGGCCTAGGGTTTTGAGGGGTTTTTTAATTTGGTCTTACTTGGTTTTAGCTTTTCACCCTTTATATTTTTTAGCTTTTCAGCCTTTATATTTGGTTTTTTTAATTGTTTTTAATTCTGTATTGTTTTTGTATTTTAATTCGGCTGTGCACCGCCCTGAGTCCTGTATATAAGTTAAATAAATAAATAAATAAATTACTAATAAGCAATCAAATCATACTAGGGAACAAATAAAGCAATATAAATTGTAACGATACAAGCAACATGCTTATAGTTATAAGTTGGAAGAAATAAGTAATAGGATGAGAATAAGAAGAAGAATACAGTCTTAGTAAATAGTTTGACAGTGGGAATGTTCTTGGGTTTGGGTTTTGATCCACATATTATATGGAATATAATTAGGAATGCTTCCTTTTTTCTCTCTCTCAAAAATTTCTACACGTAAGCTGGAAGTTCATGATGCTTTTAAAGAAAAAAAATCTGGTAGAAATATCAAAGCGATAGAATGCAGTCCTTTTGTCATCTCAGAGTACAAGATGCAGAGTAATGCTTTTAAGCTACAGCAATTGTGTTTAAAGCAAACAAGCAAACAAACAAAAACAACAACCTTGTAACAGTACAATCACACATGCAACCAGATAGCCAGACTGTGACTTCCTCTTCATGTAATGTTAAAAAAAAAATTGTCAGTGATGTATTTAGGTTACTAATAATTGGAGTCCATGATCTAATGATTTATATACATTATGCAGGGTAACAAAAAAAGTGACAGTTTTGTTATCCTTTAGACATATTAATAATGTTACACATTGTTGGAAGAAATAGCCACATCTAGTTCCAAGCCGGGAGAAAGGCACTTGAGACAAAATGGAGGCTGATTGACTGATTGGAAAGATGGTTTAATGATGAAGCAGAACCACATAGGTTTGTGGCTCTGGGCAGCTGACCACATGGAGTTGAGAGTGATGGGTTTTTATACCTTCTCTTGGGCTTTGTACTTTAGCTTCCTATTCCTGTGCAAGAACATGTATTATATTGGCTGTTGTTAGATTCCTATCAGGTCATGTAGGGGTTATGTAGGGGTCAAAGCTGGCTCTATAGGCAAAGTACAAACTTAAATATTTTTCTGAGCTAAGTTTGGTTGAAATTTCTGAGGGTAATGCAATGTCCCTAGGAGATTGTGCAATGTTGTGAACTTTGTGTCTTCTGCTGAATGATATCCTATTATGTCCTGAAGGGTCATGTCTTAATCCAATCATCCTGGAGCTGAAGGTCTTTTTTTTTGTAAATTGGCTGGCCTAATCTTTCTCAATAGGTATAAAATATCTTCTTGTGGGGGAGTGGAAGCTGGGGCTCTGAGTTTCTGTTTCCCTTAAGATTTTTTTAGTTTTCTTTTAGGGGAAATATTTTATCCTGCCTTTTTAAAATATTTCTCAAACATATTTCATTCTTCTGGGAGGGGGGTGGTTTCCCACAGCACCTATTTCCCATTCCAGTGGGGCCCAAAATTTACACCTGAAGGAGGAAAAGAAAGGCTCTTCAATTCAGGTCCTTTTTCAATAAATGGAATTGATGAATTGTATGTGAACGGATATCAGTGTGGTAGAATGTAATCTGGGATCTCAGGAGGGTGGAGGTTATTTTGAAAGGGTAAAACAACCAGGGTGAAGTCCTGAACCTGACACAGGGATTGTATAATCCCATCCATTTGAACAATTACCACACAGAGACAAAAATTGTGTGAGCAATTAAAAAATGCTGTGTCATGATAGCATGCCATTTAAGCTCTCTGTGTGATTTATAAAATCATTTTTTGAGTGCATTCCAGTGCACCGGAGCTTGATACTAAAAGCTCTTTTACCAATTATGATTCTGTTTGGGGAACATTAAAACATAATCTACCATGAATTCATAATCCATAGTTTCTCTCATTAATAATATAAACAGTAATAAGGTAGATGAATTGAGATGTGTTGTAATGAGCAGACAAGCAAAATGTGTATACTTTTTTTTTATCGCAAGGAAAATTCAGTCGTTTCAAATATTAATATAGCTAGCTAGCTAGAGATAGATAGATAGATAGATAGATAGATAGATAGATAGATAGATAGATAGATAGATAGATAGATAGATATTGAGATATAGATAAAGTTTCTATTGTAAATGCTTCCTAGTATTCAAATAATATACTGTTTATTGGACACTGGCCAAGACTAAATTAAAGTCTTCCTGATCCCATTTCTGATTTTCTCTAGATAGAGAGAAAATAGCACTCAATATTTGGGTTACAGTCATGTGCAATCAGCCATTTGTCCAGGATGCAATAATATATTCCTTCCTTGAGCAGGGGAGTGGACTACAACATCTCCAACAGAGGTGGTATTCAGCAGGTTCTGACCAGTTCTGGAGAACCGGGAGTGGAAATTTTGAGCAGTTTGGAGAACCGGCAAATGCCACCTCTGACTGGCCCCGCCCCCATTTATTCTCTGCCTCCCATTGAGTCCCAGTGGATCGGCTGGATCTTCTTTGGTTGCCCTGCATAGAAGAATGGAGCTGGAAAGCAAGTTAGTGGGGTGGGCAGGGAAGGGGGATTTTGCAGCATCGTTCCCCTGCCACACCCACCAAGCCATGCCCACAGAACCGGTAGTAAAAAAAAGTTGAATCCCACCACTGATCTCCAAGGTCCCTTTCAACTCAGTTATTCTGTAAGTTCTGTAACTACTTATCTATTAATTAATTTGGATTCGGGGGAGAACAACAGAATGCATTTCCCTGAGCAGTTCTGGATCCCATGAGGCATTCATTTTTGAAGCAGCTTTGGAGAATGTTCTTCAGCAACAAACAAAATTTGTGTAGTTACTTACCAAGCACATCTAAATTATATTAAAGTGACCAAAATATATTTACATTCCGCAAGGCATGTCACAACCTTTGAGCACCCCTAATGTTTGGGAAATTGAAAAATTTGACAGACTCTATGTTCTGCCTTGCACAGAGGTAGACTTATAGCTCTGCAAATGCAGATAGATAACTCAACAAAGCTTCCATAACAAAGTTCATTTATTGGTTTATCAGGTATCCTTGTAACTCACATTTGTGACAAAGTTCCTCTTTCAATGACCAATCCTTTGTATATCTGCCTTGCACGTGGAAAATAGTTATCTCCTAACCCATCTTGTATCAATAGAAGAAAACGATGTTATCAGTAATGAGTGCAGGTAAGAATGGAGGGCAACCTCCTTCAACCCCTCGAGGGTCAATTTAGTGGCCAATCAGGATTACAGATGTGGCCACAAGATATGAACTACGTTTCCCAGGATACCCTTGCCTACATTTCCTATGATGCATTCCCTTAAGGGGACAGCTCACAAATCCTAAGTAACTAACCCATTCCATAGACTGGCTGGGACAGCACACCCTATGTCTGCAGCCTCAGAAAGCCATGCAAAGGCATACCTCATTCTACACATGATCTTTGGATGGTCCAGAGACCATACGAGAACACAACCTTGTTACACAACTTCCAGAGAGAAAGCACACCCTTTCTTACAAGCTTCCAGGCTGAAAAAATCACATGAAAACAGGGTGTGCTGTCAAGAATGGTTGTTGGATGTTGGTGATCTTTGGCATGTCACCCCAAACATTGTAGTGTGTCACCTTTGACATATTTATCATGGGTTTGCCATCACAGTTCTAGATTCTCTATGGAACCCACTTTACTTTCAATATTCAGCAATATACAGTAGTTTGCCAAGATTTTGTAGCATGTTTAAAAGCTGCAATATTATTTTAAACCCTTTAAAATCTCTGCTAAAATCTCTTTGTTTTGTTGGTTTTTAAATCAGAATCACACTCACTGAACAATTATTAGGTATATTTTCTTGCTGTCAATAACCCATTCAGAGGTCTTCATTATGAAAATCAGGTCCTTCAATAGCCAACTTTACCTTAGTGGCATTATGGAATTAGTTTTATTACAGATTAATGGAATTGGAAGGGACATTGTAGGTCATCTAGTTCAACCCTCCCATCCAAGCAGGAGACCCTACACCATTTTTGACAAATGGTAGCCCAGTCTCTTCTTGAAAGTCTGGTTGGTTGGTTGTTCTCACTGTCAGAAAATTTCTCCTTATTTCCAGGTTGAATCTCTCCTTGTTCAGTTTCCATCTGTTATTCCTTGTCTGGCCTTCAGGTGCTTTGGAGAATAGCTTGATCCCCTCCTCCTCTCTGCAGCAGCCCCTCAAATATTGGAACTGTTATCCTGTCTCCCCTTCTCTTCACTAGACTAGCCATGCCCAGTTCCTGCAACCATTCATCGTATGTTTTAGTCCCCAATCCCCTAATCATTAGTCTCCCACTCTCTGCCCAGCCAGCTATCCCATAGTTTTGAAAATGCCTTTAGAACATCTCTCCTAACACTATTTTGTAATAATATTGTGGTTAGGGTGAATAGAAATGATTAATGGCACAATAAACTGTAATACGCCTTGTACGGGGTTAGGGATAGCAAGTCCTTGAATACTAAACAATGCTATACTTCAGTTTTCTACTCATGCTATTGCATTTAATCACATTATTCCCATTGTGGTTGCAATAGGAACTATACAGCTTGTTCTCCAACAATTTCTTATGTTACTGCAAAGTACAAGTAAATTAAATAAACCACAGTGCAGCTATTATTAGGTAAAAAAGGAGGATTTATCTGAATATTAAACATAGATAAGGATTCTCTGGGGCTTTGCTTTGTAACATCTACAGTACACAAAGTTTAAATATTCAAGATTTTACCATATCAGATTCTTCTTTGTTTTGCAAGTTTATTTATTATGGAAACATTTTTCTTTTCTTCCTGCTTGTAAATCATCTTTAGATTCTTGCATAATCTTTTCTCCTCCCTGCCCCCCACAACTCCACTCCATTGTAGCCTCAGAAACAACTTCATTATGTATTATGTTTCAAAGCCCTAATTAAATTGTGCTGCATCACCCCCATGTATTTTCTTGAGACCCTGTATGTGGAGGAATATTGAACATTAATCTCAAAGCGACCCAACATTGCATTAAACTGAAACATACTCAAGTACAATCCTCCAAATCTCTCAGGAAATAGTAATGTCTCTTAAAGGAGGAAGTCCCACCTTTCATCATGTCCCCTTCAACATCTTAATCACAGAACAACAGAATTGGAAGGGATCTTGAAGATGTTCTAGCCCAATCCCCTGCTCAAGTAGGAGAGACTATACTATGTCAGACAAATGGCTGTCCAATCTCTTCTTAAAGACATCGGATCATGGATTGACCAAGTGGCAGTTAACCAAGGTTCACCCCCCCCCCCTCTTCCTTGTGGCAGCCTCCAGCCCCCTAATACCAGAAGTTTTAAAAAAATAAAATACGTACTTGGATCCATAATATCACCAATTGTAGAACTTAATTCAATGGAGGAAAGTAGTCTAGATAATATACTAGAAAACAATATACCATATGTTCACACTGAACAAAACATAGCAATCTACAAGATAATCACAATTCCTATGCTGATTTACCAGAAGAAGAACAAAAAATCAACCTCAGTTGAGATGTTTCTAGTTCAATATGAAATTGATTCCTGGCTGTTCATTTATATTTATTTATTTATTTTCCAGTGTTTAGCACTAGATACTAGATTCTCCACTAATTCAAATTAACATACTGTATCTTTTTCATTTTTGATGTAATACATTTATTGATGGACATTAGGAAAAATGCATATCTACAGTTCTTACACCCAACATGAAGACACTAATGAAACCCAACTTTCTGTATTGCCCAGCAAAGTTCTATTTCAAACATGTAGGTGACATTTGGTAGAAAGTGTGTGTGTGTGTGTGTGTGTGTGTGTGTGTGTGTGTGTGTGTGATTTTCTTGGAAAATAGTCATCCTTCTTTGATGGCTTGTTATTGGAGTCCTTCAAGGTTTCTTCTGGGAAATAAACCAGCCAATTCATCATTGAATGATGTGCCTTCAAAGCTATTCCTGGTCTCAAAAAATCTTTAAGCATTGGCTATCAGTGCAACCAAGACCAACATGTCATTTTGAAAGGAAGGAGGGAGTGTGTTTTCCTCAACACAGACACAAGAAGCCTATTTGAGGTTATGAAGGGAAAGCACCTGAAGCTGAAACTTCATCTTTCAAGTCCCTCTGTTGAAAAATAATTTAACTATAGTTTTATGTTCCATTGGCTTCTTTCAATATTACATTATAAATTCATAATTTATGTCTCCCACAAAATATTTTGTGGGGACAAAGTCCCTTTGTTTGGCTGAGTACCCAAGATTTCCAAGGCAATATTTTAAGGACAAACATTCCAAAGCCTGCAAGACCTAAAGCAATGCCTCTTATTTATTAATAATTTTGACTTTTGTTTTTGGCAATGCCATGTTCTTTCATTCCATTCATAAAGAAATATGCCACAAGCGTTCTCCCCTCTGCCTTTATTAACCAATGTTAATACAGTTAAATTGCCTTATTGGAATGTCTTGTCCCTTTGACATTGTTATAATTTTATAACTTTATTATTTCAAAATATTTACTCTTAAATAAATGTTAATATTTTAAATTTTAATTCTATATCATTTTTGTATCCTGATATTAGTTTTGTATCCTGATATGTACAGTGTGCACCACCCAGAGGCCATCCTTGAGGGAGGTGGGTGACATAAAACTCTAAATAATTAAATAATTAATTAAATAAGTAAGTTGTGTTAAGTTCTTAAAAAGAACTAATTAAACAAAAATTCCATCCATCTTTAGACTGAAACACAGTATCAATTTACCAAAGACTTTCCAAATAATGTATATGTACTGGCAGGATAACAAAAATATTTCCCCCCAAAATCGAATTATGTACTAAATTACTTTGGCATTTTTAAAACCAAACAACATTTTTTAATTCTAGTTACTTGTTCCATTTTTATATCTTTTGGGGTTGCAGATATTCTTACATAAATCAATTTTATATTCTAAATTACACTCAATTTCCCCCTGTGACTGTAAAGAAAAAAGACTTTGTGAACTTTGTCAGATGGAAAATACAAAAGAATCATTAATCCCTTTTTTCCTTCCTTCCTTCCTTCCTTCCTTCCTTCCTTCCTTCCTTCCTTCCTTCCTTCCTTCCTTCCTTCCTTCCTCCCTCCCTCCCTCCCTCCCTCCCTCCCTCCCTTCCTCCCTCCCTCCCTCCCTCCCTCCCTTCACCCCCATTTTACCACATGAACACATCTGGAAAAGTTCTCTATTGATATTTCTGACAAAAACATATTAATTATGCATAGTGTGTAGGCCACTTTGTGTGTAGACTTCAAACAAAAGTGTTATCTAACTACAGTTTCTGGTGTTAGGATCATCCCAAAAGGAAGGAACTGTCAATAAAATCCAAGGGTCTTGGAGTCTTTGTAAGATATTGCTTGGATCACAGGTTTCAAAAACGTGTGTGTGTGTTGTGTATGTATAATTGACAATCTGGACTGCTAACATTGAAACATTTTTTATTCGTTTTGTGGTGAGCTTCGGTAGATCTATAAACTCATTTGTGAGGCCCTGGTCATCTTTTGTGGTCGATTTTTGTAAAGGAAGATGTTCTTGTTTACCAAATGGCTAGTCTGTGGGAACTGTAACCGTTGACAGATAATCCATAACTTTCCTTTCCTCCCATCACCCCCACCAAACCCTACCATTTGAACTGGAACAGTTTTTATCTTCTCCTGTCTCCCCAAGTCTGTATGTCTCTGTCTTCTCCTGACACTTTATGGATGCTTCAGACCTACTCACAAGATCATTGTTTACATGAAGATACCTAAGAAATTTATCTCTTGGAGACACCATTGACATTATCCCATATTTTACAAGAAAGTTACTATTGGTTGGCTCTAATTACTTTCTTTAAGATTTAATCAAGGGGAGAAAGAATTTGCTGTAAAGCAAGATAATTAAGAAATGAAGATTATTTATTTAGCTATGCATTGTTGATGTCATTTTTTCCCCTGTATAGTTTTGAAAATGTGTCCCTACCTTTTCTTCCTTCCCTCTTATATCTCATAGAATCAAGGAACATTTGTCTGGCTAGTCTGAATCCCTTTGTCACACTCTCCCTTTTCTCTGGACAACTAGAGTAGTGTTTCTCAACCTTGCAATTTCTCAACCTTGCAGTTCTAGTTCTAGTACTGCTTTGTAAAGCTTTAGTAAGACATGGAATACTGCATCCAGTTCTGATCATGATGATATAAAAAAAAAGATGTTCAAACCCTGGAAAAAGTGCATAGAAGAGCAACAAGAATGATTAGGGAACTGGAGGCTAAAACATATGTTTTAGTTGCAGGAACTGGGCATGGTTAGTCTATGGTTAGAAGGACCAGGGGAGACATGATACCAGTCTTCCAATATTTGAGGGGCTCCTACAAAGACGAGGGGGTCAAGTTATTTTCGAAAGCACCAAAAGACCAGACGAGAAACAATGGATGGAATTTATTTTATTTAGTGTATGGCAAATTGATGGAAACTAACCAAGGAGAGAAGCAACCTAAGACTAAGGAAAAAATTCCTAATGGTTAGAGTAATCAACCAATGGAGCAGCTTGGCTTCAGAAGCTGTGGAGGCTTTCAATAAGAGATTGGACAACCATTGGTCTAAAATGGTATAGGCTTGAGCAGGGTTTAGATTAGAAGACCTCCAAGGTCCTTTCCACCTCTATTATTATGATATTAAAATGTTGAAGGGAACATGATGGAAGATGGGACTTCCTCCTTGTGTTCTAAGATGCATGGAGTTCAGCTCTCAGAATTCTTGAGCCAGACCTTTGCAACCCTTGTAACTTTAATATGTGTAACCATATTTATTTTGTACTATTGTAATTGTTTTTAATTATCTTATGATGTATGCCATTCGGAGTTAATTTTGGGGATGGGGAAGCTATAGAAATCAAATCAAATAAATGAATGTATTCAAAACATTATTGGATCTCCTTTGAATGTTCAGACATGAGTGTTTATACTCTAGATGTATGTTCAATGTCTGCTTAAACATTATAGGGACTGATGCAATAAAAGTAACCTGGTTCTGAATGTTAATTCAACAAAGGAGATCATTGTAGATTTTAGAAAGAGATGGCATAGTCATATTTCACTCAGTATCAAGGATGAAACTGAGGAAGTGATCAACGGTATTAAGTATCTGGAAGTGCAGATAACTAACAATCTGAATTAGACTCTTCATACATCATGCTTAATGAAGCGTGCAAACCAGCATCTGCATTTCTTGCATCGGAGGAGGAGAGCACATCTTTCTCCTTCTGTCCTGGCCACTTTTTACAGAGGCCCGATTGAGAGCGTTTCAACAAGCTGCATCCCTGTTTGGTTTGGTGGCAGCAGCGCCTCAGATAGAAAGTCCCTATAGAGAACGGTGAGGACAGTGGAGAAGTTTATAGGAAGATTATTCAGGATACTGTTTATAAGCGCTATGTGCTTAGTGCTCAAAGCATTGTTAGGGACCCCACATACCCACTTCATGGTCTGTTTCTGTTGCTCTCTGGGAGGAGGTTTCGAAGTATTTCTAGTAGAACTTCCAGATTCTGGAACAGCTCTGTTCCCTAGGCCATCTTTACGAAACTCACAAGATTCATTTTTCTCATCATGTACATGTATACATCCGAACTAGACTGTGCTGTTTCTCTGTGTCATATAATATATATGAGTATATGTATAATTTTGCATTTATTTATTTTGTCATTGTTTATGAAGTGCATATTGGAGGTGGTGATCCTTTGAGAGCTGTATGCAATGAAATTTCATTTTAATGTATGCCGATTAGTGTACATTCAAAGTAACAATAAAGGTATTCTAAGATGTTCCATTCTGGTTTATGCTATATTGTTTCTTAGCATCCTATCTCCTTATTTCCTGGTGTGTTTCTCCCTCCATATTACACAGCTAGCCTTCTCAACATTGCTCACAAATTATCTTCTTACAAAAGCATTCCTTGCTAATTCTTTTTCTCTTTCTCTCTAAATTCCCTATAGATCTCAAGACAACAGATGAATTGTGAAAGGGGTCAATTAAGAGTAAGTGTAACAATATGCATGTCTCTCTACAGTGAGCATACGGTTTCTTGTATCCATGGTTCAGAGGTGTCCATCAGATGTCTCAATTGTTCTTGCTTGTATTTATTCAAGAGAAGGACTTAAATATTACTTGGAATGTTACATTCTCTGCATTGATCAGAAGTAACTATATGCAGTTTTGATAGCTTGTGTTGTTCTGTTATTGTTTAAAGTTTAGGAACATTGTGTTTTCTTGCCTTTGGGAACAATATGCATATTTTACAATGCAGCATTAAAAGAAAGAAGGCTAATTAAAGAGAGGTTTTGGTTTGTTTTGAATGGCTTCTACTCTTTTGACAAAATCTGATCTTATGGTTGCAAAGTTGTGTGCCACCAAGGCCCAAGAAATTATTTCCATCAAACTGGGGATGAGGGAATAAAGTGGTGAACAAGGAATACTAAATGTAGTATTCTGTATTTCATACTTTCCCTATCCGCAGCTGTCTTGTTCAGACAATACGGTATCATTTTTTTTCCTTTTAAAAAATATGATTTATGTTCCAAAGCTTCAACATAAACATTCTTCCCTGGGATGATTATTAAATTAATAAGAAGCAAATCTACCATGTCATAATTATAACTGATTACATCCAAAGTTAGAAAGGCTTAAATAAGATAGATTGCATTGCATTAAATTGTGCTAAATTATATTTGTTAAAATATTTCTGTATTAAAGTAAACACAGAAATGCACACATGCACAGACAATTGTCAGATGCAATTGGGTACCTACCGAGACAAGAAGAAGGAAAGAGAGAAGCTATCTTTACCATATTATCATATTTGCAAACTTCAGTTGGTGCAGAATGTAGCTGTGTGGATAGCAAATCATATCTTTCTATTTTGGTAACCCTATCCTTAAAATCTAAAGAGTTAGAATCACAAAGGAGGTGTTTGCCATGGCTTTATGTATTTAGATTTTTTTATTTTATATTCATTCATTTGTTTGTCAAACATGTACAAGATAACAAATGTAAGTATGAACTTATGTTCTTATAGTTGTTATCTTGTACATGTTTGACAAACAAACATGAACAAAGGGAGTAAATACAGATAAATGGGGACAGTTAGACAGGGAAGTAGGCATGCTGATGTGCTTATGCACACCCACTTTAAGGACCTCTTAGGAATGGGGTGAGGTCCACGGTAGACAGTTTGTGGTTGAAGCTGTGAGTGGTTGAGGCTGTAACAATGGAGTCGGGTAGGGTGTTCCACTCTGTTGCTGAAGTCATATTGCCAGATATATGGAACATGTGACCTGCATTGGTTACCAATGTGTTTCTGGGTGCAATTCAAGATGTTGGTTGTCAGCTGTAAAGCCTTAAGTGGCTTGGAACCAAATTACCTGAGGGGGCTCACCTTTTTCCAAGGGTCCCTACCATCCAATTTGATTTAGCAGACCGGGCATGCTGCAGATCCCATTAGCCAAAGAGCATCAGCAGGGATTAAGTTAGAGAGAGACCCGTTTTGGCAATAGCCCCTGCTTTGCAGAATATCCTCTCCTTGGAGGTCAGAAGAGCCTCAGTCTTTTTAACCTTTTGTAAAACTTTAAAAACCCGACTGTGTTTTTGAATCTTGGGGTGCCAAACGTCTTAAGGAGCCACTTCTTGGCTTTATTGTTAACTGGCCAAATACCTCAGCTGCTGTGTATATTTATTTTGGATTTATTTTGGATTACCCAAGTCGTTACAACACAGGAGGCTGATAGACACACAGCCAATACCTCAGCCACACATGTTCTTAAGAAAAAGCCAGCCAATTTGCAAACATCAACTCCATCAACCAATCAAGAAATGACAACACAGCCAACCTCCCCACCAGTATATATAGGGAGACAGCAGCTCAGATCACGCTTTGCTCTCATAGCACGAAGCCGAAAGTACCAGAACACGCCAAGACCTGCATGCCTGTACCCGTGAAAATCTACAAATATATATATATATATGCAGGTCTTGGCATACCTGTACCCATGAAAATCTTTGAATATATATATATATATATATATATATATATATATATATATATATATATATATATATATATATATATATATATATATATATATATATATATACTTTGTATTACAACACCCTGTTAAGCCCCAATTAAGGGAGAAAGCTTACACATATATATATATATATGTGTAAATATATATAAACCTTACACACACACACACACACATATATATATATATATATATATATATATATATTAAAAACAATGATATATATATATATGTGTGTGTGTTAAGTTTTTGAGCTGATAAATAATTAAACAAGGGAGACTAGGATAGATCTATTTTGAGCTACTTAGCTCTCGTCAGCTAGCCATACCCTTACTGGGATTCGAACCAGGGAAGTATTACATGTGAGGCAGTTGTAATTGCCATTAGGCCACTGGTTCTCATCCAGATCAGCGATACAGGGGAATGAGTATATATACTTGTGTTACAACACCTTGGTAAGCCCCAGTCAAAGGAGGAAGCATACTGCTGTCCTTTTCTGTCTTTTGGCTCATCACCAGAGACCATCCAGACAGAAAGCTATTTGTTTTGTTGTCTTTTGTTTATATGTGTGTTAGGTTTTTGAGCTGATAAATTGATAAATAATTAAACAAGGGAGACTAGGATAGATCTATTTCGAGCTACTTAGCTCTCGTCAGCTAGCCATACCCTTACTGGGATTCGAATTGTAACACAAGTACATATATATATATATATATATATATATATATATATACTTTGTATTACAACACCCTGTTAAGCCCCAATTAAGGGAGAAAGCATACTGCTTTATTTTCTGTCTTTCGGCTCATCACCAGAGACCATACCGACAGAAAGCTATTTGTTTCGTTGTCTTTTGTTTACATGTGTGTAAGGTTTTTTTTTTTTATTTAAAATTATCAGCTTAAAAAAAAAAAAAAACCTTACACATATATATATATATATATATATATATGTGTGTGTGTGTGTGTGTGTGTGTGTGTGTGTGTGTGTGTGTGTGTGTGTGTAATATATGCTTGTATTGTAATATATGCTTTGAATTGGAAGCTGCCTAGAGTTCATTGATTGAGATGGGCATTGAGAAATTGAATGAATGAATGGATATTCCAGGAAATGTTAGATATGTAATTCCTGAGCGAGAGGAAAGATTAGTTCAGAATTTATATTCTTATAGATTTCAAACTTGATCTGCCTTCTCACAGGAAACTTGTACCCCCTACAGTGTTTGTTGGTGATTGTTGCTTGTTGACATTCTTTTAAAATTGTATTGAAAATGTTCTAAAATATATAAAACACTATGGTGGGAGGAGGAATCAGGAGCCTCCATGGGGTTGCAAATAAATTTGATGTGGGTTACACCTTCTAGATGAGGGGCTTCCATATATAAAGTTGGGTTGCTATAAGAATTGGTTCTTCCCTAGCTCAACCAGTTGACACCAAAATCAAGATTTACTGTTACAAATCACAAATAATAGTCTGAGTGGAATGTGGTTCTCTCTTTCCAAATAATCCTGATTTCTGGAACTATGCAACACTAATCGATTTCATCCTCCCAGTATTTTTTAAAATGTTTTAATGGCCATGTTGTCCGTTTCCACTGAAAATATTTTATCTGATAAATTTACAAGATTACTGCATTATTATATCTGACAGAGAAATTAAGAAGCAATGATTAAAAGTGGTATGTTTGTTTATTTATCTTCTTCAACATTGAACCCAATGAAATAGAGTTTTTTTCTTCATCGAGTGAAGTTCATGCAAATTCATTTATCATTTTAGGTGTCATGATACTAGAATGCATCAGAAGAACATAAGTGGTACCATCCTTTCATAATGAAATGAATGCCAAGGTCAATAAGCATGTTTTTAGCACACAGTTGTTTTAGTGCTAGTGGAAATTATTATGCAGTCACTGTCATCTTCTTGATTAATGCTGTTGGGAAACTGCCAGCTAGGCTGGAAGGAGGAATCAAGTGAGGACCTAGCATAGAGTGCTTGTGTAGCCATAAGAAACATAAGCTTGACTTCCCCCAAGATCCATGAAGCTTTACCTGGTCTTTCAACCCTGAAGCCATTTTGGAGCATCTTCAGGACTGCCACAGCAAGGCTGTTTGGAGCTGTGGGAACAGGAAGGGGGATATTGATAGCTGGGGACTTGTAGCCAAAATAAAATTATTTCTTCTGGGAAACCAAGGACGTTCTCACCAGGTGTTGGGGAGACATGGATTGAAACCAAATGGAGTTGGGGCTGTGACCAGATTGGACCATGTGATGGACATGTGGACTAGTGACTTTTAATTTGGGTGGGGAAAACCGAGGGACCTTCAGAGTTGGTTTTTTCCCAATGTCCCAGTATGACATGCCTAATAAATCTGTACTTTGAGGAACACCTAAGCCTCAGAGGTTTGATGGCAATAGGTCTGTTACCTGGAAACCCTGACATGGTCATTCCCAGAGGAAGGCAAGTAGTCTGGGGAGATTCTTAAACTTAGATAGAGAACAATAAAGTTGCTTACTTTACAAGTGGCTCTGGTTGCTTACACATAAAAAAATATCAAGAAAATATTTATTTATTTATTATTTATTTATTTATTTATTTATTTATTTATTTATTTATTTATTTGTAGGATTTCTATACCGCCCTTATCCCTAGGGACTCAGGACGGTGTACAGCCAAATCCAAACCCCAAAAAACAATACAAAAATTAAAAAGCGATTAAATAATGGCTGATTACATTAATTAAACCCACCCCCCAACTTTAAAACCCAATTTAAATCAATAATTCAGAGACAAATTAAAACTACCTCAGCCCAGGCCAGCCTGCTCAAAGAGCCAGGTCTTCAACGCGCGCCTGAAGGCCCTCAGGTCCGTGCTGGTACGAAGTTCAGGTGGCAGAGTATTCCAGAGGGCAGGGGCCCCCACAGAGAAGGCCCTACTCCTCGGGGCCGCCAGAAGACACATAGCGGCCGACGGCACCCGGAGAAGGCCCTCCCTGTGAGAACGCACCGGCCTGCTGGAGATCACCGGTAGAATGCGGTCCTGCAGATAACCTGGCCCAATGCCATGGATCGCCTTAAAGGTCAAAACTAGAACCTTAAAGCGAACCCGGAGAGCCACTGGCAGCCAATGCAGCTCGCGCAGGAGAGGCGTCAAATGGGTGCTACGTGACGCCCCCATGATCACCCGCGCGGCCGCATTCTGCACCAGTTGGAGTCTCCGAGTGCTCCCCACAGGGAGCCCCATGTAGAGAGTATTACAATAGTCCAGGCGAGAGGTGACAAGGGCCTGAGTGACCGTGTGCAGGGCGTCCCGATCCAGAAAGGGCCGCAACCGGTAGATCCGACGGATCTGATAAAACGCCCCCCTGGAGACGGCTGCAATATGATGTTCAAGCGACAGCCGTACATCCAGGAGGATGACCAGATTGCGAGCCCTCTCTGTGGGGGGCAAAATTTCCCCCTCAATAGCCAGCGAAGGTGTCAGCTGGCCATATCGGGGCGCCGGGAACCACAGCCACTCGGTCTTGGATGGGTTGAGCCGGAGCCTGTTCCCGCCCATCCAATCCCGCACGGCCTCCAGGCACCGGGACATAGCCCCCACAGCATCGTTGGGGTGGTCCGGGGTGGAGATGTACAGTTGGGTGTCATCTGCGTACAGATGACACCGCACCCCAAGACCACGGATGATCTCTCCCAGCGGCTTCATATAAATGTTGAACAAGAGAGGGGAGAGCACCGACCCCTGAGGCACCCCACAAACCAGGGGCCTAGAGGTGGACCTCTCCCCTCCCGCCAACACAAATTGCGAATGGTCGGAGAGCAAGGAGGAGAACCATCGAAGGACAGTTCCCCCAATCCCTAACCCCTCCAACCGTCGCAATAGGATACTATGGTCGATAGTATCAAAAGCCGCCGAGAGATCTAATAGGACCAGGACAGAGGAGAACCCTCTGTTGCGGGCCCTCCAGAGATCATCAACCAACGTGACCAATACTGTTTCAGTGCTATGCCCAGGCCTGAAACCCGATTGGAATGGATCGAGGTAAGTCGTTTCCTCCAGGTACTGAGGGAGCTGACGTGCCACCACACTCTCAACAACCTTCGCCACAAAGGGAAGGTTGGAGACTGGACAATAGTTGTTTAAAGCAGCTGGGTCCAGGGAAGGCTTCTTGAGGAGGGGCCGCACCACCGCCATCTTCAGGGCGGTAGGAAGCGACCCATCTCTCAAAGAAGCGTTGATAATCCCCTGGAGCCAGCCTTGTGTCGTCTCCCTGGCGGCCAAAACCAGCCAGGAAGGGCACGGGTCCAATAAACAGGTGGTGGCATTCAGACCCCCCAGCAGCCTGTCCACGCCCTCAGCGGTCACAGGGTCGAACTCCCCCCAGATAACATTCACAAGACCTGCCCCGGACACCTCCCCCGGGACCATCCAATTGGAGTCGAGCCCCTCCCGAATCTGAGCGATTTTGTCGTGCAGAAATAGGGAAAACTCCTCCGCCCTACCCTGCAAGAGGTCATCCCGCGCTCTCGGTTCAAGTAGAGAGTGGGTCACTCTAAACAGGGCGGCAGGCCGATTTTCTGCCGATGCAATAAGGGCGGAGAAATACGAAGACTTCGCCGCCCCTATTGCCACAAGGTAAGTCTTAATATGAGATCTCACCTGTGTTCGGTCAGACTCAGAACGGCTTACCCTCCAAATGCTCTCTAGACGTCTTTTCCGGCACTTCATCTCCTGTAGCTCCTCCGTATACCACGGAGCCAAGTGGCATCTGTGCCGGGTCAGAGGTTGCAGAGGCGCAACTCAATCTAGAGCCCCGGCGGCCAACCCATCCCAGGTGGCCACCAGGTCTCCAGGCGAGCTGTGAGCCAGAGACTCAGGAAATGGCCCAAGCTCCCTCTGGAACCGCTCCGGGTCCATCAGGCGCCTGGGGCGGAACAATCTATGTGGTTCCGCCTCCCTGCGGTGGGGGGTGGCGGAACAGAAGTCCAGTCTAAGGAGGGAATGATCTGTCCATGACAAGGGTGTGATTACTAAATCCCCGCAGTTACAGTCATTCAACCACTGCCCAGAGACAAAAATCAGATCCAGCATGTGTCCTCCTATGTGAGTGGGAGCAGAAACTAACTGGGTCAGGTCCATGGCCGTCATGGAAGCCAAGAACTCCCGGACCAACCCAGAGGTTTCACCGGGCGATGGCAGGTTGAAATCCCCCATGACTAAAAGCCTAGGGGTCTCAACCGCCAGCCCGGCTATTACCTCAAGGAGTCCGGGCAGGGCCGATGAGACGTGGCAGAGAGCCAGGTACGCCATCAAAAGACCCATCTGAACCCCTTGTCCCCACTTCACAAAAAGAGATTCACAGCCAGCCGTCTGAGGAACAGTGGCCTCCCTAGGACAAAGGACCTCCTTTATAAGCACCGCCACCCCGCCGCTCCTTCCCTGAACCCTAGGCTGGTGAAATGCAAGGAAACCTGGTGGGCACATCTCAACCAGAGGGACACCACCCTCCGGGCCCAACCAGGTTTCGGTGATACCTACCAGGTCCGCGGCCTCCTCCTGAACCAGATCATAAATCAGGGGAGCCTTATTAACCACGGACCTGGCATTGCATAACAACAGCCGGGTATTCAGGGCCTGAGGCTCCAGACAGCCAGGACTGCAAGATGGGTGAGGAGGGTCGGAGCGCGCTACCGCTTGCAAACATCGGGAGCGCGATCCCCTTACCGGCTACGGCCCTCTACCCCCAGCATATCTACCTCTCCCAGTCACCATGCTAATGAAATTGGCCCCCGGCATCCCACCCCCCGTCTGCCACCCCAACACAGAAGCCCCCGAGGTCCCCCAGGCGCGCGGGCTGGCCCGGCTGCCCCCAATTCCATGCGGGCTGTCTCCCACACCCGCCCTGGATACTTCTAACCCCTTAAAAAGCCCCACTAAAAATTTAATAACCCCGGGTTTCCCGTACTTTTTCCGGTTTCTCCAGCCCCACCATCGCTCAGGATCCCAGGATCCTTCATCACGGAAAGTTCTAGAGAGCCTTGAAGGCCACTTAAGGGAGAGGGGGACATCCCTCAGGGCCCAAAGCTCTTCCCTCGAATAACCCCATGGTCCCGGCCCCCCCGTCACGACGGTCCTGGGACGTTCTCCGTAATCTCTGCCATCCGTCGGCCACGAATGATGTAGTCCAGTCAGACTGGGGTACACGCCCCCTGCCCCTGGTCCTTCCACCTCTGCCACCGGTGGAACCCCCGGAGGGAGAAGAGTCACAGGCAGAGTCAATCCTCCCCCCTGGGCCCACCACCTCTGCCACCGGTGGGGGCCCCAGGGAAGGGAGGGAAACAGCCACAGCTCCAACGATTGTCCAGGGGCGCCAACCGCCGGTGCCAGATCTCCTTAGCAGGCCCTCGAGGGCGTCGGAACCACCACTCCTCAGCCGAGCCGCTCCATGGGCACCCCAGTCTCTGCGCCGTCTTCGGGGCCACCAGGGCCACCCCGGGTCCAATCCAGGGCCGCCATGGCCAGAGCAAATCCACTCCGGAACCGCCTGGGCCCCCCCAAGACCGCAGCGGCCCGAGCGAGGCCGCCGAGCCTACCACACAGCCATGCCTCACCGGGGGTATTGAGGCCTCTCCACAGCCCCCAGGAGCTCCGGGGTTGCCGCGGCAGCTGTTCCGGGGCCTCCATGGCTTTAACAGAGCCGCCGAGGCCAGTCCAGGGCTCCTCAAGCGGCTCCTCTGAGTCCGCGCCGCTCTGGAAAATCCGGGATTACCACGCTCCTCAGGAGGCCGCTGGGGCCATGCCGCGGGGATATCTCCACCCCAGAGACCGCCGGGACCATCGGCGACAAATGCGCCGCCGCAACAGCTCCGAAGGCCGCCACCACAGCAGCCGCGAGCACCGTCACACTCACTCCATTCCTCAGGCCGTCGAACGAGGCCTCCGGGGCCTCTGCGATCGATTCGAGGCTGCCGGGGCCGTCGCGCCCGCGCCGTCCTCCTCGCCGGTCCCGCGGCTCCGGCAGACCCCTGACCGGCTTCTGATGGTCCTAGCCGGTCTCCCCTGATCTTCCCCCGCCTCTGCCACTGGCGGGGGGACCTAGGGGACAAGGGGGGCCGCAACTGAAGCCGCCCAGGCCGGAGAGAGCTCCGGCGGAGACGCGCATCCGCCATCTTAGAAACCCGAAGTTGTGACCCTACTTGCTGATGATCCAGATAGTTGGGCAGCTCTATAAACCATGAGATTATTTCTCAAACCTTAGTTCCATGTGGGTTAGGACACGGATAAATCAAAACCCAAGTCTTAAACTTGGTCCAATAGTAAGCTATTAACTGCTACAGCTTTTTTTATGTTTGTATCACAGAAATTAATCACCTGTATTTAAAATTTTTTGACAACCCCCAAACAATCATGTTACAGTAATAATTGTTTTACTGTTTTATTGTTTTTTAATTGTTTTAATTGTTCTATATTTTAGAATTGTAAACCACCCAGAGTCATGTCTTGAGTTGGGCAGCTACACAAATCAAGTGAATGAATACAATAGATTAACTCATTTGAGGGTCTGATTGACCTGATGGTTGTGTGAATGAAGATGTTCTTCTTCCAGAGTGTTCTTGCTTATTTATTTATTTGTAAAATGTATTGGCTGCCTTTCTTATCTCAAGATAACTCTTGTTTTTTAACTTACATTTAGAAACTTCTTCAGAAACCATGGATCTATTCATTTCACTTTCTTCTACATTTCTATTTTATTTTTATTTTATGTTATTTATTATTTTTAGTGAACTCGGAGAGTTCTTATAATAAAATAAAAACAGAAGCCAGAAAGAAAGGAAAATAAATGAAATGTTTACCTGCTATATTTGTTATCATGATTTCTCCCTGACATTTTCCCCATTCATCTACTTTCCAGATTTCTTTTATACTGTATATATTCCCTGTCTGTCTCTTTCTGTCTTTCTCTCTCTCTCTCTCTCTCTCTCTCTCTGTGTGTCTATTTCTCTCTCTGTGTGTGTCTCTGTCTCTCTCTCTCTCTTTTTGATCAAGCCCAATGGGATAATCTATTTGTTCACTCCTCTTATTATTTCATGGAGATCTTTATTGAACCTAATTGAATTTTGGTTCTTTCATTCATTGCCAACGTGCAGAATTTCCCTTGTGTGTTTCTGTGTATGTGACTCTCACGCATATCGGAAATGGGGAGAACTTTGTTCTCTTTCATTTAATATTGTGGCTGGAGGAAGAAAAAATAATAAGACCATGGAACATGAATCATTCCTGCTTATTTAAGGCTGTGAAACAGCCTAGGATCACAGCCCTAGGTAGAAATAAGCTGTAATTCATAAAACTGTAAAAAGCATAGTGACAGACTCTGAGGCCCAGCTTCTACTGCAGAATTATTGTGTCTTTTTTTTTTTAAGTAGACGCTTTTGCTTCACTAAAACAGTATGTAAGAGGAAGACAATTAGACCCTAAGTTGGCATAGGCCTCCGCTTAATTGAAGCCTTCAAATTAACAATATATAATAACTGCTGGCTGAGTTGATTTTGCAACCTTGGAGAAATATTTGTAATCTGATTAGATTTTGCAAGCTTCGCAATATATTACTATCTGCTACTTCTGCAAAAAGCATATATTTGCTGGACAATCAAAAATAAGAGCTATTTTGGATCACAAATGTCTGGGATATTGAGAAAAAAGGGAACTGAAAGTAGCAGATGGCAAGAGAGTTGGCAAAGAGTTGGCATGCACCTATAAGGGGGTGTTGATTGATGGTCAGTATGTGGGAATAGGGAAGTACATCCAGTAAGATTACATACTACTGGGTGGGCTTCAGAAGAAGAAGGGTATAAAAGAAGGGGGTGAATCTCAAATCGGGGCCACTGATAGTAGATATCCTTTCTGGGCTTAGTTATTATCTCTGGACCTCTTTGCAATGGGTTATTGTTAGTAAATATTACCTTACTAAAATGTTGTTATATTATGATGGCTTTCCATGTTCCAAGTTGTTCATGAAATAAACTTTTGATCTCAAAGTAAGATTTATTGCCTGTGGTTTGTCTGTGTATTTCTTATACTGAATTATTTTTATAACAGTATAATAGCATTGGTTAAGATGAAGGGAGAAAAAGGAAGGTGTTCAACACCATTTGATTCATCTGTGTACTTGGCATATGTTTAATGGGGTGTCTAATACACAGAGGTTTTCCCCATTTTTAATTGACTTGCAGGAATCCAATCAGATGGATCTAGGAATGGAGCCAAATGTTGAAAGCATTTGAATGGGAATGCATAATTCAAGACATTGCATTAAAAAAAATAGTGCTATGATTGATTTATGTGACCCAAGTAACCATAATCTCCTTAAACATGTCTTTTTAACCAACCAGCTTCTAATTCATATGATTCATTCAATGTTCAAAGTATTGTGTGAATTAAGAAAATCGATTAATGTAAAGTATGTCCAAACCTGGCATAAGCCAAGTTTATTGTGCAAACATAATTACATTTTGGTACGATTTAGATCTTGAAACTAATTATTTCTTTAATTCTCAGGGGTTTTTTTGTGCAGCTTTTTATATTGATTTTATGCTACACTGTGGGCATTTCAATACTTATTATTGGGTTATTGTAGATACTACCCTGGTTGTTACTAGTTTACTAAATGGCATGTTATTTTTGATGACTTTTTAAAATGAGTTGCAAACTTCTCAGGGTGCTAGGCTAATTGAATGATATAGGAAATATAGACATAAATGAGTACACAATAGATTAAGGCTTCCATCTTTTAGGTAGACATTGCCATGCACATTAGTCTTGATATTTAAAGAATAATTGAACAGAAGTTCCTCGGAGAAAACTGTGAAAGAAGGCTGTGTCTGTGTTTTTTCCAGATTTGAGATATATAATAATTTTCCTTGTCTAAATGGATCTTTGGTCTGATTTAGCAAGCCCTGGTTATACCCTTATGAAGGTTGAATTAATTGACTGTCCTATGAATGCATTGATTGAAATTATTCTTAGACAATGTCTGAAACAGTCTATCTACAATTCACTTAGTTTCAAATATGTCCTTTAAAAAAAAAGAATGCCACCATGTCAATTGAAGTGACCAGTGTTTTATGTTTGTTTTCTTTGGTTGCCATCACAAAAAATATCAAAAAAAAAAAGTGAAAAAATATCTCATGTACTCTCAAAATCTTCTTCATATCTGAGTCCAAGCTTTCTTCACATTTAAAGAATTTGAACATGATCCTAGAAGGAAATATATTTCCTCTTCTTTCAGTCCATGGTAAAGAAACAAAACCAGATACTCAAACGAGCCTAGGATTGAATAATTCTAGGAACTAATGAACAGAACAGCTAAATAATTCCTTACAGGTATTCCTCAACTTACAACCATGCCTGAACCCAAAATTAATATTGCTAAACAAGACAATTGTCTCATGAGTTTTGTCCTATTTCTTGCCACAGTGAATTCACTGCAGCTGTGAAGTTAGTAATACAATTGTTAAGTGAAGCTGGCTTCCCCATCGTCTTTCCTTATGAGATACAAAGAACCGGTATTCAATACGATCTTTATGTAATTTAGAAAGCAAAGTATTATATTATGGGGTTGAGAAAGACTTTGTCTCTTATCAAAATTGGCATCTCTCTTTCCCTCTCCCTCCTTCCCTCCCTATCTCCCTGTCTCACTCCCACCCTCTCTCCCTCCCCCTCCCTACCTCTCCCTCTCTCTCTCCCTCCTTCCCTCCTTCTCCCCCTTCTCTCTCTCCTTCCCTCCCTTCTCTCTCCCTCCCTCCCTCTCCCTCTCTCCCTCCTTCCCTCCCTTCTCTCTCTCCTTCCTTCCCTTCTCCCTCCCTCCCTCTCTCCCTCCCACATCCCTCTCCCTCCCTCCCTCCCTTTTCTCTGTCTCTGTCTCCAAATGTGCATTTCAGCAAAAGTTTTGAAGGCTTATTTTTAAAAGTTCTAAATATTTATAATTGAAGTGTGTGTGTGTGTGTGTGTGTGTGTGTGTGTGTGTGTGTATGAAATCACAAAAATCACAATGATGGAAATCCAGCTGTATTTTTTTCCTACTTTAAAACTGCATTATTAGCACATTTTACTATGCTATCAGAGACAGATGAGTAAAGCGGGTTGAGTTCAGCTTTGACCCTTTCTCTGCAGCTATATTTAAAACAAAAATTCAGCAGTAATGACTAATTCAGTCTCTTGCTCCTGCCTGGGATAAGGTAACTTTTCGGCTTGCCAACTTATCCTCTTAACTGTATCCGTGGGTAGTTGGAGGTAGAATGACCCATGCAAGTATTAGCACGCCAAATCAAAGTAAGATTTTTTTAAAAAAATGCTTGCAGGGAAGGAATACAGACTATATGATAACATTGGGTCTGAAGTGTCACCCCTCTGCCAACATCTAGAACTTGAGTTTTTATCTTTCTGAGTTGAATTGAAGACTGCAGGATGAAATTTTGAAAGGTACACCTATGTTCATCTCATTAAAATAAACCCCTAAAAACAGAGGTTTCCTGTCTTTATACTAAAGCTGAAGAAGCAGGTTTCTTGCAGCTATCAAATTTCAAGGACTTGCAACTCTTCTTGGTGCCAACAGAGGGCACTGTGCCCCACACAAACCCAGGACATTTAATAAATTTGATTTTGGGGGGGGCAGGTCTCAGGAGCAGAAGCATCATGAAATAAAATCTACAAGGAGCTATATATTCTTTTTGGTCCACACTATTTTTAATATAGACTACTCCTATAGACAGGGGTTATTTTTGCTGCATGAAAGCCAAATGTGTTTTTTTGTTTTATGTACAAGACCAAACCAAAAGATTCTTCTCAAATATGGGTTCATTGAAAGTGCAGTTGAAAAGCTGAACACACTATATAGACCAAATCAGGAGAGATTTGAAATCTGATTCAGTGGAAATCAACATTTGATTTAATTAGAATTCCTAGCTGTTTCAATTGAGATATAAAAAAGTTGTTGAGATTCTAGAAAGAGTGCAGTGAAGAGCAATCAAGATGATTAGGGGACTGGAGGATAAAACATACAATGAACGGTTGCAGGAATTGGGCATGGCTAGTCTAGTGAAGAGAAGGACCAGGGGAGACAGGATATCAGTGTCCTAATATTTGAGAGGTTGACACAGAGAGGAGGGGGTTAAGTTATTTTCCAAAGTACCTGAAGGCCAGACAAGGAACAATGAATGGAAACTGATTCAAGGAGAGATTCAAGTCTGGAAATAAATAGTCACTGAATCGGTTTATAGATTCATAAGCAAACAATTTATTTTGAATGGGGATTATCATTTTTTTTAAATACTTCTGATAGAGATGATTGATTAAATTGATCTGAAATAGAATCTCCAAATTCAGATTATCTTGCTATTCACTGTTCTGTCCGGATCCATTTCCTCAAAATGATGCTATATAGGGCACTGCACACCAGAACAACTAGACACAAGGAAAGGTTTTTTTCCTGCATGCCATCACTCTGCTAAACAACTAATTTCCACAACACTGTCCAACTATTTACTAAGACTGTATTGCTACCAGTATTCTTCTTCTCATCCTTCCTATTACCTATCTCCTTTTCTATTTATGACTATAACCTTGTTGCTTGTATCTTTATGATTTATATTGTTTTATTTAGTTTCCTAGTATGATTTTGATTCCTTATTTAGTATGTCATGCCCCTAGTGGAGACTGACTCTGAGGGAGAGGAGGAACAGCTGATAGGGAGTGGAAGTGTGGTTCCGGAGGTTGTGGAGGAGGCTGGGGAAGGACAGAGGCCAGCTGGGCAGTCAGAGGAGGAGCCAGGCCCATCCCCTATCCATCCTAGGGCATGCAGGAAGGAGAGGATAAGGGAGAGACGTGGTCTACTTGGGAGGAGAGGGCCTTGATTCTCTTCATGGGCTGCAGCTGTGACAACTGAATAAGAGTATGGACCTGCGTACTGGAGAACACTGGTAACAAAGAGTGGAAATATCTCTAGTTTATAGTTCCTCTCTGAGTTTGGCACCCTTCCCAGCGTGTGTTATCTGTGGACATCCTCCAGCCCTTATCTTGCCTGGTTTGTGTTGCTTTTTCCCTTCTTCGTGTAACTATGTGGGAGTTTGTTTGTCTTCCATCAAAGATATTTGGAGCTTGGAAGCAAAGTGAAGGAATAAAAGGGGCTTCACCTGTTTTCTGTGACTGTATTTGTTTCGTATCCCAACCTGGGTCATCACATAGTATCCTATGATACTATGTGTATCTTATATCTTATGATTCATGATGAATGTATTTATGATAACTATGATCATGATTCATCACTTATATCTTTTATAGATACTGAGAGCTTGTGCACCAAAGACAAATTCCTTGTGTGTCCAATCACACTTGGCCAATAAAAAATTCTAATTCTAATGTGGCTCACCTGATGTCAGTGCAACTGTGGGCTGGAGGGAGGCAAGCCCATTAAAAGCAAAAGGTGTGAAATAGCAACCTAAAAGAGATGGCAATGAAATCTCCCCATGTCCCTGAACATCATCCTTCACATCTTCACTCTTCTTCTTTGAGTTCATAGAGTTCCCTTGGCAGGTGACTGGCTGAAAGATAGTTCAGGCTTAGAAACTCTGGATTCCCCATGGAAAACTATGGATAAAAAAAAACAATGTATTTGTTAGACCAAGAAAACAAGAGGATAAGTAGCCTAACCACCAATCAAAATACTAATAGTGTCCTTTTCTACAGAATCATCAGAATGTTCACTCTGCTTGGACATTTAGACAGGTTCTTGGGAGTTATTTTTCCCCCTTCTTCCTTTCTTCAGATTTACCCTATGCACAATGACAATTGGCCGTGGATGTATGGCAAACCAGTGAGATTCTCATATACTTTAAAAACAAAGGTTGACCCTGCCCAGTTATGTCCAACTCTCAGGGGTAGCCATTTTTGGATATGAATAGACAACTTCTATTTACTTTTTTCCAATTTTTCCCATGATCCCAAATATTAAGGATTGGGAAGATCCTTTTGCTATTAGAAGAATTCTAATTCTGATCAGACATGTACTACCACTGAATCTCAAACTGTATTTCCAAGTGACTATCCTACAGAAACCCACTGAGTGGGATTATTTAAATGTACTGATGAAAATTTGATAAGCAGAATGCTCTGAACACATATCATATATTCAAGATTTGTGCAGCCATTGATTGTGGTGATGCAAAGAAAAAACAATGAAATGAAGCCATTGGAAAGGAAAGGAAACATGTAGAAGTCTTTAAAATTTGAAGACCTGGCTCTTTGAGCAGGCCGGCCTGGGCTGATCCTAAATTAATTTTAATGGGGTTTAATGTATTGAATTTTAAGATTGGGATTTTAGATTCGGTTACAGCCCTTATTTAATTCTATTTTAATTGTTATATATGTGTGGTTTTAGTAGGCTGTGCACCGCCCTGAGTCCTTCGGGAGAAGGGCGATATATAAATTTTAATAAATAAATAAATAAAAGTTTTACAGAACTTACTTCTTCCCAACTCTCTGAATGTCTTTCTTTCCTCAGTTTCCCAAGCTCTTTAAAATGGTAAAAGTGGAAAACTAATTAAGTAGGATAGAATCAATTAATGAAGAGTGGACATGCCCCAACCAAGGGGGTTCATGAATCAGCGAGCAACAGTGGGAATCAACAATTTTGTCCAAAAGGCTCTTTTGGAGTGTCCTTCACAGAAGTGGTTGGACATCTCATCAAATGCTTTAGCCAACTCATAAACCCCTTGCAGTTTTCCAACACCGACCTCCAAAGGAAGTCTTGGGATTGGCTCAGTTTCCACTTGAACCGAAATTAACTAAATGAATCTTAAAGTAGGGAAGCTTGCAAATGACCTGCCCATTAGAGACCAGCTTTGTGGTCTTCTCTTTTTTATAGCTCATCAACAGTACTTTTGACTGGAAAGTTAAAACTTTAAAGACCAAATTTGGCAGCAATTCGGAATGAGGTTGTTGTTGTTGTTTTGAAAGAATAAGAAGTTCTGGAAATGTTTTGCCACCACTTCGTTAGTTGTATTTTAGTATCTGAAGGACTTTTCCACTGTCATATTGATTTGATGGTTAACAGTGTAACAGAGTTGAAAGAGATCTTGAAGATTTTCTACTCCAACCCCCTGCTAAAACAGGAGACCCTACACTATTTCAGACAAATGGACAATCTCTTATTAAAAACATCCAGTGTTGGAGGACCCACAACTTCTGAAGTCAAGCCTTCCACTGATAGTTTTCATTGTTGGGAAATTTCTCCTTAGTTCTATGTTGCTTCTCTCCTTGATTAGTTTTGCCTTCAGAGAATAGGTTATAAATCCAAATCTGGATCTCCTTACTTCCCATCTTAGTGGCAGTAACATCACTAGGCCTATCATTGGTAGACTCCTAAATGCAACATTATTTCACACATTTTGGGGTTTATTTCACACATTATGTTAAATCATGATTTGGGTCATATTCTTTTTTAAATAAGCCATAATTGGCTGGATTCATACAGCACCCTAAGCTTTCAGCCATAAGGAACCAATCTGCAGCTTGTTTGGCTTTGATATACTATGTTTCATTCAATAAGCCCAATAATTATGGTTTATATAGTGCTAGTATGTCAAGGAGGTGGCTCTTTAGTCTGATGCAGCTCTCCTATTTTATTTGATATTACTCTCATTAGAATTCAGATATGCTCTTTCCCTCATCGAAAGTCTGAAACAGAACTACCATATCACTCTACCAATACTGTATTTCAACTCTTAAAACCAGATTTATCACTGGGGGTTAGATTATTCTGTCAAAAAATAAGCTTCACAATTTTAGAATGAATTCTGAAGAAAGAGGAGGAGACAGAGAAGGAGAATAGTATCCAAGAATGACATTTGTTTTGTTTTGGGGGAAATAAGATGAAGAAGAAGAAGAAAAAATTGATTGGAGTAATCAATTTCATAATGAACAGAATTTCAAATACAGAAATAATTAGTTGACATAGCCCCAAGGCACAGTTCAGATAAGTTTTATATGCTGTCTATGAAAACACTCTGCTACAAAACCAGGGAAATGTTGATGTGAAAATGATTTATGTGCTAGAACTGTGCACACACTTTTATCGTATTAATAATATCTTTAGCCACCCTTGAAACTTCAGCAGCTTCATATGCACTCCTGAGGCACACAAAATCAGATTCACTAAAGCACCATCCGAAAATTTATTTTCAGTTTAACCACTGGAATCAAATTTGTTCTAATGTGATATTTGAAAATGCATTTATTACCTGAGTTAATATGGAGTAATTTAATACATGGGATAGTGGACACATTGACTTGAAGAATCATTATTAAAAGGGAAAAGGGTTGGCCTTTCTTGATGCTGTTTCCAAAAGTCCTTATAATGCCACGATAAGAAGTTTTAGGCAAGCCAAAAGAAAAGTAGAGGAATAAACTTGTATATTTGCATGTTATTAAGCTATGACTTCTTTGATTATGGATTGAATAAGCTATTTTTCCTGCTATATCTATATCTCCAACCCATAATCAAAGAAGTCATAGCCTCTATGTGATAGATGATAGGCAGGCAGGCAGGCAGGCAGGCAGGCAGGCAGACAGACAGACAGACACACACACACACACACACACACACACACACACACACACACACACACACACCCTAAACCATGTTTGACTAACTACTAGTATCTGGATTTTTGCTGACTTACAGTTCGAGTATCAAACAAGTCATTGTTTCTACAATAAAACTACATTGATCACCATTTCCTTATCTTATCTTCTTGGTAAGTTGTAAAGGTGTTGTAGTGAACTCTGTGTTTAACTAATTCCAAAATAAACTGAATTAATCTGCATCTCCCAGACTGCCTTTCGCCTCTTCTTTTCATTTGCTCTTTGGGGAAAAAAAATCATTTATTAAAAACAGTAAATTTTTCAATGCCTTGATACAAGGAGTCTGCCAATGGTCTGATACTTGGGTTAATAATTTATGGCCTTTCAATTGGTTTTTTTTTTTAAAAAAAAATAGTAGATGTACTTAATGTACATTACCACCAATAAAAATGAACCAAACGGGAAGAAGGTAGTTTCAAGTAAAATAGAAGAGAATCACTTCTAGGCCACCCCAGTGTTATAAAGTTACAATGAAGCCTGATTAAATATGAAACCAAATGCTCTACCTTCGTCAAAAGCCCTTGGTGCTATTGTTATACCTGATTTGCTGTTGCAGGAGATGCAGGACTGACTGTTATTGAGGGAAAAAATCCATTGCATTCTGTCGTTGAATATTAGGGGAAAGAAAACTAAAAATGAATAAGAAGATTCTCAGCCATCTGGGTCATGGTTGTTTCAACCATGAACTATGTTTGTTTGTTTGTTTTCCTTTGAGGAGGAAGATGTTTTGCTTCTCATCCAGTAAGCTTCATCAATTCTGACTGGATGATGGAAGGAGGATGTAAGGATTGGATCCTTCCTTCTCACCCTTCCTCCTGGCAAACACCATCCAGTCAGAAGGATCTTTCCATTCCATCATCAACTAGGCAGAGCTTCTTGGATGGAAGCAAAAATATTGTCTTCCCCAAAGGAAAAAACAAAGAAACATATTCCAGTTGCCTTTTGAAAAAGCACCTTTGAAATTAAAAAGCTAGAGATATTTAAGAGTGAAACTATTTTTCCAAGATCCCCTGTGGGCCTTGTGCATCTTATATCTGGAGATGCTTTATTAGCAATAGCAATAGTACTTAGACTTATATACTGCTTTACAATGCTTCACAGGCCTCTCTAAGCAGTTGACACTGTCAGCATCTTGCCCCCAACAATCTGGGTCCCCATTTTACCCACCTCAGAAGGATGGAAGGCAGAGTATACCTTGATCCTGGTAAGATTCAAACTGCCAAATTGCAGGCAGCCAGCAGGCAGCAGAAGTAGACTGCAGTACTGCACTCTAACCACTGTGCCACCACGGCTTATTAATGCGGATTTTGTCACTGAGCATGAAGTCAGTGTTCCTCTCCAACTGAAGGATTCAGTGGTAGCCATCTAGACATCCACACATTGCCATGGAGGTGGAACCATGGAGGAAAAGATCTCAAAAGACCTGTAAGAATGGATAGATTCCTATAAGGGGATTTTTATTTCCAGACTTTGGGGAGCTGTAATGGTAAGTAGAAAAAAGTTTGTGAGAGTGGTCAAAGAGACTCTGCCAAGGGAACTATCAGATAAGAGATAGTAGAGTAGAGTAGAGTAGAGTAGAGTAGAGTAGAGTAGAGTAGAGTAGAGTAGAGTAGAGGATGGAATAGAAGATGGAATAGAATAGAAGATAGAATAGAATGGAATGGAATAGAAGATGGAAGAAGATAGAACAGAATAGATTTAGAAGATAGAACAGAGATAGAACTTTAAGACTTATGGACTTCAAGTCCCAGAATTCTCCAATGGCTGGCTGGAGAATTCTGGGAATTGAAGTCCACAAATCTTAAAGTTGCCAAGTTTGAGGACCTCTGACCTAGACAAAGTGGGCTGAAATTTGTTGTTGCTGTTGTTGTTGAATACCAGAAAGTATTTTTGTAACTTAAGCACTGTACCCACTTTGTATCTTAGAGTATGGGTGTGTGTATTTGTGTGTTTTTAGTTGTTATTAGTTTAAATATATTATTCTTGCTTTTAACTGTACTGTGTGGATTCTTTTTTAACTATTCTCACATTATGAACTTTATCAGCCACTGAGATTTATAAGACTCTGATAAGGCAGGAGTTTAGTAAATAAATAACAATTTGTATGTACCCATACTTAGTGTGAACCAAGGAATATTCCAACTATTTTTTTCTTTTCATCCCCTCTTTCTTTGAAAATTAGACAGTATACTTCTCACCACCTCTGACAATCTTAACATTCATTAACCGGAGAATGATCAAAATGCTTTCGTGGTTTTTGATTTTTGCCCACTGTATATGTTACAGCAATTCTCAAATCTGCTGCTCTTCAGATGTGATACATAATGACTCTCATCAGCTGCAATGGTTCTGCGGGGTGGATTAATGGGAATTAATGGGAGTTTCAATCCCACATTCCCTTAAAGTACTGGTTTGGAATGAAGTTGATGTATCTTCCGTTAAGCCCTTATCTGCAGCCATATTTTGATCAGAGATACAATAAAGTAAAACAGTAAAAGTAAAAATAAAATATAATGTAAAAGCATAAACCCTCGTAAAGCATCTTAGAATACTCCCTTTCCTTTGTAAAAACTTTTTCTGAGGTTGATCCTGCCATTAAATTGTGTCCCTATTATTTTGGGGGTATTTTGATAGCACTTGTGATTGTTCTGGTGACGGAATAAATGTTTAAAGTTTGACTTCACAGAAGTTTTAACTCCTTTGACAATGGTTGCGTGCTTCATAACATTGTGCATTAAAAATCTCCTATTTGCACAACCATATTTTTTTTGATCTTCTGTTTAAAGTACTAGAACTGGTGGAAAATATTCTCCTGATGTGTCTTCGATTCTCATTTCCAGAAGGCTGCTCTCTGTTCTCCAGCCAGAGTCTTCAAAACATCATCCTACTTTATATGGTTGAAAGAGGAAAAAAAATACCCACCATAATAAAAAAAGGGTGTCTTTCTCTGTCCAGTACATTGTCAGTACTGCTTCGACAGCAGTGGTAATAGCATCATGAAGTCAGTAGATGGCTGTAGAAAAGTACATTGAACACTCCTGTGTTAGAGTAATAAGCCTGGAAGGGCCTTGACCTGACTAGATGCTGCTTTTAACTGAAGTATATTTAAAGAGATAGAGGGACACCACATCTTCTATTTTGAGTTAAAGGTTGGATGTGGGAAGTGTGATTCTGGAATGTGGGATTTTTATTGATATTATTATTATTATTATTATTATTATTATTATTATTATTATTATTATTATTATTATTATTATTATTATTATTATTATTATTACAAATATCAGTTTGCCTTTGCAGAAAAGGTAAAGGCTTGACCTATAGCATTTTTAAAATTATTATTATTTTTAATTTTCCTTATTGTTCTTTGAGACGTTTTATGGATCTCCCCCCTCTTTCTTTTTTCTACTCGATATCAGTGGAAGAAGTGTCTTCTATAGTTCTTTTTTCTCTAGTCTCTCACTCAGTCACTCACACCTTCCTTCCTTCTTTCCTCCCTTCCTCCCTTACCCTCTCTCTGTTTCTCTGTCTCTCTCTCTCTCTCTCTCTCTCACACACACACACACACACACACACACACAAAACAGTAGTTGCTTGCCTTTGACTACAAGAATCTGCTCATTAAACAGACACACCAAGAATTGTTACCTAAGTCAGCTTGACAGCCAAGAGAGGACAGGCTGAGTTGGGAAAGGAAGAGAGAGAAGGGGGAGAAACGGAAGAGGAAAACGAAAGAGGGGGGGGTGAGAAACAGCCTGAAGCAATTACTTCTTGCGCAGAAAAAAAAAGCAACTGAATGTGACCGAGTGCTCTTTTCATAATCAAACAAATATACAAACAATCTTCCATATATAAGAAAAAGAAGAAAACTGGAAACCACTGACAGGAAAAGGCAAGATTTTATTTTATTTTTTTATTTTTTATCCAGTATCCAGTGGGTTCAATTTGTTCTTTTTCTTTTTTTTCTCTTTTTCCTGACATACTTAGTGAAGTAAAAGGAGACTTCTCTTGGCTGCATTTTTCCCCCCCTTTCAAGATGATGATGTATTTATGGGTAGGTAGTCCATCTCAATGTTCAATTTTACTGTTTGTGATTTGACTGTGGCAGCAATTGTTCCTGGTTTTCCAGAACGTGGGTTTTATACGGATTTGAACTTGGGCTGGGCTGGGGTGAGTTGGGCTTTGCTGCCTTAAAGAGCAGCAGAGCCAGTTTGAATGAAGTGTTACGTTTTGAACCGAGAATCTAAACCAGGGAGTGTTTAAACAAATACGAATATTCTATGGTTTGCATTTAATAGAATACTCTTGCGTTTTAATGGAGCTTGCTGTGTGGGAGCATGACATGTGCCTGGGTGTTTGGAAAAGGAGCGTTTCAAAATCCGTTGAGGTTTTTTTTTGAGGGGGGGAGTTGAATTTTAGGCATGAACACCTGCATCACTTCTGGGTATGCAAAAATTTCTTTCTGTTATTAAGGATCACTAATTCGGGGAGAGGGGAGACGAAAAGAACTTTGGAATTGCAGCAGTGAAAGTCCCAGTTAGCACTAACTGTGATTGTGTCCCTTAGCCTCTGCTGTTTCAAGTAAATGACAGCTATAAATGAGCAATCAAATATCAAGTGGTTGTGTGTTCGGTATATGTGTGTTTTCCCCACTCCTTCCCAACACTTTGGATTCAGAGTTGTTCAGCTCAGGAACTAAAATTAGGTTGCAGCCTGGGCAAATGGATATGGTCAAATACAAGAACGAATTAGCGTGATAAATCTCGTCAGTTGGCTCTCTTTCTGTACTAAGCACAGACATTTCAATGCAAAGGAAAACATTGGTATGAAACAATCAAAATACAATTTCTCCATTACTGGGTTTGACCAAGACTGTTTTACATGCATAAATATTTTCTCCCTTCTCTTCCCTTCCCTTCCCTTCCCCTCCCTCCTTCCCTCCCTCCCTTCCTTCCTTCCTTCCTGTTCATTTTTGCAAGTTGCCAGTTAAATGTCCTGTATGTTCCCATTCTGGCATTTCTGCTCCTTCTTACTGCTGATTCTGTAATAATTTGCTTTCATCTTTTTCACAAATGGAAAAGAGGTATCACATGCCGACTTTTACAGGACTTCTTTCTGTTCTTTGACCTTTGTGGTGCTTTTAGGAGCTTCACCAATCAGCATGCCTGATTATTTTGGACTGGTCTCATTCATAGCAGAGGCAACTTGTTTTACACCAATACGAGGATGCATTGTGGATTGTGCCTTCTTTATTTGTTAACCTTGCTTTAAAAAGAAAACAATTCAGATGCTATTTAGCTATTTATTTTAGTGAAAAAAGAAATAACGTGTCCGGCTATGCAATACTTTTTGTTCACTTAAACCAATGAAATGTGTTTGAAAAATGATTTTACCCCCTCTGGCTATATTTTTAATTGATAAATAGCAATGCAAACCTATTGGCTTTATTTAATTACTTTGCATGTGTATATTGGCACTATAAAATATTGTTGTTTGAAAACCTTTTTTTTTTAAGGAAAAGGTTTAATTACAGGTGCAAATTCAACCTTTTTGGTTGCAATACAGAAGAGGTTAAATTCTTATTATTGATAAGTTTCTTCTTCTTCTTCTTGCTTTTCCCCAGTCATTTTTGAGACTTCAGTTCACAAAAATAAACAGTCTTTCATGAGATACCCCCTGGGCTTGGGAACATTGTGAAGTGCTTTCTTAGTAATTAATCTTTGACCTTTAAAAGCCAAGTTTTTCAATTTCAATTTTCTTATTTTGACCAGTGTTTTACAGCAGGTCAGATTTTTATTAGAAGGATTCATCCAGTGAGGATTTATATAAATCATTTGTCCCTTCTTATGTCATAGAAAATATTCTTCTCAAGGCTTTATTTGGTTATAAAAATATGTACATTAATCAAATTAATTGCATTTTGGCTGTGTTCCTGAACCTACCTCAAGCTTCTATATTTACACAACATGTTTTATTTAGTTGTAAACCTAGTTAATTTTTGATCCGATCACAGGCTACTGGTATAGTTCTAATTTCTTTATTTGAGAAGTTTTAAAAAATATATATAATATGTGAGTGTATGCATATGTCCACAGTCTTTCACTCACCCCCACACTCTCACAAAATCCAACCTAAAAATTAATTGTACTTTCTCACAATGGTGGTTTTTCTTTTTTAAATGTGCCTTTAACATACAGAGTTTGAAAAGCATTAAATTAAATTAAAATTCAGCATTAAATTTTCTTGAAATGAGGAGTTCAGTATCTCGAAAGTAAACTGTAGACATTCATAGAGCAGTCCAAAAATGAAAGACATATTACTGACACTAACTGCAATATTTAATATGATTATGTCTGTGCAAGTCAAAAATATTTATATTAGTTGAGAAGCCTTATGCCTGGGAAAATTGAGTTGGTTCCTTCAGGCGTATATTACTTTTTTCTTTCCCTTAGCCATGCAAACAGTTGAATCATTCCTGAAGGAGCAGGGGCCATCAGTTGTCTCTGATTTATGAATACTTACTGTATTAAGTATTAATCTCTGAGCAAGATGGGTGGTTAAGAAATAGGAAATGCAAATAAATAAATTTCCTGCAAACTGAGAAGTTTTCTCAAAGTTTGCAAGTCAGAATTTGATATCCCATTCATGATTTCTCCTAGTTTGCAGCAGTAAATTTGAGCGTCTACCTCAGTAAATTGAAGTGTGTTTATATGTGCAGTATAGTTTGTGGGTATATCAATTGTGCAAACACAAGCCATTTGTCTACGTCTGCTTTCGCTCATTTGGGAAGTTCACAATATGTTCACTGGGAAAGCTGTGTTGGTTTTAATTATGTTATTATTAAACATATTATTCCTACATGATTGAAACAGGATTTGGACCTAAGGACTCTTGTGCATTTCTGGGAACAGAGTATTAAATGAGTGACTTGTATCATTAAGAAAATGAATCAGAAATTTCTATAGGTGTCCAGTTCCAACCTTATAATTCATCCCTCTAAATGTGGCCAAACACATCGAAGTACATGCAAAGCCCAAAATCAATGTACATTGCAATCAGTTATGCTCCAAAGCAAAATAAAATGTCTGATGCTTAACCTCACAGATATCTTAATGGGGACAAAAGGCATAGCAATAAAACAAGCCCTTTATTTAGTATATGTTTTGTACTCAACCATTGCAAGATGCCAAGAATGGTTCCATTCACTGTTAGAGTTTTGGATTCACAGTCCAATTGAAGAAAAAGACAACACTTTGTTAGGCTTTCTAGATGTTCTATCAACATGTGAAGAAGAAGGAGCATCATACAGATGTACCAACCAATATTCATTGCCAATTTGGAAATAGCTGTAAGAATAAAAGGTTTAGAGAGGGTTATCTGAGGCAATTTCAGAGAACCTTTGCAATTATGCTACATTTTTCACCTCCTGCCTTTAAAACCTGAAATAGGTTTACAGTTAGCATTGAAATTCATGGAACTAGTTGCTGGATCTGGAATAACCTCTCACGGACTATGATTATTAGAAGTGTTACATTATGCAATACAGTTTATTAGATGTGTTGCATAATATTGCAGTGCAGTTCTAGTGCATTCCCAGGAAGAGAACAAAATAAAGGACCTTATGGGCTAAAATGTGGGTGGCCCTTAAGCCATTGATTTTGGCTCAATAACAAATTGGATTGAGTTGAACTGGGCTATCTTCACAGAGGATTAAAAAAAAACATGGCTAAGATCCAAAGTATCCATATGCAAGATTTTGACCATGGCCCTAACTTTCCTTTATTGAACAATTGACACCCTAACTTATATCCATAACTTTCTCCTCTTCCTCCTCCTCCTCCTCCTGCTGCTGCTGCTGAAATACAAGTATCTAAGTATTTTTGACTAACGGATGGATTTTGGAAAAAAGAAACAGCAAGCAGTGTTTTTCTCTTTGTTATTTCTTCTCATTTTATATGGAAAAATGAGGAAATCAGTTGTGCTGGATCTCATGAACTCCTGAGATGTTGTAAATGTAGTTTTCTGGTTTTTTTTCTTTCAAACCGGCTACAATTAGAACAGATCACAAATATCCAAACTACCCAATTAGCTCAAAATAAATAAATTTCAGTCCTACTCTGCAAATGAAAAAAGATATAAATATATGATGCACACACACACACACAAACAATTATCAGTATCCAAGTCTAAAGAACAATGTTGAAAAACAACTTATGACAAATGCAGAAGGCAAAGTTTCAGCAGTGGCTGATCATTGTTTTTTGGGTATGATACATGACAATCTGTATGCCACTGTCGTTAAACATTTTATATATCGCATGAGCAATCTTAGTGATAGGTGGTGCTTTCATTTTGAAAATACCAGTGACTCATTTGCTTTCTTGAACAAACTCCAGCACTAAGCATTTGCTGGAAAAGTCTTCCAGCCATAAGAGAATGCAATATAATTCTTTATTGGCCAAGTGTGATTGGACACATAAGGATTTTGTGTTCAGTCCATAAGTTCTTAATGTATATACAAACAACAACAAAGTGTTAAGTCATAGATCATAATTCCTAAGATGCAATCATAAATCATAAGATATGAACAACAATCATAATATATCAATAGGAAAAAGTAGCAGCAAAGGTGTGGAAAGAGGAGAAGATGAGAAAAATGAGAAGATGCAGCCTGTTACATGGGTAAATACATCTTTAGACATAAGGCAGTGCAGAGGGAGTTAGGTGGTTAGTAGAGTGATGACATGGGGAAGAAACTATTTTTGGTCTCATTGTTGAAGGTTATTGAACAATTATCAATTCACATTCCACCCCACTGCAACAAAACTTTATTTTTAATTATTTTAAATACCATAGCAGAATCACTCAATTTATGGCAGAAAGAATCTGAAGACCTTTTTCATGCCTTTCTGACTGTTTTCTACCATCGGTCACCAAGATGGGTGAGAAAAAAGAAAATATCTAGAAAGGCTCCACTTTTGCATTCAAGTTCTAAAATAAGTCTTAGCTGAGAAATGGAATGGAACTTTAGTTCTTGTGGAATCCATTTTCACCATAGTGTTGACTAGATGGAGCTAATTCATTGGAAAACAACCTTTGGATGGCTGCAAATTAACTATAATTTTAAAAAATGATCAGCATTAATACATAGAACCTGACACTTGTTGGGTTGAACATTTTGTGGTTGAGATCAGCAAGCTACCTGTTTGTCTGAGATGTTGTGTGAACTATTATCATGCTACGAAGTATGATTTGTTTATCCATAGTATGAATTCTGAGCTCAGCAGTAATTTTTCACCAGTTTGTATTTAGGATTTATCATGTCATGGAAGCCTGGTAAAGAAGTTGTAATGCTTCTGGTTTTGTCTCATATGCGCAAAAAGCACAGACATGCCTGAATGGAGACATATGAATAAAACAATGAAGTGCCAGCAGGCTTAATCACACAGTACTTACCCATTTACCTGGAAGTAAACTGATATGTTCAAAAAAATTGCATCTTGATGGTAATAGAACGCTGGTGTTTTGAATTTCAAGACAACATTGTGTTTGAGAATGGAATGCCTCATTTTGAATTCTGAATAATAGATCAATGATCAATGTATACAAATAAGAGAGATCATTTGGGACATATGGATTCATGATTCTGATTTGGGGAAATATAAAATTATCTCTTGCAATGCAGCATGTACAGGAAAGTTGGCATACAAAAAGTCACAATCCTAGAACGTCCAGTACTTCTTAGTAAGGATTATTGCTTGGTTTTAGTAGGAATCTTCCTCTGATTTGACACATACTTGATTATTTTTTACCTTGGAATCTTTTTAGTTTGCTTAGAGAAAGAAATATAGATATACACAAACTAAAAAGATATGTGTGTGCGCGTAATATATCTACTTACATTCATAATATCTGTCTGTCTGTCTCTCATCTCTCATCTATCTCTCATCTATCTAGCTATTTATCTAATCTTTATAATCTATATCATTATATATCTGTCTATCTGTCTGTCTGTCTGTCTATCTATTTCTTTCTATCTATCTATCTATCTATCTATCTATCTATCTATCTATCTATCTATCTATCTATCTAGTCTTATTCTTTGAGTTTTCTTTTGCAATTATCAGTCCAATCATTATAGAAACAAGAGGAACAGACATTCATATTAAAATACCATAAAATATTATATTACCCAGTGTGCAAGAGCATATGTTATAACAATAAAGCATTTTTTGACTTAGACTGTTGATACATTTCTATGCAGAATTATATTATGATATATTTTTGGCACTGTTTTGACAATGTAATTTACAAACAGATAGAAGGAAATAGAATGCAGTTGGTGGCTGTAAATCTTGATATTTCACTTTTCTGAGTACATGAAACCTTATGCCTCTCTACATTCTGTAACCCAGATATCAAGAGTTTTATTAATTTATGTTGGAAAGAAAAATGTCAAAGTCCCAGAAATTTATGTAACATGTACATAAACAACTATATATATCCAATTAAAATGTGTAACTATTTCTTTTTAAGTCATCTTTCTTTGGAGATCTATAATGGATATATTGAACCTTTCTTAAATTAATAAACCTATGAAATATATTATGTTGAGGGGGAATGTTACATATTTACAAACGTCTTATTCAGAAAGTCAAGTTGTATAATGTAGGTGACAATTGTTCTCAATAGATTTAATTTTTAAGAGAATTGGAAAGAATAAAAATAGAATTTTGAAACTATTTTCCATGGAATGTTTCAAGTTTAAATGGTATTGATTAGTTTTAAATATTTTAAAAATACAAAAGAAAAAGAAAAGGGAAAATAAATTCAAGCATACATGTATAGTAAATAAGAGCCTACCCTTTTCTGTTCCACCCCCTTCTGATAAATGAAAATGTCCATATATTTTTTCCCCAATATTCGTATTTGGCTACATAGGCACATTAGGCGGGTTAAGGAATGAAATTCATAAATGTCCTTCTCAACCTTAGATTTAATGTAGCATTCATCTTAGACTGAGAATTTTTTACTTACTCAATGTTTGTTTGTTTGTTTTATTCATGGTAAGAACTTTTCTCATAGATTTTCGATTATTTGGGAGCTTATTGGTTTTATAAATGTTTATAGGGTCTGGAGCTTATTATTTTACAAATGTTTTTAATACTAAGATTTTAGATATAACTGAGAGGCAACCATTTTACACTCAGTAGAATATATTTCTAGATAGTTAAAATTACAATTAGAGCAAGTCTTTTTATTTATTTCAATCCAATAATTGCAATTTGCTACAAACTAATCGTTGAAAGCTTTGAAGAGGTATTTTAAAACTGGTTTCTAACAGGAAAGCAACTTGCAATCAATTCTATAATCAGAAGCAGCTTGTGCAAGTGAATGAGACTGTTGCAATAGCTGGGATTCATACTATTCCTTCCTCACTTACTGACTATGCCCAAAATATAGAGAATCCTTGATTTTCCAAGACTTTAATGTTTAATGTTTTAATGTTCTTCCCTTGGCTTTTAGATTACTAGTTTACGCAAGCCATCTTTTAATTATTATTTTTCCAGAACCATTGAAATGGTTAGTCATATCATATATTCACTGTGTCTCTGTGTGAGTTTATTTGCAGATACAGCTATAATTCACACTTTAATATTGCTTCTTTCTTATTGTCCAGATCTTCCTCTTCTCTCTTCTCTTCTCCTCTCCTCTCTCCTCCCCTCCCCTCTCCCTTCCACTTCTTTTATATTATCCTTTTCCCACTTCTCCAGGTTCCCTTCCCACTGAGCAGCCAGATGTAGCTGTAGATGAAGAACTAGATCTTGTGTGTTAGCTAATAAAGTATCCTGAAATATTACTAGACATTCACTTATTATTTTGTCAAATAGGCTACAGACTCTGTAGCTGTACCTTATATGATGTATGCATTGACAGTTGCGTGCCATTGCCCCTTAGGGATCTATCTTTAAATTGTTTGGTATGAATCCCTGCTACTTTTATTCATGGAAACATGTCTCAACAATAGGATTAGATTTCTTTTTCCAGAAGAAAATATCAAAGCTGCCTTTGACAGATACCACTTAGGTTTAGACTTTATTATTTTCACTGAGGAATGGAGAACCTCCTTCTTACCAAAATGTTCATGCATTGATGTACAATCACAGTTGGACCTGAACTTCAGTTGCTAAGGGCTGTGATCATGAAGTGAGTTATCATGTCTCCATGACTGATATTACAACCTTCTTGCTGTGGTCATTAAGTGAATAGCAATAGCACTTAGCAATAGTGCTTAGACTTATATACCACTTTACAGTGTTTTACAGCGGTTTGACAGAGTCAGCCCCTTGCCCCAATAATCTCCTTCCTCCTTTTACCCACCTCGGAAGGATGGAAGGCTGAGTCAACCTTGAGTCTAGTGAGATTCGAACTGCCAAACTGCAGGCAGCCGGCAGGCAGCAGAATTAGCCTGTACCATACTGCATTCTAACTATTGTGTCACCAAGGCTCATGATACAATGTGAATCCCACTTCTATCCTTGACTTTACTGATTTGAAGTCAGATAAGAAGGCCACAAAGGATGAGAACCTGACCCCCAGGATACTGTATCAATTGTAAATACATGTCAGTTACCAAGCACCCAAATCAGAAACATTTGACTCTGGGGATCCTGCAACAGTCATAGGTGCATGGACTGGTCATCAATAACTTTTTCAATGCCACTGTAGCTTCAAACAGCAGCTGAACAGCAAACGAAGGTGAATGTATATGTGTCCCAGGATAATGTTGCAGGATCCAATCTGGATCGGTCACTAGGACCAGAGGTTTTGTCTTCTGAGCTTTCAAACTGAAGCTGGAGCCCATCCTCAGGGAACATCATAGGACAAGCAAACCAACTATTAACCAACTCTGTCAGTTTCAAATACACGTGAGCCAAAATAATCACAATGACACATAGAGAAGAAAAACAAAAGGCACAGATACAGTATAGATGGTTCCTCACTCAATAATAGTAACTGTGAGAGGGATCTTGGAGTCCTAGTAGACAATCACTTATGCATGAGCCAGCTGTGTGCTGCAGCTGCCAAAAAAGCCAACACAGTTCTAGGCTGCATAAACAGAGAGATAGAATCAAGATCACATGAAGTTTTAATACTTCTTTATAATGTCTTGTTAAGGACACACTTGGAATACTGCATCCAGTTTTGGCTACTACAATGTAAAAAAGATGTTGAGACTTTATAAAGAGTGCAGAGAAGAGCAACTAGGATAATTAGGGGATCGGAGCCTAAAACATATGAAGAACGATTACAGGAACTGGGCATGTCTAGTTTGATGAAAAAAAGGGCTAGGGGAGATGCATGATAGCAGTCTTCCAATATCTCGGGGGCTGCCACAAAGAGGAGGGAATCAAGGTATTCTCCAAAGCACCTGAGATCAGGACAAGAAGCAATGGGTGGAAACTAATCAAGGAGAGAAGCAACTTAGAATTAAGGAGGAATTTCCTGACAGAACAATTAATCAGTGGAACAACTTGCCTTCAGAAGTTGTGAATTCTCCAACACTGGAAGTTTTAAAGATAGCCATTTGTCTGAAACGGTACAGGGTTTCCTGCCTAAGCAGAGGGTTGAACTAGAAGACCTCCAAGGTCCCTTCCAACTCTGTTTTTCTATTCTATCCTGAGGATGGGCTCCTGCACAAGTCCAAAAGTTTGGAAGAGTAAATTTCTGGTCCCGGTGACCAACTCAAGTTGGATCCTGCAACAATATCCTGAGAAGTGTATATTTCCCTTAATTCATGCAAAACAATTAAGTGCTACAGTGTGTTCAAAAAGGTCTGGTGCTCCCTCTGATGGGAGAACAAGAACAAATTGCATCCATGAATTTTGCAAGAGTGGTTATTTTTATGCATTTGGATACTCCAGTCATTTTAATTAGTTAAAAAGAACTCAACCCTGTTATCTGGGAAATCGTTAGGTTCTTTCTCGGTTCCAGAATTGATGGGTTAGATATATTTATTTGGTCTGTGTGTGAACAAACAAGGCGGTGTTTCTGTGGGTTTGAATTTGTAGCCAGGGCTGTTGGATAAATATGTACCTTCTGCTATTGACACAGCCAAGGAGGAGGGGGAGATGAGAGAAAGAAGGACTGGGAATGGTTAAATAAGAGAGCACACATATGAATTTCAATCCTCTTCAAGCGGTTTTGACTCAATAAAGCTGAATAATGGAGTAACAGTGGAGTAAGTTGGAATACAAAAGAGCAATCTGAGGTTGGGGCCTGAAGAGCCAATTGAAAAAGTAAGAGCTGAATGAGAATGAAGCCACAATTAGCTGACACAGGTTTCAAAAGCTTCCCCACTGTGTTGCTTTTGTAACCTTGGAAAATGGCCCATGTGTAGTGCAGCCTGAGCTGGCATGAGACAATTGTGAGGCTTTGGTTGGCTTTGAAAAGGCCAGCTAGCACTTGGGCTGCTTGGAGAGATGGCTTTAAAAACAGGCCAACATTCCTCAGATGCTGCTTGTTTTGCTGGTGAAAGAGCAGAAGGAAGGAAGGAAGGAAGGAAGGAAGGAAGGAAGGAAGGAAGGAAGTGTTGTTCTGTAATAGCAATAGCACTTAAACTTATATACTGCCCCACAGTGCTTTCCGACACTGGGCAATTTACAATGTCAGCATGTAACAATCTGGGTCCTCATTTTACCAACCTCAGAAAGATGGAAGGCTGAGTCAACCTTAATTAATTGAAGGGGAAATTCACATTGGCTTCCAGGCCCAGCTATGAACTTTCACTGCCTGTCAAATGCTGGGAAAATCAGGAGATTCAGGCAGTTCAAATGTGTAGAAAGATTTATTGCAAGCTTAAGCTCTCTACAAGAATCTGAATTACTAACAGCCAAAGAAAATTAGCAAGAGTTAAGAAGAGAAAGGAATTCAAAGTGGGCTGGACTTAGATCTGTTGTGGGTGCTAAGGGATTCTTAACTGGTGACATGTTTGACCCCTCCCTCAGTCTTAGTCTGGTGATCTCCAACCCCAACTATGTTCATGAATGTGTCTCTGTGTCTGTCGGTCTGCTTGTAACCAAGTCTTAGACTTATGCAGAACATTTGAGCTGGACAGGGTATTGGGAGAAACGTAATAAGTTGTGCATGCTTTACACACTCATCAACATTTTCACCAAGTGTGCAGCTAACTAGTTTTCTATCCCTTGAAAGGGATTCAAACATAATTACCACTGGGATTTTTAAAAAGGGATATGCCATTATCTAAGACTTAACAGAATAACAGAGTTGGAAGGAACCTTGGAGGTCTTCTAATCCAACACTCTGCCCAAGAAACTTCATACCACCTCAAACAAGTTGCTGTCCAATCTCTTCTTAAAAACTTCCAGTGATGGAGCACCCACAATTTCTGAAGGCAAGTTGTTCCACTGATCCATTGTTCTCATTGTCAGGAAATTTCTCTTTAGTTCTAAGTTGCTTCTCTCCTTGATTACTTTCCAACTATTGCTTCTTGTCAAACTGAGTGGTGGGAATCCGAAATATCACATACATCAGAAAATATGCACTTACTCTTGCCTTGAATTGTACAAAATAAAAACGAGACATAAATCTGTTAAAGAAATAAAAAATTCTGATCCAACCATGGGATTTTCTACGTGGCTGCAAATTCAAGCACTAATTTCTGAGAGATGGCCTGTTAAGAAATATTAAAAGTGAGTGAGTGAATGAATGAATGAATGAATGAATGACCTGCTTAGCTTTTTAAGGTTGTCCAGGTTTATTGAGGTATAATGTATAAAGACAAACTTTAAGAAATGAAACGAAGCAGTAATGTACTCCTACAAAGTGTAAATGGGGGGGGGGGAATGCAAGGGGAGGGGAACCAAGAGAAAGGATAAATGAAAAAAGATGCTTGCCATTTCAAAATGAAGTGCTCCTCCCTGCATCTATCCCTTGAAAAGTTGGAAGGAATTCAAGACAGAGTTCCATTTTAGTCTCATTAAATTTAGATTTGAGTTAGTGAGGGCTAGGCAGCAGCGAAAGTCATTGAAATGTCAGCTACATGGTTTAAGAGGTAGAAGTGGCAGGCAAATAAACTAAGATATGTATCTGCCTCGCTCACATCAAGAACATTGATCAAAATTAAATTTTATGCCACATAGTAATCCATCATAAAGAAGAAGCAAGACTCTCATCTTCTGTGAGGGGAAAACAAAAACCAAGTTTGCTACTAATTTCAATAATAGATTAATTCCTAAGATGTTCTGTGCTCACTTCAAATCTTAAAGAATTCAGTCCTATTAGGATATTTTATCATTTATGTTGACTTTATTTAGGTCGTATCACTATACAAAATAGGCCTGAACAAACCTGCCAACTTTGTTTTCTCTGTATTCAGCATATTAGAATCACAATTTTGTTCCCTCTAAAAATAGTAATAAAAATTGAACATGTTGATTCTTTAAAAAAAAACTTAATTGCCCCAAGTATCTATGGAAGATCCCTTGGTCTTTGGTTATCAAAGCTTCTAGTCATATTTCCCACCATTAAAATTATTATTTCCATATTTTTGGCATTCATTTCAGTTACTAAGAGTTTACAAAAACACAGCAGGGTACATTTTTTAACCCTGGAGATGAATATATCATTTTTTCTCTCTTCAGCAACTGAAGTTTCTGAAACACATTTGCTATGGATTCTCTTAGAAATGACAAGAAAACTTAATAGGCATTGTCTCCTGTGTGTTAATCTATTCTCCCAGAGTTATAACTAGAGTGACACTTAAAATGTTGCTGTACTATAAGATAAATTTATAAAGTATTTATTCAGAAACAAAATGTTGGGTGAATCCAAAGACAACAGAATTATGCAATCACCTTATATCACATTTCAGCGTGCTTATATAAAAGTATTTAAGAAATTGAGTGGTTCTTAACACAATGTGCATTTTAGGATGAACAATATTAACTGGGGAAAATGGAATAGGTAGATCCAGCTGTAAGAGCAATTGAACCTATGGTATATTTCACAAAAAATGATTCTAAGCCTTTGAATATGGTCATAGTCTGTATACTTGACTCTCTAAAAAGAAATGTTTTCTTTTTCTTTTTAATAATCATTTTATTAAACATTACAGATAAAAGATAAAAACTAGTACAAAACTAAATGACGAATAAAAATAGAAAGTACAGAAAATAAAAACAGAAAGGAAAAAATAAAAACATATTTAAAAAATAAAAATAAAAAAGACACAGAGGAATTACTTCCACTTTCATCACAATTATATTTTTTTAGCACATTCTCAACTTCTCTTAAAATACAACAAACAATTGCTTCTCCCATCTCTTTATAAACAAATCCCGAAAACCTCATACATGTTCAGTCTTGATCAACAAAATCCATTAAGGGTTACCAAACATAACAACTTTATATTACTTCTTTTTCCTTTTATCAGTCTTGATCTTTAATCCCTTTAAATAATGTCTTAGAAATATCTATCTTTTTTTTCTTTATCACCAACTAATTTCATTTGTATATTCAGTATAACATTTCCCCCCATATTATTCTTGTAGTCTGTCATTTTTATACCCATTTTCAGATCAGTCTCATTCTTTTTTTTAATATAAATTTTATTTGGGTTTTCACAAAAACATAATACAAATAAAACATCTTTTTTTGAGAATAGCATGATCCCGGGTTATTACTTCTCCATACAAACACAAATTTAATTTCATATTCATCTTTGTGTTCTATTCCATATCTTATTACTATTTTAACATTTTCTCCATAATTTTCCCCATCCTTGGTTTTCTCAACTTTATTTTTAATTATCTCATATCTAAATTCAATTATATATCTTTTTCTAAGTTTAAATGTCTTTCTAATCATTATATTTATACTTTTGTCTGTCCCGTTTCAATTTGATATTATCTTTTCTCATTATATATAACAATATGTAGTTTTATATATAATATAAATAGTTATATATAATAGTAAATATTCCATTCCAATTCAATTCTATCATTAATATTAGTTACAATCTTAATGTCTTTAACATTTCTTTTCAATTGAATATCATACTTCCTTTGGAACACTTATAAACTTTCCATAATTAATTCTTTTTTTTCCATATTTCTCTTCACTTATATTTTTATAAATCATTAATAATAATTAAAATGTTCCCATCTTTTCCTAATTTCATTCTCTTTATTTCATTTATTTATTAACAAACATTCTATTGCATTATAATAAGTATTTTATCCATCATTTTAATCATACATTGTTTCATATTTTCTGAAATTATTTCTATTTCTAATATAACAATACTATCTTATGTACTTTTGCAGAATCCCTTTTTTCAATTAAATTTTCACCCATTATCTCTAAATAGGCTTATACTCTCAATCCTAATATATTTTCCCTGTTTCTCTATATCTTGTTTCTCTCTTTTATAACTTCTTTTCCTTTCCTTCTTCCCCCTCTTCTTCTCCCGCCCCTTTTTGCCCCCTTGTCTCTCTACTTCTAATTCTCTCTTCTGTAATCCTCTCTTTGGTTGCTTCCTAATATTGTAATTATTTTTCAAACTATTCTTTTTTTGGTTGTTTTTTCAAATCTTAAACTTTTCACTCATTTCCCCCCTTTCCTTTTTTCCCCACATAGAATTACTTGATCATTAAAGATGGCTTCTTCTTTGTCCCGATCTTCTTGTTCTACAAGTGTTTCTTGTTGTTTCTCATAGTTGCAAATCTCCATTTCTAAAAATTGAAATACGAAGCCAAAAGAACCTCTTCCTTCTTGTGCATCTTCTTTTTGTTTTGTAAGTTCAGTTTTCAGTTCTTCCAAAAATGATGCCATTTTAAACACTTTTAAACAACCACCTGATTGATTTTAGTCATTTAAATCCAATAGCCAAAATCCAAAAATCACCAAGTAATCCAAATAATCCAAAGTTGTTTCTTCTTGCTTCTTTTTTCCACTTTCTCTTCCTGGAGTTCTATTATTTTGTTACAAAGTTTCAGTTAGAATGTATCTTTTAAGAATCATGTTAAAATTTCATTGTAAGTTCCTTTTAGTTCCAGGCAGTCTCCTCCAGTTTTCCAGATCCCATCCTTTTATTCTTTCTTTTTCTCTCCTTTCCTTCTTTTAAAGGTTTTTGAGTATCCAAAAGTCTTTATTATCCCTTTGACATTTTATTTTCATCATAAACACCTATTGATGTCAAAGTGGATTTTTGTCAATTTCTTACTTAAATCTCTTAGCTGTCAGTATAAGGAAGGGAAGAAAAATAAAAATCTTTTCCCTTCCCTTCTTCGCTGCTTCAAAATCTTCTTTGGGAACAATGTTATTTTTTATAGTTCAAATTCCAGGGTACCTTACACTGTTGCTTTTTCAGTTCAACCCAGTCAACCAAAACTTTCTCTTCTTATCTTCCTCCTGCACTTTCTGTTCCAGTCGAGTTCTTCTTTGAGGTGGCCATTTCTGACCACCGCTGCAACATTTTTGGGAAAGGGAGTAATGGCCAGCTGAGGAGGAGAGATGTGGCTCTCGTCGACCCTGCTGGTGGTCTCCCCCCTCTTCACCATCTCTATGGGATGGCTTAGCCCCGAATCCAGCTGGCTTGGGGTGCTCCAGTGGCGAGCACAGATCGAAACTGTGCACGATCATGGATTTTGGTCCATCGCTGAAGAAGCTCAAACCGGAAGAGATCAGTCTCATTCTTATCTGGTAAAATATTTTCCTTTTTCATAGCATGTTTTAAACACAGTCTGTCTAGAACAGCAGACACTCTTAAAATTAACTTCTGGTCTATTGTTCACAAATATCCTTCAAAATGTCCAATTTTAAAGTATTTGCTCAGTGTACATACAAATGTGTAAGCAGTCTTCTTTAATTTCAGTCTTTAGTTCATTTTGATTTCCTATAGCATCCAAAGTTCTATTCCATCACATTTTTTTTCAGCATTCAAATCTGCATTTTCCCACAGTTGGGAAAGATTAATTTCAAACTATCAGACTATCTTTGTGTCTAGTTGTTTTGGCATGCATTGCCCTATAGCGGCGTCCAAAGGGAAGAATTTGAAACAGTTTGTGTCCAGGATGTGAGAGGTCTGTAGATATTTTATCAGCTCTCTTTCTGGCTTGTGCAATATACAGGTTCTCAATGGAAGGCAGGATGGTTGCAGTTGTTCTTTTCTTTAGTTCCATTGAAGTTTGTACCTTTCCTATTTGGTTTGGTCTTTAAATGTTTCAAAAAATTTCAAGTCTTTCTCTCTCTCCCTATATGTGTGCATGCATACGTACGTGTGTGTGTATGTACAAAATTGTGATTTTACAAAGACCAAGTTGATCTTATTATTGATGTTCTTACTGGTTCATTTAATTCCCCTTAAGATTTGCAGTGTGGATATGGATCATTTGCAATAATAATTATGCAATGATCGATTGATTGTGCCTGACATTCTACTTGTCACCTTGAAATGCAAAACCATCAATTTTTAGCAGTATGAACATTTTTTTTGCTAATCTTACACACCAGCATGCAAGAGTTTATTTTTATAGAAAAAGAATTATTTATAAAAGTTGGGAGATTTAGCATTAACCATTTAGAAGAAGAGGAAGAGGAAGATTAATAATTTGTTGTTGGTTTTTTCTTCCAAAAATGAAAATTACCCAAGCAGCAACTTTTGGGAGATTAGAAAACACAGTCTAATTTTCAAGAGGACTTTTGAGCTCTCCATTTAAAAATCCAACTGCATGTATTTCATTTGGACACTGCATGTATATTATAAATAGTTGTTCCTTTGCTCTTGAGTGAGAGATTGTAAGCAGAACAAGTATTCTAGATGAAATTTCAAGCTTGAAATCTTCTCTCTGCTTTAATATAGACCCTTCCACTTCAGGAAGTCTATCTGTCACCTCAAAAAGCACTACTTTTCAAATGAAAACAAAACAAAATAAATACTGAGCCAAAGAATGTGTTAAAGAGGTTGGCTTTAATGGTGTCATCATTGCAGTCTTTACTATTTGGTTCTTTTAAGGGTGGGATGGACCTTGAGTCTTTTTGTTTGTTGTTTACAAAATTGTAGAAAGCACGAGTGGAATTGGTGCATAGAAGGTTTTCCTCTTGTTTAGTGTGGTAATCGGTACATTCAGTCTTTATCTGGTGGCATAAATTTTTGTATCTGCTTTTAAAGTTGGCAACGTGACCAGATTTGTTTTTCCGCCAAAGGGATTTCTCTTTGGATTGGAGCTTCCTTATTGTTATGGGTAATTTGTTTTTTCTGGTTTTGGGAGTTGTTATTGGTACATATAGTTTGATGACTCTTTTGACTTCAAGTAAAAATATGTTGTAATGGTCTTCAACAGTATTGCATCCAGTGAATAGAATTTGCCAATCAAGAGATGGGAGATCGTTGTCTATAAGATCATAGTTGCCTTTTTTGAAGTTATAATTGGGATTTCTGTTGTTATGGTGATTTTTGTGAGAACATATGTTGAGACAAATCATGCTGTGGTCACTGTTGGAAAAGGGTTCACTAATTTGTATTCCGTAAATTGAATTCAAACTGTTGCAGAAGATGAGATTGAGGCAGTTGTTAAATCTAGTATTGTTGGTTACTAGTTGTTCCAGTCCTAGTGTGATAACGGCATTGTACAGGGTTGTATGAATGGGTTCAGATGTACATTCATTTAGTGTCCAATTTATAAGAGGTAAGTTGAGGTCACCAAGAAAAATGAGAGGGTGTGGGCAGAAGGCAGCCCATGTCAGTAATGAAGTTAGCTTGTTTGCATGAATTATATCATAGTCAGGGGCACGATAGCAAAGTAAGAAGTGGATTGAGAGGGTTAAGGACAGTTCACAGATGATGGTTTCAGGAAGAGCAAGCTCTTGTATAATTTGGATCTTTTTTAGGTTTAGAGATTTTTAAAAGAATATAGCAACTTCACTACCTCTACGGATTTCACGATCTGACTGAAAAACTTGATATTCTTTTGTAGTGATAATGGAGTCTGGAAAAGATGCATTTAACCACGTCTCACAGATAAATATAATGTCAAATGTGGCTGATCTTAGAAGGATGAGGAATTCATGTATTTTATTTGCGAGGCTTTTTGCATTAAGTAGTTTGCATTTAAGATATGAAGTAGTGGGTCTAGAGGAAATAAGGGGCATGCATCCCTAATGTTGGATGTTTGGGTGATGGATATTGTGAGGTGGGTTGAGGCTCTTGCTTTTGATACAGTCAGCACGGTAATCAATGTATAGATTTGTATTACCTAATTCATGTAATCTTTTGAGCTGAGAACGTAGCTCCTGGGATTGTACACGTTGCTGTAAGGCTAGATCAGGGTGAGAATGAAGGTTCTTATGGTTGCTGTTGCTCTTTGCAAGTGAATTTATTGAGAAAATGAATTTGCGTTTGCTTGTTTCGTTTTTGCAAACAACCCTGCAGAGGCGTGGGATCATCAAGCCATCTTTGTTTTTAAGCTCAGGGCTGACACAGGAAATATCAAGTATTTCTTCAGGGGAGATGGCTGATGCTTGATTTTCTCTGATGATGTTTCGAACATTAGAGATGTCATCATTGTCATTGACCTCTAGACCAAATAAGATGGCATTTGGTAGCTTCCATTCACGCTCAGCAGCTTCTTTGATGAGGATGGGGATATCAATATTTGTAGGATTTATTGTTTTTTTGTGGATTGGGTTTTGGTTGCTGTTGTTGAGTAGAGTTATGGTCTATAGATGTTTGATATTCGTTTTTTAGTGCTGTCTTTTTTCCAAGATTTGCCAATCTAGTTTGTATAGTGTCCAGGGATGCTACAATGGTGTCAAGGGATGTTATACGTGTTTCAATGGTATCGACTCTTTCAAACAGGGTAATGTATTTTTCTAGTTTGGGTCTGCATGGCAGACAGAAGTATGGAAAAGCAATGGCGGATGTTTTTAGGAATAGAGCCATTTGCTTGGGTAATCCTAAGCAATTGTGGTGAGTGTAGTTGTTACAAAGAGAACATTTGATGTAATCTTCATTCTCCTTTAAAGATCCCTTACAAATAAGGCAAGAGCAAGAGTCCTGTGGTTCTTCAGTAGGGGTTTCTTTCTTTTTAGGTTGAGATTTGACATTGGATTGTTTTCCTGGCATGGTGGGTTTGTTGATTAGGTTGTTCAATCAAACAAGGTATTATGGTAATCAATAAAGTAATATCATGCCAAACAGTTTATTATACTAATCACACTAGTCAATTAATTTAATTAATTAATAATCACCCTAATAATTAATTACACTAATCTATAAACACACTAGTCAATTAATTGTCCTAATCATTAATTTGCACTAAACATATTAATCATACTAATATTCAAAATAGTTAACCAAACTAATCAATAACCACTAGTCTATGATAATCTATAATAATATATTACTCACTAATGATAAATAATTGTAAAAAATAATTAATCATTTAGTAAGATCAGTTAATCAATTAAACACAGTTATATTGGGAAAAATTAGGGCAGGAAGAGAATAATGGGAGGAAGAGAAGATTTGGTTTGGATGGTCTTGGGGGGTATAGGAAGAGGGCATATATTAGGTTGGAAGTATAGATGAAAGTCTTTTGGCAGAAGGTTTCTCTTTCTTTGTTTCTTCGGATCTTCAGTTAGTGATTTTTGGGAATCAGATCTGTCTTCACACGGATCTTCTTGACTTCGGGCATATATTAGGCTAAAGGTAAAGATGAAAGTCTTTTGGCAAAAAGTTAATCTTCACTCATTCCTTCAGATCATCAGCTAGCAATCATAGGGATTAGATCTGTCTTCTCACAGATCCCCTTGTCTTTGGTCAGCGATCTTAGAAATTAGGCTACTGCGTGAATTAGCAGGGCTGTGCTCTGAGAACAGGACCTCCGATGTGGGATTTGATGATCGCAGATGATCGATAATGTAGACGGCAGTTTTACTGGAAGGTTAGCACTCCGGGATCAGGCCCTCAGCTGTTGGAAGTTCAGCGGTTGGAGCTCTGCTGTTGATCGAGGCTCCAACGGGTTTAGGGCTACAGCGTTCACTTAGAAATTAGGAGCTTCGGCTCCTCGGGATCTCCAGTGCCAGTGATGGTTTTATAGGTTTTTATAGGTGGGAAAGGCTCCAACGGGCTCTGGGCTACAGCGTTTTGAAGGAAACAGTAGCTCCGGTGGTCTGGGATCCTTGGCAAAAGCAGTCCTTCTGGGTGGCCACAAGTATGGCAAGCGCTCCCGAAACCAGTCCTCAGTCACAGGATCGGGTGATTTTTGCTGATAACTGATGCAGGTGACAACTTAACAGAGTCTCTTTTGATTGGTGATGAACAGCAAATCTTCTCATGATCAACTATTTATTTTAATCAGGAAGGGAAACGGTAGCGATCCACTCGCGATCAAATGACCATCGGAGAGAGAGCCTCATCTTACTAGTTATACGCCGCCATCTTTAAACCATATGTGCCGAAATTTAGTTCTGTCTGCTTAAAATCCTAATTAGATGGACTTCAGCTCCAGTTTCCACATATTAATAGTTGCTGCTTATTGATAGGGAATTGAGAGCATTTGATTCACATTTCATGAAGATCTTCCTGATTTGTATTTCACAATGTCATATTTCAGAGAAAGACAATTGGGTTCCCTAAATATGATTCAGCTTATAAATGCCATTGCTCTTCATTGACTACAACTGATGAAGTCCAAAACATTTGCAGGGTGCCTGGATTCTTAATATGTAGTATGTAAACTAGATGGGATATACATGTCAATAACATTTATCTTGAATTTATGATATATCACTTCATAGAATGTATATTTGGGGAAAGACATATATACCCAAGTACCTATTTTACTAAATAGATATAGCTAGCTGGATGGATGGATGGATGGATGGATGGATGGATGGATGGATGGATGGATGGAAGGAAGAAAGGAAAAGAAAGAAAAAAAGAAAAAAAAAAGAGAAAGAGCGAGAAGGAGGGAGGAAGATCTAAAACATATATTAGTAAAACTCATGGGCAGCCCCCACTTATCTTTGGTTGATCTCAAAAAGCTAAGCTGGGTCCGAACCAGGTAAGTACTTGGATGACAGAGATTTAAGTCAAGATATGAAAATTAGAGTGCATTTGTTTTTCAAGTTAAGAAGTTTAAAACATATAGTTAGAGATATTTACAGCAAGGACTTTCAAGTGACAAGAGAAACCCAGAGACATCTGTACACTTGATATGTACACGGTTGTGCAAAACCATAGATCTTTCCATGTTCAGTCAATCCATTTTATTTCCGTTATAGATAGGCATACAACAGATAACAAATCTGCAATGTTCATCATTATTATTTTTGGCCAGAAACCTGAATTAAATGTCGGTTTCCAGCCAAAAAAAAACCCATCATAAATTGTGGTCTGGGAACAATGCAGGTCGGTTTCTGAGTGCCTAAGATAAAATCAGGTAATTATAGGATGGAGGGAGGGGAGAACAACTATCAGAACTTCAAATCCAGGTAATATGTGCCTTTCTTGGGCTCTGTTGTGACTTCAGTCACAAAGTAACAAAGTCTCAACAGTCATAAGTTGAGAACTAGTTGTAGATACTTTTGTAAGGAAGATATTTCTGGAACTCAGAATTTTTAAAGAACCAGGAAATTTTTGCTGACCGTCACAAGCATCTAATGTAAAATATGTTTAGAAATGCATATTCTGAAAGAAAAATGAATTACAACACACATTTTCAGACAGCTTTGCTTTTAAATACCATTATGCAGGGATGAATATATGAGAACCTACAGAGAAAAAGTGTCATGGATCAGAAATCGCAATGCCCCTTCCTTTCGAAGGTCAGATTTATGTAGCTGGGTTTTCAAAATGCATCAGACATCTCTATTATTGAGTTGCTTGTTTCTAAGGTTTTATGTAGAATATATTGTCTGCATAGTTTATAGCAATTGTCAGCTTCCTTTAGTCCCTCTGTATTTATCCCCTGCCCTTTAAAGTTGATTTGTATAGTGATAAATCACTGCAGAGGAGGGGAGGAGAAAGAATGAAATTAGATTCTTTTAGGAAACCTCTAGTATTTCTTAAACTTTGTTTGCCCCCCCCCCCTTTCAGAACCCTCTTTCAATTTTTAAAATTAAGGAGGACCCCAAAAGAGCTTTGGTTTGTATGGCTGATATTTATTGAGGTTTACCATACTTAAAAAATTAAAATTGATACATTAACTGCTGCTACCACTTCTCCTATTGTTTTGATGGGATTTTAATATAGTATTATTTTTCAACATAGGCTGTCAAGTGGTTCTGATTTTGAGGAGTCCTTAAAGGGTTTAAGTGGGGAGGCTACCCCACTAAGAGTGCTCCATCAATGGAGGCTTTTAAGAATAGACTAGACAGCCACTTGTCTGAAATATTATAGGGTCTCCTATTTGAGAAGGGGGTTGGACTAGAAGACTTACAAGATTCTTTCCACCTCTATGTTGATTGATTGTTGGTTGATTGATTGATTGTATCTTTTGATTTATGATCTATAACTTATCACTTTTTGTTTGTATGTAGAGTGAGAGCTTATGCACCAGAGACAAACTCCTTGGGTATCCAATCACAGTTGGCCAATAAAGAATTCTATTCTATAAATAAGAAAAACACATTTGTTTGGAGGAATAAATTGGTGAACTAAAGGTGGCTCAGTCCCTTCTAACTCTGCTAGTCTTGTTATTCTACTATATGTTAAGGAACACTTTTTTCTTACCAGTCTTCAGCAAGGGCTATCTCAACTTTCCTCTCTTTCAAAATGCCACTTAGAGTGACTGAGAATTGCCCATGAAAATAGCCTACACCTAGAACTGGGGGGTTAGGATGGAAAGGTGTTTTGCATACTGAGGAAAAGACAGAGCTTGTCACAATCTACAACTACATCTTATGTGTATTTCACCAACTGTTACAAGTTGAAAATTACTTCTTGCAAAAAGCTTCCAACATGTGCATTATGAAAAGTAATGCACACTTTCTGGAGATATGCCAAGATACCTGCAATTAAATGATTCATAAAGCTTCTTTCTGCTGCCAACATCTAAGGTGGCAGAAGCAGCCAGACTTGAAAGGTGCTAAATTGGAGGATTAATAAAACTCTCTCTGTGTGTGTGTGTGTGTGCGTGCGTGTGTGTATCTATATATCCCTATCTCTATCCCCATCTATTGATTGATCGATTGATCGATCGATCTATCTATCGATCTATTGATCTATCTATCTACCAATATCACACTCACTCACACACACACACACACACATATTGCACTGAAGCCAGAAGCACTGATGTGCTTCCAGGTTGAAAATATTAGCTGGTAACATCACCATTGCCCTGGGGATGCCCAGTTGGGGGGCTCCTTTCATGTCCTCAGCAGGAGCTAGAGTGAAAAAGGGGAGTTCAACCTTTCCCTGTGATAGTCTTGGGTCTCGAACATGGACTTGTTAATCTCCTCCTCAGTATTCCAATCACTCAAGCCACCGTGCTCCTAGTGAATATTTAAATAGATACTCTACAGTGGTCCAATTTCTTTCACAGTTGTGTCTTCTCCGTATGATTTCTATAGGGAATCTAGGAAAATATTTTTTTATGGTAAAACACATTGTTTTCTTGAAAAAAAGCAAACATTGTTTTCTTGAAAAAAAAGAAAAAAAACTGTGACAGGAAGATCAGGAAAGATTATTTCTAATTCTTTGAAGCTCCAATGCTCTTTAGAGATCTAGAACAGCAGCATATATAAAGTATGTAGCTAAGAGGATGGATGGTCTTCATGGAAGAAGACAACTTCATTTGGTGACCATCTACAAACATTGTACTAGAAGGACTTTGTTTCTTAGCAGGCTGACAGTGTATGTTGAATAATGGACACCTTTGGATGAATTGTCTATGGAGATTTTCAGTCATCAAGGGCATGGTTGTCCCAAAAGTGCTTTTTTGAAAGCCAGCTGAACTTTCTGTCAGATTCACGTATCTGCCATTCTTCAATGGAAGAAAGTGTGCGGGGGGGGGGGGGGGGGGGAGTTGGTACAAGTAATCCTTTTTGGTGTAACCTTAATACCTTAAGTCTTGTATTGAATCTGTATAACTTGCACATGATATACAACTGGAAACTACAGAGGTGGAGCCCAGATACCTGGAAACTTGCCACCTCTTGGAGAGATAGCAAGAGGAGAAGGGGCCATAAAAATTCCAGCTTTGAAAGAAATTTCCTGGGAAACTTTTCTAAACTACATTCCCAGAAAAGGGGGGGAGGGGGGATTAACATGTTGCTTCTTTGTATTGACTAAATCCACATCAGAATAAGGGAAGGGGTTCGAACTCCCTTTACCTATGCTGTATGCCTGGTGGCATATTAGACCCTGCTTTGACTACCGGTAGTACCTGGATAATTTCATTTTCACAATAAAGAGTTCTTTTTGAAATAACCAGTTTTCATAAGTTCATTCTTATCATTTGAAGGGGAGAGAGTCTGGGCCTTACACTTTCTTTGTTTTTCCTGGAAGATATTTTGCTTTTTTAGTTCAGACCAAATGGTGGAGGATAAAGGGTTCATACTAGTGGTGGGATTCTATTTTTATTTTTTTTACTACCGGTTCTGTGGGCGTGGCTTGGTGGGCCTGGCAGGGGAAGGATACTGTAAAATCTCCAGTCACAGGTGGGATTTGCCGGTTCTCCAAACTACTCTAAATTTCCGCTACCGGTTCTCCAGAATCACCTCTGCTTCATACTGCCTTATTCATATGACTGCAAGGAATATAAATCCTTCCATCTTCCACCATTCATCAGAACTGAAGAAGTTTCTTGGATGAGAAATGAAACATTTTGGATGAATCGACTTTTCAGATATACTGCTGATCCCAAAAACTTTAATCAGATGCTTTGAAGATTTCACTCCCAGTCAAATAACCCTTTTTGGGGGGGAGGGGAGAGATGAGAAAAGATCTCTCAGGAATACAATAGATTTTCATGCTTCCCTTCGTTCCTCTCGTAAGTGCAAATAGATGTTATTTTTAACCTACAAAAATAAAATCTTGTGGCACTTTTCCTAAACAGTCACCTTTCAAATTTTCAAAAGAATTCCATTAGCAGATATAAGAAATTACACAGTAGCATAAATAGGATCGTATGGCAGGTGACAATCCATAAATGCCAAGGAAATGTGAAACCCATTTTTGACAAAGTTCATCCTTCATCATTGTATCAGGTTTTAGAGATTCCTTCTCGGCCTGATTAGAAACCTATTCTATATTTGCTATTCTGAAAGTAGATGTTAAGCATTTATTATATGTATTAAAAGAACCACAACCATAATTTCGGCTGCTGGGTGGCAGACATGCAAACTAGTTATTACCTATGGTGAAAGAATTGCTACCTTTAGCAACAGAAACAGAATAGTAAGGTATTTGTTATGTTGGTATTTGGAATGATTTTTTTTCAGCAACAACACTTAATTAAAAAAAAAAAAGCCAATATTATTTCAAAGCTCATTGGTGTCATATAGATAAAAGGTAAGGGCTTGATTATGAAAATTAGGCTTAAAGTTTCACTTCTGTGAATGGGGGTGAATGGGAAATAATTTGAATTGTTTAAAAGTAAATCCAGTCAGTTCCTATCCTTCCATCCACCCACCATCCAGTGATAACTGTTAACGTCCTCCTCTTTAAAGGAAAAACAACAACAGTCCAGTTGCCTTTTGAAAAAGCCTATCTGGGACAACTATTTGAGACCTGGATGATTGAGGAACTCCGTAGACAAATACCTAGATAATTTTTCGGCTTGAACCAAATATCAAACTTAATAGACTGCAGAAGATAATTATAAATTATTATCATAATTTTCCTCAGGACTTAGCTTCTTCCTCTTCAAAGCAAACCCACACACAGCAACAGAGGCAACTAGCCATATGAAAAAACAAACAAAAAATGGAGACACATTAGAATGTTCTCGCTTGAATGAAGAATCTATAGATATACTCTAGTACAGGGGTCACCAACCTTTTTGACCTCAGGGACCACCAAACTCATAATTTTAAATTCCAGGGACCACTAATATGAAGTTTTACTGATGGTGGCTTGCTGATGTTGGTGGGAGACAGAGAGATCTGATCTAACCTCTCTCTCTCCCTCTCTCTCTCTCTCATACACAAAGACACAAACACACAGAGGCAGGGGTGGGATTCAAATTTCTTAACTGGTTCTTGGGCATGGCCTAATTTGTGAGTGTGGCTTGCTGGGCATGTGACTGGCTGGCTATGGCTTGTATGTAAATATTATAAATATTTATCTAAATATTGAACTTTTTATAAAAAAAGAGCAACTTTTACTCAAAACCAGGCAAAGCAAGCAGGCAGTTGCTCACAGAATCACTGATTCACTTAGAGATCTATGTTTCGGCCATTAGCTATCTGAGTCTTTCACATAAAATTTGCTAGCAAGCAAACTCACAACATTAACTCACAACACACCATGTATATAAATATTGATTTTTTTACTTAAAAAAGAGCAACTTTTACCCAAAAGGAAGCAAAGCAGGCAGGCAGATTGAGTTGCTCACTGAATCACAGATTTACTTAGAGATTTGTTTTCTGCCATCGGCTAGCTGAGTCTGCACTGCTTCAGTCCTAAGGAAGGTTTGGCTCTGCTTAACCATAGCTGAAGATTTAAAGATTAGCTAGAAAGCAAGAAATCCAATGATTTCCTGCTTTCTAACTAATCTAAATCTCCTGGCACAGCAGAACAGATAATGGTCGAAAAAAGGAAAAATAACAACTTAGCAGACAAGTTTGCCAGGTAAGGAGTGAGTGGGCGGGGAGGATTCCCAGGGCCCATGTGGGTGGTGCAGCCTTGTGTTCCTGCGCAGCCTGGATGGTCCTCACTTAATGTGGAAGTGGTCCTCACTTAATGACCAGGTGCTCACTTAATGGCCAGTTGCTTAGCATGTGCTTTTTGACAGTTTCAAAGGCCTGGGGAACCCTGGAGAGGGCAAGGCAAGGCGCGGGCAGATACAGGGAGGGCTGCAGAGGGCTGGGCGAGACCAACTCAACATCATTTCTTTGCCCTAATGACTAAGTATTAAAAAAAATATACCAAAACAAAAGGTAGTTTATTATGTCATGTCTTTAATGCTTAAATAATAAAAAGGTACACAAAACTATATTGTTACAGCATTTTAAAATATTAATCAAAAACTATTACATAACAAAACTTTACAAAAAACAATAAAACTTATTTAAAGTACTCCCAAATTTCTTTTCTATTATCATCCCAAGTTACAGTTTTCTTGTGTTTAACACAAGCATCATCAGCTGTGTGATGATGTGTCCGTAACCACTTCTTTATTATAGGAACAGGGTCCCATTCTTGCACAGGTAAGCCAATTAGACTGATGGTCAGGAGGTTTGTACTATTGGAAACTGTAAGGCGACTTCTGCCTTCTGAACATATTATGTTCATCTGCAAGAAGCCCCTTTCTGCCTCTGCTGAACTGACTGCAATTTTTCTTTGGTCAAAATTTTAGATCTTCTGCAATACTTGTAACCTAATTTTTTTCTGGGAAACGTCCAATCCACATATTTTTCCTAAAAATTATTGTACTGCTGCAGTGTCCAGCAGTCAGGAAGGTTCCCTTCAATATCTGATTCAGCTCTTCCAGTACCTGATGATGTGCTGGTTCCTTCCTCTGGTCGTGGTGTGGATGATGTGCTGGCTCCGCTTTCTTCGATGGGTGATGTGCTGGCTCTTTCCTCTGGTCGTGGTGTGGATGGTTTTTTTTACTTTGGAGCCACAGATAGGGGCGGGGGCCCGGGCAGCAAAGGAAGTGGCAGCCGGGGGAGAATGAGGAAGGGATTTTTGTGCGTGTGCAGTAATAAAAATCAGTTTTTGGCCCATAGAAGCGGTGGAGAGGGGCGGGTCCAAGCAGGGGTTAGTTTTAACAGTTCTTAGAACTACCAGTGATGTTAACAACCGGTTCTATAGAACTGATGCGAACCGGTAGAAACCCACCCCTGGATATAGGATATCTGCCATGAGCAGGGTATTGGACTGGAAGACAGCCAAGGTTTTTTTTTTCCAATCCTATTATACTATCTTCTATGTTGGAGTGAATATTTATTTTTTTCCCTTAGAACAATTATGTCTTGTGGCTTCTGTCCATGGTACTAAAAGATTGTTTTTAAAATATATATTCTGGGATCTTTATTCTGTCTGTGTTTGTCCAACTCTAGTCTTACCTTTCATTCCTTCTGACAGGTCTTCATTTCTCAGTCTGACAGTTCAGCAGTAATTTTCACAGGTAGGAAAAGGTAAAGGCCCTGGTAAAGGTCCCTCAGATCTCTCCCCCCCCCCACTTTATTTTGGGAGTTATTGTGCAACTCTACAAATCCTTGTTCTTATTGAGTATTAATTGCATTGCAGTGAGATGGTCAGCAAATTATTTAAATTCATACATACTTACACAAATATACACATAAACAAAAATCAAAGGAATAGAACTATGATTAATGATTGGTATTACCAAGGTTGAAAATAGCACCCTTGTATTTTCTATAAGTTAAGAAGTATATAAAGGAAATTATTCCATTTAATTTTCTAAACAAAATTGTAAGTAGTATGCTTGGCAGGATTTTTTTTTAAAAGCTCATTTTTGTTTAATGTGCTTAATTCCATTTGGATTGAATTTATGATTGTATGAGCGGTCTTTATGCTTAACTTTAAATATTGTCCATTACTTTGTATCATTTGTTGTTTTGTCTTTAATTTTAATTTAATATTATTTGGTTTGTCAATTGCTTACAAGGTAATAGGTATAAGTAAAAACATAGTTATGAATACATGGATACATGTAAGAGGAATAAAAGAAACAATAGGACAGGGACGGTAGGTATGTTGGTGCGTTTATGCACGCCACCTACAGACCACTTAGGAAATGGGTGAGGTCAATAGTAGACAGTCTAAGGTTAAAGTTTTTGGGGTTTGGGGAAGAATCCACAGAGTCAGGTAAAGTGTTCCAGACATTGTTGCTGAAGTCATATTTCCCACAATCAGTTTTGGTGCGATTAACCTTGAGTTTGTATCTATTGTGTGCTCTTGTATTGTTATGGTTGAAGCTGAAGTATTCATTGACAGGTAGGACATTGCAATGTATGATTTTATATACTATACTTAGATCGGACTGAAGGTGGCGTAGTTCTAGGTTTTCTAGGTCTAGAGTTTCAAGCCTGGTGGCATAAGGTATTCTGCAACGAGTAGAGGAGTGGAGAACTCTTCTTGTGAAATATTTCTGGACTTTCTCAACTGTGTTAATATCAGATACGTAATGTGGTTCCAGACTGATGAGCTGTATTTGAATAGCAAATGTTTTGTATGCTCTGGTTAATAGTGTAATATTACCAGAGAAAAAGCTACGTAAGATTAGGTTAACAACTCTTAATGTCTTTTTGGCTATGTAGTTACAGTGAGCTCTAGCACTTAGATCATTAGAGATGAGTACTCCAAGATCCCTGACAGAGTTTAAATCATCAACAAGGTCTTGACTATTCAGCCTGTATTTTATTTTCTGGTTTGTTTGTTTTTTTGCCATGATGTAAGACAGAGCATTTATTTGTTGAGATTTGAAGTTGCCATTTGTTTGACCATTCTGATACATAGTCAAGGTCTTTTTGAAGGGTAGCAGTATTGACTGTGGTATTAAATAGCTTTACTTCATCAGCGAAGAGGACGCAGTTGCTCTTGGTATGATCACAGAGATCATTTATGTAGAGTATGAAAAGAGTTGGTCCTAGGATACTGCCTTGGGGGACACCACTGCTGACAGGTACAGAACTTGATAGGATGCTCCCAATTTTGGCCATTTGTTGTCTGTTTGATAGGAATGTTTCTATCCAGTTATACAGGTGTCCAGAGGTACCATAAGGTTTTAGTTTTAGGAGTAGTTTGTTGTGTACCACTGAATCAAAGGCTTTACAGAAGTCTATGTAGATTGCGTCTATTGCTTTGCCCTGATCGAGTTGTGTAGTCCATATGTTTTTGCAGTATAAGTGTTGCAGATTACAGGATAGTTTTTTTCTGAAACCAAATTGTTTATTAAAGAGTAGGTTGTTTGTCTCTAAGTGGAGGATAATGGATTGGTTAATAATTGATTCCATGACTTTACAGGTGACGCAGAATAAAGAGATTGGTCTTTAATTTTCAACTAGGCTGGGGTCTCCCTTTTTGAAGATGGGGATAACTGTGGCTTGTGACCATAGTTTTGGCAAGGAGCTGGTCCTGAAAGATTTGTCAAAGATTATGCTTAGAGGTTTGGCTATGGCAGTGGATAGCTTTTTTAAGAAGTAGGCACAAACTCCATCCAGTCCAATAGATAAAGATGTTTTTAGATTGCGTAGTGCTTTTTCAACATTGTCTTCTGTAAAATTGATATGTATTAGATCATTGTAGTTGTCTGTCGTTCGACTAGGAAATACTGGGCATGATCCATTGCTGTTTACAAATACTGAGCCAAAGAATGTGTTAAAGAGATTGGCTTTAATGGTGTCATCATTGCAGTCTTTACCATTAGGTCCTTTCAGGGGTGGGATAGACCTTGAGTCTTTTAGTTTGTTGTCTTCTTACAGGTTTCTCAAGTATTTTCTCCTCCTGATTTAAATGTCCCTGTATCCTGCAGGTTACATAATGATAAAAGTCATAGGGGGAAAATCATATAATTGCAAATGCAACTTCTAGCTACCTGATTGACCCAAGTCAGGTCAATCACATAGCTAGTTCCTCACAAGTGTGTATGTCAACAGCATGGTACAATCTCATATAAAACTGAACGTGGTGAACTAAATCAATTTTAATATTTTGTTGCTATTTTCAGATAGGAATGTGTGTCTTGTGTATGGATGCCACCATATGTATGATTGTCTTCTAGAGCCTTATCTCCTCCTTTCACAAGTTTTCCATGTGGGCTGATGGGGCTAATAGATCATTGGAACAAAGCTATTCCATTTTGGCAACTGGTTTAGCATGTTATGAGAACTTTAAAAAGATCTTAGTAAATCATGATGAATAGAAAGCACAACTTAAAACAATATCCAGACATAACCACCATAAGCCTCAATTCAATTCACTTCAGTTGATTGCGGTCATAAAACCAGTAATGTAAGCCCTCAAATTTCAGGACACAGAACTGATTGGACAACAGGAAAAATCAATGCTTAAACTCAATTCCATATTTGAGTGAGTGATTTCTTCTTGATTAGATGATAGCATCAAGTCCTGCGATGTACTATTCTCAGTCTTTCAATATCTGCACTCTAATAGACAGATCTCACTAATAAAGGAAACCACTTTAGCACTTGGCAGTTTGTTAGGCTGCATAAATCTGATTTCCTGGCAAATCTAGTAGTAGTAGTAGTAGTAGTAGTAGTAGTAGTAGTAGTAGTAGTAGTAGTAATAACCAGGTCAGCAGAAGTGGGAGCATCTGCATGTGTGCGGTGATATACTTTATGTAAGCCCTATTTCGGAAATCCGGAAACTCAGTCAACAAACACATTTACTCACAGTTTTGGTGAAAAGTAGTTTATTGTGGATTGTTTCCTTCCAGTGAGCAAACAACAGCAATCCTGAGCAAAGCCAGCGCTGAGAGTGAACGCCTCTCAGTGCCTTTTATGCCCCATCCCCGTCTCATTCCCAAACTAACATCTACCTAACTAACTAACCCCACACGCCGCCACCCCGCAATCCTAATCACAACTATATCCGACGGCCAGAACCCTCCTAACTCCGAAGTGCTGACTCATAAGCCAAAGAAAAGGAAACCACAATAAGAAGAGTTCCCCTCCTCATCTCTCGAACGCAATACAATCCTTATGCCCTGCAATTAAAGATAATTTGGCAGGAACTTGCAATGGATCCACATTGTTACGCGCTGTAACTGGAACAGCTAACATTCCCGTGTTGTTTCAGCGAGGGGAACAGCTAGTCAGATAGGAGGCACAGATTCGGAGACTCATCCACCACTCCCTATTAGGTGGCTGGCAATGTGTCGGGCACAATCAGTGAAGCCCGACACTTTATAGCTTCAGAAAAATGCCAGATACAAATTAATTCAGATTATTCTTCCCTCTCCACCTCCTCCTGGCACTTTTTCTGTTCCTTTTGAGGGACAATGATAAATGCATGTCAGTTAACCAGCAATCACGTGAACACCCTACCCTAATACGGCAACTGTATTATTCCATGTTGTGTGTTCTATTAATAGTAAGGTAATGTGTGTGTGTGAGGTAAATGCAATGTGAGCCAAGGAGGTGAATATCGAAGAGTAGGACTGAGAAGCCAGGAAAATAGTTGGAAAAGGTGAGAATCAAAATCTACAAGGAACGAAGAATCAGAGACAAACCCTGACATAGCGATGTTCTTCCAGGATTTATCCTTAGCAACTGGTGCTCTAGAGATGAACAGTTGCAAATGTAAGCAGATCCAGTCTGGATATTAATGGCTCCATGTAGTTTGATTCATTTAAGCCAGGGATCTTCAAATTTGACAGCTCTAAGACTTGTGGACTTCAACTCCCAGAATTCCCCCTCCAGTCATGTTAGCTCAGGAATTCTGGGAGTTGAAGTCTACAATTCCTTTGACTTAAGCTATGGTTAGACTCACAGTAAATGTGGAAACCTCTTCTCTTTCTGATTCTGAAAAGAGAGAAGAGGGGTATCCAGGAAGTTCTTTTTGGAAGAAGAACATCAAAAGGGGATATTATAAGATTATATATCATGATATCATTAAATCAGGTGGTACAGAGGCCTAAGGGTAGAGCTCTCACTTAACAATCAGGAGGCTGTGAGTTCAATCCTAGGTACACTGGTACTCTAGGCACACTGAGGATATATCTGCTGAATAAAATTTCGCATTGGTGACAGAAAGGGAATCCAGCCAGTAAACATTCAGCTCCATTCAGTTGCCCAGAGTCCACACCCAAAAGAGATTATGGGGTTGTTAAAAGAGGATGATGATGATGATGAGATAATTAAATCCAAGGTGTATCTATGAAAACACATCTATGTCAACTGAATAAATATGTTTTTGGTCTTTTTAGTTGCCAGCAGAAAGTGAGTGGGGAAAGTAGGGAATTCCTTAAATGCTTCAGATAATTGCTTTGACAGCCAATGTTGTTGGCGCACAAGATTATTACTGGAGAGCGTGATTGATAACTCTTCGCTATGGATGTGTCCCATTGGAGAATATACATTCAGGGGATGGTGAGGAAGACCAGGGTCAAGGGTGAAATGAATGATGTGTCTTAGTGTCAATTATTGCATCCAGGTAACATCGACATGGTCACTCCTAATAAATCTTTTTTTTTATTGAGAGATGCGGTTAGAGACTTATGATTTGAATGGGGGTGTATTGTCAAAGCCCTGACAACCTAGCTTTGACCCTGTCTCCGTATTCAAGATCCAACAGAATGTCACATGCATCTTTGTTTTTCTCCCATCTAACTGGAGGTCAGGGTTTTAAACACAGAATAGACTGGCAAGTATTATTTTTAGAACTCTGGAGGAAAACAAGATATGACTTTAATGTAATTATCCTTTACCATGTATGTGATTTCTATCCCAGGATGATCAAGTGATACAGGCAGTCTTCAACCCCTTTTTTTAGTGACTGTTCCAGAAAAAAAAAAAGATTTATGATTGGTTTTCACGCTTATGACTATTGCAACATCCCTCCAGTCACGTGATTACAATTTGAGCAATTGGCAACTGACAACTCTATTTATGACAGTTGCACTGTCCTGGAGTAATTTCATCACCATTATCAACCTTCCCATTAACTTCCAACAAGCCAAGCCAATGGGGGAAGCCAGATTTGCTAAACAAATATATGATTCACTTAACAACAGCAGGAATTTACTTAAGAACTGTTGCAGAAAAGGTCATAAAGTGGAACACAGCACTTAACTACTGCTTTGCTTAGCAATTGAAATTTTGGGCTCCATTGTTGTCATGTATCAAAGTATTATTCAGGATAATCAAGGGTTCCGATGACAACTAAGAGAAATAAAATCAAGCAGGCATAATAATAACTAAAATGCATAAACAGATGTTAAAGCAGAAATTAAAGGCCTGACTGAAGATGTGGCTCTTCATTTCTTTTGTAACAGGGGAGTGAATGAAGGGCAAATGCAATATTCTAAGCTGTAGATGTCATTATCTGACATTAACACAGAAAAAAGTTCACACTTCCTTAATCCTCTCATACTGCGTCTACCCTTCAAGTGGTCCTTTCCATCAGATTGTGATGACTGGACTTGCATTATATGTCAATAAGGAACTTCATTGTTGTATTTTGTGGCAGTTGATGTTTTGATCAACACTAGAGTAAATTGTAGGAACATATAAAAATATATAAATATTATATATATTAAGTCTATAAAAATTGCCAACTTTATACATGAACTTCACATGATGATTGTGACATGTTTTATACTGCTAACGTAATGGAGGATGAAGAGCCATGGTGGAGCAGTGGTTAGAATGCAGAATTACAGGCTAACTCTGCCCACAGCCAGCAATTCAATCTTGACTGGTTCAAGGTTGACTAAGCTTTCCATCCTTCCAGTCAGTAAAATGAGGCCCCAGATTGTCAGTAACAGGCTGACTCTGTAAACTGCTTATAGAGGGCTGTAAAGCACTAGGAAATGGTATAGAAGTTTAAGTGCTATTGCTATGAATGCTGTGTTTTTTGATTGGGAATGGGGCATTGACAAAAGTGATTACTTTCTAGCAAATTTGCCTAATAAGAATGCAGTTGTGAGTAATAATACATTGGTATGATGCTGCATACAGATTAATTGCACAGACCATCTCTATTAAAAAAAATATTTACTATCCTGTCTTAAAAAGAGAAGCAGCAGAAGAACGAACAAATTAAATCTGCCTCTGCAGTATAGGAGAATAATTCTAGCTCGCTTACCCAGGAATGGGTGTTTGAAAGATACACGACCCCAGTTTAAGCAAACTTTATTGAATTCAATTCATACCTAATTTTAGAGAGATGGATTTCCTGTGCCACAGAAATAAAGACATGTCTTCTGCACATCCCAAAACATCCCCCTTTCATTTGTCCTCTGTAGGAGATGCCTCATTCTCAACCTTCCAGGAGAATGGAAGTGCGAAAACCTACAGATAAAAAAAAAACAGGGTTGGAATCGGGACTTCATAAAACATCTGTTACCAATTCCTCAACTCAAATGAAACTGAGGCACCCGGAGATCATTTGGGAGTTTTGCCAATGTTTTCTCTCCCCGCGCAGGTGTTGAAGCTGCCTGCCTGGGAGCCAATTAATGATAACAAATGCTGGCAAGTCCGTTGCATAATCCACCAGTCTGTACAATTTGCAGAAGATTATTTCAAGTATACTTATAGCCCTGTGTGTTAATTGTTGCCTTTATCCCCGGCCTTTATTTCGTCATGTTTTTCCCTGCTAGAGATAATCAACACAAATGCTTTGGAATTTTAATCACATTCTTTAGCCATCTTTCTTTGCACAGCGGCACGACAGAGGGAAGATGCTTCCCCATTTCTTCCCCTGGAACAGCCTCTGCCATCAACCAACTTTTACTTGCAAATGTTGGAAATTAAATATTAACATGTAGGGGCCTGGTTGAGGTTTTATGATTAAGACTTAATGGTTTGATATTAAATGACACTGTATACCATAAAGGAATTGGTTAAATACAGATAGTGCTCGACCTGGGACCACAACTGAGTCCAATATTTCTGTCGCTAAGCAAAACAATTGTTAAGTGAATTTTGTCCCATTTTATGACCTAGCTTGCCCCAGTTCTTAAGTGAATCACTTCAGTTGTTAAGTTACTAACATGGTTGTTAAGTGAATCTGGCTTCCCTATTGATATTGTTTCTCAGGAGGTCGCAAAAGGGGATCACGTAACCCCAGGACATTGCAAGCGTCATAAAAATGAGTCAGTTGACAAAAATCTGAATTTTGATCATGTGACCATGGGGAGGCTGCGACGGTCATTAAGTGTGAAAAACAAGGCATAAGTCACTTTTTTCAGTGCCGTTGTAACTTTGAACATTCACTGAACGAATTGTTGCTGTAAGTCGAATGTTATTTTGTGCTCTTCCTTTTTGGTCCTCTATAACAGGGGTTGCCAACCTTTAGGACCTCAGGGACCACCAAACTCATAATTTTAATCCCGCAGACCAAGGACCCTGGGAAAATCCCAAAGAAAGTCTGCAGGAAAATTCCCCACCTCGTTTTCCTACCGAGCAATCATTCTTTGGGATCGCAGGATACCGTCTCCAGCTTCGTTCTCAGGGGGAGAGAGAGAGACTTTTGGCTTCATGCAAGGAAAGCAGCAGAAGCAGCAGCAGTCTTTCTTTCTCTCCCCAAAACTTTGCCAGAAATGAGTCTTTGTGAGACTTGTTGCACCGGTGCAGCCTCTTGGAGCAGGATGCCTTGCAGGGTCCCAAAGACTCATTTCTGGCAGAGTTTGGAGGACAAAAAGAAAGTCTTTTGCTGCTTTCCTTGTGTGCAGCCAAAAGCAGAAGAAGAAAGAAGCAGCCCAGTGGTCAGGCGAGGTGCATGGGGCAAGTGAGGCAAGTTCCCCCACTCCACCCTTTCCCCCCTTCCCTCACTACCTTATGTTGTTTGCAATGCAAGTGATGCAAGCCTTGTGTTCCCACGGACCATGTGGGCGGCGCATCCTTGTGTTCCTGCGCAGCCTGGATTAATTGCTTTGGGGAATGCTTTGGGGGGTGCTTTGGGGGTAACATTTCTCTGCGGACCATCAAAATTTTCTTGTGGACCACCAGTGGTCCCTGGCCCACTGGTTGGCAACCACTGCTCTATAAAGTGAGATATATTTTTATTTTGATCAGAAATGTAGAGAGACCTTTACATATTATTGACAATGGGAAGATGGTTATTTCCTTGGTACAATACGTGGACTTTCCCTTACCTAAAAAACATATATTTCCACTGACTTCATATGCAAAGAGAGGGGGAAAAACATGTATTTACTGTTCCCATGTTTGATCAACACTACAGATTGTTCATAAGGAAGAAATATCACAGCCCTTTGTGGTTTCAACAGTGGGACTAAGGACAGCAGAACAATTTATTTTCAATGAGCATGCACAAAGTAAGATTTATGAGTTTTGCTACTCAGATGACATTACCCACGTAGTTGCCGAGCTGCAACAAATTAAAGGGATTCGTGAATACTAAGGGGTGTGTTTTTGTAATGAGGGAGAAGAGACAGAGGCAATAAGATGATAATTAAGGTAACAACTTGTGAAAAATTAAAGTATTTCTGTCTTTCATTTTTTGAATCTCCAAGCATAAACTTTGTAGTTGTTAATTTAATTGCTGATGTTCTTCGTATCCCTGAAGAATATTAAGGATTAATCATCTGATTCATTTCAACAAGAGATAAGGCCTAAGTGAATTGAAATTTTACCAATTTAACCCTGTCTGCTTCCTAATAAGACATGATTAACATTTTTTCAATTAACAACACATAATTATTACAGAGTCCTTGCTTGTATATATTCCATCTTCTCAGGGTGCTTAGATGATTTCTTCATTTTTAAAATATCTACAGAACTATTAAAAGAGCAATGTTTTTTTTTCATTCTACCTAAGAAAGGCTCAAATAAAATTAGTTGGTTTCTTTCTGTTGGAAAGATTACAGTGTATTGTGTCATCTGTTTTCCTAACTTCCGTACAATTTGTACTGACTTTATTTTGATTATTATTTTTTCAATATAGGAGTGGTTCTTTTGGGAATAGAAGACATTCACCTTTTGCATTGTTCTCACAGGCCCACATCCATGTGCAAGCAATAGTCTTGTTTTTGACCAATGGATTAAAAAAGTATTGGTACCCAAAGGAAAAACTTACAGGTAAAAATGATTATGGCATAGAAGTCTTATTCAAGAAAGCCATGGTGCTTGCCTTGTTTTCTTTTTTTAACTTACAATTAAGAATGTTGAACTCATATACAAAACAGACAAAGTTAAGTGAAAATCATAAATGATAATTAAAGCACATTCCTCCAAAATATTGGAAGCTGAGTAAGCATTATATAAGTATGTCATCAGGTCAGGATCTCAAAAAGAACTGTAGATGATGTCAGAAATCATGAAAGTCAAGAAAAACCTTCTTTTTGTCTTCTAATTCCAAATATCTAGCTCTTTGTTTTATTATTCTGATTTAACAGAATAACAGAGTTGGAAGGGACTTCAAAGTTCATCTAGTCCAGCTCAAGCAGGAGACCCTGTACCATTCCAGTCAAATGGCTGTCCAGTCTTTTCTTTAATAATCACCAGTGAGAACAATTAATTTCTCATTGTTAGGAAATTAAGATTTGTGAACTTCAACTCCCAGAATCCCCAAGCTAAAATAACTGGAGGAGGAATTCTGGGAGTTGAAGCCCATAAGTTTTAAAGCTGTCAAGTTTGAAGGCCCCTGTTCTAAGAGTTCTCCTTTTGGTCCCTCCTGTGCCTAATGTTGAAGTAGAACTTCAACATTAGTGTGGTTGCCCTCTAGAAATTGTTTGTAATCCATAGATGTATTAAAAAATGACAGATGAATAAAAGATGAAAATAAAAAATAAAAACTCAGCTGAAAAGTAAAAATAGTATCTTAGCTGAGAGTTAAAAAAAAAAAGAAATATCAGCTTGTAGTTAGTGTTAAAGAATTTAGGGCATTATTTTCTATGTCTTGTATAGTTTCTAGTCATACATGAAATCAAAAGTTGGCATCGGTAGAATGGCATCTAAGGGATCATCTGGTCTTGTCAACAGGATACTGCCTGTCTTGCTGACAAGTAATTTGGCCTCTAATAACAAGTTAATACAGAATAACAGAGATGGAAGGGATCTTGTAGGTCATCTAGTCCAACCCCCTGTTCAAGCAGGAGACCCTATACAATTTCTGACAATTGGCTGTCCAGTCTCTTCTTCAAAGCTTCCAGTGCTGGCTCATATTTAATAGATTGTCCCCTAGGACTCCATGATCCCTCTCATAATTATTGCTATTAAGCCAGATTTCACCTAATCTGTATGTGTACTTTTTTTCCTTGCCTAAATGTGTTAATCCCTATTCTCGCAATATCTTGGCCCATGGAAGCCTTTTGTAAAATTTCTTCCATCCTCCATGAGATCCCAGTTAATAATTAGCCTCCTCAAAGTCGTCAGCTAGACCAGGAGACTTCTAAAATCTCTTTAAAATGTTAGATGAATAAAATAGAGTCAAGTCGAGTAGAATAGAGCTTGAAGGGACTTTGGAAGTTTTCTAGTTCAAGCAGGAGAACCTATACCATTTCAGACAAGTGACTATCCAGAGTCTTAAAAATCTCCAGTGATGGAGCGCCCACGATTTCTGAATGCAAGCTGTTCCACTGGTTAACTGTTAGGAAGTTTCTCCTTAATTCCAGGTTGTTTCTCTCTCTGATCAGTTTCCATCTATTGTTTCTTGTCTTGCCCTCTGGTGCTTTGGAGAATAATTTGACTGCCTCTTCCTTGGGGCAGCATCTCAAATACTGGAATATTGCTATCATGGCTTCCCTAATTCTTCTTTTCTTTAGTCTAGCCAAGCCCAAATCCTACAACCGTTCTTCATATTTTAGTCTCCAGGCCTTTGATCCTCTTAGTTGCTCTTCTCACATAGGCAGTCCTCAATTTATGACTATGATTGAGCCCAAAATTTCAGTTGCTAAGCAAGGCAATTAGTAAGTTTTGCCCCATTTTATTACCATTTTTTTGGCCGGATTTGTTAAGTGAATCATGCGGTCATTAAGCAAATTCAACTTCCCCCATTGACTTTGCTTATTGGAAGCTGCCTGAGAAGGTTACAAATGGTGATTGCATGAACCTGGGACACTGCAACCGTCCTAAATACATACCAATTACTAAGTAACCAGATTTTGCTCCCATGACTGTAGAGATGCTGCAATGGTCATAAGCGTGAAAAATGGTCATGTCACTTTTTTCACTGCCATTATAACTTTGAATGGTCACTAAATGAACATACATTGTCCTCCTTCAATAATGAAATTGACGTTTTTAACATGGCACATATTAGATGCAACAACTTTTCGTCTTTAAAAAGCCATCATTAAACTTTTTTTTCTTTTTCCTGCTTGACTCAAGAGGAAGAAAATAAATGTTGCTTCAGATGCTGATGGAGACCCACCTTGTGGACCTCAGCAGCCTTCTGATGCACGGGAGAAGGCCTTGGCTCCACGAACTGAAAAGCGAGGTTGTAAAACTTACTATGAGAATTATGCTCAGCAACAGGCCTGCAGCTATAATTAGCAATAGCTAGTAGTCTGGATGTATCCATATTGTGCTTGTAAGCATTAAGTAGAGAGATCTTTTTAGGAAACAAAAGGCTTTAGAAGCAGCCCTTTCCTTAACTTTTTCCTCCAACTTGTATCTCCTATGTGTGTGTGTTCTGCTCCAAGGAGTTACCTTTAATTGAGCAAACTCCCAGGCTAACAACTCCATTGAGTTCACAGCTGTTTCTTTTTTGCTCTTTTCATTCAGCTTTTCAAGTGCCCTGCCTTTTCTTCCCTAACCCAAACTGCTCCTTACTAACCCCTCTTTCTCCCACACCCCCCTCATTTCCTCCTTCATGAGATCCATGACACCCAATCCCCCCCTCTCTGCATGCTTTTTGAAAGCTTTTGAGGCCACCTGGCAACGGGATGGGAAAAATTGCAACGATCAACTCACTGCGGCCAACACACCACAGGATAATTGAACAATTCAATTGGATTATTTAAAATAAAAATAATAATATTTTTTTTTCATTCACCATTCATTTTGTTCCTCCTTTTGCATTCTTTCTTCAACAATTCTATTCCACCCTTTCTTTGATATTAGTGTAATTCTAGTCTGGCGGCGAGTGTTCTGCGGCGAGTTGATTGTGGTGAGTTGGTTGTGGTGCGTTGGCTGTGACGACTTGTCATAGGCCCCCTGGCAATGGGGCTTAGCATCTTTTATTTGCATTTCTTCCTCCAAAACTGTTGCTCTGGTCAGGCAATTAAAAAAAAAAAAAAGATCTGCATCAAATAATGAATTAATGCCCAAAGAATTGGAGAACATACCATGTGATATTTGTCATGCAATAGAAATTTGTGCTTTCCATTCAACGTTACACAATTCTACAGCGTCCATAATTTCTTAGCTAAATAACAAGTCAATTCCAAGGCACCCGAAGGCCAGACAAGGAGTAATGGATGGAAACTGATCAAGGAGACATTCAACCTGGGAATAAGGAGGAATTTCCTGACAGTGAGAACAATCAAGCAATGGAACAGAAGTTGCCTTCAGAAGTTGCAGGAGTTTCATCACTGGAGGCTTTCAAGAAGAGACTGGACTGCCATCTGTCAGAAATGATGTAGGGTCTCTTGCTTGGGTGGGGGGTTGGACTAGATGACCTACAAGGTCCCTTCCAACTCTGTTAATCTATGCAAAAGGAACACTGAAAAGGAGTCAGCTATGTATACATGACTTTATGTTTTTGATTTAACATTGTTCAGGGCTAGCGGTAATTTGGAAAGTTTTTCTTTTTCTTTTTTAATGTTAGATGCTAGGCTATTATCTAAATGGCTTCCCAGTTGTCTTAGTTATGTAACATACAGAGGATCCCATCCCCGTAGAATAACCCAGTAGCAGGTAACTGGAAAGGCTCATTAATGGTTGTTTATGATAATTGACAAGAAAGCAAAACACACAAAAAACCTTCAGATTGGTTTAATGGGCTGCGGATCTAATGGGCTGCCTTAATGGTCAGGAGAAATGTGTCATTTGCTGGCTGGCAGATGTAAAACCAAAAGGAGATAAAAAGCAAAGGAAAGAGGGCAAGGCTTTTCAAGTATTGTGGCTTAATTCCCACAAGCTTAGAATTGGATGCTTCTTTCTCAAACTCTTTTTTTTTTATTTTGAAATCTTTGATCCTCTCATCCTTTCAAGCTGCTTTTTAAATTGATAATAACTTTCATCACAAACACAATGGAAATGCATCATTAGGGGATGGTTTGCGTCAGAAGATCTGTAAACATGGAAGCATTCTGCAACAAATCTGCACACAAAATCTGTCTATTTTTTTTCTTTCTCTTTTTGGACAATGTGTTTGTTGTGGGTGGTTATAGACAGGTTGCTTAGATTATAAACACAAATAATGTGGCTGTATGCCACAAAGGTTATTATCAGAGAAAAGGCTCAGTTTCTATGAGGCTTTAGTTTCTAACGGAGAAACAGTTTCTCTGTTCAGATAGTAAGTGGATAGCGAGGACAAAAAAAAAACTTTTAATATTGTTGCTGGTGACAAGATGAGGAAAAGATGAGAAAGAAGGAACAGCGAGAAGGTTCAAAGGAGCCAGTATCTACCAAAAAGCAACTACTGCATTACATTCAATATTTGTTTTGTTTTTCAGTCTCTTGTTTTCAAGACTTCTCCTAGAATTCAAGGTGTGTTTAAGACACTGGGCTTGTCAGCTGAAAAGCTAGCAGCCCAAATACAGCTAGATAAATAGGTACCAGTTTGGTAGGAAGGTAACAGTGCTCCATGATGTCATGCTGGCCACACAATTGCAGAAATGTCTTCAGACAGTGCCGGCTCAATGGTCTTTGAAACGGAGATGAGTGTCGCCCTTTCGGTCAGCAATGACAAGCAGTCCCAAAGGTGCTTTTTAGGGAGGCAACTGGACTTCCTTGTTTTTTTTTTCTTTTTGAAGACATTTCGCTTCTCATCCAAGAAGCTTCTTCAGTTCTGACAGGATAGTGGGGAATGGAAGGATTTATATTCTTCACAGAGAGCTAGTCCTTTTAGAAGGTTGTTGAGGTCACTTGGAGATTTATCTGTGTCCTGGTTCCTGTAATCTGAATTTTTTCCTCTGGAAATCCATTCCTACTCCCACACCATTCAAAGGGTGTTCATCCCAAATTCTGTAGTTAAAAGTCTGTACAGATTCTTAGTCATCCAGGTCGTGATTGTCCCTTAAAAAAGCACCTTTGGGACAACCATAACTTGGGTGACTGAGAATCTCTACAGACAATGATAAGCAGAGTAAAATCTGCAGGGCATCCTTTGCTTTACCTCCTTTACCTACTGAGGTATCATAGAATCATAAGACTGGGAGGAACTTGGGAGACCTTCTGATCGAGCTCCCTACCCAAAGATACCATGTTGGAAAAATGGATGCCCAATCTTTTCTTGAACACTACCAGTGATGGAGCAGCCACAACTTTGGGAAGCAAACTGTTCCATTGATTAATTATTCTCACCATGAGGAAATTCTTCCTTAGTTTTAGGCTGGGTTTATCTTTAAGTAGTTTCCATTCATAGTCAGCACCTCAGGAAATCAAGTCGACTCCCTCTTCTCTCTGATAGCCCCTCAACTATTTAGAAGGCCGCTATCATGAGCTGTAATGGCACAGTGGTTAGGGCGCAGCACTGCAGGCTACTTCTGCTGCCTGCTGGCTGCCTGCAATTTAGCAGTTTGAATCTCACCAAGCTGAAGGTTGACTCAGCCTTCTATCCTTCCGAAGTCAATAAAATGAGGACCCAGATTGTTGTGGGCAATGTGCTGACTCTGAAAACTGCTTAGAGAGGGATGTAAAAGCACTGTGAAGTGGTATATAAGTCTAAGTGCTATTGCTATGTCACCCCTAATCCTTTGTTAGACTAGAATATTTATTTATTTATTAATTATTATATTTATATACCGCCCTTCTCCCGGAGGACTCAGGGTGGTGCACAGGCAACCATAAAACTCTGTTACAATTTACAAAAGTTAAAAATAAATTAAATATTTTTTTGTCTAAAATTATACCCTCCCCCAATAAGTTATTAAAAACCCAAATCTTAAAATCCCGATTAAAACGCAAATACTAAATTAAAAATCCCATTCCAGCCTAGGCCGGCCTGCTCAAAGAGCCAGGTTTTTAATGCACGTCTGAAAGCTCTCAGGTCCATATTATTGCGTATTTCTGGAGGCAGACCATTCCAGAGGGCGGGGGTCCCCACAGAGAAGGCCCTACTCCTAGGGGCCGCCAGATGACACATAGAAGCCGACGGCACCCGAAGAAGGCCCTCCCTATGGGAACGCACAGGTCGGTGGGAGATTACCGGCAGAACACGGTCCTGCAGATAACCTGGTCCAATGCCATGGATCGCTTTAAAGGTCAAAACCAGAACCTTAAATATATCTAGCTCTCTCAACCATTCATCATATGGTTTAGTCTCCATATTTCTTATCATGTCTGTTGTTGTTCTCTGCACTACAAGTTCCTTCTGGGCTGTTCATATACCTTTGAACATTTCATCTTTGTTCTTTGGCAATCCCTATGTTGTTCTCATTAGCATCGCCATCTAGAAAGTGCATCTCTATTTTATTCTGGTATTATGGACCTTTTATCTTACGTGCAACTTGTATCTCCTTGGAGTAGCATTTTATTATTATTACTATTGACCCAACTCCACAATATACTGAGGTCATAGCATTCCTGCTATCTTTGGCTTCTAACAGCTAATTGGGCCCTTGTGCCCTTGATATTCAATATTATATCTGAACATTTGTGGCAGAGAATTGCACAACTAGTCGCCGGTGCTTTTGGGTTCATCAGTACTAATGAACTACTTTGTCAAAGACCATCCCTTTTGCTAAAGCTGGACACATAACAGCTAACTGTTATTTAACTCTATTAAATATCACCAGCCACACTAACTCTTCTGCACCTCCCCATAAGGAAGCAAGGAAAGCAAAGTTAGGTAACCTAAATTGCAAAGTTCAGAATCATTAGAACATTTTAAAAAATTCCAGAGAGACTTGTATCAAAATATTAATGGGTTTGCTAGCATTTTGTGGAATATTGGAAGGCCAGGTATTAAGTGAAAAAGAGGAAGCTCAGCTAGGGCCTTGTTATGCCTCACCCACTATGTGTTACTATTAATGTTCTCATCACTCCTTATCACCCATCCCCTCCCACTTGTGACTGTAGGACTGTAACTTTGTCACTTGCATCCTTACGATTTATATTGACTGTTTTCTAGTATGATTTGATTGCTTATTGTACCCTATGACTATCATTAAGTGTTGTACCTTATGATTCTTGATGATTCTTCATCTTTTCTTTTATGTATACTGAGATTTTTTGCACCAAGACAAATTCCTTGTGTGTCCAATCACACTTGGCCAATAAAGAATTCTATTCTATTCTATCTATTCTATTTATTTGATTTGATTTGTCAATCGCTTACAAGATAATAGGTACAGTATAAGTGTAAACATGAGTAAGAATACAGGAAATAGGTGTGAATAAATGGGGATAAGAGAACAGGGATGGTAGTCACAATGGTGCACTTATGCACTCCCCTTACAGATCTCTTAGGAATGGGGTGAGGTCAATAGTGGATAGTTTAAGAGTAAAGGAGTATGGGTTTGAGCAGGTGACAACAGAATCAGGTAGTGAGTTCCAGACATTGACCACTCTGTTGCTGAAGTTGTACTTTCTGCAATCGAGTTTAGAGTGGTTTACATTGGGTTTGTATCTGTTGTGTGCTCTTGTATTGTTGCAGTTAAAGCTGAAGTAGTCATTGACTGGTAGGACATTGTTGCAGATAATTTTGTGTACTACACTTAAGTCCAACCGTAGGCAGCATAGTTCAAGGTTGTCCAAACCCAAAATGTCAAGCCTGGTGATGTAGGGTATTCTATTACGAGCAGAGGAGTGTAGTACTCTTCTCATGAAATTCTCAGCCATCCAGGTCATGATTGTACTAAAGTTGTTGCTTTTTTTCAAAAGGCAACTGGACCTTCTTTATTTTTCCTTGAAGACATTTCATTTCTCATCTAAGAAGCTTCTTCAGTTCTGGAGTTTTCAAGGAAAAAATAAAGTCCAACATGCAGCTATTAAGTGAATCAGGCACCGGTACAATAACATCTTCACACCTGCAGATTGGTGGAATCCACATTGGACTGTTGGGAGGGGTTTCTAATTTCCTATATCCTGGTTGTATGCCCTGCTTTGAATTCTGATTTGCTTTTACCCCTTTTCAATAAAAGGGTTCCTTTTGAAATACAAAGTTTTCAAAAATCTATACTTGTTTTGAAGTGGGGGGAGAAGCTGATCCTTACATCATCTCTAGAAAGCAGAACTCCAAGGCAGGTAGATTCCTCAAGATACATACATAATATTGGCACAACTGGTGAAAAGCAACTCTGAAAGTCCCTGTGGTTTTCACCTGATTAAAAATGAAAGTTTTCCATTTCCCCCAAGTCATCAGAGTCCAATAGAGATGCTGGCTCTGATTGCTTGGTTACTCCACTCATCCTCTCCCCAGCCACCTGTTGGAATGTCCTTGGTTCCCACAGGAAAACCTTTTTGTTTTGACTGCAAACCCTAGCTAACTATTCCTCCCTCCCTGTTGCCTCTTCTGCCTTGTGGCAACCCTGAAGCCACAAAGATGGCATTATTCAGGTTCACTTCAGAGTTGACATGCTGCTTGGATGAGCAGCGATATGTTGCAAATCCACAAAAAAAATGTGTAGTCATGATTCAACGTTTACACAATTCTTCCTGGATGATTGTGAATCTTCATCCCTCCCAATGTCTTGTTTTTAAGAGAAGATAACAGAATAACAGAGTTAGAAGGGTACTTGGAGGTCATTTAATCCAACCCGCTGTTCAAGGGGGAGATCCTATATCATTACAGACAAGTGGCTGTCCAGTCTCTTCTTAAAAGCATCCACCACCCACAATCTCTGAAGGCAAGCCATTCTGATGATCAATTGTTCTCAGTGTTAGAAAGTTTATCCTTAGTTCTCTCCTTGATTAGTTTCCATCCATTGTCTCTTGTCTTGTCTTCAGGTGCTTTGGTAAATAAATTGGCCCTTTCTTCCTTGTGGCAACCATTCAAGTATTGGAAGACTGCTCTCATGTCATCCCTGGTCCTCCTTTTCATTCAATTAAGTTCTGATCTACAGATTTCCCCACTCAATCCAGAATTGGCCATCTTTTATCTATTCCTCTATGTTCTCTTCAAAGGCTATTAGAATGAAGAGAGCTCATAGACTAAGTTTGTATATTGCTCATTCAAATATAATTTGCTTGATTATAATTTAGTGTGATGTGGGACTCCAGGCAGTATGAGTTGTAAAGCACAGTTTATAGCTAGTGTGTTGTGTCGATCTAGATAATTGTGATTTATTTCATGGAAAGGTATTCATCCATCCATGGCTTTAATATGGTATGCATATCAGATTGTAATGGTAACCAGCCAGTCTTCTGAATAACCAGTAGCTCCATAAGGGACAAATAATAATATTGTTGATTATAGTATATTATAGTTTGTTTGTTTTAATGACAGAATAAGATTTTACCTTGGAACTCATAAAAAGGGATTTGTATCACTCTACAAAGTATACATTTTTCAACTCCAGAAAGCCTCATTAAAGATATTTGTCTTCTGCAATTGCTATTAGAATTTTTATAGCTCAGTTTAGGCTCTGAAATAAATGACTGGTTGTAATAGTAGGATATATTGACAAATTTTGTTTTGATTTCCCCTTTGTTCTACATTGCTGAGTTGGTAAAATAAATGTGAATTAGAGACCAGGATGAAACAAGCTTACAAACCATCATTTATAGCATTTTAGTGGGTCTAAAAGTAGCAAGTAACGTTGCTGATTTATTCTGACAGATAGCAGGTAATTTAAATGTTATCTTTTCATCACAAAACAAAGCTACGTGTGAATTTATTCAGTCAATAATACCTGCAAATAATAAAAAAGATAGTATAAAAGTTGGCCATCTTTGGAAATATAAATTGGAGGTGTGGAGTTTAGAGTAAGGCACGTCTGATGCCCTTTTCTGCTTTATAAGTTGCAATGTAATTCAGTGCAAATAAAGTTGGCTGAATCAATTTCTTTCTTGCCTGCACCCATTCATACACATTTGCCCAAACCCAATAATTTCCTTCTCCACATTAATCTGTGCATATTGAATGGATAGATTTGCATTAAACATACATTGACAACATTGTTTTATTTATGTCTGCTCTGAAAATGTGAAAATTTATCTGCATATTCCTTTTCTTCCCCCAAAACCCTTTTCATCTTTTGAGCCTTGCAAAGCATTTGCAAAGTGTGAAAGCCCAAGATCACCATATTTTGAGCTTCGTAGGAGAATCGAGATTTATCTGCTATCTTGGAAATTCCCAAAGATCAAAATCCTTCTGTATCCCACTTGGGGTGTGTGGAGTGGGAGTCAAAATTGTGGCAGATGCACAGATCCTGATGCTGCTATCTCAGCGCCACACAAACAGAATGAAAATGTCCTCTTCAAACTCTTTGCTTGCCCTGCTGGATGAAGAATTCCCAAATCGAGAGCTAAATGAGAAGGCTCGGAAGTGAGAACCGAATGCGTCTTTTTGTTTTCTCACCACAAAAATTACAATTTAGCAACAACTTTTAAAGGGATGTTGGAAGAAATATCCTTCTAGGGTTCAGTTCCGAGTGGGGAAGAAGGACACTGGAAACATGGTGATTGCTTGGAAAGATGGTGGACAGGATCACATGCCTTGGGGGAAGGAAAAAAAAAGAGCAGAAATGCTGAGAATCCCTGGGTTTTATGTCCTCTGTTGGGATTTGAATTTGAGCTTGTATTCTGACTAGTTGTCAGACTCCCATGGGGCCATGCAGGGGCAACTCTGTAGGCTGTCCTGAGTCCCAGGCTTGGTTGAGCCTTGCTGGATGATGATGTAATGAAAGGGCTTTGGGCAATTCCTATTATGGCTCTGCCTGAAGGTGGCAGATCTTTGTTATATAGAATAGACTGACCCAGACCTTGGCCCATTAGCAAAGGTGGGGCAGGGGCTGAATTTTTGCCTCTCTGAGTTTCTACTTCTTTTTTAGGGGAAATATTCTGCCTTTTTAGTATATCCTAAAATATTTCATTTCTCTAGGAGAGGGGTGGGTACTAACCTCCAACAGGGATATTTGGGGACTCGTTGTCTGATGCTTTGGTGTTTGTGGATTGTCATCTTGGGATTTCAGTTTCAGAAACTTTCCTAATAGATAGTCCTTGACTTGCAACAGTTCACTTAATAACCATTCAAAGTTACAATGGTGCTGAAAAAAAGTGGCTTAGGACTATTTTTCACATTTATGGTCATTGCAGCGTCTCCATGGTCACATGATTAAAATTTGGACGAGTGGCAGCTGACTTGTTCAGAGTATTGCAGTATAAATTCAGCACCAGAAAAATAAACACAGATGCTGAGCTTCATTGAACTTCTTTATAAACATATAAAGTAAATGTTACAATACCAGTTGTAGATTTCTCCAACATGGAACAAACTCAAACAGAAGCAGACAGGTTCAGAACAGAACAGCAAATCAGCTTCAGCTCAGAAACAAACATCAGTTTCACTTTAGTTCAGCAGGCAACCCAGACACACAGCAGAGGAGAGAAGCAGTTTCACTTTCAATGGACAGACTCGGAACTCAACATATTTGGCTTCAGAGCTGCAGAGCTTAATATAGAGCCACACCTAGGCTACTTCTAGTTTCAGTTTCCAAACAGTCCTCACTGGCTTAGTTGCTATGCCTATTCATTGGCTGACCTTGTTACCATGCTTTATTCCAGTTCATGAATATACTCTGACATAGCTCATATTTATGATGGTTGCGGTGTCTTGATCCCCTTTTGAAAAGTCAATGGGGAAATCAAGATTCACTTAACAACCGTGTCACTAATTTAACGACTGCAGTGATTCACTTAAGAACTATGGCAAGGAAGGTCATTCATTTAACAAATGTCTCACTTAGCAACGGAAATTTTGGGTTCAATTGTGGTTGTAAGTTGAGGACTACCTGTATTGTTGCAAATATATTTGGGTCTGGAAATGTTTGTGAAATAGTAATTTTAATAATAATCTTGATCTTTCTCAGAACTAGCGAAGTACAAACTAATTATTTTTCCTTTTAAGTCCAGAATTGTATCATTTGTCCAAAATGGTATAGGATCTCCAGCCAGGGATAGAGGATTGAATAGAAAACCTCCAAGTTCCCTTCCAACCCTATTATTCCAGAATGTTCTTTTTTCCCAATTCAGAATCTTCTGAGAAAGCCTTAAAAGTCTGAGTTTTGTGCTTAACATGTGTTTTTTTTTCCTCAAACATTTTTAATCATTTCCTATTTTTCTCTCCTTGCACACAAGGTACAGCTGTGTGAAAAAGTCCCACATGCTTTACAGTTTACAGTTTATGACATTTTTTGGATAGACCATTGATTTTATGATATTTTATGCTAACTGCTATGCAAACATTGTTATATTTAAATAAATACTGGTGGTTTTTAAGTGAAGAGCATAAGCTTTTTGCAATTTGGTGCTGTTTGGATGGGGATTGTGAATTTTCTTGCATGCTTGCAATGCTTGCTTACAATGACTATGAAAACAGATTAACTGATGTATACCCAGTGGCATACACGTTGCAATTACTAAGGCCAATGAATCTTCAATTCAGAAGTAGAGAATTATCTCATGGTCAGGGCTTATCCTGCTAATGTTGGATTTGTGCCTCAAATCAGCAAGATCATTAATATATCACTGGATTATTTTGTATGTCTTTTGTGGCTATATCCTTAGCACTTGGAATTCCTGTGTTGTAATAATAATCATCATCATCACCATCATTTTTAACCACCCCATAATCCCTTGTGTCTGGGCAACTGAGTCTGAGCAACTGAATAGAGCTAGCAGTGTGTTTCACTGGCCGGATGCCCTTCCTGTTGCCAATACAAAGTTTTGTTCAGCAGTTACGTTTTCATTGTGCCCAGAGAGAGAAATACCTGCCTCTACTTAGGATTGAACTCACGGCCTCCTGATTGTGAGATGAGAGCCCCAACCTCTAAGCCATCATACCACTCCAATTCCTGTGTTGTAATATGAGTTAAATAGCAATGGTCAACAATGGATGGACAATCCTTCATGTTATTTGCAATATTAGATTGTTGATGCTTGCTCATAGACATTTTAATTAGGATCCTGCCCCCATACAAAAAAGATGTAAGAAGTGTATGGACATTTTTTAAGAAGTTTGAACAACCTGACAATCGCTTGGAAAAAGTATCTTTATGATACTTCTTAGCTGAAAAAAAATCTACTAATTATCTCAGTCCCGAGGGACTCTGAACTGTACACATTGGCAAACATGTTGATTATTAATTTTGATGTTATATCATGGTGTCAATATTGCTACATGGCTATGTGCAACTTTTCTTTTAATTGGATACATTATAATAAAATTGTATAAATATAAGTCTCGTTCCAATATATTTTTCCCTAATTCAATCAATTAAAATGTGAGAGATTAAAAAAAAGAATTTGAACACTCTCTGTGGACCTATCTATCTTTATCCTGATCACGACAATCTTGTGGCAGTTGCATTTGCAAATCTTCATTGACTTGATCATTGCATGAGTACAATTGATGCTTTCTTCTGATCACGGACCTGCTAAATAATAGATTTCAGGCTGTATTTGTTTCCTTCCTCATGTATACTGAATAACAAAATAAAAGAGTTGGAAGGGACCTTGGAGATCTTCTAGCCCAACCCTCTGCTCAAGCAGGAGATCCTATACCATTCCAGACAAGTGGCTGTCCAGTCTCTTCTTAAAAGCTTCCTGTGATGGAGAACCATAACTTCTGAAGACAAGTAGTTCCACTGGTTCATTAGTTACAGATACAGATTAACAGAGTTAGAAGAGACCTTGTAGATCATCTAGTCCAACTCTCTGCCCAAGCAGGAGACCTTACACCATTTCTGACAGATGTCAATTCAATCTCTTTCTTGAAAACCTCCAGTGGTGAAGCTCCCACAACTTCTGAAGGCAACTTCTCTTCCATTGGTTGATTGTTCTCACTGTCAGGAAATTTCTCCTTAATTCTAGGTTGCTTTCTCCTTGATTAGTTTGCATCCATTGCTTCTTTTCTGGCCTTCTGATGCTTTGGAAAATAGTTTGGCACCTTCTTCTTTGTGACAGCTTCTCAAATATTAGAACATCACTATTATGTTGCTCCTAAAATCCTTCTTTTTGCTAGACTATACATACCCAATCCATACAACCATTTTTCATATGTTTTAGCCTCCAGCCCCATAATCATCTTTGTTGCTCTTTTCTTCACTCTTTCCAGAGTCTCAACATCTTTTTCATCATAAGTGTGATGTATAATATTGCTCATCAATGAATGAAACTATTCATTTGCTAAAGAAGCATGTTAAGTATAAACATTATAAAAGTACATCTTCTGCATGTACTGTATTTCTTTTCTATTAAAAAAAACCAGCTTTTTTTCCCAAACTGGATGTATATATGAATACATACACCATAGCACACTTGCTTGCTGGACAAATAGAATGGCTTGGTTTTATTTTTTCAAAGAGTTTATTCTTTGATTAAAATAGTTGTATCTGCTTTTCTGCTCCAGATGGCTCCCTTGAAGCAAAACAGAATAAAAAGGCAAAGCTAATAAATCAGGAAAATGTTTAACAAAACCAGAAGTAACTGAGCGGCTTCCTTCAAATCTTTGGACTATAACTCTCAGAATTTCTGACAATTTTCCAAGCTGGCAGAGTTTAAATCTTGATAGAAATGGGTGGGGGGGTTATGGCAAAGGAGGAAATAAGTGGCCTTTTTCCACCAATGTGTAGCAGCCTTGTTCCATTTCAATGTTTGTATTGTAGAGGGGAATATGTCTCGTGTAGTTGTAGCAATGTTATAATTTTCCACATCAAGATACTGTGCACGGTCTTTCTTCAATCAGGACTCCATAAAACCTCCCATGTCTTTCGGTGGAGGCCAGTGGTCCAAAGAGAACTCTAGGAAAAAAAAAAAACTTTCTGACAAATATATTTGTTACTTAAGGAACTTCAGATACAGATTAACTGATTTGGAAGGCACCTTGTAGGTCATCTAGTCCAAACCCAGGCCCAAGCAGACCCTACACCATTTCTGACAGATGGCAATCCAGTCTCTTCTTGAAAGCCTCCAGTGATGAAGTTCCCACAACTTCTGAAGGCAACTTTTGTTCCATTGGTTGATAGTTCTCACTCTCAGAAAATTTCTCCTTATTTCTAGGTTGAATCTCTCTCTGGTCAGTCTCTATCCATTATTCCTTGTCTGGATTTCAGGTGATTTGGAAAAGTAACTTGACCCCCTCCTCTCTGTGGCAGCCCCTCAAATATTGGAACACTGCTATCATGTCTCTCTCTCTTTAAAAGGAAACGTCACTCAAAGCAGTTTGTCCATGCTAAGTGCTAACCATCTCTTGAATGAGCAATGCTCCATTTTTTTTGCTTTGTTTTATCCTCTCTGCTAGAAGGTAGATCTTTACAAGTTCCCTCACAGGACAGACCTTCCCCCTGCACCTTTGCAGAGTCCCTTCTACATGGCATGGCAAGTTAACTTAATTACACCTCCATTAATACCTTGTTACACCAGCTCAAAAGAAAGCCCACATGCCTATTCTTAGCTGGCAGTTCTCTAGGTATTTCTAGAAGGGTAGCCAAATTTATTATAGTTATTATCACTATTTAATGCTCTGCTGTATCGCAATTTTTGGAACCTCAATATTTTTACGTGTACAGCTGGGCTAATTTCTGGGTATTACTTTTTTTTTTTTTAACTTTTTCAGATTACTTCACAGAAATAAAGAGACCTAGAATTGACATCGTTCTGAAATACTATAGAGTTGAACATTTTAAAAACATATGTCCTAATATAAAACGTGGGAATTTGCCACAATTTCTGCAGCTTAATTCTGGGTTTTACTTGCTTGCACAATAGGCATTCCAAAATTCCCCATCTGGCTATATTTATTTTCTCTCTCTCTTTTTTTTTTTTTGCATTCAACATTTTATTAATATGAAATACAAAAAAGAAAAAAAAAATAGGAAAATAAGGGAGGAAAAAGGGAAAGCAAAAAAGAAAAAGTGTTCACTTCCAAATCCTTTTGGTGCAGTACAATCGGATAATAACATCAAGCCTCGACTTTTTTACTTTTACATAATAATCCAAACTAGCCATTTCTATAACAACAAACCTGTCTAATCGGCAACACCCAAAATCAAAGCTTCATTTTTTTTTCCCTGCCTCAAACACAAAGTCCAGTATTGGTTTCCAAGCAGGAACAAAAATAATTGTATTTTTTTTTTCTTTAATCAGAGCAGTCAATTTGGCCATACTTGCTAACTCGGTTAACTTTTGCACCCATTCGTCCATGGTGGGAATCAAAATATCCTTCCATTTTTGTGCATAAAGTAATCAACATATATAACATCGAAGTAGCTTTCTCCCCTTCCCTGTTTGGATGTATTTTAAGTGTCTTGGTATCTCCCAGCCCAAGCCAACATCGTCAAGAGTTATCCTTGCTAGAGATTGGGACATTAAAACCCACCCATTTGAAGTATAGTAGGTTTGAAAGATTTTCATAAGTGGAGCTCTGTTCCTAACTAGAAGATCTCCATGATGTTAAGATAATGAAGATTTAATAGATGTAAATAGGCTCTAAGCCAAGATGAACTGATGAACTGATGAGTCAGCTGCCGCTTTAAGAATCTGTCTATATAAGAGAGGCCATGTGAGGGTGTCTCTCTCCTTGTGTTCCATCTCCATTGTAGTTCTCTATGTAGAGTTGAAGATTGATTGCTTGCCTAGTATTTGCCTGGTGTATGTATGTACAGTATATAGTAGTCTTGTACATAAACCACTGTTAAAAAACAAAGCCTCTGTAGATTTTCCAAGTGTTTTATTAGGTAAGTTATTCAGAACTGATAAGTGAATTGAAACAAATGATTTATGTATTTATTTTTTACAGGGCTTTTTAAAAAAACAAAAAACCAAAACCCTGTGTTACCTAATGGACTATATGACATTTTCATTTGTTGTTACTGCAGTTAAATCAAAACTTACCAAAATTGACAGAATTGTCCATCCACTTTGAATACTGGTCTCTTAAAATTGGGGATCAATCATTTTTACAATTAACATCACTTTCAGTGTTTCTGAATTCTTTTCCCTGCCACTGTGGTGGCTCAAAAGATAAATATATTTTCTGAACTAACAGATAGTGTATTTCTTAATTGCTTGTTCTTTAGATTGTATGGTACTAAGAAAAATGACAAGGGAGGTACAGGATGAAGACAGGGCCAGAAAGGAACTGATCAAGTTTTTTTTTTTAAAAAAAAAAAAGTTCTAGCTAGCCAAATGAATATTTTCTGGAATCTCCCTGCTAGACAGCAAATCAAAGTGTGCAACCTTGCATGTTCTCTTTAACCTTGGCTGTTTCTCCACTTGCATTTTGCCAGTTTTTGTTTTTCCAATATTGTCCAGCTCACTTGAATGTATAATCGAGTTAAATTTTTACTTATGGTCAATGACCAGATGCAGCTAACAATATTGCAAGGGGTCAGTGAGAAGGGAGTGGGTTAAAGATAGCTGGAGAATTTAAACTAACATAAGGTGAAACAAAAGGATTTTTAGAAGGAAAAGAAAAGAGGCAGTAAGGAGGGAGGGAGGGAGGGAGAAAGGAAAGAGAGAGAGAGAAGGAAGGAAGGAAGGAAGGAAGGAAAGAAAGAAAGAAAGAAAGAAAGAAAGAAAGAAAGAAAGAAAGAAAGAAAGAAAGAAAGAAAGAAAGAAAAAAGAAAGAAAGAAAGAAAGAAAGAAAGAAAGAAAGAAAGAAAGAAAAAGGAAGGAAGGAAAGAAAGAAAGAAAGAAAGAAAGAAAGAAAGAAAGAAAGAAAGAAAGAAAGAAAGAAAGAAAGAAAGAAAGAAAGAAAGAGGAAGGAAAGACAGGGTAATAAATGAATGGCCCTACTGTTGTTGTTGTTTAATTTCTACTCCTGTGTTCCTCCGATATTGTTCATCCTGGCTAGGATTCATGGAAATGTAGTACTAGTTGAGTTTATTGTTTAACCTTGGTGAAGGTTTGCTTTATTTTACCTTAATATCATGTGTAATCTCAGCCCTCGGGGTTTGTAAGTGACAGATCATAATGAAGCTTCCATCTGTGTGTGTTGTATCAATGTAGGCAATTTTAGAGTGTTCCGTCCGTATACTAGTTAGTCACAGCAAGCCTTAGTGTAATGTGTGAACCTTTCTGGAGAGCTCTAGGTTCTGTTCTTATAATAAAGACCTGATTTGGCATAATGGCTAATCAATAAAGTATTATCATAGGACAGCAGAGCAACCGTAGTTCAGGTGGAGTTTTGTACGCCACCAGAAGCATTGAAGAGGAAAATGCTACCTTCATTTGAATGGAGCAGCAGTTCCCTTAAATATCACATCTTGCAGTTTTCATTTTCTGTAGGATGGACAGAATGGGAGGAGTTCTATCATTTTGACTCTGTAGTCTTTCGATTCCCATCACTCTTTACTTCAGCTGAAAGGGCTGAAGAGCTGAAGAGTCACAAAGCCATTTCTAGAAGGGATCTTCATTTACATCTGACCATCCTTTCAGGAAAGAGCAAAGTGCGCCCACCAACCCACGCCCATAGGTGGTAAAAAAATTTGAAAACCCATCACTGACCCAGAGCATCCACAAAAATGATGAACACCACGTCTCTGCTAATAGCTCACCCCCCCGCCCCCCCGCAACCAGTGATGGACTCTACCAGTTTAGCCCAATTCTGCAGAGTCACAGTGGCGTTGAGCAGCAGAGACTGAACCGGTTCTCTCTGCCGCTCTGCTGTTGGGCCCACTTACCCGCCCGGGTTCTCATACTCAACTTTATCCTCTGAATTTGAAGTGCAATTGCTTTGCGCAACACAGAAGAGTGCCATGTGGCAGCTGCTTGAAAGCGACCCGGAGAATGCAGGCTTGCAGGAGGAGAGTTGGACCGCCTCTGTGCCTGCACAAAGTGTGCTTTTGGCACATGCACGCATGCAAAATGTGTGCATACGTGCAAAGCGCACCCACCAAGCCATGCCCACTGAGCTGGTGGTAAAAATCTTTGAATCCCACCACTGCCCCCAATCCTACTTGTAGATAAATGTATTAAAACCTGGTTTGTTTTCATTCCATCTGTCCCCCCCACCCCCCAAAAAAAATTAGGGAGGTAAAAAATCACCATTCCTTATGAAAACGTGTGCCTTTTTTAATTCCTGTTAAGAAAAAATGTGTGTTATAATTTAGTTTGAAAGTACCAAAGACATCTATAAAGTCTCCTTTTCTCAAAAACCTTGGAGAAACGTTAAAACGTTTGAAATGCGCAGAGTGTTAATTACATCCAAGGGAATAACCAAAAGAAATGCATTACTTTCTCTTGAATATCAATCAACACTAAATCCAAGTTTCAGGTAGCATTTTGAAAAGAAAAAAAAATTATATAAGTTCTCACCACTTTATCCGTATTAATGTTTTCTCCCTGGCCCCATTCTTTTTTTTCTTTCTTAGATATATGTATAAAAAGCAGGGTTCCCATGGTTAATGAAGGAGAGTGAGCGTGCATTATTTGAGAATTTGAATTCCAAAAAGAAAGGTAGATTGCTTTATTTTTTTTTTTTTTTTTTCCGGATTAGGCAGAGGAGAAACAGTTTTTTTCTAAATGAGCTAGGTGGCAGAGTTGACTAAGAAAATGGCACTTGGCACTTTCCCTTGGCAGCCCGAATTTTGAGTTATTTAAAGTGGCTTGCAAAGTTACTTTCTATTTTTGATGAGGTGGGAGGTACGTAGGGGGAGTGTAAGGAGAAGCAGCTCCTCCGGGCTACAGGCTTATGCAAACTTAACCAGCGATAAGCTCCTCTGAAAAGGTGAAGATTTGTTTCCACCCAGACGTTCTTAGCATTTTGCTAAGAATACTGTGTGTGCCAGGCAGATTAATACTTTTTTAAAAATCTCACGACTGAAAGCCCCTTTGTGGTGGGGGGAAAAGGAAAAGAGGCAAGATGTTTACTGGAATGAAAACATCTCAGGATTCCAATGGCTTATTTAAGGATTCTCATATATTGTTGGGGGCGGGGGGGACAGTAAGTAAATATTCTATAGAGGATACACAATGACTTACAACCATAATTGAGCTCAAAATTTATGTGGTTAAACGAGACTATTTGTTAAGGGAGCTTTTTGCCCCATTGTAGAATAGAATAGAGTAGAGTAGAGTAGAGTAGAGTAGAATAGAATAGAATAGAATAGAATAGAATAGAATAGAATAGAATAGAATAGAATAGAATAGAATAGAATAGAAGATGGAATAGAAGATGGAATAAAAGATGGAATAGAAGATGGAATAGAATAGAAGATGGAATGGAGTAGAATATGGAATCGAGTAGGGTAGGGTAGGGTAGAGTAGAACAGAACAGAACAAAACAGAATAGAATTCTTTATTGGCCAAGTGTGACTGGACACACAAGGAATTTGTCTTGGGGCAAATGCTCTCGGTGTACATAAAAGAAAAGATACATGCAGAGAATAATAAAAAATAAAGAAACCATTAGAGAGCATTTCACTGAGGCAGCCATCGGTGGAACCACCTTTTTGGTCACTGTTGTGACTTGTTACACTGTTACACTGTTGCACTTGTTACATTATACAACCAAGTTGTTAAGGGAATCTTGCTTCCTCATTGACTTTCCTTTGCAGATGTTCACAAAAGGGATATTGCAGCTGGGATATGAGTCGGTTGCCAAGTCTCTAAATGTTGATCACAGTGATGCTGCAATTGTTGTAAGTGTGAAAAATAATAATGTCACATTTCCCCCCCAATGCCGTTGTAACTTTGAACGGTCACTAAATGAACAATTGTAAGTCAAGGACTCCCTCTATTAGGAAAATGGATCTTCAGTGGATCTGTGAAATAGCCGTCATGTATTCAGCAAGCATCAGAAAGTTTACAGACTTTTCCTCTTCAACGTTCTCCTTTCCTGTTGCTTTCTGCTTGCATTTGATTGTGTCTTTTCTTTTTCTTTTTTGAAAGATCTCAGTTTTTGAGGGTATGTACGTGATTTAAAATGTGTAGTTTTATTGCAATGTCAGCTTTCCTTAGTGGCAAGCTGACTTACCTGCTGAAAAGAGGGCATCAGAGCAGAAAAGGCAGGATCAAAAAAATCCTAGAAAATGAAGCAGTTTCTTTCTATTAGAATCTGGGATGCTACCTTTGCCATCGACCTGCTTCATACATTTTTTATTTCAATCCTGTCTCTTATCTCCTATGCATATATTTCGCTCTTTGGACATTGTGGTGGACCCTCAGTTGTGAATTTTCATTGAATTTCGACATCAGATAAAATACACAGGGATTAATTGTTGTTGATAATTTAGGCCAGAGTTTGTCTTTTGAAATGAGGTTGAATGTTTATTGCAAGTAGTGCAAAACATAAACATAGGGAGGTGATTTAAAAAAAATAAAAATAAAGGTTAAATGCCTCTATACATATGATTTTTTCAGTTCCTAATTGTCTGGGGAGATTGAGATTGAGAAAGAGAGAGAAAGAGAGATGCTTATGCATATACTGTACATCATATACATATACATACATACGTACATATATTCTCTCCAAGTCCTAACCCCACTCCAGATTTAATATGCCACATGCATTTGCAGAAAGGAAGGAGGGAAACGGCAATAACACTATAAAAATTCATTCCATTTTCAGCTAGAAAATGCACAAATTCCATTCCGTTTGAAATGCATTCATTTAATGTTCTCTGGCAAGACCCGAACATCAAACCTGATTCTGTATACCTGCTGGATTAGATTAGAATTTGTTTGTATTCCATCTCCGAGGCCCAAAGTGCTCGGAAAATATATTGGTAGCACAGAAAGTGCAGATAGGAATAAAATAAAATAAAATTCAACCATTAGATGCTGAATGCTGACTTTGTCTGAATCAGGAATTTCTCTGCAGGGAAAGGAGAAAGGAAATTTAATTCAGTTGTTCTTGTTCTTGCTGTTTTTGGCCATTATACACTTTGGAAAAAATGGAGGAAGAAAGACAGGACTTTTCTCCCTTTGTATCTTTTGAGGGGCCAAATATGTCTCATTGACATTTTTTTCCCCACCCCAATCACCACAATAATGCCTGAATTTTATTTCCAGACCATGAATGTTATAAGATAGTTAGAATAATTTTCTTGTTCTCATTTTCTGATCCAGGCCACGAATTAACACAAGTGGCAGCTACTAGAAGTAGAGTTTATTCATTTAACCACATCCAGTGGTTGAAGGTATTATATACAATGTTCCCTCCACCCAAGAAGGAGAACCTATATAATTTCAGACAATCTCTTTCAAAAAAACCTCCAGTGATGAAACACCCACAACTTCTGAAGACAAGCCCTTCCACTGGTTGATTGTCATCAGCCAAAAAAGCCAACAAAATCCTATATTGCATTAACAGAGGGATACAATCAACATCAAGGGAGGTACTAATACCACTCTATAAAGCCTTAGTAAGGCCACACCTATAATGCTGCATCCAATTTTTCTTTTCACCACACAATAAAAAAGATGTTGAGACTCTAGAAAGAGTGCAGAGAAGAGCAACCAGGAGGATTATGGGATTGGAGGCTAAAACATACAATGAACAGTTGCAGGAACTGGGCATGGCTAGTCTAGTGAAGAGAAGGACCAGGGGAGACATGATAGCAGTCTTCCAATATCTGAGGGGCTGCCACAGAGACGAGGGGATCAAGCTATTTTATAAAGCACCCAAAGGCCAGACAAGGAATAATAAATGTAAACTGATCAAGGAGAGATTCAACCTGGAAATAAGGAGAAATTTCCTGACAGTGAGAACAATCAACCCATGGAACCGAAGTTGCCTTCGGAAGTTGTGGGAGCTTCATCACTGGAAGCTTTCGAGAAGAGACAGGACTGCCATTTGTGAGAAATGGTGTAGGGTATCCTGCTTGGGTGGGGGAGTTGACTAGATGACCTACAAGGTCCCTTCCAACTCTGTTAATCTATAAAATGGGTATGAGGTTGTGTGATCTGCATTTTGGAGATGCATTGCTTTTATAGTGAGACAATGCGTTATTAAAGTGATGAACTTATCTCAGGCAATCATGACCCACTTATTCTGAGTTTACTAATTTGGTTAACAGGACTATAAATAATAATTCAGCGTCTTGGTTTATAGTAAGCAGCAGTAGGCTATTATAATTTTCCCCGGCATCCCATATGGTAGATGATAAACTAACTAATAAAGCTGCCACACAGAGCAGAGGTCTGTTCTCTTTTGCTTTTATGATTATCCCCCTTTCGCTGTTGCTTAATTAATGGATCAGGTTCAACAATATTTTGCATCGGGGATTCGTCTTCGGTGTGATACATTTTGAAAGGAGAGGCAACCACGTTGTTGATACTATTGCTACTATTATTAGTATATTCGAACAGGGAAGCCTGCCAGGCAGCTATCTCGGGACCATGCCGTCAAACATTACAGGTAGTCCTTGAGCTATGACCACAATTAAGCCCAGAATTTCTGTTGTAAGCAAGACAGTTGTTAAGTGAGTTTTGCCCCCTTTTACCACCTTTTCTGCCACCATTGTTCATTGAATCACTGCAGTTGTTCAGTTAGTAACACGATGAAGTGAATCCTGCTTCCCCCTTGACTTTGCTGATCAGAAAATGGCAAAAGGTGATCACATAACCCTAAACACTGTGAGAATCATGGTTGTGAGCCAGTTGTCGAGCATCTTCTGAAGCTAAGGCATTCCACTGGTTGACCATTCTCAGAATAACAAACCAGAATGATAGCATTGGAAGGGATGCCAGAGGTTCTCCAATCCAACCCTCCACCCAAGAAAGAGAAGCTATACCATTTCAGACAAATGGCTGTCCAATCTCTTCTTTAAAACTTCCAGGGTTGGAGCATTCACAACATCTGGAGGCAAAGCTGTTCCACTGATCAATTGTTCTCACTGTCAGGAAATGTCTCCTTAGTTCTAGGTTGCTTCTCTCCTTGATGAGTTTCCACCCATTGCTTCTTGTCCTGTTCTCTGGTGCTTTGGAGAATAGCTTGACTCCCTCTTCTTTGTGGCAGTCTCTCAAATACTGGAACACTGCTTTCATGTCATCCCTAATTTTTCTTTTCTTTAGACTAGACATACCCAATTCCAGCAACCATTCTTTATATGTTTTAACTTTGAATGGTCATTAAATGAACTGTTGTAAGTAAACACTGCCTATATTTTCTGTGTTTTTTTAAAAAAATATATTATTGGTTATTTTCAATATTCATGAAGGTGAGCACATCTGACATTATGGAGATTTGGACTGTTGTTGTTGTTGTTGTTGTTAGTGTTATTATTGGTTAATCTTTAGTGAGATTCACAGCCTTTGGGGCTGGTTGGCAGCTCAACAGCTCGAGTCCTAACCAAGGACCGAGGAACTGTTCACGTAGCATTGGAGGATATAAGCTGTTCCAAGTAGGATGATTTTTTGTAGAATCAGGGTATTCAAGTTTGATAAATTCAGGATTTTCAAATAGTGAGGTAGTCCTTTAGGTATTGCTCCTATTATTACTGGTATTTGTATTTGTATTCATATTATGCCTTTTTAGGCATGGATGAATTTCAGGAAGCCCTCTTGAAAAGATTTCCAATATAAGGAACCTTTGTGAGCAAAATTAGTATTGTGGTTGCTATTGCATGGGCTCTTTAGGGAGCAGAGTGTATTTTTGTCACGTGCTTATGCTGTGAGCTGCTTTATTTTCTTCTCAAATTAAGCTGCTTCTGTTTGGTTTACTGGATACCACTATTCCTACCAAGAAGTGCCAAACTGGAGACTGCTTAATTATTCTAATTAGGGGCTTCCTGGAAGAGATGATGTAGTTCAGGCTTATTTTTATTATACAGTAATGAATGCAGGTGGGATCGTATCAGGCCTCTCACCTTTGTACATTCTGTTACAAAGAGTGCAAATCCACATTTCTTGTATTACTCAAGGATTCAAGAGGGTTTTCCATTGCATTCCTTCCACTCCAAATGTTGGGCTCTGTTTTTATTACTTGAACATAGAATATTAAACATTAGAATGATAGAGTTGGAGATCTCCTGGTCCAACCCTTGATCAAGCAAAAGACATTATATTCTTCAAATGCTGTATCATGGAATAGCAATAGCACTTAGACTTATATACCACTTTACAGTGCTTCACAGCCCTCTCTAAGTGATTTACAGAGTCAGCATATTGCCCCCAACAATATGAGTCCTCATTTTACTCACCTCAAAAAGATGGAAGGCTGAGTCAACCTTGAGCCAGTCAGGATTGAACTCCTGGCAGTGAGCAGTCAGTTAGCCTGAAAATACTGCATTCTAACTAATGCAAAGGAAGGAAGGAAGGAAGGAAGGAAGGGAGGGAGGGAGGGAGGGAGGGAGGGAGGGAGGGAGGGAGGGAGAGTGAAAAGGAAGAGCAATAGCAGTAGCACTTAGACTTATATATCACTTCTCAATGCTTTACAGTCCTCGCTAAGTCATTTACAGAGTCAACAAATTGTCCCAAACAGTTTGGGTTCTCATTTTACCCACCTCGGAAAAATGGAAGGCTTGGAGTCAAACTTGGAATAGAAATACATAGAGAAAACCTGGTAGGGGACCCAGTATCTTCAGATTTTTTTAAAAAATAATCTGTATAATGGGGGGGGAAATTGGATGGAATTTTTAAAATTAATATATGGAAAAGTAATATTGAGTTAGAAAAATATATCTGTTTCTCTATAGGTAAGGAATTGTCCTAATAGCCAAAGGGTTTTTTTGTGCATATTGAACAGATTGACATTACATGATACTCCCATTGATATGATGGAGCCTGCTGACAGAAATATCTCAAGAAAATAAATGGGTCCTGCATAATCACAGTTTGTCTCAAGGGTATAATACAACCAGATTCAGCCTATCTTTTCATCAACACTCCTAAGTATTGGAAACTTATCTTCAGATGACTTCTATTGGCACAGTCACATTTGCACAAGGTGTTCCCCTGGTGTGAATTCCAGAAAGTTGATGGAAATATTCATCCATGTTTTGGATGAATTCATATGTTTTAGTTAGACTGCAGGGGTGTCAAACTGGTGGACCATGGGACGGATGTGTCATGTGCAAGCCAAACCCACCCCAGCTCCATGAAAGGGAGAAACATTGTGAAATGTCATATGACAGCAATGTGACACAATGAGTTTGACACCTGTGAGCTAGAGGCTAAAACATATGAAGAACAGTTGCAGGAATTGGGTATATCTAGTCTAGTGAGAAGAAGGATTAGGGGTGACATGATGTTCCAATATTTGAAGGGCTACCACAAAGGTGAGGGGTCAACCTATTTTCCAAAGTCCCAGAAGGCAAGGGAGTAAACAATAGATGGAAATTAATCAAGGAGAGAAGCAACCTAGAACTAAGGAGGAATTTCCTGACAGTGAGAACAATCAACTAGTGGAAGGGCTTGTCTTCCAAAATTGTGAGTGTTTCATCACTGGACATTTTTAGAAGAGATTGGGTTCTCCTTCTGGGATGGAGGGTTGGAGTGGAGGACCTCTGATGTCACTTCCAACTCTATCATACTTTTCTGTTATACTGTTATTCTTTCCATGACCACATGAATCCATACTATCAAGGCCTAAGAAAGTCTGGAATGGTATAGGATCTTCTACCATGGGCAAGGGCTCGGAGTAGAAGACCTCCAATGTCCCTTCTAACCCTAATATTCTATGATCTATGTTCTATTTGGGATTTTTTTGAGTACTTAGATTTATCATTGAACAATGTTGTTGGAAACCCTGGATTATTGAAGAAACCCTGAAGAAGAGAGATAGCATAGAACATTTCTGTTTAAATGGCATTTATAATACATGCTGGTGCTATCAGATGTGAGCTTTAGGTTAAATGTCTGGTGATGCATTTAACAGAATGAGCAGGAATAACCCCAACCCAGTAGAGCTGGTTTTTGTTTAAAACGTGTGAAATAATATTTGTAGGTTTGTTGCATTTCTACCTTCTTTTCCTCCAAGAGTTGCAGGAATCTATATTCCTCCAATTATGTTACTTCTATTTGCTAACCTTGTTAGAGCTGTCTGCTTACAAAATTGAAGGCCTGGATTCAGCCAAGACAGCCCTCAAGGCCCAAATAAGCAAGTGCTGTAATGTTCTAAGACCATGAGTGAGTCAGCCCCTAGTTCGCTTAAAGTCATTTGGTGAATGTCATGGTTGAAATATGGTTTGGCAACTAGGACTTCCCAGGACAATGAATTTGCTGTGTTGAGCTCTATCATTGCTGAGTATGTAAAGATGAAAGGATTGTTTTCTTTGGAAACAATATGGAAATGCTTTGTTATTACTGACTTCTGGTTCTCTTTCATTTTGTTTTAAATTTCTCTGCTTAGTTTAAATCTTTGAGACTATCTGGTGAGCTTCCAACAAAGTGCTACCCACATTCAATTTTGTCTAGATTTCTCAAGTTTTCTGAAGTCACTTAATGCCACCACTTGCTCAACTCAGTTTCCCTGATTAGATTATCCCTTTATTGGAAAACTATGGACTCTAAAATTAACCTGAGCATTTTGTTGGGGGCAATGTGCTGACTCTGTAAACTGCTTAGAGAGGGCAGTAAAGCATTGTGAAGCAGTATATAAATCTATATAAAGTGCTATTGCTCTTTTCCCCTTCCTTCCTTCCTTCCTTCCTTCCTTCCTTCCTTCCTTCCTTCCTTCCTTCCTTCCTTCCTTCCTTCCTTCCTTCCTTGGTGTGCAGTGGTTTGAATGCAGGACTGCAGACCACATCTGCTGACTGCCGTCTGCCTGCAATTTGGCAGTTCGAATCTTACCAGATTCAAGGTTGACTCAGTCTTCCATCCTTCCGAGGTGGGTAAAATGAGGAAGCAGATTGTTGGAAGCAATATGCTGATTCTATAAACTGCTTAGAGAGGGGCTGTAAAGCACTGTGAAGCGGTATATAAGTCTAAGTACTATTGCTATTATAAAATATTTCTTTGTACTATATTATAATATATACAGGTGAAACTCAAAAAATTAGAATATCATGCAAAAGTTCATTTATTTCAGTAATGCAACTTAAAAGGTGAAACTAATAAATGAGATAGACTCATTACATTCAAAGCAAGATAGTTCAAGCCGTGATTTGTCATAATTGTGATGATTATAGCTTACAGCTTATGAAAACCCCAAATCCACAATCTCAGAAAATTAGAATATTACATGCAATCAATAAAACAAGGATTGTACATAGAACAATATCGGACCTCTGAAAAGTATAAGCATGCACATGTACTCAGTACTTGGTTTGACCCCTTTTGCAGCAATTACTGCCTCAATGCGGCATAGCATGGAAGCTATCAGCCTGTGGCACTGCTGAGTTGTTATGGAAGACCAGGATGCTTCAATAGTGGCCTTCAGCTCTTCTGCATTGTTCGGTCTCATGTCTCCAATCTTTCTCTTGGCAATGCCCCTTAGATTATCTTTGAGGTTCAGGTCAGGCGAGTTTGCTGGCCAATAAAGCACAGTAATCCCACGGTCATTGAACCAGGTTTTTGTGCTTTTGGCAGTGTGGGCAGGTGCCAAGTCCTGCTGGAAAATGAAGTCAGCATCCCCATAAAGCTCATCTGCAGAAGGAAGCATGAAGTGCTCCAAAATCTCCTGGTAGATGGCTGCGTTGACCGTGAACTTAATGAAGCACAGTGGACCAACACCAGCAGATGACATGGCTCCCCAAATCAACACAGACTGTGGAAACTTCACACTGGACTTCAAGCATCTTGCAGTGTGTGCCTCTCCATTCTTCCTCCAGACTCTCGGTCCTTGGTTTCCAAATGAGATGCAAAAGTTGCTCTAATCAGAAAAGATGACTTTGGACCACTGAGCAACAGATCAGTTCTGTTTTTCTTTAGCCCAGGTAAGATGCTTCTGATGTTGTTTGTTGTTCAGGAGCGGCTTGACAAGAGGAATATAACATTTGAAGCCCATGTCCAGGATCCGTCTGTGTGTGGTGGCTCTTGATGCACTGACTCCAGCCTCTGTCCACTCCTTGTGAAAGTCCCCAACACTTTTGAATGGCCTTTTCCTGACAATCCTCTCCAGGCTGCGGTCATCCCTGCTGCTTGTGCACCTTTTTCTTCCACGCTTTTCCCTTCCATATAACTTTCTATTAATGTGCTTTGATACAGCACTTTGGGAACATCCAACTTCTTTTGCAATTACCTTTAGAGGCTTTCCCTCCTTATGGAGGATGTCAATGAAGGTTTTTTGCACAACTGTCAGGTCAGCAGTCTTTCCCATGATTGTGCTTCCTATTGAACCAGACTGAGAGACCATTTAAAGGTTCAGGAACCCTTTGCAGGTGTCATGGCTTAATTAGCTGATTAGAGTGGGACACTTTGAGCCTAGAATATTGAACAATATTCTAATTTTCTGAGACTGTGGATTTGGGGTTTTCACGAGCTGTAAGCCATCATCATCTCAATTATGATAAATCATGGCTTGAACTGTCTTGCTTTGCATGTAATAAGTCTATCTCATATATTAGTTTCACCTTTTAAGTTGCATTACTGAAATAAATGAACTTTTGCACTATATTCTAATTTTTTGAGTTTCACCTGTATGTGCAGACACAAAGACACACCCAGAAATGTGAAATAAAGCTATGTAACCAGCATTTTAATCTTGTAAAAGAGTATCTTTGTGTCTCTTGAAAATTGGCAATAAGAGTCAGAGGTAAAAGGTGGAATAAAGCTTCGGAATGCTGGATAATATCTTTACGCTCAAGGTCATTTAGACTGGTTAGCCTGCAGTTCCTTATACAACTGGCAGATGAAACTTGGTGCATCTGTATGGATGCTTTATGTGCTTTTTAAAGTCATACAAATATATCAAACGGGGAGAAATCCAGATTGAGTGTCTGAGTGCAAATTACCCTGCTTTTAGGATGGAAATGACTTTGGCTGCTTTATAAAGTTGCAACTGCAAATTTAGCTGCTTGTTGTGGGTAAGCAGATTTAATTTGCAAATCAATCCTTTAGTTACAGCCTTACCACCAAATGACCAGCTATTGATATTCAAGGGCTGTTTTACATTCTGAGCATGGCTGCATTTTATTTGTGAGCCAAATCCTGTTTGCCAGGTCTCTGGTTTGCATTCTACTTGGTAGAGGAGAGCCTAGGTTTTTTTAAATTAAAAAGAAAAAGAAAGGAAAGGAAAGATAGAAAGAAAAAAACAGCCACCTTAAAGTTTCCTTGTAGATATTTTGCTATTCCCTAAACCCAAGATGGAAGCCGGTTGTGATAAAATATGACCCTGTGGTGTTCAGCAGTTAACTAGTTTACAGGCGTTAAGCAGCCTCTTTGATTTCATCTGTTCTGATTCATCAGACAGACGCTCACAATCAAAGGGATTTTCATTAGGCATTTATATATATATCTCCTAACTGCAATATCTACTCAATGAAGTGAAAAAGCAGATCGGTAATTTACCAGTAAGTAAATTGGTACCTAGGAATTACTTATTATAGGATGGAGTCCAAGTGGGAGAGGGAGGGAGAAAGACACAGCCATAATCTCGAGTCACGTCCAGTCACCTGCAACAGAAAGAATTCCATATGATCAAGGGTCTGCTTTCACCCTGAATAATAACAGCCATTTACCGATGGGTAAAAATCTACATGATCCATTTGTCCTGCCTTGTAGAAAGGCTCCTTAACCTAAAATAGCTACTTATCCAGAGGTGGTACTCAGCTGGTTCTGATCAGTTCTGGAGAAACTTTCTGTAGCAGAAATTTTGAGTAGTTCAAAGAACCGGCAAATACCACCTCTGACTGGCCCCACCCCCATCTATTCTCTGCCTCCCGAGTCCCAGCTGATTGGCTGGGTCTCCTTTGGTTGCCCTGCACAGGAGAACGGAGCTGGAAAGCAGGTTAGTGGGGTGGGGAAGGAATGGGGATTTTGCAGTATCCTTCCCCTGCCATTCCCACCAAGCCATGCCCACCAAGCCACACCATGCCCACCAAGCCATGCCGTGCCGTGCCTACCAAGCCACATCCACAGAACTGGTAGTAAAGGAAATTGAATCCCACCACTGTACTTTTCTGTAAAAAAAAAAAAAAGGACCATATTGCAAAAAGGCAAATGCAGGAGCAAGAATGGGCAACTAACCAATACATGTTCAGAGCATCTAAGATCTAGTATCTCCTAAGTTCTAATATTTGTTTACCTGCTCATTTTTTTAATGTGCAGGATGAAGAAATGTTGTTAACTATATCATAAATTAGAATCAAACTCAAGGCCCCCCTGCCCAATCCAGCCTGCAGGGTGCTTAGATCTGGCCTGCAGGGCCATCCTGGAAACAGCAAAGGACTGGCCCGTGGTGCCTCTGTCAGTGTAAACAGAGAATGAGAACATCAGCAGCAGTCTGGGGGAGAGGAGATAAGCACAGCTGGGCACCCCCTCGGGGAAGTGGGAATGGGCTATAGGGTCCCAGTGCCCTGGGAGCTTGAGGGCTGGGATGGCAGCTGTCCCTCCACTGTCTAGGGCTCTGGACAGCCTGTGCTGCCATCCAGGGGTCCTCTGCATGGCACGAGAAGGATGGCAAGGCTCTTCCGGAGGACAAGAGCTTGGCGTTCTACGTGGCCTCACTTTCCTCCGCTGAATAATAGATCCCCCCAGCCCTGCCCGGGCCACCACATGTGCCCCCAACACAAGTGATGTTGAGCTGGCCAAGCCCACCCCAGCAACACCCATCCTGGCCACGCCCATCCCGGCCACACCCACTCAGACCTCCGAGGTCAAACACAACCCTGATATGGCCCTCAATGGAATCGAGTTTTACACCCCTGAATTAGAACATCGGAAGAGGGTCATTTCAAATGTCCAGAATCAATTCCTTACTGCCCTCTAATGGTCACTTGGATTTTTGCAGGCCAGATCAGATTATTATAATATTATAATATTATAATTAATAAGATTACTTACTAGTTGGATACTCGTGCTTCGCTACGAAACTATGTGATTGGGCTTAGTTTTGGGGGAGGCAAATAAGGGGAAAAAAATCTGCTCTGCCTACCAGCATCCATCGGTATTCATCTGGCTAGCGTCCTGTCAGTGTGTGAGAGAGTTGAGAGCTGTTTGGAAACTGAAGCAGTATTTGCTGTGTGAGCAAGAAGGACACAGCAAGGAGTCTGGGCGTGGCTTAGCTCAACTGTTCTGTACTAAAGTGTTGTGAAACTGAAACTGAAATTAAAACTGAAACTCCTCTCCTCTGCTTGTGTTTTCCCTTTGGAACAGATTTCTTTTCAGGTGGGGAGGGGGAGTAGAACTCCTTAGCATTAGAGCATGTTAATAATAATAATAATAATATAGGAAATACTAATGATCTGATGGTCATTTCAAAAAATCCTTTATTAGCGAGCATCTAGAAGCCAAGAGGAACATACGTGCCAAGTTTCAAGTTTGCAGGCTTTATGATTCTGGATGATACGTGTGTGGCTTTTCGCTTTATATATATATATATATATATATATATATATATATATATATATATATATATATATATATATATATATATATATATATATATATATATATATATACATACCTACATACATACATACATACGTACATACGTACATATATACAGTAGATTACCCTTCACTACCTAAAGCTTGTCCTAGTTAATACTAAGAGGAGGTTCATCTATAGCCCATTTTGAAGGACAGTTCCTAAATAACAGGAAAGGCTGGTGAATTAGTATGCATGTATGTTAATCCTCGGCTTACAAATACTCGTAGGGCGACCATTTAATAGCACTGAAAAAAGTCATGACCATTGTTTATGACCATCGCAACTTCCCCACAATCAAAATTCAGGTGCTTGGCAACCAGCAGGTATTTGTGACAACATGATCACAAATTGATCATATTGATCAGGGCCACATGATTAATATTTGTGATCTTCCCAGCTGGCTTTTACAAGCAAAGTCAAGCAGGGGAATCCGGATTCATTTAACCAATTGCACAGATCACTTAACTTTAATGCTTTAATTCGCTTAACAACTATGGCCAAAAGGTCATTAAAAGTGGGTGTGACTCACTTGACAATGGCTTTGCCTGACACTAGGAAATTCTAGCCTCCACCGTGGTCATAAATCAAAGACTATTTGTCCTTGATTGTTCAAAAATCAAGGACTCCATAGCTTGTATTAGGAAAACACATATTAATAATTTAGTTAGAATATCAGTGTCGGGATATTTCATGAATGTCATTGCTGTTTTGCAAAAGCTCCAAGTGTAAGCTTCATTAGGACTTTAGCTTTCTTTTACCTGCTCATCTGGTTCTTTACATACCTGCCCATGCTTCGTCAGTATGTGTGCATGCATGCATGAGTATGTGTTTGTGTGTGTGTAGATAGATAGATAGATAGATAGATAGATAGATAGATAGATAGATAGATAGATAGATAGATAGATAGAATATAAATAGGTAGGTAGGTAGATAGATTAGAGATAGATAGATAGATAGATAGATAGATAGATAGATAGATAGGTAGATAGAATATAAATAGGTAGGTAGGTAGGTAGATTAGAGATAGATAAATAGATAGATAGATAGATAGATAGATAGATAGATAGATAGATAGATAGATAGATAGATAGGTGTACACACACGTACACACACACACATATGGACTTCAGCATCGACCATATCTTGGTTGATTTTATTTCTGAGGTGGATTCTGGATTATATAGATAATAGGTAGATGTCTGTTGATTGATGAGAGAGGGAGAGAGGGAGGAAGAGAGAGGGGGAGAGAGAGAGCAGACTGAATCTTAATGGTACTGGTATTATATTTTAACATTTGTGCTAGCACCTTAAACCCTAGTTATTCTTATAATATATAGGTTAAACTATCAGCACAATGAATGACTTTAATTTTCCTATTGAATGTAAATTGGACCAATCAATTACTGAAATAAAGGAATGAGTACCATTCAAGGTTACTCCAATATAACTTAAAATATTCTGGTGGGGGAGAGAGAGACAGAAGCAAATTCTACCTAAAAAGTACCATTTCAGCTTCTGCCCTATTTAAAAACCTGTGCATTCATTGTTTTTTTTTTCTTTCAAGTTATCAAGTGGATACTTTACTAGGGAAAAAGCAAATTCAAGGAATACACACACCCTCACCTTTCAGCTGTGCAGAGTTTGCTATTGGCTACAAAATTAATAAAAGAAAGGAAGGAAGGAAGGAAGAAGAGAGAAAAGAAAAACAGATTGAAAGTGGCTTTATGTTAGCTTTCCAAACCTTGAGGCGCTAATAAGTTTGTTTTTAATCACAGGATCTGGGCCACAATGATTCTGACAGGTAATTTCCTTCATGAGTTGACAGAGATTTATTACAGGGGGTGGCACGAGATCCAATCCTTTTGTCTGCCAGCAATAAGGCTAGATTAGGACTATCTTCCCTCCAAGTGCCTGAATTGATACTATTTCCCGAAATAATTTCCTTGATAATACAAGTAGTCCTCCATAAGAACAGAAAAATCAAAAGCTGGATAGAAGGTTGCAGGCTGGAAGGAAAGGGTGATTAAAAACCCCAAAGGATTTTAATCCTCTTGGAAACATCAAGAATTGCAGTGTATGCAATTATTAAAGCATGTTATAATCTCTCTAGTAAGAATAGAAAAGTGACCTAAGGCTGAATTATTAGCAAAGAAAGAAGAATCTCACCTGGGGAGAACATTGTAAAGGAAGTTGAAAGACAACATAAGGCCAAAGAGTATTTTCAAAACCCGGCTCTAATTGTTTTAGTTTTGGAACTTCGTTTTAGCTAATGCTAAACTCAAAATCTCCTTTATAAGTGGGACTTTTTTGAGGGTAGGGGGAGAGTGAAGAAACTTTGGAGGTATCCAAAATTACTTTGGAAAAAATTGGTCACATTATCAAAGTGGAACAGGAATATACTCTGGAACTTTTGGTTAATTTTAAACCATCTTGAAAAATGACTTTGTTCAGAAAAAGACATCTATTCTCCAGAGGATTTAATTCTACTTATGTAATAACTGGGTCTTCTTCATTTAAAATATGGGAGATGACTAAAGTCCTGTGTTGAATATTTCCCTCCCTATATTTTTCTATCCAGTGAATGGGTGCCATCTTGTTCTGGTTTGTAGGTTTGATTGTTTATTATATAATGAACCTTCCAGAACTGATCTGAAGCTGGCAGCACCAATACTGAATTAAATAAATAATGTACAATTTTGAAATAATGTCATAATAAAAAAAAAGATGTACAGACTTTGGAAAGAATGCAGAAAAAGGCAACAAAGCTGATCAAGGAGCTTGAGGCTAAATCATATGAAGAATGTTTATAGGAAATAGGTTTGTCTAGTCTAGTGAAAAGAAGGACTAGGTAATGTTCCAACATTTGAGGAGCTGCCCCCCAAAAGAGGGGGTCAACCGATTCTCCAAAGCAACTGAAGGCAATCAAGAAGCAAAGCCACCTAGAATTAAGGAGCAATTTGCCTTCAGAAATTCTGGGTGCTCCATCACTGGAGGTTTTTAAGAAGAGATTGGACAGCTACTTGTCTGAAATGCTATATAGTCTTCTGCTTGAACAGGGGGTTGGATTAGAAGACCTCCGAGGTCCCTTCTAACTCTTTTATTCTATTACTTGATTTTGAAAAATGAGTCAATTTTATGATTCCAGTAAATTTTCCAATACAAATCCCACCTCCACCCCATCAATGCAATGTTGTTGTGTTGTTTTAAAATCTGCTTTAATATTAATTTTGATGTTTTAAACTTTTAATGCCTGGTGTTTTAATGTTTTGATCCTGTAATTGTTTTATTCTGTTATTTATGATAGTGTAAGCATGGTAGTGAGATGGACAGCAAACAAATTTAATAAATAAATAAAATGATAAACTTGGAAAGCCAGGTTTGGTCAGATAGCTTTGAATGAAGTTTCCTAACTGAAAGCCTTGCAAATTTTTCAGAAATTGGGTTTTATAAAAGTAGTGCAGATAAAGTCTGGAGGCAGAGTTAAGAGAGGAATAAGCCTAGAATCCTTATGTTCCCACAAATGGTCTAAATCCAACTCCTCTTGAATTCTGTTGACTCTTATGCACTGCCAATTTAGAGTTAACCATTAGTTTATCAGATTCTTGTGTCTAACCATGAGCAATAAATAATAACTGGAACAATAAATGGTCCCGGTTTTTCTGCCTGACATATTTGGCTGCTAGAATCCCATGACACTCTCCTTGACAGCAAAATCAAGGCTCAATTAATTCTTTAAATTTATCAACTTAGAACATTTGAGTAGATTTGAGACAGATGCTTAAAGGATCCTGGGGCCACGTGACACCAGGAACTTGCCATTCCTGTCCCCCATCCCATAATTTTAGTCCACTGAAGACAAGCATACACAGTAACACGTTGTGATGAATTATTAGACCACATAATTGTAAAAATTTACTCTTCAGCTGTAATACCTCTTTTAATGGAGTGATCAAACTGGAATGGAAAGAAGTAGTGACACTGATTGTGTATATTATATTGCATATAATTTTCTAAGCTTGACATTTATCACTACAGAAGCGTGGTATTTAACATATCATTTTCAAATTGTATCACATTTAAATTTAATAAGCAAGTAGATTAGTTTTGCTTTAAAGCCAGGCATATTATTACCACATGTAGTTCCACAGACTGAGTAGGCTTCCATGTTAAGCTGAGCATGTATCTTGCATTATGATTATACGCACAATGATATGAAATCACAGCTGCCAGTTCTTTTGCTGATATTGGCCTTCATATGCCTCAAAATTCTTCCCAAGATCCTAGGATGTCATAATGTAGCAGCAGAGAATATATGGAATAACATCAGTGTTATTCTGAAATTTTGTCCATGTGCAGATTTTCTAAGTTAAGTGCTATCGAAGATTCCAAGACCAACAAAGATGATTAGGGAGCTGGGGGCTAAAATATATGATGAATGATTGCAGGAACTGGGTATGTCTAGTTTAACAAATAGAAGGATTAGGGGGGGACATGATAGAAGTCTTCCAGGACTTGAGGGGTTGTCACAGAGAAGAGGAGTCAACCTATTCTCCAAATCACTTGAGGGTAGGACAAGAAGCAAGAGGTGGAAGTTTATTAAAGCGAGATCTACAACTAAGGAGAAAGTTCCCAACAGTGAGAACAATTTATCAGTGGAATGGCTTGCTTCCAGAAGGGGTGGATGCTCCATCCCTGGAGTTTTTAAAGAAGAGATTAGATAGCCATTTGTGCAGAATGTCATACAGTATTGTTGGGAAAAAAAACCAGGTCCAGTTCTAAGCCAGGAGAAAGGCACAGGAAACAAAATGGAGGCTGATTGGAAAGAAAGTTTATTGTTGAACAGAACCACAGTGTGCAGTTCTGGGACAGCTGACAAAATGGAGTTGAGAGTGGGTGAGTTTTATAACTTTTGGATCCCTATGGGGTTGTGTAGGAGTCATGGCTGGCTTTAGAGGCAAAAGGGAAAATACAAATCCTAGGTGTTTGTCTGAGTTAATCTTGTCAACATTTGGCTTGTTGTTTATTAATGAAGTTTCTGTCTGACCCAGTCTTTCTGAATGGATTACCAAATCTACATTTCTAAAAGCTGGCCTCCTCAGTTTCTGCTTGGGGCAGGGAGACAGGGGCTAGTTTCTGTCTCCCTTAAGATTTAAGATTCCCCACCCCCCCATTTCTCCTTTAGAAATATATCTCCTGCCTTTTTAATATTCTCCAAAATATTTCATTCTCTAGGAGGGTGTGTGGATGTTGACTTTCTACAGTATCCTGCTTGAGCAGAGGGTTGGACTAAAACATTTCCAACAGATTATTTCAACTTTGTTATGCTGTATTTTATATTTTTTTCGTGTGGCATCCAGTGTGCTGATAACCACTGGGAACTCCAGAGCCAATTTTTGTCATAATCATTCAGCTACAATTTTCAGATATTGATAATTTGCAATCTTCTCCCATTCTTTATCTTCTATTCTATCATGTCCATGTCAACCTCTTCTTCTTTTCAACCACAGTTAAATCTGGTATGCTATCAGTTTGAATTTGGAAATCCCCACAATATTTTAATCTGCTCATGTTCAACTATTTATTCAACTATATGGTCCCATCAATTTTTCATTACTGGCACATGACAGATTATATTTGAGACGTTCCAGTGAATCATTTTGGTGACTATGTTATGTCATTGTTTGTAATCAGTATATGTTCTTCTTGCATGAGCTGAATATATTATCTAATACATTATTATGGTCTGTTGCACAGTCAGCCAGATGTTCAAACTGGATTTGGCATTTTTGTCTGCCTATCGAAGTCTTCCCAAGGATCTGGGATAAGCAGATGTGAATGGTTGGGTAGGCAGATGTGGATGTTGGATGGTACCTAATGTATTATTATAGCTCATCACACAGTCAATCTGATGTTCAGACTGGATTAGTATTTTTGGTACACATATCAAGTCCTTCCTAAGGACCTGAGATATGTAGATATGCATGTTTGTTGGTGTTAAAGCTCTCATCACAGGATGTAAGGTGTTTCAAATCAAGCTGCCCTTTGCAATTGACTAGTGATGCTTATGTCAATGTTGATGGTATTCAAGTGGTGATCTAGATGTTTGGAGATTGTACCCAAGGGACCTATTACTACTGGTACTATCATTATTTTCTTTTTATTATTATTTACATAATGCAGTATGGTTGAACACAGACTGGCTTTTGTTACGATATGAATAAAGATATTTCAACAACATCTATGACTATGGAAATAATTTGGTATGCTAACTACATCTCTTCCAAGGAGCCTTTAAAAAGTTTCAGAAATATATGCTAATAGTTTTTTCTAGAGCTAAATCCATTGAGATATGATAGAAAGAGAAAATGGGGTTATTACTTGATGTGAGTATCAAATTTTTCAAATGTTTAACATTTAATTTAAGGGGATCTTGTAAACAAATAGTTTCTGGGTCACGTATGGTGAGCACTAATCCCCTTTAACAATCCATAATCTTAGTCTTTTGTATTTTCTTCTTCTTGTATAAAAATGGATCTATTAAGGCTTGGGGCCATATAAATCCATTCCATTTTAATGTTTAAATTAATGAGGAATTTTTCTGATCTAGCTACTTTGATTCAACATCATTTAATCTATCCTTTATGCATAACGCTTTTCATGTTTTCTTAATCGGCTTTTTACACTTTTCTAATGTACTAATTATTTAATATAAATTCCACCATTTTATTGTTTAATATAGTGCCCCAATGTAGATTTTTAAACACACACTTTTATATGAACATTTCTAATTTATGCATTCTTTTATACTACAGTGGTTCCTTTGTATTCAGCTCCTTTAAAACTCATCCAGTTTGGTATTCAACACATTTTGACATGAACATTTTGTCCCAGTACTCATTGTTTGTTCAATACCAATGTTTATTTAGCTGCTTTGTGACTTGCTACATTATTTCTTATGGGAAAAATTTGTTTGGTACTCATCAGTTTTTGGTATTCATTGTGCTTTGCGAAACCAATTAATAATGAGTACCAAGATACCACTGTAATTTCATATATAAATTATGTCTTATCTGTATTTTTCACCAGACTATATCAGATGTTTGAGGACTCTGTTCTGGCATTTCAATATCACATTGACTCACTTCTATATAAATCAATTCTAGATCTTGTTTACTACTCTACCTTTAAAACACCCCACCTCTAATGTTTTCTTTTCCTTCATGAATATTAGAATTATTGAAATTTTATTTTATTATGACTTTATTTTATATGTTGACTCTGTAATCCACTTAGAGAGGGCTGTAAAGCACTATAAAGCAGTATATAAGTCTAAGTTGTACTGCTATTATTCTTTGGTGTAGACAATCGGTCAGCCAGAGAGAGTGCCAAGATAAACATCAAGAACAATTCAGATCCAAGAAAGCCTTTGGGGTGGAAGATCACTAGGAGAACCAAGCCATGGGCTGGATGAACTCAGAGCTGTTCTCGTTCTGTGTCTAAAATAAAGGATATTTCTTTACTCCATTTTAAATTTCAAAAGGTGTCCCTCATTATAATTTCTGCAGCAATATTTTATATGTTGCCAGCTTGCTGGACCTATCACAACTTCTCCAGAGTCCCTTTAGCTAGGCCATTTCAGAATGACCCAGGATGGCTTTCATGGCTGCTATAAGAGTCCTCTGGCACATATCATACTTTGTCCACTCAGAAAATCCTTACTTTGCCCTATTACCATCTCTTACGGCATGGATGGCAATATCAAATAACAATGGTAGAAACCACCAGAAGTACAAGAACCAGAACTTTGTAGTCAGTCCCTTGACACCCAAAGCAGTAAAAGAGGAAGTAAAGAAGAAATTTTGGATTGGTTTCAGGATTTAGTAGAAGGAAGATGATGGATTTCTGAGTGTGAAAACAATCTTAGAAAGGATATTGGCTTTTTGATCAAATGAAAGGCCACTAGTTTAATATTAACTGACTTTTACAACAACTGTGCTTCAAAACAGCAATGATATTTTAGTTCATGGTGCTGTGAGGACCCAGCCAACATCTTGTTAACGACTCTTGTTGTGTTTGTTTGTTTCTGTTCCTCTGGCTTTGGCTCTTGGATTGACCTTGGACTCCGTTTTTGGATCCTGCCCTTCTCTCTTGCTTAACCACCTGCTTGAACCTTCTGTATGAGCCTTGGGCTGTTTATTGATTCTGCATTCCTGGACTTGTTCCTGGTTAGCTTGGCAGCCACCTACTAAGCATAACAGACTGTTAGGTAGAGGTACGTGTAATGAACGAAAGCCACCAAAGATGTCCAGATGGAGAAGGTTGTTCCAGAGGTTCTTCAAAAGTTAACTATGAGTAACTTTGTTAAAGAACTATAGAATTTGACTGTAGTGTGCCTGCCTCCCTGCCTGCCTGCCTCTCTCTCTCTCTCTGTGTGTGTGTAGGACAAGTCCCTGCAGTGTTTTTGACAAGGTTTTTCAGAAATGGGTTTTCATTGCCTCCTTTCTGGGGCTGAAAGAAAGTGACTGGCCCAATATCACTCAGCTGGCTTCATGCCTAAGGCAAGACTAGAATTCATGGTCTCCTGGTTCAAATTTGATTCCTACAGTGATTAATTTAACCATGGATTATACCATTAGCCCAATTTTTAGGGTTATCCAACATAATAAACCACTGGCTCACTACTTGGGCTCAACTGACGCAATGAGCTACACTAAAATACAGTTAGAGCTTCATGCCATTCTCTGTGCTGGCACTGGCAACTCAAACGAAACAGCTGTAGGGTAGTTTTAAAGGACAAGGTTTGGGTACATGTGTGTATGTTTTAATCTTAATTGTTGCTATAATTCTGAGCCAGATGAGCTGTACTGAACAGGTGGCAGCATGAAAACACAGACACACAAACTCATAGACTAGCCAATTTAAAACTAGAGAACAAAAAATTGGCAACACATGGTATGGAAGTGCTTAGAGCTAGCATACTTTATCATCCTATTCCCGGGAGTTTATTTCTGACTACTACACCAATTTTTTTTACACCTTTTTAAAATTATTTCTTATTTCTACCATCACCCTTCCTTCCTTCCATCCTCCCTCCCGCTCTCCCCTTCCTTCCTCTCCCATCTCTCTCCTCTCCTCTCTCTTTCTTTCTTTCTTTCTTTCTTTCTTTCTTTCTTTCTTTCTTTCTTTCTTTCTTTCTTTCTTTCTTTCTTTCTTTCTTTCTTTCTTTCTTCCTTCCTTTCTTTTCTTTCTTTTTCTTTCTTTCAACCCCCCCCCCCAATGTTTCTATACCTTGGGATCTTTAAGATAGGTGGACTTCAACTCCCAGAAATCTTCAGCCAGCAGGTTAAACTTTCCCACTTCCAGAAGTTGAGAAATCCTTCTCTGAACACCTGAAAATAGGCAAGTTCAATGTGCATATCAAGTATGTTTTATATGGAAAATATCCATGTTTAGGTCATCATTATTAGTAGATAGGAGGGGACACATATTTATAGGTATGCATACAGAATAACAGAGTTGGAAAGAATCTTGGAGGTCTTCAAGTCCAACCCTCTCCTTGAGCAGGAGTATCTATACAATTTCAGACAAGTGGCTGTCCGGTCTCTACTTGAAAACCTCCAGTGATGGAACAGCCATAACTTCTGAAGGCAAGCTGTTCCACTGGTTACAGGTAGCTCTCAACGTACATCCACAATCGAGCCCAGGATTTATGTTGCTAAGTAAGAAGTTTGTTAAGTGAGTTTTGCTCCATTTTACAACTGTTCTTGCCACATTTGTTAAGGGAATCATTGCAAATGTTAACTTAATAACATGGTTGTTAAGTGAATCTGGCTTCCTTGTTGACTTTTCTTGTCAGAAGGTTGCAAAAGATTATCATGTGTCCCCAGGACACTATTCCCAAACATCCAAATGTAAATTGTGTGACCATGGAAATGCTGCAACGGTCATAAGTGTGAAAAACAGCCATAATTCACTTTTTTCAATGCCGTTGTAATGTCAAATGGTCACTAAATGAACAGTTGTAAGTCAGTGACTACTTGTAATTGTTCTCACTCTCAGGAACTTTTCCATTAATTCTAGGTTGGTTCTCTGCTTGGTTAGTTTCCATCCATTCCTTCTTGTTCAGCCTTCAGGTGTTTGCATTCTTTATACAAAACACATTTTCAGCAAAAAAGACACAACTTTAAGAAGAGACTGGACAGCCCCTTGTCTGAGATGGTATATAGGTTGTCCTGCTTGATCAGTGGGCTGGTCTAGAAGACCTCCAAGGTCCCTTCCAGCTCTACTCTATTCTAGACATTCTAGAAAAAGCCATCTTACTCTAACACAGTACAACACTGCCATGGAGAGAGGGGGGGGGAGGGAGAGAGAGAGAGAGAGAGAGATTTGTTTCAGAATCTCAGACCAAAGCTTTTACCCCTAATGGGATAGAAAGCAGAAACTGTATTCAAGCTATTAATCATGAGGAGGGAAAGGCGGACAGAATCTTGTGGGGGAGGGGGTTAAAATTCGTCATTGGTTGACTGCTGAGGAAATTTGAGATTTTGACAGTCAGCAAAAATCATCCAGGAGAATTGGAAGGAAGACATTTAAAACAAAACAAAAAATATATCACACCAAAACCAAAACCCTCACCAACTTTTCAAAAGTTCCTCATTTCTATCCCAGAATTATATTAGATTGGATAGGATAGGATGTGATATGATTTTTTGTTGGCCACGTGTGATTAGACATACAAGGAATTTCTCTCTGGTGCATAAGCTCACAATGTACATACAACAATAGTGATAGATCAGGACATCTATTGTAATGTTTGCCTTTTTCTTGAAATGGAAAGCAAAGTTCAATTTGCAGGTTGTCTTTCAAATCTTCCTTATTTTATATTTATTGTATGGCATATCATACATGGACTAGCTGTGTATATATATAAACCCCCAACCAATGAGAACACACCCCCACCCAATCAGAACAAAGCCAAGCCCCCACCCAATCAAGTCACACCCCCAGTAGCAGTTAAAAGGAAGAAGCAACTGCAAGTTCACATTACTCTGAGAAGCACAAGGCCGAAGACACAAGCCTGAAGATGATGAATGAGACTTCATCGAAACGTCGCCTAGATATTTCCAATTCTACGCGGGAGAAAACCCAAAGAACCAAAGATCCATATATATATATATATATATATATATATATATATATATATATATATATATATATATATATATATATATACACTTTGTATTACAACACCCTGTTAAGCCCCAATTAAGGGAGAAAGCATACTGCTTTCTTTTCTGTCTTTCGGCTCATCACCAGAGACCATACCGACAGAAAGTTATTTGTTTCGTTGTCTTTTCTTTACATGTGTGTAAGGTTTTTAAGCTGATAATTTTAAATAATAAATAAGGGAGACTAGTATAGATCTATTTCGAGCTAGTTAGCTCTCTTCAGCTAGCCATACCCTTACTGGGATTCGAACCAGGGAAGTATTACATGTGAGGCAGTTGTAATTGCCATTACACCACTGGCTCTATCCTTATCAGCAGAGGCAGGGGAATAAGTATATACTTTGTATTACACACATGTAAAGAAAAGACAACGAAACAAATAGCTTTCTGTCGGTATGGTCTCTGGTGATGAGCCGAAAGACAGAAAAGAAAGCAGTATGCTTTCTCCCTTAATTGGGGCTTAACAGGGTGTTGTAATACAAAGTATATACTTATTCCCCTGCCTCTGCTGATAAGGATAGAGCCAGTGGTGTAATGGCAATTACAACTGCCTCACATGTAATACTTCCCTGGTTCGAATCCCAGTAAGGGTATGGCTAGCTGAAGAGAGCTAACTAGCTCGAAATAGATCTATACTAGTCTCCCTTATTTATTATTTAAAATTATCAGCTTAAAAACCTTACACACACACACACACACACACATATATATAGTCTGGTGAGGGAGATTCCATTTATTCATGTTATGGGGGTGTTTCTCTATTTTGATGGCTTCCCTGATTACACTTCAACAAGAGAATGATCAGGAAAGACATCGAAATAGAGAAGCACCCCCATAACAATGAATAAATGGGATGATATCTCCCACCTATCAGACATCTGGAAACTAGCCCTTATGAACAAATGAGTCCCAGCCACAAAAACAAACACTGGACCCAAAACAACACATGATGCCACAACCAATCTCCCTCACCAGACTCAAACCCAAACCCACTCCATAGACGAAAGGCAACCACTGTCCAGAAACCAGACCACAGCTGCATCACCAGCTGCCACACACCCCGACCCCCAAATCAAGCAAACTGACACATGCCATGAACACAGACCCAGGCCTCAAACTCGGAGCCAAACCAAAACCCGGAATGTCACATCACAGCCACCCACTCAGGATATCACATCATGGAACTCAGGAGGCTACACCACAAAACCTCAGGATGTTACAACACAGCCAACGACACAGGAGATTACAGCACAAGACTCAGAATGACACAACAATAGAACGCAGAAGGTCATCACACAGTCCATTACCCAGGTCATTACAACACAGGAGGCTGATAGACACACAGCCAATACCTCAGCCACACATGTTCTTACGAAAATGTGTGGCTGCACATTTGCACAGCAAATGTGCAAACATCAACTCCATCAACCAATCAAGAAATGACAACTGATCTGAATGATTGAGAATGTCCATAGACATTTTTCTTTGCTGGAAGATACTTAGTTCCCTTAACCATTCATTGTACATTAGCTTCCTGAACTCTTTCTAAGGCCTCAGTTCTTTCTTTCTTTCTTTCTTTCTTTCTTTCTTTCTTTCTTTCTTTCTTTCTTTCTTTCTTTCTTTCTTTCTTTCTTTCTTTCTTTCTTTCTTTCTTTCTTTCTTTCTTTCTTTCTTTCTTTCTTTCTTTTCTTTCTTTCATTCGTCACTTGTGCTTCTGGCTTTGGGTGATAGGACATAAAATCCAGCATCTCTGTTGTATAGCAGTACATCATTCCCTGAATCTGTTCCACCCATTTTCTCTATGGAACTGAATTTTCTCTCGCTGGCCAAATGAAAAGCAAGGATAATGTCTGACCCATTTTTTTTTTCTCCAGCAAGGTTGTTGACTGCACAGAGAAATGATAGTTAATGACTTTGGGAACAAAGCACTATAAAAGTGATTCTGGGTCTGGCGGTTTATGGCTGTGCTTCTTAAAATTTACCTCTGTGTTGAGGGGACCATTTACAAAGATAAGAGCTTAATCCAGACATCTACAATGATGATTCTCTCCAACAGGATAATAAATTTGCTGAAGTACCCTTTTATCTTTAATAATTCAGGATTCACTGAGTGTTTAAAGGTTTGCATCTTTCCTCTTTTAAGAAATTTGAGGGTGATGTGTTAAAGAAAGCAAGAAATGTATCTCAACTATTTCTATCTCTTCTCTGCCTTCCGAGTCCCAGCTGATTGGCTGGGTCTTCTTTTGTTGCTCTGCACAGGAGAACAGAGCTGGAAAGCAGGTTAGAGAGGTGGAGAGAGAATGGGGATTTTACAATATCCTTCCCCTGGAGTGGAGAGGGAATGGAGATTTTGCAGTAAGTATCCTTCCCCTGCCACAGCCACCAAGCCATGCCCACAGAACCAGTGTAAAAAAATTTGAATCCTACCAATAGATGGATGGATGGATGGATGGATGGATAGATGGATGGATGGATGGACAGACAGACAGACAGACAGATAGATAGATAGATTAACAACAATTTAATAATTTGAATGTAAGAAAAAAAGTGAGAAAATTCAGTTAAATAAATGCACGCATCGGAGATACTGTCTTACAAAAAGTATAGTTCTCAATATGTTTAATTCTAAAGTTTAGTTTTTGAAATATTTCTTCAATGAAAATTTCTGGAAATCCATGTTTATTGTTACCTCACTCATATTTGTGACTCTTGCAGTGTCCTGGGATCATGTGATTCCTTTTTGCAATCTTCTCACAAGCAATGGGAAAGTCAGATTCACTTCACAGCTGTGTTACTTTTTAACAATTGCAATGATTCACTTAACAAAGGGGGCAAGAGAAGTTGTAAAATGAGGAAAAACTCACTTAGCAACACAAATATGGGGCTCCATAGCAGTCATAAATTGAAGAGTAGCTTTCTTCTCTTGGTCCATTTGTATTCCCCGTGGAAAAAACTGCTTTGTAGAATTTATAGAAGTCCAAAATCCAAAGGACTATGGCATCTGTGCAAATATATAGATGGCGATGGCGATCTGGTGCCACATGTCAGAATGTGCGAAGAGAGAAATTCCCAGATAGCCTTTATTCAAAGGAAGACTTAGTTTTTTCATCTTTGCCAGGTCTGTGCTTGATACAAAGGGAAAACTAAAGCATGCAGCAATCTAATCTTCCATTTTTCATAGATGGTAAAAAGATTGAACTGAAAGGCAATCCAGTTTTCTGGAGTCACATCAGCCTAATAATATGTTGGTTCTCCATGAGGTTAATTAAAAGGGCAGACACAGCTGAAATTTGAATAGTGCCTACAGTTAAACAGTTAAGGAGAACTATACATTTGATCCATACATGCCGTCTTGGTGTGCATAAAGAACTTGCACAAAAATACGTGAGAGGAGGCAACCAGAGGCACTCAACTTAAGTTCTAGGATTTAATCAGTGTCAGTTTGCGGGACTTGTTTGGAAATGTTTTCAGACAGTTAAGACTTCTTTCCATCTGAAATAATCCCCACCTTTTGTACTTGATAAAATATTTAGTTGGTTGTAGTAAATGCTGGATGTAGTAAATGCTGGATGTGAACTATGGATTGCATTTTCCTAAGTTGTCTCCCGTTGCCATGGAAACATTTGAAAATGGTGGCAGGGATGCCATGACACAACCATGTCCTTCTGCATAAATGGAGTTGTTCATTCTCCCTTTTTTCACCTCCATGAGATCTTAATGGAGAGTTTTAACTCAGCAGACCTTTTGTACTTGATAAAATATTTAGTTGGTTGTAGTAAATATTCATCTGTCTTCCTTTGACAACACTGGATACTTTCAGCTACTAATGGTTCTAATGTATGTATGTGTGCATGTGTGTGTGTTTTGAACAGAGGGATGTGTGGTACGCAAATCCTATCTTACATAAAGAAAATGAGCTCATTAAAAATAGTTCTGCTAATCAGCCAGATGGCCAAATGATAATGTAAATATTGGTTGTTTAATTGGTTGACCTGCTTGATACATCCCTCTTTTTCAAAGATCAAACAATAGTTTGATAATTTATAAATTTCAGGAATATGTGTGTGTGTGTGTGTGTGTGTGTGTGTGTGTATATATGTATGTATGTATGTATGTATATATATTTCCTCTTCCATTCATAGTTCAACCTGATACTCTCAGATTGCTTAATTTTTTAAAATTGTTACAGAAGCCGCAAATACATTCTAATACATTTTAATATATTCTAAGAAAGCCATGCTGTTCATCCTTCAAATAAGGGTATGTAACAATTAAGTCTGTGGCACAAACATTTTATAAGAGGCAGAAAGGAACTCATAAAGACATTTGGGAAGGCATGTTTTGTTTTAATTGTTTCATTAGAACCAAATACTAGTTGATCAGCAGGCTTTACGGATGTTTTGAGCGGTTTGTATTTTAATGAATGTAGTCGTTTTTGTGACACCATTGTGTTTTGTAATAATAATTAAAAAATAAAACCGGTTGCATGAAAAATGCATGATGCTCTTGATGGAACTCTTTTGTTAGAACACTTCTTACCCTCCATAACCATTGTACTAAAATATATATACATTTCTTTTTTTAATGATTAGTTTTTAAAAAAAACAAGGGTCAGCAACCCTGGGTCTTTGAGATATTTTGGAATACAGCATTCATTATCTTCTCCTTTTGATTGTTAGAACCATGCAAAGCCTTTAAAAGAGATGCCTCAGGGGCTCAGTGGTTAGAGTGCAATACTGCAAACTACTTCTGCTGCAGCCAGCTGCCTGCAATTTGGCAGATCGAATCCCACCAGGCTCAAGGTTGACTCAGCCTTCCATCCTTCTGAGGTGAATAAAAAGAGGACCCAGACTTTTGGGGGCAAAAGGCTGACTCTGCAAATTGTTTAGAGAGAGCTGTAAAGCACTATAAAGTGGTATATAAGTCTAAGTGCTATTGCTATTTATAATGGTACTTCCTCCCTTGAAAATCCGAAAGTGTTGGGATACTCTGGAAGGTTTCAAACAATAGCTTCAGAGCCTGTTTGTCAATGTTCCAAGTAATAGCCCCATAGAAAGCAGAACTCTGAGGCAGACAAATTCCTCAAATAACAGTTTTATTGGAGATATCATATTGGCACAAACTGGTGAAAACCAATTCTGAAAGTTCCCGTGGTTTTCACATGATTAAAAGTGAAAGTTTTTCTCTTCCCCCAATCAGTCACGTTGTCCAATCAAGGTGCAGGCTAGTTGCCTGGTTACTTCACCCCTCCTTTCCTCCAGCCATCTGTTAGAATGTCCTTGGTTCCCACAGGAAACTATTTTGTTTTGGCTACAAAACCTCTCATCTACCTATGTTCCCCCTCTTTATCCTTTCTTCACATTGTGGCAACCTTGAAGCCTCCAAAATGGGCCCAGCCAGGCTTGCTTCAGAGTTGACACTGTCTTTGTTGGCTGTGTATGTAGAGGTGGGCTTCAAAAATTTTAGCAAAGAGTTCTCTGCCCAGTTGCTGGGTGGGTGTGGCCATGGTAGATGTGGCCTATTCAGTCTCCTGCCTTCCTCAGGCTCTGGGGGCTTTCCTCAAACCTCTGGGATGGAAAAAATGGCCTCCCTGGCTTCCAAAGGCTTTCTGGAAGCTGGAAACGGGCCCAGGAGGCCCATTTTTTGCCTCCCCCAGCCTCCGCACACAACCTGCACTTACCCTCATCCAAAATGGGCCACGTGGGGACTCCTGGCAGGGGCGAGGCCAGGGGTGGGATTCAAATTTTTTGACAACCGGTTCTGTGGGCGTAGCTTAGGTGGTGGGCATGGCTTGGTGGTCATGTGACTGGGTGGACATGGCTTGGTGGTCATGTTATTGGCTGGGTGTGGCCAACTCAACATCATTCACATCAAGGCATGCATCTCCTCGCCTGGCCTCTCATGACTGTGGGGATGCTGCAAGAGTCGTAAGTGTGAAAAATGGTCCTAAATCATATTTTTCAGTGCCACTGTAACTTTGAATGGTCACTCCACACAAGCAATGTACCAGCAAAGGAGGAAAAAAAAAACTCCAGAGAAGTTCCTGAGATAGGAAGTCTAGTCCTGCCAAGAATGTAATAAGGGTTAACGGAGAGGCAGTTTCTGTAAGCAACACCAGACTGTTTCCTTCCTGTCTTCCTTACAGGATTAGCCCAGTAATTTCTGCTAACAACCGGTTCTCCTAACTGCTTAGAATGTTAACAACTGGTTCTAGCGAATAGGTGAGAACTGGTAGAACCCCACCCCTGGGTGGGGCAGGGTCAGCCAGGAGTGGGACTTGGGGGTTCTCCAAACTGCACAGAATCTTAGCTAGGGGCTCTCCTGAACCCCTGCAAACCCCTAGCAGCCCAGCCTGGTGTTTATGTGTACTGTATTCATCATGGCCCAACCTATGCAATAGGGAATGCCACTAAAGCAAAGTGACCAAGCATGAACCCATACAGAGAGGAGATATAAACATTCAACATTATTGTAAGGGAATGTATGGAGGACCTTGGTGGATGAGGGGAAGAGATGCTGCCTAGGGGGAAAAAAGTAGAGAAAAGAGACTCTTCTTAAAAACATCCAGTGATGGAGCGCTCACGGTTTCTGGTGGCAAGCTGTTCCACTGGTTAATTGTCCTCTCTGTTAGAAAGTTTCTCCTTAATTCCAGGTTGCTTCTTTCTTTGACCAGTTTCCATTCATTGTTTCTTGCCTTCTGGTGCTTTGGAGAATAATTTGACCCCTTCTTTTTTGTGTCAGCCCCTCAAATACTGGAATACTGCTCTCATGTCACCCCTAATTTTTCTTTTATTTAGACTAGCCAAACCCAAATCCTGCAGCCGTTCTTCATATGTTTTAGCCTCCAGGCCTTTGATCACCTTAGTTGCTCTTCTCTGAACTTTTTCCAAAGTCTCAACAACTTAATAGAATAGAATAGAATAGAATAGAATAGAATAGAATAGAATAGAATAGAATAGAATAGAATTCTTTATTGGCCAAGTGTGATTGGACACACAAGGAATTTGTCTTGGTGAAAATACTCTCAGTATACATAAAAGAAAAGATACATTCGTTAAGAATCAAGAATCATAACATACAACACTTAATGATAGTCATAGAGTACAATCTTTTTTGTAGTGTGGTGACCAACATTGGTTGCAGTATTCCAGGTATGGTCTTATTAGGGTTTTATAAAGCAGCAGTAATATTTCACGTGATCTTGATTCTATGCCTCTGTTTATACAACCCAGGATTGTTTAAACAGTACAGTAAAATTATTTTATCTGGTCCTGATTAATTGGGAGGACTGATACCTTGGTTTAAAAAAAAAGGGCAATCTCCAGGAGTCAAAAATGCACTCAAGGCACCTTAAATAAGTAATCAAATAAACAACAGTCTATTTCATTTTAGACTAGTTAATTATGGAGATGCTGGAACATCTTTTGCAGTTTTCTAAGTTGTTGCTGGAAATCATAGAACCTACAAATACAGAGTCGGGTAGAACTGCCACAACAATTTTGGCTAAAGCTCTGTTTCTGTTTCTGTTTTTTTCCTGCTGGGACAGGGAGAATGAAGATATTAAAAAAGTGTGAGATAATCCTATACTACACCAGACTGAGATCTCCATAAGGAGTAATTATAGTAGTGGAAAGTCATTAAAGAAAGATTCAGCCTAGAACTAAGGAGGCATTCCATGACAGCAAGAACAATTAAGCCATGGAAAACTGCTTCCAGAAATAGTGGATGCTCCATTATTGGAGCCTTTTAAGAAGAAAAAAAAATGGAAGCCACTTGTCCAGATTAGTATTATTGTGTCCTGGTTCAGCAGGGGGTTGGACTAGAACAGGGATCTCCAACCTTGGCAACTTTTAAGACTTGTGTATTTCAACTCCCAGAATTCCTCAGTCAGCTTTGCTGGCTGAGGAATTGTAGGAGTTGAAGTCCACAAATTTTAAAGTTGCCAAGGTTGGAGACCCCTAGACTAGAAGACTTCTAAGGTCCTTTCCAACTCTACGTTTCTATGTTTAATGTTCTGTGATGTTGGCATCAGAGACAATAGCATTTCAAACTTCTGCCCTCAGCACTTAATCACTAAAAATTTAGACAACTTACAAAGGACAGCAAAAGCATATGTATAATATGAAATAATATTCATTTCCCCCACTCCACTGGTTTCTTCCTCCTCCAATCAAGTTCAGACTTTCACATTATACTCTAGGTCAGTGGTGGCTAACATTTTTGGGCTCCTGTGCTGATAATTGCGCGTGCACTTCCCTGCTTGTGCTTGCGTGCCCCCAGAAGGCAATGTGCGTGCCCCCCCCCCATGCCTCCTGCGCATGCACGCCAGATACCCGACAATCAGCTGTTGGGTGGGCAGCATACACGCATGTGCAGTAGACCTTTTCTGGGTGAGTCCTCATGTGCCAGCAGTAATGGCTCTACGTGCCACTTCAGCATGCATGCCAGAGGTTCGCCACCATGGCTCTAGGTTGAATATGTTGCTATTACCTGTTAAGACAGACTTATTGTTTGGAGTAAATTACAAACATTGCTTTTAAAGAAATGGATTTGTATTTCCTGCTTAGCCTTAGTTTGCTTTACTCATGGTTTGTGAATCACGGCATAATGCATTGGATTAAAGTGCTTCTAGAAGGCTTGATTAGGCAATTTGTTAATGAGCCAACACAGCATGCTAACATAAATAAATTGATGTGGCGTATTCATGATAATTATGCTCCCTCCACCATATAGCAGCCCTGCTTCATTTGTTATTTTTAGAAATCCAGACTTGCATATAAGGGGTGGGTGGAGGGAGTCCACATGCGTACACACACAATCACACTTTAGTCTTTTATACTAAATATATTGCTGGAATATTGGTGTTCTCTTAAAGGCAGATTTTTTTCCCAAGAGCTCTGTGATTTAGTGATTCAAAGCCTTCCAGGCAATGGTGGGATTCAAAAAAATTTACTACTGGTTCTGTGGGCGTGGCTTGGTGGGTGTTGTGTGGCTTGGTTGTCAGGTTTCCAAATGATGAAATCCATTTTAAAAGAAAAGAACAAAGTCCATCTTCCAATACAATTTCTTTTATTTAGGAAAGCATCAAATTGGCAAAGTCCATGGTAATTCTGGATCTGACACAACCCGGAATTACCCCACAATATTAAAAGTTAGAATCAACCCCCAAAAGTCACATTCTCCAATAGAAATAATTCAACCTTGCTTGATGTCATAAATCTCCACCTCAAGGGGCCTAAGTACGGACAGCTCGTTTTCCCACAGAAAGAAGAATCATCTAGTCTAAACAACTCTCTCTATCTCCACTCCTCCCCCCTTAGGAATCTGGCAACCCCAAAACTCTTCCTCCCGTGACTGCCACAGAGAAAGTAAGAAAAAGATTATATACTAAGACTAACTAAAATGGCTACACATATGTCATTTTCGGGCTTGGCATTGGTGGGCATTGCTTGGTGGGCATGGCAGGGGAAGGATATTGTAAAATCTCCCTTCCCACTCCACTCCAGGGGTAAGTTTACTACAAAATCCCATTCCCTCCCCACCCCATTAATCTGCTTTCCAGCTCCATTTTCCTGGGATCAGCTGGGATCAGCTGGGATTCAATGGGAGGCAGAAAATAGATGGGGGTAGGGCCAGTTAGAGGGGGTATTTGCTGGTTCTCCGAACTACTCAAAATTTCTGCTACCGGTTCTCCAGAACTGGTCAGAACCTGCTGAATACCACCTCTTCTGCCAGGAAAGATAACCAATTTTGTCTGTCAGCCTCGGCCTGTCCTCATTCTTGCTTGACATGATTTGCAGATCAAGTGTGTAAACAGTGCAGCCTCCCTAGCTTGTAAAGTTGATACTACAAGGCCGGAAGTGAATGCCCCATCATAATAGGTAGACAAAGATCTTGACTTTGTGTGGTAGGCAGATTAAATTAGATTAGATTATTATCCTTGCACTTTGAAAAATGTTCCTTTTGGTTCCAGTGCTTCGGGTAATGCAAATTGTAATTGCAAATAAGTCAAAAAACATGATATTGCCACTAACAAATTTAAATAAAGAAATGGTGCCAATAATAACTAATCCCAAATTAGGGCATTTTGGAAACATCTGCAAGAAACTCCCAAAAGCGTTTTTCAGTGTTATAATGGAGGCATTTACAGCGTTGGTGGAATTAAAACTGTTACTGGAAATACCTTTTTGTACTGCCACTACCAGTAAGGATTTTTTGAAGCCTACCTAATGTGAGAATAACATGGATCTGGCCTGTGTCACAGGGTCACAGGGTCACACTAAACTACTGTGTTGTTTGATAAGTTTTAGTCTAGGGTATTGTGGGAACCCAGTAAATTGGCTTGTTTTCTTTTTTTTTTTTATTGCCATTTTGTAAACTATGTAGGAAAAGACTTGTTCTACAGAAGTGGTGTCAAACTCAATTTCATTGAGGGCCACATCAGGTTGTGTTTGACCTCGGGGGTGGGGGGCATGGCCCACTCAACATCACTCATGTTGTGGGGAAGCTGTGGTGCCCTGAACACTCTGCCAGCAAAAATGGGATCCTGAGTTCTGTTTTAGAATAGAATAGAGTAGAGTAGAGTAGAGTAGAGTAGAGTAGAGTAGAGTAGAATAGAATAGAATAGAATAGAATAGAATAGAATAGAATAGAATAGAATAGAATAGAATAGAATAGAATAGAATACTTTATTGGCCAAGTGTGATTGGACATACAGAAAGAAAAGAAAAGATACATTCATCAAGAATCAAGAATCATAAGGTACAACATTTAATAATAGTCATAGGATACAATAAGCAATCAAATCATACTAGGAAACAGTCAATATAAATCGTAAGATACAAGCGACAAAGTTACAGTCCTACAGACACAAGTGGGAGAAGATGGGTGATAAGGAGTGATGAGAAGATTAATAGTAATAGTAGTGCAGACTTTGAAAATAGTTGAACAGTGTTGAGGGAGTTATTTGTTTAGCAGAGTGATGGCAATTGGGGGGAAAAATTGTTCCTGTGTGTAGTTGTTCTGGTGTGCAGTGCTCTAGTCTATAGTGTCCTTTTGAGTTGAAACAGTTTATGTCTGGGATGTGAGGGGTCTGCAAGTATTTTCACAGCCCCCTTTTTGACTTGTGTCCTTCTGCAACCATCTGCCAGTGAAAATGGAGCTCGGTAGAGCCACATGCAGCCCTCCTGAGCTGCATTTTTGCTGGCAAAGGGCCCAGGAGCCAATCCTTTACTGTTTCCAGGATGGCCCCACAGGGCAGATCTAAGCACCCCATGGGTCGGATCCAGCCCACAGGCCTTGAGTTTGATACCCCTGTTTTAGAGCTTTTCATCTCCTGACAACTAATAACATTATCTTACTGACAACTAATAACATTATCTTACTGGTAGCTTTGCGTATTCATAGTTCTAGATAATTATGCAAAACTATCATGCCTGCTATTATGGTTCCAACCATCTTCGATTTGGTTGCATTCTTCTCAGAAGAAGAAAAAACTGGGCATAACAATATTATGTTGATTATTTTCCCCAGGTGAACTTGGCTGAAGTAATTTATGACAAAGATTGCAAAGTGTTTTTAACTTCTATATCAGAATGTTTCCAGTAAATATTCCTACTATCACAGTTCTTCAGCATGTTCAGTGCAATTTGTGGTGGGATTTAATGAACATGCATTCACACATTCACATACAACACACACACACCAGATTTAGAGACTTTGCAGAAGACAAGAAAGATAGTTGGTGTCCATTTTTTCAAAGCAAAACAAGAAGCTTAAAGATCAGTAATGTCACTACAAAAGAAAGGTTTCTTTAAAAATTAACTGTGATGTTTTTGTGCAGAGGTTTTGCACAAACCTTCTGCAGTTGCGTGCCAATTTCTAGAAATGTAAGCATTCAAAGGATAATCCTTTCCCAAACTTTCAAAATGTTTATGGTATTGAGTATCTAGCCTGCATTTGTTAGTTTTCCTCATAGTCTCCATTCAGAAACTAACTACGTATTAATCCTGGTTAGCTTTTCGATATCCATCAAGAACATAAATGTCAGCCAAAAAACAGGGTAGAATAATCCTGCCAGAATTTGCTTCCAATAAAGAAGAATGTGAGAGTGTTTGTAGCTTGGGTTGAAATGAGGGGTCCTTAGTGCTCCCTTAACTTAGTTGTTTCCTTGTAGATGTTTTATTATCCAAACTAGGTGACATCATCAGTGCTGGTAAAGAGTAGGATTTGCTCTCGATTTATATTCTAATGGCTTGCCCGAGTTGAAACAACCACATACTTTCATAAGAGTTTGGTTCTTTATTTCATTCTATCCAATAGACAGAATCTTGCCAGTGTAAACCCTTACAAATCTCCCTCTAATCCTGGGAAATTCTAGGGAGTGGGATATCCTTATTCTCTTCCTCTGTCTCCGATCAATCTCTGGACTGTGTTGTCTCTTGTCTCCTTGGAATGTGTTCCCTTCTTCCCGGGAAACTGCCACTTCTCCATTGCCCATTACATCAATTCCCTCTCCGTAGGGGCCATTCCTCACAATAAATGATAGTAGATGCAGCCTGCGAACTTGTTTGAATGTACTGGTAAGTTCTCTCATCTGAATGAGGAGTTCCAGGATCTCCAGACAGACATAATGAAAATCAAACGATTGCATGTGAAATATGTCTCTGGTGCAGTATTTCTCAACCTCAGCAACTTGAAGATGGGTGGACTTCAATTCCCAGAATTCCTCAGCCAGCATGGTCTACTTTCAGATTTACTCTCTACATGGGGCTCCCCTTGAAGAGCACCCGGAGGCTCCAGTTGATGCAAAATGCGGCCGCGCAGGTGGTTTTGGGGGCTTCTCGGAGCTCCCATGTTACACCACTTTTGAGCGAGCTGCATTGGCTCCCGGTGACCTTCCGGGTGCGATTCAAGATGCTGGTGATCATCTTTAAAGCACTCCATGGCTTGGGACCTGGGTATTTACGGGATCATCTACTGCCACCGTCAGCCTCCCATCGACTAGTGCACTCCCACAGGACGGGCCTCCTTGGGGTGCCGCCGGCTGGACGGCTGGCAACCCCAAGGGTTCGGGCCTTCTCTTTGGGAGCACCCTCCCTCTGGAATGAATTACCCCCGGAGATGAGGACCATCCCCGACCTATTGACCTTCCGGCGCGTACTAAAAACCCACTTATTCCATCAAGCTGGTCTGGCCTAAAGTTACGTGCAGGGTTTTAAATTTGATTTTAAATGGTTTTAGTTTTCTTAATCTCCTAATCTTTTTAATTTTTTGATAATGGCCAATCTATTAATTCTTTTAACTCATTTTAATTATTGTATGTGTATTTATATGTATATTTTATCTGGCTGTACACCACCCCAAGTCCCTCTGGGAGAGGGGACGGTATACAAATTTAAATAAAGTAAAGTAAAGTAAAGTCCAGAGTTGGAATGGACTTGTAGTTCATCTAATTGAACCGCATGCAGGAGATCCTACATCATTTCTGACAAATGTGTCCAATCTCTTCTTGAAAGCCTCCAGTGATGAAGCTCCCAAAACTTCCGAAGGCAACTTCTGTTCCATGGGTTGATTGCTGTCACTGTCAGGAAATTTCTCCTTATCTCCAGGTTGAATCTCTCCTTAATCACTTACCATTCATTATTCTTTGTCTGGCCTTTGGGTGCTCTGGAAAATAGCCTGACCCCCTCCTCTCTGTGGCAGCCCCTTAAATATTGAAAGACTTCTGTCATGACTGGATGCAGTATTCTAGGTGTGGTCTTACTAAGGCTTTATAGAATGGTACCATGTTTTCCCCAAAATAAGACCCTATGTTATACATACATACATACATACATACATACATACATTTATTTATTTATTTTATTTTTAGGTTTTATATACCGCCCTTCTCCCGAAGGACTCAGGGTGGTGAACAGCCAACTAAAATACATATAGACAAATATAAATTATTAAAAAAAAAAAAATCCTAGGCTGTCCCTATAAAAATCTAAAAAACCCCAATTAAAATAAATTAAAACTTTGTACCCCATCCCAACTAATCTAAAAACCCCATTTAAAAATCCCATTTGAGTCAGCTCAGGCTGGCCTGCTTGAAGAGCCAGGTCTTCAGGTCACGTCTGAAGGCCCTCAGGTCACTGGTCGTTCGTAGTCCAGGGGGCATCCCGTTCCAAAGGGTGGGTGCCCCCACAGAGAAGGCCCTGTTCCTCAGGGTCACCAGGCGGCACATAGAAGGCGTCGGGACCCGGAGGAGACCCTCTCTGTGGGAGCGCACCGGTCGGTGGGAGACTACTGGCAGAATGCGGTCTTGTAAGTATCCTGGTCCGATGCCATGGAGCGCTTTAAAGACCAAAACCAGTACTTTAAAGCAAACCCGGAAGGCCACTGGCAACCAATGCAGCTCGCGCAGGAGGGGCGTCACGTGGGAGTATCTCGACGCCCCCATAACTACCCGCGTGGCCGCATTTTGTACCAATTGAAGCCTCCGGGTGCTCCCCGCAGGGAGCCCCATGTAGAGGGCATTACAGTAGTCCAGACGGGAGGTGACCAGGGCATGAGTGACTGTGCGTAAGGTGTCCCGATCAAGAAAGGGCCGCATCTGGCGTATCAGGCGAACCTGATAAAAAGCCCCCCTGGAGACGGCCGTAATATGATCTTCCAAAGACAGCCGTACATCCAGGAGGACACCAAGATTGCGGGCCCCTTCTGTGGGGGTCAAGATCTCATCCCCAATAGCCAGCGACGGAGTCAGCTGACCATATCGGGCCGCCGGAAACCACAGCCACTCGGTCTTGGAAGGGTTGAGTCAAAGCCTGTTCTCGCTCATCCAGTTCCGCACAGCCTCCAGGCAACGGGCCATAACCTCCACAGCATCGTTGGGGTGGCTTGGGGTGGAGATGTAAAGCTGAGTATCATCAGCATAAAGATGGCATTTCACCCCAAAACCACGGATGATCTCTCCCAGCGGCTTCACATAGATGTTGAACAGAAGAGGGGAGAGGACCGACCCCTGAGGCACCCCACACATGAGGGGCCTAGGGGTGGACCTCTCCCCCCCCCGTCAACACAAATTGCGAGCGGTCCGAGAGGAAGGACGAGAACCACCGCAAAACGGTGCCCCCAATTCCCAACCCCTCCAACCGCCACAATAGGATACTATGGTCGATAGTATCAAAAGCCGCTGACAGATCTAAGAGGACCAGGACAGAGGAATAACCTCTGTCACGGGCCCTCCAGAGATCATCTACCAACGCGACCAATGCTGTTTCAGTACTGTGCCCGGGCCTGAAGCCCGATTGGAACAGATCTAAATAGAATGCTTCCTCCAGATACTGAGGGAGCTGACGCGCCACCACACTCTCAACAACCTTCGCCACAAAGGGAATGTTGGAGACAGGACGATAGTTATTCAAAAGAGCCAGGTCCAGGGAAGGCTTCTTGAGGAGGGGCCGCACCACCGCCGTTTTCAGGGCGGTTGGAAGCGCCCCCTCCGTCAACGAAGCGTTGACAATCCCCTGGAGCCAGCCTCGTGTCACCTCTCTGGAGGTAGAAACCAACCAGGAAGGGCACGGGTCCAATAAACATGTGGTGGCATTCAGCCTCCCCAGTAATCTGTCCACACCCTCGGCGGTCACAGGATCGAACTCCTCCCAGATAACCGTCTCAAGACCTGCTCCGGACACCTCCCCCGGGACCACCCAACTGGAGTCCAACCCATCCCGAATCTGAGCGATTTTATCATGCAGAAATCGGGAAAACTCTTCTGCCCTACCCTGCAAGAGGTCCTCCCGCGCTCTCGGCTCAAGCAGGGAGCGGGTCACTCTAAACAGGGCAGCAGGCCGATTTTCTGCCGACGCAATAAGGGCGGAGAGGTGTGAACGCTTCGCCGCCTCTATTGCCACTAGGTAGGTCCTAATATAGGACCTCACCTGTGTCCGGTCAGACTCAGCACGACTGGCCCTCCAGATGCCCTCCAGACATCTTTTCCGGCATTTCATCCCCCTCAGCTCCCCCGTAAACCACGGAGCCAGGTGGGATCTATGCCGAGTCAGAGGTCGCAAAGGCACAACTCGGTCCAGAGCCTCAGCGGCCAACCTATCCCAGGTGGCCACCAAGTCTGTGGCCGAGTTATGAGCCAGAGTTTCAGGAAATGGCCCAAGCTCCATCTGAAATCGTTCAGGATCCATCAGGCACCTGGGGCGGAACCATCTCCTCGGCTCCGCCTCCCTGCGATGGGGGGTGGCGGCACCGAAGTCCAGTCTAAGAAGAGAATGATCGGACCATGACAAGGGTTTTATAACTAAGTCCCCAGCACGATCATTCAACCACTGACCAGAGGCGAAAATCAGGTCCAGTGTGTGTCCCCCCCATGTGAGTGGGGCCAGAAACTAAGCCAGGAACTCCCGGGCCACCCCAGAGGTTTCCCCGAGCGAAGGCAGGTTGAAATCACCCATGACTAAAAGCCTGGGGGTTTCAACCGCCAGCCCGGCTATCACCTCGAGGAGCCCGGGCAGGGCCGATGACACGTGGCAGGGAGCCAGGTACATTATCAACAGGCCCATCTGAACCCCCCGACCCCACTTCACAAAGAGAGACTCACAACCAGCCATCTGAGGAACAGTGGCCTCCCTAGGACAAAGGACTTCTCTAATAATCGCCGCCACCCCATCACCCCTTCCCTGAGACCTCGGTCAATGGAATGCTTGGAAACCTGGTGGGCACATCTCTACCAGAGGGACGCCACCCCCTGGGCCCAACCAGGTTTCGGTGACCCCCGCCAGGTCCGCACCCTCCTCCTGAATAAGATCGCAAATCAGGGGGGCCTTGTTAACGACGGACCTGGCATTACATAACATCAGCCGGGTACTCAGGGCCTGAGACTCTGCACAACCAGGCCTGCCAGACGGGTCGGGAGGGTCGGAGCGCGCCACCGCTTTACATACATACATATCCACCAAAAAAGGCACCAGGTCTTATTTTCAGGGGAAGTCATCCACTGACTAACCTCACTTGTTTATGTTGACCTCGGCCTCCTTTTCGCTGTCAGAGGCCTTCAGGAACTTCTTCTGGACCAGCAAGGCTTTCCTGAAGGCCTCTGCAGCCAATAAGAGAGCTCTGGATCGATCCAGAACAGATGTCTTCAGGAAAGCCTTGCAAGCCTTGCCAGCTGCAGAAGAAATGGGCTGGCAAGGCAGGTGTCGGGGTATGTGAGGCCTGACTACAACTGTCCAAAGGTAAGTAATAGGGCAGCTCCACCCCCCATCCCCACCCTAGCTTAATTTTTACCCGTCCACTCTGGAGTGGGCAGATCTTAATAAGGGCTTATTTTGGGGGTAGGTCTTATATTAGGTGCACAAGTAAAAATCAAGCTAGGATTTACTTCCAGGGTAGGTCGTATGTTTTGGGAAACAGGGTATTAGTACCTCCCTTGATCTTAATTGTATCCCTCTGTTAATGCAACTGAGGATTGTTTTGGCTTTTTTGCCTGTCACCACACACTGCTGGCTCATATTTAATGGGATGTCCACTCAAACTCCAAAATCCAAGCTTAGTATCGCAGGAACTCAAGAGCATGTTGCACACTAGGCTGCAGATTCAAACATGGAGCCAGATTGGGTCTCTGCAGTGAAAGCAACTAGTGAAGAATTATCAAGATTCCAGGAGACAGGAGAGATAGATTAGAAGACAGCAGCTTGGAGTCCTCAAGGGCAGGTTCATATACTGGAAAAAGAAAGGAATCAACCCTATTCCTCCCTGTTTCTCTTCCCTTCCTGTGTTACCAATCAGGTTGCAACAAGTGTTGAGATTAAAGCCAGGAAGATCCAGCCAACCATTTCAGAAATCCTAGATGCTTTGACGTTGGAGGTTTTTTTTAGAGGTGATTGGACAGCCATTTTCCTGAAATATTATAAAGTCTCCTGTTTTAGCCGGAGGTTGGAGTAGAAGACTTACAAGGTCTCTTCCAACTCTTCTGTTCCATTCCTAGTACACCAGAAATCAAGTCCAGGTGTGGATATGAGTTTGTTTCCACCAGAAACAACTTTGCAGACAACCTGAAATGTAGAACAGCATCTAATCCCCCTCTTCCTCCCCCCCCCCACTTCCCAATTCTGAAATCCTCCTTCTCCAGTCAGTCTTGTTCAAAAGTTTTGTTAATTGGCCACGGTGAAAAAAATGGAAGTTTCATACATACTGACATAATTAATGAAGAAGCAGGCAGCATGTTCCCCCAATTAACACCACAGGGAAAAGGAAAATTGCCTTTCTTCTCACACATTGTGCCAGAGTTAAGGACTGTAACACACAGCAAATAAATAGATGTTTTTAATGAGCTGGAAGATTGAGTCGAGAAGCTCAGGAAATGTGGTTGGTAAACACTGCCAACTGTTTAGACTGTTAAGAATAATTGATGAGGTTAGTTTGAGGTGGTGGGTGAGATGAATTGATGGAGGGGATTGTTGGGGACTATGGGGTATTTTTGCTGGTTTGTCACAACTGCCACCTGGGGATTGTAGGAAGTCTTTTTCCCCCAGTATGAACATACTAATCTGTAATCCAAGACAAAGAATTGGCCCCTTCAAATATTGACATTTCTAGATGTCTTCATCTGTGTTCTTAGGTGTGATTGCAACGAACAAGGATATTGAACAAGTGTATTTGTCAGACAGCTGTGATTGTCAAGTGGTATGGATGTAACTATTCAGTCTCATGTTGGGCTGTTGAAACTGATAGACATTTAACTGCCTGGTCAAAGAAATGTTTCTTGAACATTCTGAAAAAGACCTAAGATGAGTAAGAATGTTTCTTTGGAATCTGTTTTGGATCTTAGCAACTGTTCATCTTACTACCCCAGTTCCATTATTTTTGGAATAGTTTTGGAAATCAGGGTCAGTAATTGAGGTTCCATGTATAGTGATAACCAGGTTCTTACCGGTAACCACATCAAGATTCAAACACTCAAAAACTTATTGACAGGCAGTTGGGTGTAGTGGTTAAGCTGCTGGTCTGCAGACCAGGAGATGGTGAGTTCTACTCCTAATCCAACCTAATCCAACCCCCTGCTCAAGCAGGAGATCCTATACCATGTCAGATAAGTGGCTGTCCAATCTTTTCTTAAAAACCTCCAGTAATGAAGCATCTACAACTTCTGAAGGCAAGATGTTCTACTGGTTAACTGTTCTCACTTTTAAGGAAGTTTGGTTGGTTCTCTCTTTGATAAGTTTCCATCCATTGTTTCTTCTCTTGCCTTCTGGTGCTTTGGAAAATAAGTTGGTCTCCTATTTTTTGTGGCAGTCCCTCAAACACTGGAATACTGCTATCATGTCACCTCTATCCTTCTTTTCTCTAGACTGACCATATCTTAGCTGTGACAGTTGGCTGGGTTACTCTCTGTCAGTTCAATTCACCTTATAGCAGGGGTTGGATTCTACCGGTTCTGTCCGGTTCTATAGAACCGGTAGCTTTGCAGAGCAGCAGACATAGAACTGCTGATGTTTTAGCCTACCCACCTGCCCGGACTCTTACTTGATTTTTATTTCCTGCTTTTTCAACCTCAGCTGCTGTGCAAGGCACAGCTGCAGTTGAAAAAGCAGGAAAAAAGTGCTTTTTCAAACGCTGTTTCCCTGCACTCAGTGCTGCTCAGCTGTCCAGGCAGCAAGTTGATGACAATTTACAGGCTGCACAAGCAGCTTGCAGGGAAGCAAATCATAAATCACCAAACCAATAGTTAACCCTGTCGGATCCCACCCCTGCCTTATAGGGTTACTATTGTTGAGGGAAATAAGAGGAGGAAGATGTGTTGGATCTGAGTTACTTATAAAGAAATAAAAGTGGGATTAAAAAAACAAATGAATAAACAAATATAAAATAGTTGCTGAAGCCAGTGGATAAGATAAGGCATACTCTAAAGGATTTCCTCAAAGCAAGTAACTTGTCAATCACCTCACTCCCCCAATGGTACATAGACTGAAACAAGATGTCCCACCCTACAAAACCGTTTTCATTAATAGCTACTCCTCCCCATGAGAAATAATGAGATGGTGTGAACGGTGATGACGGCATATGAAAAATAGCCTTGTTTTCCTCACCTCCATGTATCTTGTCTGAAAACACCCTTGTTCCACATTCCTCACAACTGCAACCTTCTGGTCAATACAGAATTAATGAGCTTGAGCTGTTCATCATTTTACTTTTGGTGTGAAAGGTAGTGGAGGTGCCATCTCTAATCACTAATAAATCCGTGAGCTTTGAAGGTTTTCCTGCTCACTTCTACTGAACTGTTAGTATATGTGACAGCCCATAGTTCTGTCACAATGAATTGTTCCCTGTGGAAAGGTGGCAGCTTGGGAAAGTGACAACTTAATGGAAGTTAAAACACCGTGATGGCAATCTTTGAGGGAAGAAGGCCATTCAGAGCAGGTATCCCGGTATCTGAGTGTGTCTTTTTGGATTGCTAGATCCAGCTGAGATACTGCAGCTTTCTGGAACAGGGTGCTATTGATGTGAAATATCACACAGTAAACACAACAGATTTGGTGTATCTCATTTGGGGCTCTATGTTCTAAAGGAGAACAATCTTATTGAAATTCCAGACATACCTACTTGCCAGATAAAACAAAGGAACGATAGAGGGAATTAAGCATGTCCAGTGTAATGAAGAGAAAAGGACTAGGGGTAATATGATAGCATCTTCCAATACTTGAGGAGCAAAAAGAGACTGGACAACCATTTGTCTGAAAAGATATAGGGTTATACAGATTAACAGAGTTGGAAGGGACCTTGTAGGTCATTTAGTGTAACACCCCCACACAGTCAAGTAGGAGACCCTACACCATTTCTGACAGATGTCAGTCAAATCTCTTCTTGAAAGCTTGCAGTGATGAAGCTCCCATAACTTCTGAAGGCAAAGCTGTTCCATTAGTTGATTGCTCTCACTGCCAGAAAATTACTCCTTATTTCCAGTTGAATCTCTCCTTGTTCAGTTTCTAGCCATTGTTTCTTGCCTCCTGCTCTAGCAGGAGCTTGGACTAGAAGACCTCCAAGGTCCCTTCCAACTCTATTATTCTATGTTCTACTTTGTCTATTCTTGTTACAAGAAAGCCCAAAGACTTAACATTTATTTTTATTAATGAGTGTATGAGTACCTTTTAAGATTAATGCAAGTCTTTTCTTTCTATAAAACAATAGATGTAAAACTGTTTTATCCATTTAGCCACTGTATAAAAACATTTGTTTGACTACATTAAGAAAAGGCATGTGGATAACCAGCAGAATACTTCTTAACACCCTTGTACCTGAAATAGTATTAAAATTGGTTGTTTATATCCAAAGATTGATTTTAAAATCTATAATGAATTAATTTATTGGGGGAGGGTATAATTTTAGGCAGCCTTAAGATATTTAATTCTCTTTTAACTTTTATAATTGTAAAAGGTTTTATGGTTGGTTGTACACCGCCCTGAGTCCTTCGGGAGAAGGGCGGTATATAAATATATTAAATAAATAAAATAAATAAATAAATAACTGAGTACAGCATCCAGTTTTGGTCACCATACTATAAAAAGGTGTTGAGGCTCTAGAAAAAGTGCAGAGAAGTGCAACTGGTATGATTAGGGGATTGGAGGCTAAAACATATGATGAACGGTTGCAGGAACTGGGCATGGCTAGTCTAGGGAAGAGAAGGACCAGGGGAGACATGAGAGCAGTCTTCCAATATTTGAAGGGCTGCCAGAGAGAGGAAGGAATCAAGTTATTTTCCAAAGCACATGAAGGTCAGACAAGGAATAATGGATGAAAACTGATGAAGGAGAGATTCAACCTAGAAATAAGGATAAATTTTCTGAGAGTGAGAACAATCAGCCAATGGAACAGAAGTTGCCTTCAGAAGTGGGAACTTCATCACTGGAGGCTTTCAAGAAGAGACTGGACTGCCATTTGTCAGAAATGGTATAAGGTCTTCTGGTTTGGCGGGGGCTTGAACTAGAAGACCTCTATGGTCCCTTCCAACTCTATTAATCTGTTAAAGATAATTAATAAATGGAGAATTTTGCTCAAGTTTCTTCTGCACTGGAGGTTTTTTTCCCTTTTCAAAAGAGGGAATGAAAATCAACTCCTAAGATTAATTTCAAGATAGTCTGAACGTTATTACAATTATCCTAGAAGGCATACTTCTAACGCCCCCTTTTTATCTTGCCCAATAATTTCTCTCTTCTTAAATATGTGTCCATAATAAAAAACTCAATTTCCAAAAACATAATGCATCTCCAACGAGTTTTACAAAGTGCTTTATCACTGCTGCTTCTGCTTTTGACAACTGAAAACTATTAATCACCGAAAAGGCATGAATATTGATGTGCATGTGAATGTTGATCTTAATCTATTCATGTCAGCCATTAGGAATCTCCTTAAAAGTAGCTGATTTCATGTGAATGCATGAAAGATAACCCTGAAATTAATTTTCAAAGAAAGAAAATCATAAACACGGAGAAAGGGTGTTGCGGCCTTGTAGAGGAAGAAATATTTCTGTAGGCAATGTATAACCAACCTGAGGAATAAGTCAGGTAGCTGCAAAAGGGGAAAAGAGAAGTTCAGGCAATCCTCAACTTGCAACCATATCATGACCGTTGTAAATTATAATGGCACTGAAAAAACTGGCAGGGTCACGTGATCAAAATTGGGACACTTTTTAACTGGGATGTTATTTATGACAGTTGCAGTGTCCTGTGGTTATGAGATCACTTTTTGTGACCTTCTATAAAATTCTTTATTGGCCAACTGTGATTGAACACACAAAAAATTTGTCTTCAGTGCATAAGCTTTCAGTGTACAAAAAAATACATTCATCATAAATCATAAGATACAACACTTAATGATAGTCATAGGATACTAAATAAGCAATCAGCTTAAATCGTACTAAAAAGTAAAGGTAAAGGTTCCCCTCACACATATCTGCCAGTCGTTTCCAGCTCTAGCGGGCGGTACTCATCTCCGTTACAAAGCCGAAGAGCCAGTGCTGTCCGAAGACATCTCCATGGTCATGTGCCTGGCATGACTAAATGGTAAAGGTGCATGGAATGCTGTTGCCTTCCCACCAAGGTGGTACCTATTTTTCTACTTACATTTTTTAATGTGCTTTTGAACTGCTAGGCTGGCAGAAGCTGGGACAAGTAATGAGAGCTCACTCCGTTATGCAGCACTAGAGATTCGAACCGCTGAACTGCCATCCTTTCAATTGACAAGCTCAGCATCTTAGCCACTGAGCCACCGCGTCCCTTATATAAATCGTACTAGGAAACTAAATAAAACAATATCAACCATAAAGATACAAGCAACAAAGTTATAGTCATAAGTAGAAAAGGAGATATGTAATAAAAAGGATGAGAAGAATAATAGTAATGCAGACTTAGTAAATAGTTTCACATTGTTTAGCAGAATGATTGCATGCAGGAAAACAACTGTCTAGTTGTTCTGGCATGCAGTGCCCTATAAGGTCGTTTTGAGGATAGAAGTTGAAACAATGTATGTCCAGGATGTGAGGGGCCAGTAAATATTGTCACAGCTCTGACAAGCAAAGTCAAACCAAGTAGCATAACCATGTTACTAATTTAAGAACTGCAGTGATTCATTTAACAACTGTAGCAAGAAAGATCCTAAAATGGAACTAATCTCACTCAATATCTATCTTGCTTAGCAACGGAAATGCTTGGGCTCAATTGTGGTTGGAAATTGAGGACTACCTGAACTTTGAGGACATGTCTACCAATAACAGAAAACCACACTTGACATGTATAGTCCAGTGGTGGTATTCTACCGGTTAGGATTAAAAATAGCCTCCAATCAGCTGAGAGGTGGGAGAAAAAGCCTCAGATAATCAGCTGAGAGGACAAAAGATCAAAAAGTGCATGGGAGGGCGGCTCCTAGCTTTTTGTTTCTTCATCCTCTCAGTTGATTGATATTTTAGGGGCGCCTGTATTAGGGGCATGTTCATATGTACAATCACTCACTGAATTGGTAGCACTAAGGTAGGATCCCACTGCTGGCATGGTGTCTTATTTTTCATTAGGTCCTTGCGATGCAGATATCAGACTAGATAAGATTTTGACATATACAAATGTTCTATATCAAGTGAGTGGTTAGAAAAACCTGACTAATCTTTTTTTGGCCAAATTTGTCAAGAGAAAAGAGAAATTTGTGATGACACTTAAGAATAGGACCCACTTAATAATAGAAGTGCTTCTATTGAAAATGTTTGCTGTAAGAAGGAATACCTATCTGACCATGATGGAACCATTTACTTGTAAAAGCAGGTGCATAGGAATCATGGCAGGTAATCCTCAACTTATAACAGACCCTGAAAAGGGGACTTATGACCTGAAATTCAAAGTTCTAACTCCCTCAACTCCATTGTTGTAGAGAAAAGGTATTTTGACTGAGTTTGAAGTGATAGCAACAAAAGAAAGCAAGATCTGAGGCAAATAGGCATGGAAATTACATATTGAAAGTTATCCCAAGTTCCCTCCCCCAAGAGCCCAGGCTGGACATCCAATCTGAAGTGCTTATATTGTCATGTGGGGTACATCTTCAGGTGGATATTCCCGCATCTGGTATGCCAAGACAGTTGATCTTGGCTCAGCAGAGATAAGTCCATGTAGCTGTGCAGTAAGCAGGAAAGCATCCCCTTCTTTTTAGTTCAGATAGAAACTGTCTTCACTTTCCAGCAAACTTCCCGTTCCAAATACCAAATTACCCACCCACCCCTGTTTCTATGACAGCTGACTTGAAGCAAGCAGAATGAGGTGTGAAGGTGTCTTGGAGGTTGACAGAGCCACCCTAGAGTCACGTGGCTCTTTTTTTTTTTGCAGGTGTCGTATCCAGCCCATTTGCAGTGCCCCCATGGTCATGTGACTACAATTTAAGTTGCCTTGGTGGTGCAGGCTGTTAATCATCTAGCACTTAGTGCAAGCTGCCTGCAATTAGTGCAGGTTCAAATCCCACCAGGCTCAAGGTTGACTCAGCCTTCCATCCTCTCGGGGTAGGTAAATTGAGGACCCAAGATTGTTGGGGGCAATAAGCTGACTTTGTAAAAATGCCGCTTGGGGGGGCCAAAAAGCCCTACTAATAAGCAGGCATATACAATGGAATGAAGGCTATTGCTGAGCACTTAGCATGGTGATCCATAGACTGTAAGCCGCCCTGAGTCTCCGGAGAAGGGCGGCATATAAATGTAATTAAAAAAAAAAATTACTATTATTATTATTTTTTTGCTGAAAACTGGTATTTACTTCTGGGTTCCAGCAAAAAAAAAAAAAAAAGCAAAAGTCAACTTGTTTAACAACCATGGTGTTCACTTAATGACTGCAATGTTTACTTTTATCACTGCTGCTGCAAAAAAAGGTCATAACTGAAGGTATGGTTACAAGGGTGACTTGCTTAACCACCAATATGATTGACAACTGTAATTCTGGGATGAATTACTGTTGTAAGTCAAGGACAACCTATATTGAAAATGAAGGAGTAATGATCTCTTATTTGTGGGTTTCCTTGTTGAACAATTTTTTTCAGTGGCATATTTTATTTCTTCCTTTCTTTCCTTCTCCCTCCCTTCCTTCCTTTCTCCCTCCCTCCCTCCCTTTCTAACAATAAACCAGTACAATAACTTGCTTTCAGAAGTTGTGGGTGCTTTATCACTGGAGGCTTTTAAGAAGACATTGGAAGAGACTCCCTTCCTTCCTTTCTTCCTTCCTTCCTTCCTTCCTTCCTTCCTTCCTTCCTTCCTTCCTTCCTTCCTTCCTTCCTTCCTTCCTTCCACCTTTCGTTCTTTCTTTTCCCTGCTTTTTTAAACTTTATTTTGTGTGTGTTTGTGTGCATTGTGTGTATTGAGCCTATTTCTAGTTAAACTGTGAGTTATCTACTTTATATCTCAGTTCCCACATTGCCCAAAGCGATGAGGTAATTTATCTGTCTTTGACTAGTGCATTTCATGAACCCTGTCCTTATAGTCTGTAACCCTTGGTTAATGGTTTGCTGCAAACTGTGAATTTAGCCAATTGTGGTTTATTCAACAAGCAATAATTAAAGAGTTGCTTAATGTGATTTGTGAACCCGATCAGTTTTATTTTAGTAAGGTGTATCATTCTCCTGGATTATTGTGTCTTAATTTATTGTAACTGTCAGGGCTCCTCTGAGGTTTCTATTTCAGAAAGAAATTATAGAATAGAAATGTTCTTGAAAATAAATAAGCTACCTAGCTTTTGAGCTCAGACCAACCATCAAGTCATAAAGGATCATATTCATTTAATCCCAAAGGAAGAATTTGTTCATAATGAAAGAGAGATGGAAACATCCACTTCTTGGTTCAGTGTCCCAGAAGTTCAATTCAAATACTGTTTCTGGTGAAACTTTGACTACTGTGACTCTTCAAATCTTGATTACTTTTATTCTTTCCAGTAAGGACTTAAACTTAGATTTATCATGGAACCAACCTTGATTGGCTTGTTAGTAACATGAAGGGGAAGTTTAGCTCTGTTTCAGCTTCCAGAATTCTCTATGGTGGTGGTTCTCAACCTGTCTTCTCAGGGGGTCCACAAAGGCTTGAATAAATAATTATGATGTAAAGATTGTGTCAGGCCTGCCTTTGTTCATAACTCAAGAAAGAAAACCCACATCTCCATTGAATTAGAGAAGAGGTACTTTTACTAAATTTGAAATGATTGCAGCAAAAGCAAGGCAAGATCTTATTCAAAATGTGTGAGACTACACATTGAAAGTCATCCCAAATCCCTCCACCTCCAGGATCCAGCACTGAGAGTCCAATCAATGTTCATGGTGAAGAAAAAATTGAGAACCACTGATCTATGGTTTTGAAAGCATTCTCTGGAAAAAGATAAAGAAAAGAAGATGTTTGAAGAGTCTGTAATTGTGGATTGTTGTTTGAGATGCTGGACAGCCAACCATGGAAGGACAAGAAGAAAGAAGATGTGTGTATCTTGCATAAACACAAGGAAATGGAGAAGAAAATTATATTTCCCAAAGGACAAACTGCAACAAATTCCTTGTGTGTATTATCACACTTGGGCAAATAAAGGATTCAATTCAACACAAATTGACAAGAGATAGAGAGAAGTACAAGATTTCTTTCTATACTTTAGAGACAGGATGAAAACTGCTGGAAGATTGGGATTGTGTTAAGGGCTGGGAATCAGTGATAACCCTATTCAACCAGAGTTTGTGTCAGGCTCCAAAAATCAAGAAAGACACACAGAGTTGTTTCTAATCAGTTTTCCTTATTGTACCTCACTTACAGACAGAACTTGTCCAAACTAAAAAAACTACTTGCATCATTAAAGATATACTCTCAGAATTTCTTGGAAGGAGATATTTTGACCCTCTTCCACCCAAACCAAACCATCTGAATTTTGTTGTCTCTTGGCCCTCTGGAATGCAGCCTCTCCTTTCTGGGAATCCAGACTTCATTCAACCACAATTTAAGAGTTTTTGGTGCTGAAGGTGGGTCTATCTTGGTGCAATGTGTTGCTGCATCAACTCTCCATTGCAGCTTGTCCATCTTTATCTCTTGTTTTCTTTTTTTCTGACTTAGAGACCTCCACTCCTGAAAGGTCAATTTTCTGCCCCTGGAAATGTGATGACTAGAGAATTAAGGCCCAACTGCACCACCCTTGTCTGGCGGATTTATGACTTGAATAGCATACAAGTACTCCAGCCAGAAGAGCCAGAACATCATGTCCCTAATATATGGCAGAATTTTTCTCGTGCCAATGCAGTCCAAGGCTGCATCAACAACAGGATAGTTTCAAGATCATATGTAGCACTTTACATTGCACTAGTAAGACCACACTTGGAATTTTGCATACAATTTTGGTCACCATAATACAAAAAAGATATTGAGACCATAGAAAGTGTGCAGAAAAGAGCAACAAAGATGAAAAAGGATTTGGAGGCTAAAATGTACAATGAACATTTGATGGAGCAAGATATGTCAAGCCTATCGTAAAGAAGAATTAGAGGTGACATGATAGCTGCCTTCCTGGACTTGAGGTATTGTCACAGAGAAGAAGAGGTCAACTTATTCTCTATAACATCAGATGGCAGGGACTTCCGGTGATGTCGCAGCATGGCGAAGTAGGAGAATTCTGTCCAGTTTTCCTACAGCAGGATTGCAGCCGTTCGAAGTGAAGGTAGATCCTGGAGGGATCACTCATATGAGGAGAAACTCCCAGAGCCAAACTCCCAGAGGAGTTGCAAGCTGGGCGGCAAAGAAGGGAGCCCGAAGCATAGAGCAAAAGAAGCCAGCTGTCTAAGCTGGCCTAAAGACACGATAAAACAGCTGTGAGAAGGAAGCGGAGAGACGTTGTTGAACTTGGTGTCCGGGAAAGGAATGGAAGGAAAATCGGTGTTGGATTACAATTAAAGGAAAGTTTTGAAAGGTAAATAATATGTAATTGAAACTCCGGAGTAGAAAAGGGAAAGCGGTAAACTGTACAGACTGTACAGTCCACCCATAGCTCCGGATAAAGCAGAATTTTGTTATTAAAAAGGAAAGTGAAAAAGAAAGGAGAGGGTTTATTGGTGGTGAAAAAGCTGTATTCCCAGCCATTTGAACAAACTGTGGAAAGTATTAATTAAATGGAAAAGAACAGGGGAACTGTGAAAACTCTAAAAGTGAATAGGAGAGTGACAGTGCAATCTGTGGAGGTGGACATTGTGATTGAGAAAGTGGAGGAAAGCAGCGGAAGTGCCAGATTGAACTGAGAGTGGTGAAATTGAGACGAGACTTGAATTTACTATCGAAAACAACTGGACTACTAAAGAAATATTTTTTAAAAAGGAGAGTATAAATCGTCTGTTTGTATGTGTTTGTTTCATCTCCCTATCTTCCTCAAAACTGACTTGAACAGTATAGATTCTCTTTTTTTTATCTACAGTATATATTTAAATAATAAGAAAACAAAATTGATTGTTATTTTGAAATAGGATTAATTTGTGTAAGTAATATTTAACTTCTTAGAATTATAGTTTATATCTTGCTTTGTTTCTTTTTTCATATATACTTGATTGTTGATTGATTATAGATTAATGAATTTAAAATATTGACTAATATAATGACAAGATAATTGACTGTCCCTTCCCTCCCCCTCTCATGTTCTCCCTATATTAGAGATTATATTAGTGATTGTTAACTATTGGAACTCTTATTATATATTTATATATCACAATATATTTGATGAAATAGCACCTGAAATATAGTAAATATAGTAATTAATTTAAAGTAAATAAGGATTATATAAAATGTTAAATATTTAAAGATAATTGAATGAGTTTTTGACCTGTTAGAAAATTTAAGAATTGGTTGGGTTTTTTTTAGAATCTGTAAAGATTATACAGTTAGTCAATTGAAAATTATTGCCTTAATTAACGGTGTCAAAAAATAAAATAAAAAAAAAGAGGGGGGTTATAGAATTGAGAAAACAGAATTATAAAAGATAAATAAGACTGATCATAGTAGGAGGTATGACTTGGGAGAATATAGTCAGGATAGTGGAGAAACAATAAAGAATTATTAAAGATATGACTAGTACATCTACTACTATTACAAAAGTAGGAAGAAAACTGGCACCATCAGTAACTCCACCTACCCGTACAATAACATCGACTCAAAAAACAATTGACGGGATGTTGGTCCCAAAGAAATCTACACCCCAAAGTAGCACACAATCAGTTCAATCTACATTAATATCTATCCAAAGTATGATATTGACATTACAGGAATCGATGTCTAAAAATCATTCAGAAAGTAAAGTAGAAAGAGAAACAATGAAAGAGGAATTAAAAAATGAATTAGGGGAAATGAGAAGTGAAGTTAAAAATTTGGATGGAAAAATAGGTCAGATCCAAGAACTGATTAAAATAAATAAATAAAAGATTAAAGTGATTGGAAAACAGTCTAGTCAAATGGAAAAGAAATTGGAAGGCATGGAACAAACAATCAAAGAACAGAATAAAGAGACCAATAAGACCCTGACTCATCTCGAGATGGATAACTTACTATCTCAGATTCCAAAATGTGGAGGAAGAGAGAGGAGAGAATCTACCATTGGTGATGGCGGAGATACTGGCAGAACTTTTAAACAGAGATAAAGAGGAAATGGTGAACGAGTTGGACAATGCATATAGAGTATATATGAGTTACGCAAGACGGCATAGACTCCCCCATAAAGCGCATATAAGATTTGCAAGGAGACGAGTGAAGAACATAATTTACAAAGTTATAAGAGATGAAGGAATAAAATATAAAGACAGAGAAGTGATTGTTTTAAAACAAGTACCGAGGAGTATTCGCAAACAAAGGAAAGACTACCGATTTCTAACAAATTACTTAAATAAAAAAAACAACAACATAGATTTTAGATGGATTATCCCAGAGGGAATATTAGCAATATGGAAGGAAAAAAGGGTGAGAATAGATAGTATATTTAAAGCTCAAGAATTATTTGACCAAATAGGAGGAATAGAAGAAGAACTGAGCAGTAGAGATGATCATGAAGGCTCTAGTCAAGAAGAGTTACGAATTAGAAATAAGGGGAGAGACAGGAGAAAAGAGAGGGAAAGAGATGAGGAGGTGTTGGAAAGAGAAGAAGTAGGAGTGAGGACGAGAAGCCAGACAACAAATAAAAACATTGAAGGATAGAAGCAAGAAAAGAAATGGATAAAGGAGTGAATCTGATATCCATAAATATCAATGGGTTAAATGACCCAGCTAAGAGGAAAAGAATGTTTCTTAAGTTAGAAAAACAAAAAGCGGATATAATATGTATGCAAAAGGTTCATATAAAGGAGAGAGATAAAGGGTATTTAATTAATAAAAAATTGGGGAAAATGTATTCAACATTGATGGAAGAGAAAAAAGAGGGATAGTATTATATATAAAAGAAGATATAAGCTCAGAATTAATTTATCAAGATGAACAGGGAAGAATAGTAATAGTAGAGGGGGTAATGCAAAATAAAAAGACAATATTAGCGGAATATATGCCCCAAATAAAAACCAAAGCGAATTTTACAAAATTTTATATGAAAAATTATTAGAATTTGACAATTCAAGAATCTGTATTGTAGGAGATTACAATACAATAGATAATAGACAAAATTACACATGTGAACAAAGACAATATAAAAATGGAATACACTGCCTAAGAAATTTATGGAGATGGTTGAAGAATTAGAATTAGTGGACACGTGGAGAAAGAGAAACCCAGGAATATCACAGTTCACTTTCTACTCCAGCCCACGCAAGTCATGGTCCAGAATAGACATGGCCTGGGTTAACAGTGAAGTATACAAAGAGATCCAGGATTTAAAAATCCTGCCTAACATATGGGCAGACCATAACCCGATACAGATAATTTGGAAAAATAGTAATTACAAAATAGGTAGATGGACTTTCAATTCACAATTATTGAAAGAGGAAGAATATATCCAAAAAATTAGGGAAGAATTGACTATTTTTTTAAAAATTTAATAAAAGACAGGATACCTCATTGCAAAATCTATGGGATACAATGAAGGCTTACCTAAGGGGAGTATCGATAGCATAGATAACAAACAGGGGGAAAAAAAGAGGGTGCAGATGCCAATCAAACAAAGAATTACAGACCAATTTCCCTTCTAAATTCAGATTATACATTTTTTATGGTGGTAATGGTAGAAACACTAAAGAACATAGTAATAAAATTCATTCGGACCAAAATGGATTTCTTCCCACGAGGCAGATTAGATATAATACAAGAACAATAATAGATATATTGGAATATTATGAAAAACATCCAGGAAGCCAAGTGGCTTTGGTCTTTCTGGATGCACAGAAGGCCTTTGACAATTTAAACTGGGACTTTATGAAAAAACAGATTAATTTGATGGATTTCAGAGATAATTTTGTAAAAGTGTTAAATGTAATTTATGCCACACAACAGGCTAATATACTAGTAAATGGAGAAATTACCAAACCATTGAAGATAAGGAGTGGGATCAGACAGGGATGCCCGCTTTCACCTCTGCTTTTTATAACCATTTTGGAAACTTTGCTGGACAGAATTAGAGCAAATAAAGAAATTAAAGGAATTAAAATTAAACCAAGAATATAAATTACAAGCCTTTGCAGATGATATGGTCTTTGTCATAGAGGACCCAATAAACTCAGGACCAATTTTATTAAATGAAATAGATAAATTTGGTAAATTAGCAGGACTAAAAATTAACAAGGAAAAAACTAAAATGCTAGTTAAAAATTTAACAATCAGTAAACAAAAAAAGAAAAATAAAGAAAAGATGGGATTACAAATTGTAAACAAAATTAAATATTTAGGAATTTGGTTGAGAGAGAGAACATCAAATCTGCGAGAGGACAATTACACAAAACTATGGAAACAGATTGAAAAGGAATTAGAAAATTGGAATAAGATGCAAATCTCATTGTTAGGAAGGATAGCAACAATTAAAACGAACGTTTTACCTAAAATATTATATTTGTTTCAAATGATTCCAATATTACTGGATAAAAAATTCTTTAAAGAATTAGATAAAATTGTGATGAAATTCATTTGGGCAAAGAAAAAAACAAGGATAAAAAAACCGTATTTACAAGATAACAAAAGCAGAGGTGGATTCGGACCACCTGCTTGGGAGATATATTATAAAGCAATGACACTAGTATGGATAAAAGATTGGATCAAATTGAGGAATAATAGGATTCTACAGTTAGAGGGACATGATCTACAGCTCGGTTGGCATGCTTTTTTATGGAACCCAAATAGTAAAAACAACTCATGTTTTACCAGAATTTCCGAAAATCTTTAATTAAAATTTGGAATGATATGAGGAGGAATCATTATACCAAAATCCCAAGATAGTTCTCAACAATGGAGGTGATGTTCCATCCAAATACGATGGATATTAGTAAAAAACTTAAATATTACCAAATAGTAGACAATGAGGGAAGAATTAAAACAATACAGGAATTAGAAACACAAGAGATAATTATTGATAATTGGTCATATTTCCAAATTAAAATGAGATATAATAAAGATGTAAAGGAATATGGAATTGAAGTAAAAAACATACATTTAGATAAAATACTTTTAAACCCTGAAAAAAGTTTGATTTCCAAATTATATAATTATTTACTGGAGTGTGAAATGGCCGAGAAAATTGTGAAAGGTCCTATGCTAGCCTGGGAAAAAAACTTTGGCTATAATATCAATCTGGATGTCTGGGAGGAAATCTGGCAGAAAAATCTGACATTAACCAAATCAGTAGCACACAAAGAAAACCTATACAAAATGATGTATAGATAGCATCTGGCACCCTCAAGACTGGCCAAAATATTTCCAACAGCAAATCCTTGCTGTTGGAAATGTAAAGAGAAATTTGATACATACTTCCACCTGTGGTGGATGTGTCCCGAGGTAAAGAAATATTGGTTAAAAATAAAAGCCTGGATAGAAGAAATTATAGAGTGTGGACTAGAGTGGAAACCGGAACTGTTTTTGTTGGGAATGATTAAAGGGGATTACTCCTCCAAAGTAAAATATTTGATCATCCATCTATTAACTGCGGCACATATTTTGCTAGCACAATATTGCAAAAACTCAAATATACCACCGATACATATTACTGTTCAGAAAGCTTATGAATGTGTTCAAATGGAGAGACTTACACTTAAAATTAATGGAAAGGAGGACAGAGTATTATTGAATATGGGATAAATGGTATAAGTGGGCAGAAAATTAAAGGGAAAACAAGTAAATGAACTTAAGAAACAATTTATATTAAGTGATTTATACCAATGTATAAAATAATTGATGACGTTAAATCTTCTTTGCCCTTCACTAGTATTATTATTATTAGTATTATTTATTACATTCCTTTGTTTAATAGTCAAATAATACGAAAACATTATAATACATAATATGAATATATTTACAATAGAAGAGTAGTTACAATCCAATGTGTAAATAAGGGCTAGGACTTATCAAGTTCGATAACAAATGTAAAGAATTGGTTTACTTATATATCAATGTTTTATGTCTTTGAATTTGTATGTTTTTATTTTTATGAATAAAATTGTTTTTAAAATTAAAAAAAACAACAACACCAGAGGGCAGGACAAGAAGTAATGAGTAGAAGCATATAAAAGAGAGATCCGACCTAGAATTAAGGTGAAATTTCCTGACAGGGAGAATCAATGGGACAACCAGTGATGGTTGTTCCATCACTGAAGGCTTTCAAAAAAGTATTGGAGATTTGTCTGGAATAATATCAGTTCTCCTGCCATAGGTAGAGGGTTAGAGTAGAAGACCTTCAACATCCCTTCCAACTCTGTTATTCTGTATTCTGCAATATATCTCTTTGGAAAGAGAGACTATTGTTATGCCCTGAGGAAGACCTTGAAAAATTCATGTTCCAAGGCCCTTTCAATATATTACCTGGTTTCTCATTGTAATTCCTCACAATCATGGTTTCACCCATTTAAAATGTTGAAGTAGGAATAAATTGGCAGAAGTTGTATTGACAAGAGTAGAGAGTATGGTGTGGAGAGCTTGTCTCAGACCGAAAGCCACTTGAAGAGACTAGAAGCATTTGAAATATGGATTTACAGGTGGCTGCTTTACGTATAAGATGGGTTGACAAAATCAGAAATGAGGAGGGGATAAAGCCACCTGGGAAACCCAAGAAAAATCATCCAAACCATCAAAAAGAGAAAGTTAGAATATTTTGTGATGCGACACCCAGAAAAATACGGCATCCTTCACTTAATCCTCCAGGGAAAGATTGAAGACAAACGAAGAAGAACATCATGGCTTCAAAATCTAAGGGACCAGTTTGGACGAAACTCAGCAGCATTTTTTTGTGTGGCTGTTGATAAAAATAAGATTGCCAACATGATCATCAATATCTGATGATGGATAGGGCAGAAGAAAAAGTATTAACAAGATAGCAGTCCATTTGATGCCAGAACATTGGGTGCAAAGTCAACATGACTGGATGTGAATACAGAATGATAACTGCGCACTAATGCAAAGCATCAATTATCCACAGTGTTTGGAAACCTAAGAATTACTTCACCTCCTCTTCTTCCTTCTTCACACTTCATAGTAGCTTCACACTTCTAATATAATTTAGGAGATGCCTTGCAGACCTGACCTCAGTTTCATATTCCTTTCTTTTGCAAAATGGCTTGCAAGCCAGGTACAAAATGGGAATTTCTTTTTCTTTCTTTTTTTTATCATTGCTGTGGATTGTTCAGAGATCAAAAGAAGAGGGCATCCCAGACCATGTCTCCTCTCTTGGTACCACAAGACTGAAAATACGTAGTTGGTATAAAAAAAGTCGCAGTTTGCTGAACAATTCAGGGACATAATTACCGATGTTAAATCACCAAAGCATTTTAATGCAAGGGATTTTAGAAGGGATTACATCTGCATCGACACCTACATTTCTTAAGCAATTACTGGCCCATGGAATGCTTTTTAGGGATCAAGAGAACTCCGAGAGTTGCTGCATATTCTTGTCATTAATTGTACTTGGGAAGAAACTGAGGATTGGGGCAGATTAGAACCAACCTCAAACAAAACTCTCTAAGGAAGAGGAGGGATGAGTGTCAAGCTACCCAGATTAACTGAGTGCTTTTTGAAGGATTCAATGTTGTGTTCACATTCTTAATATCTACAGAGGACAGCTGATCATCATACATCCCCACTAAGGTTGTCTCTTTCTAAAATTGCAAAAACTGACCTAGATGGATGGATAGATCAATAGATAGATAGATTACCTATAGTATGTGCTGAGACTCTTCCTTCCTTCCCATCTCCCTTCTCCTTCCTTCCTTCCTTCCTTCCTTCCTTCCTTCCTTCCTTCCTTCCTTCCTTCCTTCCTTCCTTCCTTCCTCACTTTCTTTCCCACCTCCCTTCTCTCGTCTTCCCTCCCTCCCTCCCTTCCATTTCGTCTTCCCTATTCCCAATTGTGGTCTCAAGGGTTTAGATATTCAGGATACATGTCCCCTTGATACTGCAATCAGCTCCCTTCTTCCCTTAACCTCTGTGAGTTTATGATTTTTAAATAGGTTTAAAGCTTTTTATTATTTGACTAGAAACTCGATGTGCCCCCTGCTTATTTTATCCTATTTATGTTAGGTTTGGTCGTTTTCAGGTTATTATTTGTTTTCTATTAATTATGCATCTATGTGTACGATGCAATCTTTTACAACATTCCTTCAAATATGTTTAGCTGTGTTTGATTTGGTTTGGTTGTAAATATTGGCTTTACTAGGTTGATTGTTAAATTGCAAACTAATTGTATTGGATAGAACTATTGGCTTTTTTTTTAATCTGTCGCATAGCTTGCTAAAGGTAAAGGATACATTAAAATTCTTAGCATTATCGTTATTTTCAACATTTTATATTGTCAAATATAGATAAAGATCCAGTACAAACTGGATGATCTGAAAATAACAACATGGACATGGGTGCTTTTGATCAAGTGGGATCCATTCTATGACTTCCTAGGTCCACTTGTCATCAATTCTTCTTGCTAAATAACCAGCTCATTTCCATTGTGATTCTTTTACTTTCTTGACGATATTGTGTAGTTTTGTTTGTTGTCTAATCCATGTGCTGGTCCTTTTATTATTAGGCTTTAGTTAAACAAAATAAAGAACAGATGTAGTCTACTTCTTAAGTCTTATGGAAACAACTTAATCAAAGAACATACAGGGATGCATCCCAAAGGTTGTGATCCAGCCATGCTTGGGTGAGATATTTCAGACTTGCAATACTCTGTAAATAGGACAGGATAGGATAAGAAAGCAGTGTTGGAAGGGACCTTAGAGGTCTTCTAGTCCAACCCTTGCCTAGGCAGGAAACCCTACACCATTTCAGACAAATGGTTATGCAATCTCTTCTTTAAAACTTCCAGTATTGGAGTATTTACAACTTCTGGAGGCAAGTTGTTCCACTGATTAATTGTCCTAACTGTCAGAAAATTTCTCTTTAATTCTAAGTTGCTTCTTTCCTTGATTACTTTCCACCCATTGCTTCTTGTCCTGCCCTCAGGTGCTTTGGAGAATAGCTTGACTCCATCTTCTTTGTGGCAGCTCCTGAGATATTGGAAGACTGCTATCATGTCTCCCCTAGTCCTTCTTTTCATTAAACTAGACCTTACCCAGTTCCTGCAACCATTCTTCATATGTTTTAGCCTCTAGTTCCCTAATAATCTTTGCTGCTTGTCTCTGCACTCTTTCTAGAGTCTCAACATCTTCTGTTTAAGGAATTCTATAATAAAATAGAGTTAGATCATTTGGGAATGCTTTCTATCTGAGCTACTTTGCAAGGCTAACATCAACCTTACAAGTCTAAAAGTATACCAACCCCCAACCCCCTTGCCTTTACAATGACTAGGGAGGGTCCCTTCTGAGATATTTTCCATTCTCCCATTCCTTTTGTGGGCTCAGCTGCCTCTTATTGGATAGTTCTCCTGACTAAGGCTCTCCTCCCTGTCTCCCAAGGTCACCCTCACTTACCATTACTATTTTGCATATGCTATTTCAAAACCATTATTATTTTGAGAAAGAGATTATTTCAAGTCTCTCTCTTTTAATTGCTCTTCTTATTTTTTTTTAACTTTCTGGTGACAGCATGCCTTTTCTGGGTTCATCCTGTCCCCACCTCCTCTCTTTGCAGCCTTCTATTTCTACAGCTTCAATGGGCGTATGGTATATATTTATAAATCACAGGGTGTGGATGATGTGTTGGGGAGAAAAAGCAGAATGCCTATTGTGGGATGAGGCCTCGCTAATAGAGCAGCTTGCCAAATTTGGGCTTGTTGGCAGAAGCAACTCTATTCTATTCTTTTTCTTATTCTCAGGGCCTCTAATTAGTGCTGGATCCAAGATAGCTTTCACTTTTTAAAAAAGTATGTCTCCGGTACGCAAAATGGAGCGGAACAGACATGCCTCCGAGCTATAGGGAAGCATCTGTCAATCAGGAGACGATGGTTCCATGCAGATCCATCTCAAGGTATTTTATGCAAGGCATTGCAAAGATGGCTCCCAGCCTTTCAGCTTGCCTCATTATGAAAATATAGACGCGCCCACTCAGTGCATTAAATTGGAGCACACAGTCAAGTGGAAAGCGAGTCAATTTATATGGAGAGCTACAGTGTGTGTGTATGTGTGTGTGAGTGGGTGAGTGGGTGTGTGTGAGTGTGTGAGAGAGAGAGATTACCATCCTAAGTGTTGTGTGCTGTTATCTCTATTTGCTGTGATGCAACATTATTCAAGCAATGTTATTCCTATCATTGTCATGTTTTGCAGCTTGCTCCCGATAAAAGCATGCACGAGCAACGGTTTTAAACACTGCATGTTTTTTCTGGATTCAGTTTTTGAAAGCACTTCAGAACGTGCAAGGATGAAGAAGTTACCCCTTCTTCTGCAATTCTTTAAAGCAGTTGTGTCCTTTTCGGGGTTTGATGTGGATGAGCCTGTTCAGCTCTTTGGTCTCTGGAAAAATCACATCTTGAAAGAATGGCAGAGAGCTTTCCCTTGAAAACCAAGGGTCTTCAAACTTGGCAAGTTTAAGACTTGTGGACTTCAACTCCCAGAATTCCTGAGCTAACGTGACTGGAAGAGGAATTCTGGGAGTTGAAGTCCACAAGTCTGAAAAGCTGTCAAGTTTGAAGACCCCTGCTATAAACCTTAAACCTTTAAAAAAAAATGGTACAGATAGTCTTCAACCTACAACGGTTCATTTAGTGACCATTCAAAGTTACAACGGAACTGAAAAAAGTAACTTATGGCCTTTTCCTCCACGCTTATGAATGTTACATCACCACAATCACATGTTCAAAATCCAGATGCTTGGCTTGGCTTGGAACCGTGACTCATACTTACCACAGTTGCAGTGGCCTAGGAGTCACATGATCTGACAAGCAAAGTCAATGGAGAAGCCAGATTCACTTAACAACCATGTTACTAATTTAATGCCTGCAGTGACAGTGATTCCCTTAATATCTGTGGCAAGAAAGACAACAAAATGGGACAAAACTCACTTAACTGTTTTTCTTGTTTAGCATGAAAATGTTGGGCTCTATTGTCGTCAGAAGTCAAGGATTACATGTATGTATGTATGTATGTATGCATGTATGCGTCAACTCATAAAATATTTCTATGGTCTTTTTAGAGATGCCAACAGAAAGGACAGTGTGGCAGCTTGCAAACCAAAAGTGCATTCCATAAATGTTTTCAAAGATAGCAACTAGGTGACTGAAGTTTCTGCCACGCAAAATTCTAACTGGAAAGCAAGATTCATGACTCTTGGCTATGGATGAGTCCCATTGGAGAATATGAATTATGATACACCCAGGGGGTGGGGGGAAACCAGGGTCAAGGGTGACAATGAATGATGTGTCTCAGAGTCGGCTATACCCAGGCAGTGCCGGACAGTTTAACTCCCAATAAATCCCTTTTACGTTTTGGAAGTTTGGCTCAAGACTCATGATTTAAATGGGGATAACTGCTGGAATCCTGACGGCATGTATGTATGTACATTATGTATATATGTACAGTACACACATGTAGCATGGGGAAAAATTCACTGAACAAATGTTTCACTTACCAACAAAATTGTTGGGCTCACAGTGTTTTTATTTTATTTTATTTTTTATTTGTTTGTCAAATATGTACAAGATAACAAGTGTAGGTTATGAACATAAACATGAACAAAGAGAGTAAATGCAGATAAATGGGGACAGTAAGACAGGAATGGTAGGCACGCTGGTGCGCTTATGCATGCCCCCTTTAAGGACCTCTTAGGAATGGGGTGAGGTCCACAGTAGAGAGTTTGAGGATAAAGCTGTGATGGGTTGAGGCTGTAACAATGTAGTCAGGTAGAGTGTTCCAGGCATTGACAACTATGTTGCTGAAATTGTATTTTCTGCAATCAAGTTTGGAGCGGTTTACCTTGCGTTTGTATCAATTGTTTGCCCATGTATTATTGTAGTTGAAGCTGAAGAAGTCGTTGATAGTATTACTGTGGTTATAAGCTGAGGACTACCATTATTGAGTTAGTCTACTTCCTAAAAACTAATAGGATAATGCACCTCTTTGATGTTACCCAGATTCTCTTGATCTGGTTGGAAAATACTAGGCCACTTTCAGCAGCTCTGGTTCAAAGATCAACATGGAATGCATTGTGTTTGTGAATGTGAAGGATCTAATCATTGTGGAGAACCCACATTTTTTCCATCTTATACTGACTATGTGCAGCTTTTAGCTATGTGTTCTGAAAGGATCTAATTTGTTGCTTATATGTAGACTCCATCCACATGTTTCACTAATATGATTTGCTTCATTATTCTTGATGGAATAAACTACCGTTTGAATTCATACTTGTGAAGCCATCAACCGCGGTTCATAAACCAGAAGAGTTGGCCTCATATCATGCATTAAGCTTAAAAGTAAACAAACAATATTATAGCTTACCAAATCATTTCTTGTGGCAGTGAATATTAAATAGTCAGCTACATTTTATAAGTTTGACTTGGTATTTTTATTAGCCTCAGTCATGTCCTCTTCTTAGTTGTTCCTACTATATATCTGTTGAATGAAGCCAATAGAGTAAATTGGAATCAGAAGAGAATAGAGCTGCTGCTGGAAGGATCCTTGGAGGTCTTCTGGTCCAACCCATCTGCTCAAGCAGAAGACCCTATACCATTTCAGATAAATGGTTGTCCAGTCTCTTTTTGAAAGCCTCCAGTGATGGAGCACCCACAACTTCTGAAGGCAAGCCATTCCATTGGTTAATTGTTCTCACTGTCAGAACCTTTCTTTTTAGTTGTAGGTTGCTCCTCTCCTTGATTAGTTTCTATTTATTTTATTTTATTTTTCTTGCCGTCTGGTATTTTGGAAAATAGGTAGACCCCCGCTCTTCTTTCTGGCAGACCCTCAGATATTGGAAGATGCTATCATTTCTGTCCTCTTCACTAGACTAGCCATCCCAGTTTCTGCAACTGTTTATTGTATATTTAAGCCTCCAGTCCCCTAATTATCTTTCTTGCTCTTCTCTGCACTCTTTCTAGAGTCTCAACATCTTTTTTATAGTGTGGTGACCAAAATTGGATGCAGTACTCTAAGTCAGTTATAGGTTTTAAAAGCAATTTTTGGATATAAGCAACCAATTTTAATACTGTTTTGGGTACAAAGGTCTAAGGAAGTATTCTGCTGGTCCTTCTTTTGTCTACACTAGACATAACCAATTTCTGAAAATGTTCTTCATATGTTTCATACCTTCCTTGAGGTTTTTTTAACAATGGTTGACTTCACAAAGCAGGCTAACTATAAACCATGGTTTATTTACTCTAAGCCCAAATAAGCCACATTATTGTTTAGTTACCTTGTAAACCCAACCTTTTTGAAGGTAAACTCTACTTATTGCACTGTGTTTTCAGGACCCTTCCCTGCATTTTCACATTGCAAGAACGTGTATGTTTTTGCATGATATTGTGTGTGTGTGTGTGTGTGTGTGTGTATCAGACAGCAGAACATGAACTTTCTTTCTGACTGTATTTTTGCTATGTCACCTCTTTTATCAAAAACAAAACTGCAGGAAGCATTTTTCAAAAAGGTCTTGCATTGATGTTAAAATATTTCAGCATTATTGCTATACATGCATTTTACATCTTAAGTGTGAGGTCCGCATTAATTTATTCAGTGAAATAGAGGAAGAATGGAAAGAATCTGCCCCAGTTTCCATTATTTCTTTAACCTGGCAAGCAGATCATTTCCCTCCCCCCACAAGAAACGCAAAGGTCACAGTTGTAACCTGCTGAAGATCACTTCATCCCATTCGAAATTTCCATTACTGACTTTGACTCTTCTTTGCCTTAAATGCTACTAGAAGCTCTCTGAATATCTTCAGAACATTTCATTCCATATGCCATTGGCAGGTATGGTTTCTAGCAACATGTGTGTGATGTGGAAATGTGTGTCATGATTTATACAAAGTGGTGATAAAGTGATGAAGTAAAACAACATCATCAGAAGTGGTATTCAGCAGTTTCTGACAGGTTCTGGAGAACTGGGAGCAGAAATTTTGAGTAGTTTGGAGAACCCTCAAATGCCACCTCTGACTAGCCCCGCCAACCTCATCTCTTTTCTGCCTCCTGAGTCCCAGCTGATCGGCTGGGTCTTCTTTGGTTGCCCTGCAGAGGAGAATGGAGCTGGAAAGCAGGTTAGTGGGGTGGGGAGGGAAGGGAAGGGGGATTTTGCAGTATATCCTTCCCCTGCCATGCCCACCAAGCCACGCCCGTCAAGCCACGTCCACAGAACCGGTAGTAAAAAATTTTGAATCTCACCACTGAATAGCATACTCGACAGATGAAATTCTGATTTTCCAAAGGGGCTTTTTCAAGAGATAACTGGACTTCCTTGTTAACAGTTGATAGCAATTGATAAATTAGTGACATGATTGTTCAGTGAATCTGGCTCCCGCATGGACTTTGCTGGTCAGAAGATCACAAAAGCAGATCACGTGACCCCAGGATGCTACAGCTGTCATAAATATGAACCTGTGATGACCCAGAGTATCTCAGAAATATAACAAAACCCAAAACGTAAATAAAAGTCCTTTAATGCCTTCAACTTGGCTTCGCTGTTTAATTGTTCACAGTGGAGGAGTAAACTGTTTTCAAAATAACACTTCGAAGGAAAGAAACACAGTTCAAAATCAAAGAACCAATAATGAAGCAAAAAACAAAAACATACCACATTGAATAAAGTTCCCAGGACAGACCAGGATGGATAATTGCCAACTTCAGGAAGATAACTAGGGACAGTCTGTTGGAAGAACGCCAACCAAAATAAACCTTCTTTAGAAATAAAACACTAAATTGTCTCCAGCATCTGTTAGCACCCAGGTCCAAACTCTTATGCAAATCTCACACCTGCAACCCATGAAGAGGATGATGTCCTCTGCTCCCGAGTAGACCATGTTTAACCCTGATCCTCTCCTCCCTGTGTGCCCTTAGGATGGAAAGGGGATGAGACTGCTCAGCCAGCCTCTGCCCTTCCCCAGCCTCCTCTACCTCCTCTGGAGCCACACTTCCACTCCCTGTTGGCTGTTCCTCCTCTTCCTCAGAGTCAGTCTCCACCAGGGCATGACAGAACCAGATGCCAAGCATCTGAATGCAAATCCTATGACCAAGGGGTTGCTTATGTTGCAACAGTTGTAAGTGTGAAAAATGGTCATAAGTCACTTTTCTCAGTGTCATTGTAACTTTGAATAGTCACTAAGTGAACGGTTGCAAGTCAAGGACTACCTGTATTTAAATTCAAAGCTCGTTGGAATTATTTCTCTAAAACTTCATTCTCTATGTGTATTGCATTTTATAGAATATGTTTTCTTCTTAGCTACATCACATAAAACATTTTTATATCAGCACAAGGGAGCTGGCTTAGGTCTCTTATGAGAGTGTAGAGACTCTAAACTGATGATGCATTTGACCTCTCCCTTGGGCTCTGCCTGGTCATCTCCTACACAATGGTTCTGATTGTTCCTGTATCACCTATAAGGTAAAGGTAAAGGTTCCCCTCGCACATCCGTGCTAATCTTTTCTGGCACTAAGGGACAGTGCTCATCTTCGTTACAAAGCTGAAGACGCATCCGTGATCGTGTGGTCAGCAGGACTAAATGCCAAAAGTGCATGGAACCCTGTTCCCTTCCCACCAAAGTGGTCCCTATTTTTCTACTTGCATTTTTATATGCTTTCGAACAGCTAGGTTGGCAGAAGTTGGGACAAGGAATGAGAGCTCATGCCATTATGCAGCGCTAGGGATTCGAACTGCCGAACTGTCGACCTTTCTGATTGACAAGCTCAGTGTCTTAGCCACTGAGCCACCATATCCCATTTATATCAGCATGTACACTCCAGCAAAACCAGCGAAGAGAACGTAGTTGCTCTTAATATGATCACAGAGGTCATTTATGTAGAGTATGAAAAGGGTTGGTCCTAGACCCTTGCCTTGGGGTAGACCACTATTGACAGGTACAGAATTTGATAGGACACTCCCAATTTTGACCATTTGTTGTCTGTTTGACAGGAATGCTTTTATCCAATTAAGCAAATCTTATACCATAAGATTTTAGTTTTGCGAGTAGTTTGTCATGTACCACTAAATCAAAGGCTTTACAGAAGTCTATGTAGATTGCGTCTATTGTTTTGCCCTGATCGATTTGTATAGTCCATATGTTTTTGCAGTGTAAGAGTTGCAGATTACACAATAGTTTTTTTCTGAAACCAAATTGTTTATTAGAGTAGGTTGTTTGTCTCTAAGTGGAGGATAATGGATTGATTAATAATTGATTCCATGACTTTACAGGTAATGCAGCATAAGGAGATTGGTCTGTAATTTTCAACTAAGCTGGGGTCTCCCTTTTTGAAGATGGGGATGACTGTGGCTTGTGACCATAGGTTAGGCAAGGAGCTGGTCCTGAAAGATTTTTCAAAGATTATGCTTAATCTGTTCTAGCGAATAGGTGCGAACTGGTAGAATCCCATTCCTGGAGACAACCTAGAATTAAGAAAACACTTCCTGCCTATGAGAACAATTAACCCGTGAGACAGCTTGCCTCCCACAGTTGTGGTGCTCCATCACTGGTATAAGGTCTCCTGCTTGAGCAGGGGGTTGAACTAGAAAACCTCCATGATCTCTTCTACATTGTATAATCAGTCTTATTTGCATGGGGTGGGGGGGAAAGGAATGAGAAATGTTCATTTTTAGAAGCCGTAGGAATTTGGTATTCCTGGAAAGGCTGTCTCATTCCATGTATTTCTCTTTTTTCCCCTCTCTGTAGCTTCCCAGCCCCTCCTTTCTCCCCCTGTAAGTGCCACTGTAATATGCAAATAAAAGAGATAAATATCTACTCTTTTGAAAACAGTGCAATTTTAATTCTCAGCTACAGGCAAACTCTCTCTGGGGAGGAGGTTTTGTTAACACATTTCAAGTTAGTTTTACAATCTAACCTGGTTTTACTTTTGTACATTTATTGGAGGAAAATGGGGAAAAAGCAGAATAGGAACTCTATACATATTTGCAGTAGGTTCATATTTTTTTACCTGACTTAAAATCACACCATACTTCTAGAGTGGATGGATTTGGGACGGGGTGTGGTGTGTGTGTTTCCTATTTGTTTCAGTCCTTACATGTTTTAAATTGCTAAACCATGACATGTTTCCATTAGAAGCTCTATTATTTTTTTAAATATGTATTTTTTATTTTTTAAAATATGTATTGTGCAGCATATGCATGGCTTATGCAGCCCGCCTGTCTTGACAAATTTTCATTCAAAGCAACTAAATTTTCATTTTTGCATAATAAAGAGGACTGAAGTTTGATTTTTTTTAAAAAAAATTATAGGATATTCCTCTAACTCTTCATGCATGTATGAAATTTTTCCTTCCCCTTCCTTCCTTCCTTCCTTCCTTCCTTCCTTCCTTCCTTCCTTCCTTCCTTCCTTCCTTCCTTCCTTCCTTCCTTCCTTCCTTCCTTCCTTCCCTCCTTCCCTCCCTTTCTCCCTCCCTCCCACCCATTCTGTCATTTCCTTCCTTCCCTCCCTCCCTCCGTCCCTCCCTTCCTCCCTGCTTTCCTTCCTTCCCTCTCTCCCTCCTGCCCTATCATTCTGTCATTTCTTTCCTCCCTCCCTCCCTCCCTCCCTCCCTCCCTGTCATTCTATCATTTCCTTCTTTCCTTCCTTCCTTCCCTCCCTCTCTCTTTTTTCTTCTCTCCTTCCACCCTTCCCTTTCTGTTCAATTCCTTCCCTGTTGTTTTTGGAACTTCTGGATTCTTTCGAAGTGACTTATAAAATATTCAAGCAGGATTGATGAGCGAATGAAAACATGCCCTAACTTTCTGTTAAGGGCGATGACAAGTATTGATAAATACCACAAATAGTCAGACAAGTGCAAATAATAATCCAGAGCAGTAACCTGACACCTCTGTTTGGGGGGAGCTTTCTGTCACAGAGATGGATAGAATCTGCTTGGTTTTATTCATTCAAGTGCTGTTTTTAATATTAGATGGAAAGGGGAAAGATCTGTGCCTCCTCAGTTGAAACACTTGAGACCCTCAATTGTATTTGTTAGCTTTGTGTACTGCTGCTCTCACAAATCCTTGCTAGTGGCCACCCAGGCAGGGGGCACTGGGACATTGTGGAAAACACCTGGAGACCACCATTGCATCAGATCCATGCTAAGCCCAATTCTGGATGAATCAAAGCAATTCTTAAGAGCTTTTACTTCTCCTGAATGGAGAAGAAGGGATTTGGTGTCAACTCTGAAGGAAACCTGGCTCAATCCTTCTTTTGCTGCCTCATAATTGCCACAAACCCTGACAGGGGGAAAGGATGGGGGAAGTAGATAGCCCAGCTAGCAGTCAAAACAAAAAGTTTTCCTGTAGGAATCAAGGTCATCTCAACAGGTGGTTGCTGAAGGAGTACAGTGACTAAGCAGCCTGCCAGCTACTTTCATTGGACAATGTGATTGGTGACATCTGAGAGAGGGATTCTTTTTACTCTTTTAATTAGGTGAAAACCATGGGAACTTTTAGAACAGAAAAACAGAACTGGAAGGGACATGATAGCAGTCTTCCAGTATTTGAGGGGTTGCCACAAAGAAGTGGGGGTCAGATTATTCTCCAAAGCACCAGGGGACAGGACAAGAAACAATGGTTGGAATCTAATCAAGGAGAGAAACAACCTGGAATTAAGGTGAAACTTCCTAATAGTGAGGACAACTAACCAGTGGAACAGCTTGCCTCCAGAAATCATGGATGCTACATCACTGGGTGTTTTTAAGAAGAAACTGTTTTTAAGAAGTGACAGTCACTTATCTGAAATGGTATAGGTTCTCCTGCTTGAGCAGTGGGTTGGACTAGAAGATCTCCAAGATCCCTTCCAGCTCATTCATTCTATTCTAGTGTAACCCCCTGTTCAAACAGGAGACCATCTACTATTCCAGGGAACTGGCTGACCAGTCTCTTCTTAAGATGGAGTACCCACAACTTCTGAAGAGAAGCTGTTTCACTGATTAATTGTTCTCAGTTAAGAAGTTTCTCCTTAATTCTAGATTGCTTCTCCCTTGATTAATTTCCATTCATTGTTTCTTGCCTTGTCTTCTGGTGCTTTGGAAAATAAATTGACCCTCTCTTCTTTTTTAGGTTTGCTCAAATCTGGCAGAATAATTCTTTTCCCCCTTCTCCCAAACCCCAAACATTTTAACCTTAAACTGTCTACTATTGACCTCACCCCTTTCCTAAGAGGTCTGTAGGGGGCGTGCATAAGCACACCAACGTGCCTACTGTCCCTGTCCTATTGTTTCTTTTATATTTTATTTTTCTTATATGTATCCATGTATTCATAACTATGTTTTTACTTATGCCTATTATCTTGTAAGCAATTGACAAATAAATAAATAAACAAATAAACAAAACTTCAGTGGGATATTTCTCAATGGTTCCAAGCCTTAAAGTAACCTTAAAACTCAGAAGAAAAACTCAAAACCAGCCCCTAGCCCTTTTATGCTAAACCTTACGATTTCCAAACTTATGCTGAAATCATTTGGAAGGAGGCAGTACCTGAATCAATGAAAAAATAAATAGCAACTAATTGAAAGTTAATTTAGAACATAAGAGTAGATAGATCAGGGTTAAAACTGCCTTTCTGTAAAATTTGTATAAGAGACTGTACAGAGAAGAATGTGTATCGGAATAGCCACCTAAGATGCATTATGAATAATGAATTAAATAAAAATCTATAAAACAGCCTTATGACATCAACAGGGCATTAAAAAAATCTGCTGAGCATTTAGATGGAATGGAACATAGTACTCTTATTGAAGAGATGTCTCCATGTGTGTGCAAAATACAGATCTGCTTTCTACTATCATGTCACCCCAATCCTGTAATTTAATTTATTACAGGTACAGATCTTTGACAGTTTATTTCATGTGGCTGTGACATGCCAAAATGGCTAGAATTTTGATCGTGCCATCCTGACTACCATCTTTCATATTTTTAGGCACATTCTACAGATACCCCTGGTGAGTGGACTCTAAATATTTCAAGCCATAAAATGAAGCAAAAGAGCCTTCTATTTCCAACAGTGTGGTCTTTTTACTCCAGGTCACAAATTGGGTGGGGAGGGGGGGAGGTTTACACTTTCTCAATTTCAGTGGTCCTACTGTCCAATATAGAATAGAATAGAACAGAATAGAATAGAATTCTTTATTGACCAAGTGTGATTGGACACACAAGGAATTTGTCTTGGTGCAAATATTCTCAGTGTACATAAAAGAAAAGATATATTTGTCGAGAGTCAAGAATCATAAGATACAATACTTAATAATAGTCATAGGGTACAATAAGCAATCAAATCATACTAGGAAACAGTTAATGTAAAACATAAAGGTACAAGTGACAAGGTTACAGTCATACAGTCACACGTGGGAGGGTATGAGTGATAAGGCTGATGAGAAGATTAATAATAATAGTAGTGCAGACTTTGTAAATAGTTGGACAATGTTGAGGGAATTAGTTGTTTAGCAGAGTGATGATGTTCGGAAAAAAAACTGTCCTTGTGTCTAGTTGTTCTGGTGTGCAGTGCTCTATACCATCATTTTGAGGGTAGGAGTTGAAACAGTTTATGTCTGGGATGTGAGGGAACTGTAAATATTTTTACAGCCTTCTTTTTGCCTTGTGCAGTATACAGATCCTCAATGGAAGGCAGGTTGTTAGTAATTGTTTTTTTCTGCAAAATTTTCTTAAAATATGTTGGTTTTAAGGTAAAAAATCAACAAACACGATGCTCTCTGAACACAGACTTCTTAAATGAAGAAATTAATTCCTCCCAGTATAGAAAATAACAGAAATAAGCTTGGAGGAATGTGGTGTTTCATAATAAGTTTACTACATTTTGCACATAAAAACCAAAATAAACAAGCAATCAAAAAGAAAGATAGAGATAAAGAAGAGAAGAAAAGAAAATAGATCTGCAGAAAAGTAAAATGAAAGGAAAAAAAATATAAAGAATAATTTCCTACTTCTTCCCACAATATAGCATAAGAAACACTGAACATTCAACTATTATTTATTTATTTATTTATTTAATTTCTATACCGCCCTTCTCCCTAGGGACTCAGGGCGGTGTACAGCCAATCTAAAACCCCAACAATAATACAAAAGTTAAAAAAGATTAAATTGGATATTTGGCCGAATAAAAAGCCCACCCCACCCCCTTAAAACCCCCAAATTAAAATTACTGGAGACACATTAAAACCCTCTCTCAGCCCAGGCCGGCCTGCTCGAAAAGCCAGGTCTTCAACGCGCGCCTGAAGGACCTCAGGTCCATGCCGGTACGCAGTTCCGGTGGCAGAGTATTCCAGAGGGCAGGGGCCGCCACAGAGAAGGCCCTACCCCTTGGGACCGCCAGGCGACACATGGCAGCCGACGGAACCCGGAGAAGGCCCTCCCTGTGTGCACGCACTGGCCTGCTGGAGATCACCGGTAGGATGCGGTCCTGCAGGTAACCTGGTCCAATGCCATGGATCGCCTTAAAGGTCAGAACCAGAACCTTAAAGCGAACCCGGAAAGCCACTGGCAACCAATGCAGCTCGCGCAGGAGAGGCGTCACGTGGGCGCTACGTGACGCCCCCATGATCACCCGCGCGGCCGCATTCTGCACCAGTTGGAGTCTCCGGGTGCTCCCCGCAGGGAGCCCCATGTAGAGGGCATTACAATAGTCCAGGCGAGAGGTGACAAGGGCCTGAGTGACCGTGCGCAGGGCGTCCCGATCCAGAAAGGGCCGCAACCGGTAGATCCGACGGATCTGATGAAATGCCCCCCTGGAGACGGCCGCGACATGGTGTTCAAGCGACAGCCGCACATCCAGGAGGACTCCCAGATTGCGAGCCCTCTCTGTGGGGGGCAAAATTTCCCCCCCAATAGCCAGCGACGGAGTCAACTGGCTATATCGGGGCGCCGGGAACCACAGCCACTCGGTCTTGGATGGGTTGAGCCGGAGCCTGTTCCCGCCCATCCAATCCCGCACGGCCTCCAGGCACCTGGACATAGCCCCCACAGCATCGTTGGGGTGGTCCGGGGTGGAGATGTATAACTGAGTGTCATCTGCATAGAGATGACACTTCACCCCAAGACCACGGATGATCTCGCCCAGCGGTTTCATATAGATGTTGAACAAAAGAGGGGAGAGAACCGACCCCTGAGGCACCCCACAAACCAGGGGCCTAGAGGTGGACCTCTCCCCTCCCGCCAACACAAATTGCGAACGGTCGGAGAGGAAGGAGGAGAACCATCGAAAGACGGTTCCCCCAATTCCCAACCCCTCCAACCGTCGCAACAGGATACTATGGTCGATAGTATCGAAAGCCGCCGAGAGATCTAATAGGACCAGGACAGAGGAGAACCCTCTGTCACGAGCCCTCCAGAGATCATCAACCAACGCGACCAATGCCATCTCAGTGCTATGCCCAGGCCTGAAGCCCGATTGGAACGGATCGAGGTAAGTTGTTTCCTCCAGGTACTGAGGAAGCTGACGTGCCACCACACTCTCAACAACCTTCGCCACAAAGGGCAGGTTGGAGACTGGACGAAAGTTATTTAAAACAGCTGGATCCAGGGAAGGCTTCTTGAGGAGGGGCCTCACCACCGCCATCTTCAGGGCGGTCGGGAGCGACCCCTCTCTCAGAGAAGCGTTGATAATCCCCTGGAGCCAGCCTCGTGTCGTCTCCCTGGCGGCCGAAACCAGCCAGGAAGGGCACGGGTCCAACAAACAGGTGGTGGCATTCAGACTCCCCAGCAACCTGTCCACACCCTCGGCGGTCACAGGATCGAACTCTCCCCAAATAACATTCACAAGACCTGCCCCGGACACCTCCCCCGGGACCATCCAATTGGAGTTAAGCCCCTCCCGGATCTGAGCGATTTTATCATGCAGGAATCGAGAAAACTCCTCTGCTCTACCCTGCAAGAGGTCGTCCCGCGCTCTCGGTTCGAGCAGAGAGCGGGTCACTCTAAACAGGGCGGCAGGCCGATTCCCTGCCGACGCAATAAGGGCGGAGAAATACGAAGATTTCGCCGCCCCTATCGCCACAAGGTAAGTCTTAATATGAGATCTTACCTGTGTTCGGTCAGATTCAGAACGAGTCGCCCTCCAAATGCCCTCTAGACGTCTTTTCCGGCACTTCATCTCCCGTAGCTCCTCCGTAAACCACGGAGCCAAATGGGATCTGTGCCGGGTCAGAGGTCGCAGAGGCACAACTCGGTCTAGAGCCCCGGCGGCCAACCCATCCCAGGTGGCCACCAGGTCTCCAGGCGAGCTGAGAGCCAGAGACTCAGGAAATGGCCCAAGCTCCCTCTGGAACCGCTCCGGGTCCATTAGGCGCCTGGGGCGGAACCATCTAAGTGGCTCCGCCTCCCTGCGGTGGGGGGTGGCAGAACAGAAGTCCAGTCTAAGGAGGGAATGATCTGTCCATGACAAGGGAGTAATGACTAAATCCCCGCACTTACAGTCATTCAACCACTGCCCAGAGACAAAAATGAGGTCCAGCGTGTGTCCTCCTATGTGAGTGGGAGCAAAAACTAACTGGGTCAGGTCCATGGCCGTCATGGAAGCCAAGAACTCCCGGACCAACCCAGAGGTTTCACCGAGCGATGGCAGGTTGAAATCCCCCATGACCAAAAGCCTGGGGGTCTCAACCGCCAGCCCGGCTATCACCTCTAGGAGTCCGGGCAGGGCTGATGAGACGTGGCAGGGAGCCAGGTACGTCAACAAAAGGCCCATCTGAACCCCTTGCCCCCACTTCACAAAAAGAGATTCACAGCCAGCCGTCTGAGGGACAGTGGCCTCCCTAGGACAAAGGACTTCCTTTATAAGCACCGCCACCCCGCCACCCCTTCCCTGAGCCCTAGGCTGGTGAAATGCAAGGAAACCTGGTGGGCACATCTCAACCAGAGGGACACCTCCCTCTGGGCCCAACCAGGTTTCGGTGACACCTACCAGGTCCGCGGCCTCCTCCTGAACCAACTCAGAGATCAGGGGGGCCTTATTAATCACGGACCTGGCATTGCACAACAGCAGCCGGGTATTCAGGGCCTGAGATTCTGGACAACCAGGACTACAGGATGGGTAAGGAGGGTCGGAGCGCGCTACCGCTTGTAAACATCGGGAGCGCGATCCCCTAACCGGATATGGCCCTCTACCCCCCGCATACCTACCTCTCCCAGTCACCGTGCTAATAAAATTGGCCCCCGGCTGCCCACCCTCTGACTGCCCCCCCAACACGGGAACCCCCGAGGCCCCCCAGGCGCGCAAGCCGGCCCGGCTGCCCCCAGTTCCGTGCGGGCTGTCTCCCCCACCCGCCCTGGACCTTTCCCCCTTAAAAAACCCCATTACAAATTTAATAACCCCAGGATTACAATGCTTTCCCCGGTGTCCCCGGTCCCACCATCGCTCCGGATCCCAGGATCCATCATTACGGAAGGTCTTAGAGAGCTTCGAAGGCCACCTAAGGGAGAGGGGGACATCCCTCAGGGCCCATAGCTCTGCCCTCGGGTACATCCGTGGACCCGGCCGCCTCATCTCTACAGTCCCGGAGCGTCTGCGGTCTCTGCCGTCCTCTGGCCGCGGATGTTGAAGTCCAGTCAGGCTGGGGTGTATGCCGCCTCCCCCCGGTCGTCCCACCTCTGCCACCGGTGGGACCCCCGGGGGGGAAAGTGTCACAGGCAGAGCCAGACCCTCCCCCAGGCCCACCACCTCTGCCACCGGTGGGGGCCCCAGAAAAGGGAGGGACACCATAGCTCCGTCCAAGCGGCCCACGGGGGCATCGGCACCACCCCTCTTCAGCCGAGCCCCTCCGTGGGTCTCCCAGCCTCCACGCCATCTTCGAGGCCATCAAGGGTGCCCCAGGTCCGCTCCAGGGCCGCCCTGACCACAGCAGGCCCGTATCCGAACCAACTGGGGCCTCCCACGACCGCCGCGGCCCGAACAAGGCCGCCGAGCCCACACCAAGGCCACCAGCACACCGAACACAGGGAGCGCCGTCACAGCAAGTCCGGAGGCCGCAGCTGCCACTGCCGCTGCCGCCGAACACCCGTCTGCGGCCTCTCCGCTCTGCCGGCTGCCGGGAAGGGCCGCCGCCGCCGAGCACCCGTCCATCACCGCCGAGCGCCCGTCCGCAGCCGCCCCGCTCCGCCGACCACCGGAGAAGGCCTCCGAGGCCTCCAGAATCAGCCCGGAGCCGCCGGGGCCGTCGTGACCACGCCGCCCTCCACACCGGTCCCGCGGCTCCAGCCGACCCCCAGCCAGTTTTTAGATGTCCCGACTGGTCTTCCCCGATCCTCCCCCGCCTCTGCCACCGGCGGGGGGGCCCAGGGGACAAGGGGGGCCATAGCTGAGGCCGTCCAGACCGGAGAGAGCGGCGGCGGAACTCCGCGTTGGTCGCGCTGGATCCGACACCGTGAGTCCGCCAGGACCGCTCCGCACCGACACCATCACTCTCGCGGCCACCGAGGCCGCCCACAAACTGCTCCGAGACCCCTGCAGCCAGGTCGAGGCCTCCAAAGCCCCGGAAACCTCCGAAGCCGAAACCGAAGCCTCCGAGGCCGCTCCGAGGCCGCCGGGGCCGCCGCGCCAACGCTATCGTTCTCTCCGGCCCCATGGCTTAACACTATAATATAGTATTATGTGGATTTAATGATTGTTAAAATTTTATATATAAATACAGATATAATCCTTAATTCCCTTTGGTGTAAGAGAGAGGGATAGATTACTCAAGGTTTCACTCACTTTCTCTTATCAATATCCTTTATGTGTCTTGTCATTTTTCACTGAAAGGTTTGTAAGGTAACAAGGTTGGTTGGGGTACTAAGAAATCTTATGAGAAGAAATTGAGAATAATGGGTAAGCTCTTTCCAAAAAATTGAAAAGATATCCCTAACAAGAAGGCCATGGTGCTTTTTCTCACTCCAGTGGACAAAACATAGAATAATCTATGTTCATAATTTGCAGCAATTTTTTTCCAACTTTGTCAACTTTATGAGTGAGCTTCAATTTGCATAATTCCTCAACCAATCATTGTTTCCTCCTCCTCTTCTCTCCCTTCCTCCCCTCTCCCTCCTTCCCCTTCTCCTTCTCCTCCTCCTCCTTTCTCCTGAGCAGTGATATGAAGATTTTTTTCCCCAAGTATCCTCACTTCTTGAACAAATTCTTCTTTAAAATACAGTTTGAAATGATACAAATGAAAGGGCTAACTTTGTGATGAATTGGAGATCCAGAAACAAATCTTCCTTGTTTTCATTTTTGTAATGACATGCAGCTGCAAGGGACCTGTCAGAGAGGCTGAAATGTAGCCCTCAGGCACCTGGTTCTTTCATGCCATTTTCCTGCTTAAAATTAACTCCTTTCCTGAATGGCATTATTTGTTTGTTTATTTGCTTTTATACAGATAAGTAACAATAGGTGAAAGGGATTTTGATGGGGAATAGATGGCACAAGTATGGAGCAGGCCTGCTGTGCCTAGGAAGAAAATCCCACCTACACCCCATAGTAGTCTGTTTTTTTAAACTTGTTTAATCTCTGCTTATTTAATATTTTAATGTTTTGTACCTTTGTTGTGCCATCCAGAGTTGTTGGACAATGAGATTGGTGATGTATATATTTAATATGAAAGAGAAGAAAGGCAGGCAGGCAGGAAGGAAGGAAGGCGGGAGGGTGGGAGGGGGGAGAGAGGAAAGGAAAGAAGGAAGAGAGAAAGGAAGGGAGAAAAACAGAGAGAAAGAAAAGATAGAGAAAGAACAAAAGAAAGAGAAAAAAAGAAAGAAAGAAAGAAAGAAAGAAAGAAAGAAAGAAAGAAAGAAAGAAAGAAAGAAAGAAAGAAAGAAAGAAAGAAAGAAAGAAAGAAAGAAAGATTGTTCCATACTTGGGACCCTTTAAATGGTCTGGAAAACTTTTCTGGTTCCCTTATCTATATAACATACTTCACAAATCAAGCCGAAGCATGTGTCAGGCTTCAGAACTTTTTCCCATTCAATTAGCATGAATAAACTTCTGAGAACCAAATGTATCAAAAGGAATCCTTTATTGAGATGAGACAATTCATGTAGGAGTTCAAAGCAGTGTCTGAGGTCCCTCAGGCATACAGGGATAGGTAAGGGAGTTTAGAACCCCTCCCCTTATCTCGATGTGCATTTAGTGAAACAAAAGCCAGTATGTTAATTCCCCTCCCACCCCTTCTGTAGGAACGATCTTTCTCACAGTTTCCCAGGACATACCTAATTTCCTCCCACCTCCTTTTTAGAACGAACTTTTTCCAGAGATTCCCCGGACACATCTCACTGTGGAATTTTTATGATCTTTTCATCTCCTGGCTGTGCCTCTCGGAGGTGATAGGTTCTGGCCATCTGGCTTTTCTCCCTCCATTGTATCATGTGTGGGTTATACAAATTCGATATAAGGTTAAATATATTCAGGTTACATCAAGAAAGGATTTCTTTATCATTTCCCCTCTCCCCTTTTCTTCTTCCACTGAAGAAATGACAGATACACGGATCTGACCCCATGATACATTTCAACTATAAATGATTGGATGTACTAAAATGAACCTAAGAGTTCAACCTCTCAGCAAGGGCAGTGTGCTTTTTTCCTTGATTTAAAAATATATCAATATGAGAAACCTGGACCTTACAATCTACCCTTAACACAACTTGTCAACATGGCTGTACTGAACTCCTCAGGGAAGATCTCCATTTTACAGCCTAATCAGGTTTGTCTGCTCTTTCCTGTTTGAGTTCTTGGGTGTAATGAAGAAAGCTACTCAATGTTGACCCAACAAAGCCATGGCATACCAAGAACTCAAAACCAGGCAAGGCACTCCTCTGCTACTTATGCAAACCACACTTCATCAAATAGAATACACAAATGTCAGTACAAGTTGTTAAGTTTCTTTGTTCAGTGCAGTCACTAAGCATATAGTTGTAAGTAGAGGGCTACTCATAGTAAGTAAGCAAGACAGCCTTGTTTTCCTTTTGACCCTGATCAGCAAGGAAGCCATAGGGATTCAGCTGAGAACTATCCTTAACTATCAGCCCTGAATGGCTTACTCAGATATTAAATCCAAATCGGATAGTCTGTCCTATGACTTTGTGTGGGATGAGCCTATCCAATAAAATACCTATCAAAATAAAATAAATAAATAAATAAAACAAAATAAATAATGAACTGCAGATGTTTTCCAGGCTCCGAACAAGATCCCTAAATGCCCAACCTATTAAACCACAATGGGGATGTGTGATGTTCACCCAGCCTATTATATGAGTTTTAAAACACAAGGGGCATCTGCTCACTTGCCATTCCTTTTTCGCAGTTCCCTGGTTTTCCAGTCTGTGCTGAAGTTTCTATTAGGAGCCAATTTTATGTGTCGAAACACATCCTGGCAAGGGCCATGGAGCAGAATTTTGACATGATAGATAGTGTCAAATGATTGTCTTTGATGCTTTACTACCTCAAACATGGTGCATTGACAAGGCATGCCAGGTTTACTTCCAAGGGGTCCCAGAGATGCCTTATGTCAATGTGGAAGATGTATTGCAATGGGCTAGTTAGCCAGGAGTTTATTAATGATAAAACATCTGCCCTGTAGTTGTAAGAATCCCATGAGAAGATGGCCTAAACTTATGGCCCAAACTAATTCTATCCCAGAATAATTTTCTGCACAGGCAACTCATCTCTTTCTTCTTCTTTTTCCCCCTGTGTTTATTTGTGCTGATAGATTTAACTCGCTCTGTATTTTGCAACCTATAGCTACCCTTGCAGGGGTAATTAAAATGATATCAAAGGTATAAAATTTGAAGGGTCTGAATCCTCAATCACAAAAAAAATAATAATCTATAGTAATGATGGTTTAAGATGATAGTATTGAGTTTGCTGCAATTACCATTTGGTTTTCAAAGCCAGCAAATCCAGTGTTTAATAATTGAACAACATAAGCATAAAGACCAAACCTTATATGCAAGTTACAGGAAGAGGTGTTTTAGGTCAAGCTTCCATTGGAGACAGAAGTGTTACAGCTTTGTCAATTGCTTTGTGGAGATAAGCAACACATTAGTACATGGCAAAATTCCACATATATGATTAGGTGGAAAAAAGGAAAATAGATGGATGAGGTAGTTTTTGAGATAAATATAAATAGCAATAGCACTTAGACTTATATACCATTTTACAGTGCTTTTACAGCCCTCTTTAAGCAGTTTACAGAGTCAGCCTATTGCCCCCAATAATCTGGGTCCTCATTTTACCGACCTTGGAATGACGGAAGGCTGAGTCAACCGTGAGTGGGTGAGATTCAAACTGCCAAATTGCAGGCAGCCAGCAGTCAGCAGAAGTAGCCTGCAGTACTGCACTCTAACCAATGCACCACCCTGGCTCAGTAGCATTCCTACAAATAATCATAAGGCAGACTTTAAAGCAGTGTTTCTCAGCCTTTGGCAACTTTAAAACATGGACTTCAACTCCCAGAATCCCCCTGCTGGCTGGGGAATTCTGAGAGTTAAAGTCTTCACATCTTCAAGCTGCCAAGCTTGAAAAACACTAGCTTAAATAATTGGTTCAGCAATACCCTGGTGAAAAGCCTGGTTAGGAATGGATATATTCTTCACAGAATTCAGTATTACCATCATTATTCTCATCTTCCCTATTCCTATCTCCTTATCTTCTTATGACTATAACTTTGTTGCTTGTATCTTACAATTTATATTGTTTACTTAGTATCCTAGTATGGTTTATGTTGATTGCTTATTTAGTATCCTATGACTATCACTAAGTGTTGTATGTTTTATGATGAATATATTTTTGCAATGATGATGATAATGATCTATCACTATTGTTGGACAGTGAGAGCTTATGCGCCGGAGACAAATTCCTTGTGTGTCTAATCACACTTAGCCAATAAAAAGTTATAATTCTAATTCTGATCGGTTTCATCAAGTTCATAGGAGTGAAGAACAGTACATGAATCCCCTAAGCAGTTTGCTTTAGAGTTCATAGAGTTTGCAGCAGAAATGAACACCCATGCACACTTATGCACCAATGCATACATATATTCCTTGTTCTGCCTATTGTTCAATCCTTAGTCTTCTTGCTCCACTAATTTTGATAGAGTGTTCCAAGCCACAGAAGAAACGGGATGAAGCATTTTTGCTAGACATTGACATATTTCAAAAAGATTCAGGATAATGTGATATCTTAATGCAAGCTCCTTTGGGATGGGTAAAATTAATCCAGCCATTGTGCTCAATGCCCTTCCTGAAGTTATGATAGAGGAATCCTGGAGTGTTTTGTAGATGGCTATCAAAGCTAACATCGTTGACAATGGACATGTTTCTTTATAAAAAAATGCTGACCACTCAACCCAGCAGAGCCAACACAAACTATGAAAAAGATAGTACTGCTACTACACATAAAAAAATGTCTCAGAAACAACCAATTTTTACTTTGGAAAAAGTTCAAAGAAGAGCAAGATGATTAAAGGCTTAGAGACAAAAATATGAAGAAGGGTTGGAAGATTTGAGTTTGGCTATTCTAGAGAAAAGAAGGACTAGGGAGGACATGATAGCAGTGTTCCTGTATTTGAGAGGTTGCCACAAAGAGGAGAGGGTCAATTTATTACCCAAAGCACCAGAGGGCAGGACAAGAAACAATGGATGGAAATTAATCAAGGAGAGAAACAAGCTTGCCTTCAGAAACTGTGGGTGCTCCATCACTCCAGGTTTTTAAGAAGATACTGGACAGCCACTTGTCTTGGAATGGTATAGGATCTCCTGCTTGAGCAGGGGACTGGAGTAGAAGACCTCCAAGGTCCTTCCAGCTTGATTCTGATTCTGCTTTTAACTACAACCATCATAGCACACTAACCAACTAAAGCCATACAAAATATCTTAAATAAACCAAAAGATCCAGCTGCCCTATAAGAAAAGAAAAAAAAACACCTCATATACAACATTCAGTGTTAAGGACTGAACTATTCTAGCCACTGTGTAAAACGAGACAAAGAGAAGACGAGCAGTGTTGCATCCAAGAATACCAGCTAGCAGTCAGAAGACATGATAAAAACTCCTTAATTGTTTAAACTTAACCATAGTTTCATTTGGGAAACTGTTATTATCCAAGACCAAGCTAAGTTCTGAAAATGCTAGAGAATTCCTGAAAGCTTGGCACTCAGACAAATCAGCCATTAACAGGCACATAGGGATAAATGACATCTACATACCATTCAAAAAAGACAACAAAAAGCCAAAAAGGAAATAAAAATACCAAAACAGCTCCTTGTTAGATAGCAATCAACACCCAGATCAGCAGAGATTAATTTCAAGATTAATAGTAGACCAGCAATCAAGCAGTAAACAATACCCCAATTAAGAAACTACCAACTCGGACAAATGATCAAACTGTAAATAACAGCCTAATCAAGGCACCACCAAGAACATTCCCACCAACACTGGCTGGGCAAGCCACTTGTATATAAACAGAAGAAACTCCACTCCCTTCTTGCATGTATGATGTTACCTAGTTGAGTAATGAAACAGCAATAAGAAAACAATGGAGCTCAGAGACCACAACAGAACCAACAGTTTAACCATGAGCTATAAATATTCTCTTTTGTTGGTACATTTTTCTTCTTCTGAGGTGGTTCCTCTTTCTTCTTTCCTCTCCTGGGCTTCCCAATAATATCATAACTCTCTTCAAATAGACTAGTCTCAGATACTCCAATTGTTGAAGGTTCATATTTTATAGCCTAAGGCAGAGATCTTAAGGAAAGATCTTTCTAGTCTACATATCACAAATACAGAAATATAATACAGATCTGCTCTAGTCTGAGGTGTCAAGTCAACATAATGCTTAAAGGAAAGCAGGATTTGTTCAAAGGGAAGCATATACCGAATATGAAGTATTCGCAGGACAAGGTTCCTTGGTCCCTGAAAACCCACTAAGCTACAAAACATTTGAATATATTGCTAATGTTGTAACTATCTTCTCTTGACTGAGCTGAATATCATTTTCTATCATAGTGAAATGATCCAAATGAATTATAACACATAAAGCCTATTGAACAAAGCCAGAAAGTCCATCTACTAGATTAATGTCCTCTGGTTCATTCTATACTGCCCAGCTGATTCTTCTGGATAAGAGAGAGAGAGAGGGAGGGAGAGGGAGAGAAACTCTAGACTTTTATCAGAGATGTCTGATCAAAGCTAAAACGTATCAAGAACGATTGCAGGAATTGGGTATGTCTAATCTAATGAAAAGATGGACTAGGGGTGACATGGTAGTAGTGTTCCAATATTTGAGGGGCTGCCACAAAGAAGAGACAGTCAAGCTATTCTCCAAAGTACCAAAAGTCAGGAGAAGAAAAATGGAGACTAATCAAGGAGAGAAGCCACCTAGAAATAAGGAGAAATTTCCTGAAGCCAGAACAATTAAGAAGTGGAAAGGCTTGCCTTCAGAAGTTGTGGCTGCTCCATCACTGGAAGTTCTTTGGATAACCATGTGTCTAAAATGATATAGGGTTTCCTGTCTGAACAGGGGTTTGGACTAGAAGACCAACAAGGTCCCTTCCAACTCTGTGTTTCTGTTTTATTCTGTTCACGTTATTTAGTCTACAGTTGTTATATTCATTTACTTAAGGCTAAACTCAACTGAATATAGCAAGTTGAGATCTTCTTATTGAATCTTTGATGCTGTATTGCTCGGGTTTACGAACAGAAACCGTAACAATAATGTAGGTTTCCTTGAAGGATCTGATAGACACTGAATGGATTTCCATCTAATCTAGCAAGTAGTTCACTCAAGACATATCTCAAAGCAGAGGTGAAATGTGACCGATTCTGCCCAGTTCTAGAGAGCCGGTAGCAGCAATGAGCAGCAGAGAGAGAACCGGTTCTTTCCGCTGCTCTGTGTTTGGCCTGCCCACCCACCCGGTCTCCTATACTCACTTTTATGGCCAGAAGTCGAAGCGCAGCTGCTTTGTGTGGCACAGAATAGCGCTGCGCGGCAGTTGCTGCAGCAACCGGCATCGTTCAGGCTTGCAGGAGGAGAGGTAGAACAACTCTGCGCCTGCGCAAACACCTCTGCACCTGTGCAAAGTTCGTGTTTGCTGCGCGTGTGCACGCAAAATGTGTGCATGCGTGCAAAGCATGTCCACCAAGCCACGCCCACCGAACCGGTGGCAACTTTATTTGTATTCCATCCCTGTCTCAAAGTATGTTTTTAGAACAGTTGCTGATATTTATTCTACTTGTGTCTGCATTTGTGAAAGCTGAAGCAGCAATAACGGCTGCAAAAGCTTCTGTGGTGGCAAATTCTTCTCCATTTGCCCAGCTGGGCTGATTCACTGGGTTAACTGGTCCATGGTTCTGAAAGGAAGACAGTGCCCCAGGTTTAGTAGCATTGCAAAATAATTGGTACCATTGCTTAATATCAGAGATGGAGAGAGTGGGTCTGTTTTCAGAGTGTTCTTTGATATCAGATTTCTGATTCAAAGCTTTTCAGGTACTTGAGCATCCCTACACCATCTCACATTCATCAACTAGGTAACACAACATTAAATGACTTTTAAGCAAAGCTTTATTGCTTGAGTTCAGCTATTGAAAAAATGTGATAATCTCTTTATCCTTCCTTCCTTCCTTCCTTCCTTCCTTCCTTCCTTCCTTCCTTCCTTCCTTCCTTCCTTCCTTCCTTCCTTCCTTCCTTCCTTCCTTTCTCATCTCCTTCCTCCCTCCCTCCTTAACAATCAACCAGTAGAACAACTTGTCTTCATAAGTTGTGGGCGCTCCATCACTAGAGGCTTTTAAGAAGAAACTGGGCAGGCATTTGTTTGGAATGGTATAGGGTCTCCTGCTTAAGCAGGGGGTTGGACTAAAAGACCTGCAAGGCCCCTTTCCAATTCTGTTAGTCTGTTACCCCTCCCACTCCATCTGAGTTTAAATTATAGCTGTATATTTTTTATTATTATTATCTCTCTGTCTTTTCATGATAATAAACCTTCTCCTCTTTCCAAAGATTGAAATGTAGGAAGCATTGCATAAATGGCTTATCCTTGTGTGAGTTTCCAGTTTTATATTATATGCTTCTACATTTTCTCTGGTTTCCCAAATGTCAATTAAATCTTCCTAATGTGCAATTCAGTTCTGATTTCATTGGGATGTTTGAGCTGATTCAGGGGGAAAAAAAGCTATTAGATTTGGATGTCTGAATCAATTTGGACCGCATGTCCAAGGGACACCTCCTTTGATTTAGACTGATTTTGACCGCTGAAACTCATGTATGAAAAGCATCCAAATTGGTCTGAATCAGTCCCAACAAACCTTAGATATTTGGTTAGATCTATTAAATCCCAAGAGAAGACACTGTAAGAAAGTCCTCTCCTTGTGCAGAGAAGATCAAAAGAGATGATGTTAAATTGTAGGTTGGATAGTTGAGGGAGGGAGGAATGTGTAGCCTAATGAAGGGAAGAATTAGGGGGAGACATAATAACTCTTTTTCAGTACTTCAGAGAAGAATAGAATAGGATAGAATACAGTAGAACACTTTATTGGCCAAGTGTGATTGGACACATGAGGAATTTGTCTTGATGCAAATGCTCTCAGTGTCCATTAAAAAAAACAGACATTCGTCAAGAGTCAAGAATCATCAGGTCCAACACTTAATGATAGTCATAAGGTACAATAAGCAATCAAATCATACTAGGAAACAGTCAATATAAATTGTAAGTATACGAGCGACAAAGTTACAGTCATATAGTCACAAGTGGAAGGGAATGGGTGATAATGAGTGATGAGAAGATTAACAGTAATAGTAGTGCAGACTTTGTAATACTTGAACAGTGTTGAGAGAATTATTTGTTTAGCAGAATGATGGCTTTCAGGGAAAAAAACTGTCCTTGTGTCTAGTTGTTGTGGTGTGTAGTGCTCTATAGCGTCATTTTGAGGGTAGGAATTGAAACAGTTTATGTCCAAGATGTGAGGGGTCTGTAAATATTTTCACAGCCCTCTTTTTGACTTGTGTAGTATACAGGTCCTCAATTGAAGGCAGGTTGGTAGTAATTGTTTTTTCTGCAGTCCTAATTACTCTCTGAAGTCTGTGTTTGTCCTGTTGGGTTGCAGAACCAAACCAGACAGTTATAGAGGTACAGATGACAGACTCAATTATTCCTCTGTAGAACTGGATCAGCGGCTCCTTGGGCAGTTTGAGCTTTCTGAGTTGGTGCTGAAAGAACATTGATTGTTGTGCTTTTTTGATGACGGTTTTGATGTTAGGTATCTATTTTAGATCATGTGATGTAGTAAAACCTAGAAGAGGGGATTGATTTATTCTCTAGGGCATCAGAGGGCAAGTCAAGAAGTAATGGGTAGAAGCTTGTTAAAGAGAGATCCAACCTAGAAGTAAGGAGAAATTTTCTGACAGTGAGAACAATTAATATAGGGAACAACTTGACTCCCAGAGATGTGGAGGTTTTCCAAAATAGACTGGACAACCATGGGACTGGGATGGTATAAGATCTCCAATCTTGAGCCAGGAGTTGGATTAGAAGACCTCCAACATCCCTTCCTGTTCTGTGGTTGTATGTTCTATGAATGTAGACAATAAGAGGACTACAGAAACATGGTGTCAGCGTTCCAAATAGTGCAAACCCCTAGAAAGCAGAGCTTTGAGGCAGGTACATTCCTCAAAGAACAATTTTATTGGATACATCATATTGGCACAACTAATGAAAACTGATTCTGAAAGTTCCTGTGGTTTTCACCTAATTAAAAGAGAAAGATTCCCCCAGTCATCAGTCACATGGTCCAATAGAGATGCTGGGAGGTTGCTTGGTTATTTCGCTCCTCCTCTCCCCAGCCACCTGTTTCAATGGTCCTTGGTTCCCTCAGGAAAACTTTTATTTAATTTTGACTGCAAACCCCAGCTAACTATTTCCCTCTCCTTCCCATATAGTGGCAACCCTGGAGCCTCAAAGATGGCCCCAGCCCGGTTGGCTTCAAGGTTGAGACATGGAAATGCAGAAGAAAAACATTACCATTTACGTCTTAGGAACAATATTGTTCATAACATTCATGTTTCTGAATCTTTCTGAATAGATGCAGGGGAGGGCTTCTGGGGGTAGGCAGGGGTTCGGGAGAGCTCCTAGCTAAGATTCTGTGCAATTTGGAGAACCCCCAAATCCCACTCCTGGTTGGCCCCACTTATCCTGCCCCTCCCCTCCCAGGAGCCCCCACAGGGCCCGTTTTGGATGCAGGTAAGTGCAGGGTGTGCATGGAGGCTCGGGGCATTATTAGTCTGATATTACAAATCAGAATGAGGTAGGTAGAAACATTGACCCCCTCCTCTTTTTGTAGGTAAGGGGCCCAAACAAGTCTCTGCAGCTTAGTCATTGTCATTAAATGAAAGTCTTTCCACCTCCAGGCTTTCCAATTCAAGTCCAGGCCAGACGGCTTTATTTCCCCATCTCCCTGCCTGTGATAAAAAAAATTGATGAACTAAGTCCAGTCCCTAACAAATGAACCTCCTCCTGTAATTGACATTAATCGGCTCCCTAATTGTCCCTCTTAGCGCAGCATCCAAGGATCAAGCACATGGTAGTAAGTGGACTTGTAGGATACCACCAAAAGAAGATGCATGCCCAGCAATGATGATATATAGCAAAGGAAATTATTGGTGTTCTTAGCTGTCTAGAGGTTGTTTTTTTTTTTGCTGATTGGAGGATGAAGTATAATGTAAACGCTTTACATTTTAAAAGAAATCCTTTCGCATTTAGGAAATAGCAATCGCAATAGCACTTACACTTATATACCGCTTCACAGTGCTTTACAGCCCTCTCTAAGTGAGTTACAGAGTCAGCCTCTCACCCCCAACAATCTGGGTCCTCATTTTACCCACCTCAGAAGGATGGAAGGCTGAGTCAACCTTGAGCCAGTTAGAATCGAATTGCTGGCAGTTGGCAGAATTAGCCTGCAATACTGCATTCTAGCCATTGTGCATGATGGATGGATGGATGGATGGATGGATGGATGGATGGATGGATGGATGGAAGGAAGGAAGGAAGGATAAAAGGAATAGCGATAGACTTATATACTGCTTCACAGTGTTTTACAGCCCTCTCTAAGCAGTTTACAGAATCAGCCTATTGCTCCTAACAATCTGGTTCCTCATTTTACCCACCTCAGAAGAATGGGAGGCTCTGAGCCTGGTGAGATTTGAACTGCCAAATTGTAGGCAACAGTCAATCAGCAGAAGTAGCCTGCAGTACTGCACTCTAACCACTGTGCCACTGTGGCTCATGATACTAGTTAGAACAGGTCTTCGTGACTATCAAATTTGGCCTGGTGAAAGACACCTGCATATTCTCCCTCCCCCTCCCTCTCCCTCCTTCCTTCCCTCCCCCCCTCTCTTTTAAATCCCAATGGGGTCTTACCAAAGTCTCCTATCAAAACCCATCCGTCTATATATCCCTTGAGCAGACTCCATGATTGGGTTGAATGATACCTTATTCTTGGAAATAGTTTTAAGAAGACTCGCAGAAAAATCTCCTGGAGGCTTTCAAAGATCTCCTACATTTTGCTTACAGCAGCATAAATGCTAAAACAGATGGAGAGACATCTTGCTCTGGTCCAACTCATCAGCATCAATAGGGCTGATTCTCTGTATTGAAAAGTTGTCAGTTGCCCTCAGATTTCCTTCTGCATTCATCCAAAGCTCAAAGTTGCCAACAGAGTGTCCAGATTTACTGGACTTCACTGTGTTCACACAACTTCGAGTGAAGCTTTAGTGCCACCTCTAGTTCTCAGGCAGAATAGATAGAGGATAAGTTAGCTTTTTTTAAAAAAAAGAGAGAAAGAGAGAGATCCAGGTTGGTGAAGTGATTCAGACACCAGAAAACCAGAAGACAATGAAGCAATGGGTGGAAGCTGGTTAAAGAGCAATCCAACCTGGAACTAAGGAGAAATATTCTGACAATAAGAACAATGAAGGGAATAGCTTGTCTCCAGAAGTTGTGGGTGCTCCATCACTGGAAGTTTTTAAAGAAAAAATTGGACAACCATTTGAATAGAATAGAATGGCTGGAAGGCACCTTGCTTTGGAGAATAATTTGATCCCCTCTTCTTTGTAGTAGCCCCTTGTACTGGACTACTGCTACCATGCCCCTCTCCCCAATTCTTCTAGCCAAACTCAAACCCTGCAGTTGTTCTTCATATGTTTTAGTCTCTAGGCCTTTTAGTTGCTGTTCCCTTCACACCAAAGGGGTCCCTATTTTTCTACTTGCATTTTTTATGTGCTTTTGAACTGCTAGGTTGGCAAAAGCTGGGACAAGTAACGAGAGCTCACTCCATTACGTGGTGCTAGGGATTTGAACCGCCGAACTACTGATCTTTCTGATCGACAAGCTCACTGTCTTAGCCACTGAGCTTAGTAATTGTCATAAGATACTAAATAAGCAATCAACATAAATCATACTAGGATACTAAATAAAACAATATAAATTGAAATGAATATGAACTATAAAACGGAGTAAGATAGATGAAATCATTGATCTCAGGAATTGTTACTGACATTGAATTCAGGATCTGGAGTTTATTGTGTCCATTCATTGACCCTCCTTTACTGGTTGATATGTGACAGAGTTAGTTGTGATTGATAGGAAAATTGCTTTCACCTCAATTTTTAATCTGTTCAGCATTTAATTCCCCTGTGAGATATCCTCCCTGGGTCACCATGTTAGCTGATGCATCTCACCATCCTGTGAAAAGGATGCCCCATAAAAATGTGATTTTATTTTTGCTTCTGCCAAAGACATGGCAATGAGTGACTGTATTTGCACAGTATACTTGATCCTTTGAGGGAATGAATTCATTTTCATCATTTGCATGCAACATTGCATTTTAAGCTAACCAAGTAGCCTGAGTTTATGCAATATTCTAAAACATGCACATAAATCACAGTGATGATTAAGATTAACTAAACTTAGGAAAAGCTATGTAATGTGACAGTAGCTGGACAGTTGACCAATAGCTTCCTCTGAATTTAAAAGGAGTGAAGATACATAGAATATAAAACCATAGGGCTGGAAGGAACCTATTCCTATATTATAGTCCAAGCCCCTACTCAAGGTAGGAGACCTTATATCACCCTAGACAAATGATTGTCATGTGTATTTCTGACAACTTCCATTAATGGGGCACCCACAACTCTGGGAAGCAATCTATTCCATTGATTAATTGTTTCCACTGTTAGATTTTTTTTCCCTTAGTTCCAGATTGGATCTCTCTTTAATGATCTTCCACCCATTGCTTCCACCCACTGCCCAAGAATTGATCTGAATTACTGGTTGGGTTTTGGATTTTCACTTCCTTCCCTTCCCTTCCCCTTTCTTCCCTTTTCCTTTCCTTCCCTTTCTCCTTCTTTTCTCCTTCCCTTCCCTTCCTCTATCTTCCCCTTCCCTTCCCTTCCTTTCCCTTTATTCCCTTTTCCTTTCCTTTCCCTTCCTTTCTCCTTCCCTTCTCTTACTTTTACCTTGTCCTTTCCATTCCCTCCTCCTTTCCTTTCCTTCCCTTTTCTTCCCTGGCATTAAGCAAAATTCATATTTCTAAGACCACCTAGCAGATCTGAAACAGACTGAAATCCTTTACATGAAATTAAAACTAAGAATATAAGGAAAAAGGGATAATAATACTTCTGAATGCCTAGCAGGGATATTTATATATGCAAAAGTGGATTTAGCATTGGAGAAGATATCAACTCTCAGCCCGTAATTTCTTATCTGCGGTTTAGTAGAATTCTATAGCGCACGAGCAAAATTTTCCTCAGTTATGAAATTGTGTGAGGGGTTTTTTTTGTTGCCGGTTTCTAAAATCTTTATATTTTGGACCATTGGAAAATGCATTAACTTGATGCTTAATGCCATTGATGAGGTATTTAGCCATTTCTTTTCCATCGGTACATCAGTAACAATATTCTGCTTTAGGCTGACTCCACTCTTTATGTAATAAATAAAATAATAATAATTGAAATAAAAGGGAGAGGAAGTCTTCATTGTTGGTTTTTTTCTTTCCAGAATGCTACATTAGTTAAACATCAACATAGACATGTTTTTTTCCCGCTTTCATTTCTCTTTTTCAATCTTCATTCTGTAAAGGAAAAAAAATCTTTGATGTTTCTTCTTGCTAGTGAGGCACATAGGAGAAGATATCCAATGCTTCATGGATGCTTATTGGGGCATCCTTTCTTTTCTGGGTAATATGGAAAAATTGGAATACAGGTGGTCCTCGACTTACAACAATTCATTTAGTGACTGTTTGAAGTTACAATGGCACTGAAAAAAAGTATCTTATGACTGTTTTTCATATTTATGACCATTGCAGTATTCCCATGATCACGTTACCAAAATTCAGATGCTTGGTGGGATTGATTCAAAAAATTTTTATTACTGGTTCTGTGGGTGTGGCTTGGTGGGCATGGCTAGACTTGGCATGGTGGGCGTGGCAGGGGAAGGATACTGCAAAATTCCCATTCTCTTCCGCACCCCTCTAATGTGCTTTCTAGCTCCGTTCTCCTGTGCAGGGCAAGCAAAGGAGACCCAGCCAATCAGCTCTGGGCATGGCTTGGTAGGCATGGTGTTTTGTGGGTGTGGTGCTCTATGGGCGTGGCATAGCTTGGTGGGCATGGCTTGGTGGGTATAGCAGGGGAAGGGTACTGTAAACTCCCCATTCCCTCCCAACTCCACTAACCTGCTTTCCAGCTCCATTCTTCTGTGCAGGGCAACCAAAGGAGACTCAGCCGATCAGCTGGGACTCAATGGGAGGCAGATAATAGATGGGGATGGGGCCAGTCAGAGGTGGGATTTTCTGGTTCTCTGAACTATTCAAAATTTCTGCTACCAGTTCTCCAGAACTGTTCAGAATCTGCTGAATACCACCTCTGGCTTGGCAACTGACTCATATTTATGATGGTTGCAGTATCCCTGGGTCATGTGATCCTTTTTTGCGACCATCCAACAAGCAGAGTGTCAGCGTTCCAAAGGCTATCCATTCCAGCCAGTAACTCCAAGACAACCCTAATCTCAAAGTACTTTTATTAGAATAGAAACTTGGCACCTCTGTGGAATTCCGAAACTAAAGTTTCCCCCCGGACTTCCCGCAAGGACCCAACCTACAAACCATCCCCTTTTTCCCACATCATATATCATGTGAACCAATCCCCCTTCAGTCCCAATTCTTCGTGTGCCATTCACAAATGTCCTTGAATTACTAAAGAATTTATTTTGTCTACTGAGAGCTACTCAAATAATATCAGCCCCCTCCATTCCTCCACTGCTGTGTGGCAGCTTTTAATAACGATTCCAGAGCTGATAAGTGTCCCCCCTTCACTTCCTAAAAAGAAACATAAGAAACAAATACAAACAGGGGTTAATGTAATGTCCTAACCCCCTCAAGCCAGATTCACTGAACAACCATGTGGTGATTCCCTTAACAATTATGGAAACAAAAGTCAAGAAATAATGTGGCCAAATTCCCTTAAAAGAACTGTCTCATTCAGCAACATAAATGTTGGGCTCAAGTTTGGGTGGGGGGTTGGGCTAGATGACCTACAAGGTCCCTTCCAACTCTGTTCATCTGGTCCTAAGCCGAGAGCAACAAAGTAGGCCACAACCTACTTCTTGGTAAGCTAGAAGAAAGTGGGATAGATGGCATCACCACCAGAGGGATTCGCAACTGGCTGACAAACCATACTCAACAAGTAGTCCTTAATGGGTCTAAGTCTACATGGAGGGAAGTAAGCAGTGGGGTGCCACAAGGTTCCGTCTTAGGCCCAGGACTTTTCAATATCTTCATAAAGGACTTAGATGAGCGATCGGCGATGCTTTGGCTCCCTCTAGCCAATGAGGGACCAACAGATTAACCTCATTTATTTATTTCCTAGCTTGATACCCGTGCTTTGCTACAAAACTATATGGTGGGGCTTAGTTTTGGAAGAGGAAAATAAGGGGAATAAAAATTGTGCCTCTGCCTACCAGCATCCATCGGTGTTCGTCTGGCTGGCGTTCTATCAGTGTGTGAGGGAGTTGAGGGCTGTTTGGAAATTGAAAGAGTATTTGCTGTGTGAGCAAGAAGGAGACAGCAAGGAGCCTGGGCATGGCTTAGCTCAACTGTTCTGTACTAAAGCTGCTTGGTGCTCTGAAACTAAAACTGAAAATCCTCCCCTCTGCTTGTGTTTTGCATTAGGAAGAGATTTTTTTTCAGGTGGGGAGAGGGATTAGTACTCCTTAGCATCAGAGCGTGTTAATAATAATAATATATGAAATACTAATACTTTAATGGTCATTTGAAAAATCCTTTCTTAGTGAGCACCTAGAAACCAAGAGGAACATATGTGCCAAACTTCAAGTTTGTAGGCTTTACGGTTCTGAAGATTTTGTAATGATGCGTGAGTGGCATTTCTCTTTTATATATATAGATTTTAAATTAGAAAGACTTCAAGGTACGTCTTTGCACTACAGGTGGTCCCTGACTTACAGCAGTTCATTTAGTGACCGCTTGAAATCACTACGGCATTGAAAAAAGGGACTCACGATGGTTTTTCACACTTATGACCGTTTCAGCATCTCCATGATGACTCCAAGTTCTCAATCTTGACAAAAAAATTTACCACCTGCATAATCTACTTTTGTGTGTGTGTAACTAACTGATGAGCGTTTGTTTTGTTAAAAGCAACACAAAATCTGGGTTCCTATGCACAGTTTTGGAATGTTCACTCTTCACTTTTTATTATTTCAAAATACAAGTAGTCCTCGACTTACCACCACTGAGCCCCAAATTTCCATTGACAAGGAAGTTTTGCTCTGTTTTATGACTGTCCTTGCCACAGTTAAGTGAATCATTGCAGTTGTTAAATTAGTTGTGTGAAGTGAATCTGGATTCCTCCTTGACTTCGCTTGTCAGAAGGTTATAAAATGGGCTCATGTGATCCTGGGACACTGCCACTGTCGTAAATGTGAATCAGTTGTCAACCATCCGAATGTAAATCACATGACTGTGGGATTGCTGGAACAGTTGTAATTCAGAGGTGGGTATTCAGCTGGTTCTGACCAGTTCTGGAGAACCGGAAGCGGAAATTTTGAGTAGTTTGGAGAACCAGCGAACACCACCTCTGACTGGCCCTGCCAATATCTCTTCTCTGCCTCCCATTGATTCCCACTGATCGACTGGGTCTTCTTTGGTTGCCCTGCACAGGAGAACGGAGCTGGAAAGCAGGTTAGTGGGGTGGGGAGGGAATGGGAATTTTGCAGTATCCTTCCCCTGCCCTGCCCACCAAGCCACACCCATAGAACCGTTAGTAAAAAAAAATGAATCTCACCACCGTTGTAATTGCAGAAAAACAGTCTAAGTCACTTTTTTCTGTAACTTTGAACAGTCACTAAAAGAACCATTGTGGGTCAAGGACTACCTCTATTCTCTATGCCTCCAGAAGTTGTGGGAGCTTCATCCCTGGAAGCTTTCAAGAAGAGACTGGACTGCCACTTATCAGAAATGGTGCAGGGTCTTCTGCTTGAGCAGGGAGGGTTGGACTAGATGTCCTACAAGGTCCTTTCCAACTCTGTTAATCTGTATCTATTCATTTTTTAATCTACTGTAGATTCCTATGTTCAATTTCCCTTAGGAAACGGAGGATGAAAGTGAATTTTGGATTAATTATGTGGTTGTCAGCTTTGGAGCAATCCTATGTAGGTTTGTTCAGAGGTCAGTTCCAATGTTACAACAAGCGTTGTGCAACAAGGTCGCATAGTGTAATAAGATTGGGACTGGGTTGGGGACTTCTGTCCCCACTGTGACTTGTGAGGTGCACGAAGGGAGGTTCAGCCAATCTCATTGTACACATGTTGTGATCTGACAATAAAGGTAATAATAATTCACAAGGGTAATAGCGGATATTAAATTTAACATCCCTCTGCCATCTCACCTTGTCTTGTTGACGAAATATCAGCAAATATCCAGAAATTCATGCAATACTTTTTTTCCTGGTTTTGAGACTTAGCCTTGTGCAAATCTAGCTGTTGTAGTTTGTAAAGCTTAACAAACTTCATGGACTCACCCATTATGAATGATTTAATAAACAGTATTAACAGCATTGGTGTATCAATTCAGCCATTAAAATAGGTGTTTCTCAATCTTGGTAAATGTAAGATTTGTAGACTTCAACTTTTGGAAATCCCCAGGCAGCCACAAATGATTGTGTCACACCAACTTCATCTCTCATCACTAAACATCAATTATTTGGAACTGAAACAAGCACAGGTGCTGGGTGGCACACTGCATCAAACACTGTAGGACAAATTCAAGCAATTTTGGAATACAAGTTTTGGCCCCAAGACTCTCAGTTTTAACATTGGATCTGATCTCTGAACAAACCTACATAGGATTTGCTCAGTAGCTGACAACCACATAATTAATCTAAAATTCACTTTCATCCTCCATTTCCTAAGGGGAAAACAGAACGCATGTGCAACCCATCAGTTGAACAAATGCATGAGGAATTCTCTAATCTGTGTGTTTGTGTTTGTGCGTGTATATATTTCTCCTCCCTGGTTGTAAATCTTTTCTCAGTTGGTGGAAGAAGTACTTCACCCATAATAGTATGTATTGTTTAAAATTATGCTTTAGAAAACAAGCAACCAGGACCAGTTCAAAGGAGTTCCCCTCAAAATATTTGAAGTTGGATGGCTTCGTACTTTCTTTCACATTTTTCAAAGCCCAACATTACGTGCAGATAGGTTTTTAAATCTCTCCATGCCATGTATTTTTCATGAAATATTTTGATAACTAGTTTTGCACTTTAGTTGTACCTTTTATTTATAAAATAAAGTATTGTTGGTTTTTATTAGTAAGGGGAAGGAAGGAGAGAGGGAGGGAGGGAGGGAAGAAGGAAGGAAGGAAGGAAGGAAGGAAGGAAGGAAGGAAGGAAGGAAGGAAGGAAGGAAGGAAGGAAGGAAGGAAGGGAAGGGAAGGGAGGGAGGGAGGGAGGGAGGGAGGAAAGGAAGGAAGGAAGGAAAGATCACAGGCATATTCTGAATAACATGTTTTATTGTTCTGGAAAAGAGAAAGGAAAAGCAAGATAATTTTATCAGAACAAGAGACTGCTTAAGGCAGGAGATAGAATGCAAGGGAGAGAGAAAAAGAGAAGTGACAGTACAAGACTTCATTTTACGTTAATGTTTCCTTTCTTCCTTTTGTGTCTGTCTGTATCTAGTCTTTCAATTCCTCCCCTCCTTTCGTTTTTCCTTTTTTTTTCATTATAAATTAATTTTGGTTGTTCACTCTAGCAGTGATATCAGAGTAGCTCAAGCTTTATGATACTCTGCAACCACGTCGGCTTTTTCAGCGTAAGAAAGACACCCTTTCTTTGTGAGTCCCAAGTGTGTGTCTGTGTGTGATATTGTGCATGCATGTTTGCATTTTAATTATTGTTTAGGGGAAATAAAATAAGGGTGAAGCTGCTTTATTAAGATATCTGCCTTTTGGGAAGGGGGGTGGTTTGTAGCCATAGCAAGCCATATCACATGGGTAGAGGGAGTTGTGGTGAGATTGTTAACGTGTTGTGTTTTTTATTAAGAAGCCTTTTGAAAAAAATGTTTGCACTTCTTATTATACAACTGCTAACTACTTTTGAAGTGAAGCGCAATTTGCTTGTGATGCAGGAATCCTCTGGTGTTCTGTTTGCATTTTATTTCAATAATGGCTGGAAGGGGAGGGGAAAAATAAAATCTAATTTAAAGGAAAATGTGAGAATACAGCAGCAGTTTCAGACAGAAGACCCAGCAATGCATGAAACGCTTCTAGTTTGAGATAAATGCTTGATTCTTGCCCCTTGCACTGAGTCTTCCATTCCTGGGTATCAATGTTAGCTTCTTCTCTTTTATACAGATAACTTTTTTTGGCTCTTGTTTTAAGTTCCTGAGTTCCTTCTTAAAATAAAACCCTGGGAAGGAGAGGACAGGAAGGAAATCTTCAAGTCGAACAGTCCAAATTCCTTTTGATTAACATTAGTATATTTTTTCCTGGCATTTTACTCCTGCATGGAGAGGAAAGGAAGAGCGTGAAATTTGACCTCAAGGACAAGTTTTAAGCATAAATGATTTCATTTGCAGCCCACATCCTGTTTTATTACATGAAGATTAAGTTGGTCTGCTAATGAATAATTATTACTCCATAAAATAAAGAGAGGAAGGCAGACTTTGGGGGAGGGGCTGATTCCAGGGAGTCATATTACTTATAAGTTTTAAAAAAATGAGAACAAGTAAATATTAGTTTGGTCTTTTTTCCTGGGTGGCTAATGGTATTTGTTCACCTAACCTGACAGAATCACCTCTCATAGTGGATAGGACTTTGGGCCACCTTTAATCATCTTAAATGAGAGAAATTTACTTATGTGGGTCTGTTTTGGATCCTTTCTTCCTGAAGGCAGGAGAGAGAGGGGAGGGGGGGTGGACTTCTTTGCCATACCGTGACTTTTATTCCTTAAAGATTCAACTGCAGTGCCTAATCTAATTTTTCACCATGGTTAATGGTCTTTTACAAACTCCTGTGAAAATGCAAAGGCTGGTGGGAGGAGCTTGAGGGAAGTGATGGGAAATAAAAGGATACAGAGAGAGAGAGATGCAAATACAGACACAAACTCACTTTTTCAAAGCCCTGAAACGCTAGTCCCTATATTCAGCCCACCACTCCGTTTTGGGTAGCCTCTCCTAGAACTGTTTGTGTTTTTAATGACCGCAACAATTATTGAAACGATTAATTGCTTCGGTTTGTGTGCCCCGTCCAGAATTCTTGAGGGCGTTTTGGCCACACCCAAGGAGAGCATCCCAGGGTTCCTGGAGGCGCCAACTTTCTTGTGCAATTCCATCCTTCCTAACCCGGATTTTCACCTCTCCTTTCCTCTCTTCTGCTTGCCCCTTCGGCTTTCCTCCGAAAAGGCCGTGCCTTTCGGCGAGTCCAAGGCCTGCCACGCACCCAACGAAATCTCCGATCTGGCTTGCGAGGAAGGGCGGTGGGGGGTTTAACCCACGACCCTGTTTCCAGTCCCAGCTGGGCACTGACATTAATTGACTCCAAACCTCAGGCCGGTGGTGCAATATATCTTGCTTGCTCTCTCTCTCTCCCCCCCCCTCTTTTCTCTCTCCTCTCTTTGCCAATCTCGGGGGGGATTTAAATACATACACACAGAATTATTTGAATACTGGTGAGTGGGCAAGGGGGCCCGTCCTGTCTTGGGACCTCTTGGACAAATGAGAGGAGCCCGTTGCTTGAATCCGTGGGGAGCAGAAAGAGGTTGGATTTGTCTCCTCGGCAGCCTCTCCGCTGCTCTCGCTCCCGTACAAGAGAGCAGCGAGTGTGCAAGCGGGCTCTCTCTCTGTGTGTGTGTGTGTGTGTGGGTGTGGAGAGAGAGAGAGAGAACCCTTCATGCGCTGGGTGACATTGTGGGGGAATCTTGCTCGGAGGCTGTAGGCGGCTTTCTCTCTTCACGATTAAAACCGCTCGCTTTTCTCCGGCTCACTCCCACCCCCCACCCCTTTTTTTTTCCTCCCTCCAGATTTTTTTTTTGGCCTTGGCTTCGCTTAGCTTTGGGGGGGAGCAAGAGAGGAAAAAGACATAAAGAAGAAGAAGAAGAAGGAAAAAAAAAAGCACAATTGTGAGCCAATGGCCTTGATTTGAGAGTTGCCCGGCGTGTAAGGTCTTGCACACGCGGGGGGCGGGAGGGGGGCGAGAAGGAGAGCCTCCCACACACCAACACACCAACACCCTCCCCATCCTCCTAGACCCCCCCTTCCCCCCCCCCAAGAAGAGAGTAGCGGGGCAAGAGTGCGTGCACACGCGCGCTCTCTCGCTCTTTCTCGCGCGCGTGTCTTGGAGGGGGTGTTCTTTTTGTTTTGATTTTCTCGGCTGGAAGCAAAGCCCCCCCCCCCCCCGTTCCCCTTTGGAGAAAGTGAGCGGTGGCAGTTTTACAGGGGAAGAGAGCAGGAGAGAGGGAGAGAGGGAGAAACAGAAAGAGAGGCAGTGGGGAAAAGAACGCGTCTTTTTTCCCTTCTTTTTTCTTTCTTCCTTCCTTCCTTCCTTTTTTTTTTCTTCACCCTTTTTGGCGCTGAGGCAGGATTAGCCTCTCCTTATGCAAGCCCCTTCACTTGTCGTTCGCCGAGTCGAGAGTGGCAACATGCAACATCCTCTGACAGGGACAACTTGCGTGGCACTTCCGAACGTGGGTATGTGTCCCCAGCTTTCCTGTGCCTTGACTCTTATGTACTTACAGCAGGTAAGTCCATAAGCAACTTCTTTCCCTCTCTCCTCCCTACACCCACACAATCTCTCACTCTCTCTCTCTCTCACACACACATACACACAAACACACTTCTTTTCTTTAAACACAGCACTCCCCCATCTCTGCCTCTCTTGATTTAGCTACCTTCTTCTCTACCTCTTCTCTGTCTATTCCGCGCCTCTTGGACGGGAGTGGGGGATAGCTTTCTGCCTGAATGGAGTGTATAACTGCCTTTCTGTTATACAAACGGCTCCCTTATGTATGTGTGTACGCGTCAGTAAGAAAAGCACTATAATCTTTGGGAGGGTTCAAATTTGAATCCCGTGCGTTCTTCCATCGGAGTCCTTTAACGGGGTCTTAAATTTGTACTGTTTTGGAAAGTTTGAAGGGTGATTTTTTTTTTGTTGGTTGGTTGGTTGGTTGATTTTGTTGTTCGCCCCGATGCTTTTCCTACGCATTGATTATTTTCTCTTTCTGCACGGAATTAAGACGTTGCTCTTTTTTGCTACTTAAAAAGGTTTTGGCAAGGGACGCAAAAAAAGGGGGGTTAATTAAAGGAAAAGGATGGGGGAAGGAAACTTTACCTTACTCCGACCTGCAAGCCCCCCTCACCCTCCCGTTCTAACCCAGAAGCACGAAATGCTTCTTCCTATGGTCCTCTGAAGTTTTTTTTTAACTCTCGGCTTTGCAAATTTCGCCAACCGCGGTCGAGTTCTTTGTTGAAAGGAGGTGCGGTTGGAGGGCGAGCGAGTCTATTGAATAGGCGAGACGCGGCCGCCGCGAACATTTGAGAAGTTGATCAGGTTTAGTGGATGAGTCATTTGTCAACCTGCGGTTTGCCAACCTGGATCTTGGGAAGTGGTGGGCGCTGTTTTGGGGCGGGGGCGGCGGATTTTTCTCCCTCTAAAAATACACGGCTGTCTACTTGGCTTATTTTTAAAGCGGCGTCTTCTTTCTATCAACCTTCTCCGGGTATTGATGGAGCTTTTCAGGTCTTGGGGATGAAACCACTGGAAGATGAGGGAAAAAATAGTACTGAAGGGCAGAGAAAGCTAAGCTTCGAAGCCCGTTTATGTGAAAGTAATCCAATTGAAAGCCGTGGCTTTTTATCTCTAGCCAAGGTGCTGAACCTCTGTGCGCCCACACTAGTCCAAGAGCCTTTTTTTTAAATTATACTATCCAGATTTGCAAATCGTCATTTGCGCTCACTACTACCGTGAAGGGGGACCCTAAATTTGCAGAAGCCAGATTAAAATAGATTGTCATGCAAATGTGATTAATTGCATGTATTCTGTGGAGAGTGTCCTCTCTTCCCTCCCTCCCTTTTTGTGAGTTTTACTATAGCTCACCTGAACTATAAAGGGACTACGACTCTTAGCTATTAACGCTCAGTTCCTAAGATATTTTAAATGACTTCTGTGCCTCTGTGCTGAAGTTTCTTCCTTTGTCCGTCTCTCTTTTATTTATTTATCTTTTTGAGAGAGGAAATATTTTTTTTAAAGAAAAGTAACGTACTAATGCTTCCTTCCTCCTTCCTCTCTAGTAGTCTTCTTGTTAAAATAAAATTGAATTGATCACTGATCTCTTTATAGGAGGGCAGTTATAATTTAATTTATTTTAAGCTCAAAAGAAATCAAGCCAACTCTGGTGTGTTTGTCATGCTTGCAATCTTGCTCCTACTACGGAGGAAACAGATTTAGGATTGAAGGAACTAATTGAGTATTAAAAGGTTCATTTTTACAATTAGCCTCATATATCTGGGTGGGTTTTGTGTGTCAGAATTTTTTTCTCTCTCTTTTGTGCACGTGTGTGTTTGTTTCTGTGTGTTCTTTTTTAAGGGTCTTAGTTAAAGGTCTTGATGTTACTGTCACACTTTCTGTGTGCCATCTTAAAAAAAAGGCCACTGTATGGAAAAGATTATTGTGTTTGTGTATGTATGTACATCTGCATGTTTTCCTATGTTAATTTAGAGAGGAAGGGGGGAAGGAAGGGATTGTTCCTAGTATTTTTTCCTTTAATTTTTTTTCCCATACACTCATTTAAATATGAAAGAGATAAACTTTAATCTGGGTAGATAAGCTACATGATTGCCTAATTATGAGGCAGATGATGGAGCCAAAAAGATGAAGAAGGCTGGGGCAGCAATCCCTTCATCTTATATTGGCTTGGAAAGAGTTTATGAAACTGAAGTCCAAGCATTATAAATTTTCCCAATTTAAGAAAATATACATAGGCCTTGGGTGAACTCCTCACAATTCTTTTAGGGGTCTTTTAGGACATAGGGCTAATTTTAGGGTCTTCTCTTCAGTCCGAGACAAAATATGAGAAGCAGTTTTAATGCACTTTTATGTTGTTCTTTAAAGATTCTCTTCTTTAGCTCTTGGTGTGGATTCAATCTCTGCAGCACAGCAAAAGATTATGTCATTAACACTTTTTAATCAGCCTGGATTTTTTTTTTTTTAATTTTATTTTCATGTTTTTGATGTGTTAATGCACATCCATTAATACAGTTATGAATCCATGACTTGGAGATTTCTTCCCACATCCGGCAAATCAGTTCATAAGTGTTGCAGGTGCTTAAATATCTACACCTTTCTCATCTGAATCCTTTTATTTTATTTTTATTTACTGCTTTAGGGTCTTGTAGAGGGAGCAGAGAAATTGTTAACCATTCTCCTCACCTCATGTGCTGGTCAGCTCCCCTGAATAGCATCCAGATCCAAATTATCTTTCTAGGTCCTCTTATTGAAACATAGGGAAGCTGTGATGTAACAAGGTTTGCTAAAGCATGTTCTGTGGAGAGTTTGATGGGGCTTCCACGAGAATATGAAGACCACAATAACAACAAAGCAGCCATTCTCTCTCTCTCCCTCTCTCCCTCCCTCTCTCCCTCCCTCCCTCCCTCCCTCCCTCTCTCTCTCTCTCTCTCTAATTCTGGATCACAGTTTTGGGAATATCCCATTTTGAAAGAGTTTGAAAATCCTTGCCTCAGAATAAATCTAGTACTGAAAGTTTATTAAATCTTTTTTTTCCTGGATATTTTTTTCCTATGCAACCATTGCTAATGTGCCTAGAAAATGTAGTTTGCAGCTGGGGAATTCCTACTCTAAGCTGGAAAAGTTTCCCATCAATAACCTTTTTTTTCCCCTCATGCCTTTCATAGACTCACTTAGAATAACAATCGCCTGAAAAACATGAATTAAGCTTTGAAACTGCCAAACTTCCTGCATAATTGTACTTTCTAGTTGGCACCCATTCATTGTTATTAATCAATTTATTAAATCAATTTTCCCCTTGCAGGAAAAAAAAATCAGCACTTTCCCAATCTACTTTATGGCATATAATTTTTATAAACCTACCATAATCCCTAGTTTATGTCTCCCCAACAGCTGAGCAATTCAATTCCTTTTGTATTCTTGATGCAGAATTATGGGATTTTTAGTCCCGAGCAGGTTTTCTGTCTGTTGGTTAAGTAGATGCAAAACACTTAACACCATAAATTTGATGTATGCTTTAACAAAAATTAATATGGCTTTCATAGATTTAATTTGATTTTGTACATGAAACCATGGAACGCTATTATGATTTTCTTAGACATGAAGAAACATTTACTGGTCATATAGAAATTTTCTTCCTTTGTCTCTAGAGACTCCATGAGCTAATGACTCCACTCTGGGAATTGTTTATGTTTCTATTTTCTTAAAATACTGGTATATCACTTGATGAACAAAACTTGCTAGGTTTATAGATTCTCTATGCGGTCACAGAATTATTTTTTTAGAGGTCTCCATAAAATTGCTTATCTTCCACACTAATGGCAATCTGTATTTTCTTTAGATTACTTAATATGTTCTTGTTGAAGAAGAAAGCTCCTTGGTAGACATAGCAATTCAAACAGATGTATCAGGAGATCTGGCTGGGCTAAATAGTTCAGATCAGATGTCTTTGCTTTGGGCCTTCTCTAGGTTACTGGGGGAAAAAAAATCACAAGCAAGCTCTTTATTAAGAGGCAAAAGAAAAGTAAAAATCTTGTGTTAGTTTCCACAAAGAGGAGCTGTTCATAAGCATTTGAGCTGATTTTTGTGTGTGACAAACTTGCCAAATTTAGTACCAAAGCAGAAATGCTTAATCTCAAGAAAGCTTCCCTGATTCCAGTGGGATTTCATTTCAGCTGAACATATATATGATTATAGCAGAGGTCTTTAGCATGATACCAAAAATATCATTGGGGGTAAAATATATTTGAAATGAGCATTATCTCTGTCAGAATCTTTAAAGTTTGAAATGGAAAAATGTTTTATCTACCTACCTACCTACCTACCTACCTACCTACCTACCTACCTACCTATCTATCTATCTATCTATCTATCTATCTATCTATCTATCTATCTATCTATCTATCTATCTATCTATCTACAGTTTCTATCTGTTTCTTTTCTTATCTATATGTCATCTGTTTGCCTGTCTATCTATCTCTTTTCTCATCTATCATCTGTCTGATTATCTTTTATCATCTATCGGTCTATCTATCAGCCTGTCTATCTATCTATCTATCTATCTATCTATCTATCTATCTATCTATCTATCTATCTATCTATCTCTCTCTTTTCTCATTTATCATCTGTTTGTCTGATTATCTATCTATCTAGGTATGGTACCTCTCTCTTTCTTTTCTCATTTATCATCTGTCTGTCTGTCAGTCTGTCAGTCCGTCCGTCCGTCCATCCATCCATCCATCCATCCATCCATCCATCCATCCATCCATCCATCTATCTTTCTTCCTTCCCTAGAGTACCAGGATTTGCAAAGATCCCATCTCCATAGAATTCCTTACAATAGGCTCCATTTTGATTCAGGCTAGCTTTCATATTTTTAATAGCTCTATATATGTTGGACTGTATCCTCTTTCCTTCAAGATCTTTTAGATAATCGAGATCTGAGCTGGCTTTATAAAGCAGACAAGAGACATAAGTTTTCAAAAACTGATGGAAGTTAGTTGAGATATTGTGTTCCTTCTATTTTTGTAGTTGGGCAATTCATCTCAACACAGCCAGAAATCTTTAATATATACTATGTAGGTCACCCATTGTTATGCTATGCACCCAACCTTCCAAAATTTAATTATCCCTCTGTCTATCTATCTATTCATTAATAATTGAATAAAGTAGATTATTGATATATGGTCATATTAAAAACAGTAATTATATTATTCTAATGCAATTAGAATACAGTTACTTGATGAAAACCCACCAGTCGTACCAACAGAGCACAATAATAATATAGATTATCTACAACTCATTGGAGCAAATAAAAAAAAATACCAAGAATGAAAGAAACCAGGATAGCAGATATTAAATCACAGAAGGAAAGAGACATATAAAGACAGATTAAATCATTATATTGAAAAGGCAGAATAAAATATAATATTCTTTTAACTACATCATTACATACCATTATTATTAAAGTGTTTGTGAGCACAAAAATAGATTGGTGCTGAGAAAGAGAAATATGGACATTATCTGAAGGTTTTTAATGTGATCATTCTGAAATGGGAGATACCACCAAAAAGTCTCCCCCAACCCTCCCTCTTCCTCCTCCTCTACCCATCCATCCATCCATCCATCCATCCATCCATCTATCTCTTTGTTAAAAGGAAGGTAATATTTCCATGGATCTCTGATAAGTCATGGATAGCTCATGCAGAAATAAATGTTCTATCAAATATCAATTCTTCAGCTCATTTCAATTGGAGGCCACTATCCACAACCCACAAGAAACTTAATCTGGTCCCTTGTAAAAAAGAAAAAGAAAAAAAAATTCTTGTAGTTCTGCTTTGCACTAACAAAGAGTTCACGTTCAAGTCCATTTCATAGCACAACCATGGCATTGTCAATATTGTGCGACTGGTAGATTTCCCCCCAGTTAATGATGATGCATTTGGTTTGTTTTAAATGGTGAAGTGATTTGTGCAAAGGGTAATTCATCTTAAATGGAGCCATTTCTCATGCTGGACACCAGGAAATCGAAAGCAATTGAACTAAAACTTCAATATCAACCTGTTTTGTCTTTGACTAGAAAGTAGTTCATAGTGGAGATATTGAATGAAGGAAAAAAAAATCATATTGGAAAAATTGGTTTCTTTCTTTTACTGATTATAATAAAAGGGTAGAATATTCACCCTGCTATATAGAGATGATTATTTTGTTTTAAAGAATCGCATTTAAAAAAAAAATTATTTCTAGACTTTTGCAAAATGCAAGGGGCAGGGAGAAAAAAGGATCTGACAGCCAAAACTTTTTCTATTTAGGTGTTCTACCATTTTCCTTTTGCTAATTTTGGAACCTCGTTCCCCCTCCCCCTCAAACAAGTACCATGCCTTAAATCACCAATGCACAAGTTATTGCTTAATCAAAGTCTTCTTCTTCTTCTTCTTCTTCTTCTTCTTCTTCTTCTTCTTCTTCTTCTTCTTCTTCTTCTTCTTCTTCTTCTTCTTCTTCTTCTTCTTCTTCTTCTTCTTCTTCTTCTTCTTCTTCTTCTTCTTCTTCTTCTTCTAATTCTTCCTCCTCCTCCTTCTCCTCCTCCTCCTCCCTTCTCTCTTCTTCCTCCTCCTCCTGATTCTCCTTCTATATCAGGGGTCTTCAAACTTGACAGCTTTAAGACTTCTGGACTTCAACTCCCAGAAATCCTCCTCCAGTCATGTTAGCTCAGAAATTCTGGGAATTGAAGTCCACAAGTCTTAAACTTGCCAAGTATGAAGACCCTTATTCTATATTATAATTTTCATTCCCAGCTGAATCATAATGCAGGTATGACAGAAGTACTGCTAGTGGGGATATTTTTCAATGATTAAAGAAGAAATTGATGGATGGATGGATGGATGGATGGATGGATGGATGGATGGGAAGGAAAGGGAAGGGAGGGAGGAAGGAAGGAGAGAGAAGGGAAATGGGAAAGGAAGGAAGGAAAAGGAAAGGAAGAAAGATGTATAATTTCCAAGAATGAAATGTACATTTTAGAGGTTTTGCTGGATTTAGCAATGTCTATCTATTCAAAGATGGTTTTTTGGTTACCAGGAGGGTCAATTATTTTTGGTGGATTCAAAATCACCCATACTTGGTTACAGAGCTTAAATTCACAGGGGTTACAGTGCTTAAAGTTACAGAGAAAAATAAGAAAACCTGCTGTATGTCGTCTTACTTTAAAGAAGTTTTGGAAGGGTTGCTGTTGTGCAATAGAGCAATCCAGTTGGGGGAATGAACTGGAACATACAATGTTAGTTCCATCTCAGCTGCATTGATTGCCAATTTAACTCTCACCCAAGTTCAATGCCATAAATAGTTTAGACTGAGCTGTTTGAAAGATCATCAATACTCATATGGCCCAGCTTCAGCCTTACAATTGCCCGTGGAAACTCTACTAATATGTCTATCAATACAGCAAGTTTCATTAGAAAAAATAAAAAACTGAACCTGCTTTGCAGTTGCCCAATCCTTGCAGAACGACATATTGTTAGATGAACATGTGGCATAATATTGGCATCAGGACTACCATATGGGATAGCTATCTAACTCCTCCAACTGTTTAGATGGAGGTTTTTCCTCCTAGGTTGTGGTTTGACTCCTGGACATTTCGTTACCTAACTAGGTAACATCTTTTTTTTTAAATAAACTTTATTAATCTTTTATAACTTTAAAAAACAAAAAAACAAGAAAAAAATAAAAATATCTTAGATTCGACAAATTGTGACATTCTTCTTATACTACTATTTTGTGCATTATTTACAAATATATACAGTTTATGTGAATATAAACATTTAACTTATATATTGCTTATCCTTGATTCATCATCCATTTAACTATCTTTGTTCAATCCAGTCATACCATTTTCCCCAAATTTTATTGTATTCAGTCTCCTCTCTCTCTTTTAATATCAAAGTTAATTTATCCATCTCAGCACAGGTCATTATTTTTTGAATGACCAATTCATCTGGAGGTATAGATGTATGTTTCCAGCATTGGGTGTAAGCAATTCTGGCTGAACCCTGCTATAGATGTTACTAGTTTGGTAATGAAACGTCTGGGAGTTAAGCAGGAAGTTTGGAGGAAAAACGTCTAAGCCTAAATTTACAACCTGAGCAAAGAATGTTCTGTACAATTTCTTTCCTCCAACTGTGTATCCCAAAGGTGATTTTTAAAGAGGCAATAGGACTTCCTTGTTTTTCTTTGAGGATGTTTCACTTCTCATCCAAGAAGCTTCTTCAGTTCAGAACTAAAGAAGCTTCTTGGATGAGAAGTGAGACATCTTCAAAAAAAAAAAAACCCAAGAAAATCCAGTTGCCTTTTGAAAAAGTACCTTTGAGACAACCATGAGCTGGATGACTGAGAATTTCTTTAGATCATTTTTGATTAACATATTAACAGAGTTGGAAGGGACCTTGTAGGTCATCTAGTCCAACCCCCAAATCCATCTAGTCCAACTACCTTCATAGACTCCAACTGGGTAGTTGTTTCTTCACCTACTGTGATCTTGACAAACCTATTGTATGTATAAGTATAAATGCATATAATACATATCAGGAGTATTTAACCTGAATTAATTTGATCTTTAGTGTAACAGTTGTTTGGAATAGACACTTCCCATTTGCTAAGAGTTGGTGCCTTTAAACCACAGTAATCTTGATGAAAGTCTGCATAGTTTTTCAGAGAAGTGGCAAGACGTCTCAAGTGTGGGTGAAATTATGTTGATATTTTATTTTACTACATGTATTTCTGTGCTCCTCCACCCCAAATGCCTCTGAGCAGCATATACTATAGGCAGAGTTTAATAACAACAGAACAAAAGGGAAAATAGAACCAAAGGGAAAACAGTAGAAACCACAAGGGAAGGCCCTTGTTCTGACCAACTGCCAGAAGCGTGCCGTAAATTGTACCCCCCGATCTGATACTATTTGGTCTGGTAACCCATGCAACCAGAATACATGGGAGATAAACAATTGGGGTGTTATCCTGGCCGTAGGAAGACCCACACATGGAATAAACTGGGCCATTTTAGTCAACATATCTACCACCACCAAAATGGTTGAAGCACCCTTCGATGGTGGCAATTCAGTGATGAAGTCCAATGAAACTGCCCCCCAGAGTCTTTCTGGTGTGGGTAATGGCTGCAAGAGACCAGGGGGTGCACCAGGAGCATAATTGGCTTGTCGACAGATCCCACAGGATGTCACATATCCCGACACATCATGTTTAAGTCTCGGCCACCAAAATGTCCTTGAGATGAGGTGCAGTGTTTTGAACACCCCAAAGTGTCCTCCGTTGGACTATCGTGACATTGACATAAGATCATGAAGAGGACATCCAGACACGTAAATGCGATCATGGAACCACAACAGGTCCCCAATATATGCCCAAGGAGTCTCTTGTCTCCCATTTTTATCCAATTCATGATGCCGAACTACCAGAAATGGATCCTGTCACTGCGCCTCCTGAATCCTCACTCAAAGTTGACCGCAAACCGCTCCAATGGAATCACCATCTGGAGCAAGATTTTGTCCTCCCTTCAGGTATACTCGGGCTTCCGGGACAATGTGTTCAGCACATTGATTTCCCCCCACTTGGAACATAGGTCACCAACTCCACAGGTAGATCCAAGTCCTTGGGCATAATCACATCCCCTACACAGGAACGCAAGCAGTGGTTGGCACACTTCCTATCAAGAAATTGTAGAGTTCCAGACAACCAGACAATCTGTGGATCATGGGCCTGTAACCATTCCAAACCCAATACCACCTGAAAACAAGGTACTGCGGCAACGTAGAACACGGCTTCCTTCACATGCTGCCCAATACACATGTGTAGGGGTTTGGTTGCAGGTCCCAAATGAAGGGTCTGACCATCAATCATCTCCACCATTATTGGCGGGGACATCTGTTGCTGGGGAATGAACCACTGCTCGACAAAATGAGTGTCCATGAAATTGGCCGTGGCCCCTGTGTTGACCAAGGCTTGGATCTCTACCGCTCCATGACCAGGCACAAAAACACTTGCTGTCAGCACAAGATGCTTCACCAATGACGACTGGGGTGGAGATGTCAAAGATGGCAAGGATGGCAAGGATGGTGAAGATGGCAGGCCTAGGAACTTTGAAACCCAACCTACAGACCCCCGTAGGTCGGGCGATACTCATTTCCCGCCACCACTGATGTCACTGCTGTGGATGTCTTAACAGGACACTTGGCTGCAAAATGGCCTCAGTTGCCACAATAGAGGCATAACCCATCACGACAATGCCTATCCCTTTCTACTTGGGTCAGGCAAGGGCGTGCAGCCCCCAACTGCATGGGCTCTTCCAAAGGCACTTCCACCAGGGGCGCCGTCTTGCTGGGAACAGATGCAGTCTCCATCCATCGTCATACCTGTCGCTGCTGAAGCCTAGCATCGATACGAAGACACAGATGCATGAGCTCCTGAAGGGTGCAAGGACATTCAGTGCATGCCAACTCATCCAGGAGCTCCGATGACAAACCCTCCTGGAACTGTAGTACTAGTGCTCCCTCATTCCATTGTACATCCTGGGTGATCACTCGAAAGCTAGCAATATAATCCATGAGCGAGCGACGCCCCTGCTTCAACTCTCTCAAACATCTGTTTGCTGTTTGGCTCTGAACAGGGTCCTCAAACATGGCCTGGAACTGATGGAAAAACTCAGCATAATTGTCCAATACCTGGTTGGGCTGGGTCAACAGAGCCATCTCCCAATGGGCTGCAGAGCCTGACAACAAACTAATAAAAAACCCCACTTAATCCCGGTCAGTGGAGAAGTCCTCTGGCCGAAGGCTCATATAAAGCTGGCATTGCCCAAAAAATGATGGAAATTGGGCCAGCGATCCATCAAATTTATCTGGCACCGCTACTGGGCATTTAAGGCGTGGCCAGACAGCTTGCATCTATGCAACCTGTGCAGTCAAAAGAGCCATTTGCTGGCTTAACTGGGTGATGTCTGCTCTGAGCTGATCCATGGTCACCCCATGAAAAACAGAAACAAGTTGAAGGGGTGGCTGGAGACAAAATGTGATGACCCAGAGTATCTCAGAAATATAACAAAAATCAAAACGTAAATAAAAGTCCTTGAATTCCTTCAACTTGGCTTCACTGTTTAATTGTTCACAGTGGAGGAGTAAACTGTTTTCAAAATAACACTTCGAAGGAAAGAAACACAGTTCAAAATCAAAGAGCCGATAATGAAACAAAAAACAAAAACAAACCGCATTGAATAAAGTTTCCACAATAGACCAGGATAGATAATTGCCAACTTCAGGAAGATAACCAGGTACAGTCTGTTGGAAGAACACCAACCAGGGTAAACCTTCTTTAGGAATAAAACACTAATTTGTCTCCAGCATCTGTTAGCACGCAGGTCCAAATTCTTATGCAAATCTCACACCTGCAACTCATGAAGAGAGTCATGGCAGTCTCCTCCTGAGTAGACCATGTTTTACCCTGATCCTCTCCTCCCTGCGTGCCCTAGGATGGAGAGAGGATGGGCCTGGGTCCTCCTCTGACTGCTCAGCTAGCCTCTGCCCTTCCCCAGCCTCCTCCACCACCTCTGGAGCCACACTTCCACTTCCACAACCACTGTTGGCTGTTCCTCCTCTTCCTCAGAGGCAATCTCCACCAGGGGCATGACACCAAGGCTTCCGAGACTGTAATTACACACACGCTTATTTTAAAAACAAGTATTGTTTTATTGCAATGCTGGGAATTATTTTCATTCCCAGCCAATAATGAGTCTCAAACAGTCCCTCGAGATAAGCACCCACCTTTCTTTCCTGTGAAATACTACCAATAACAGAAGTTTCAAATGAATTAGGAAAAAAAAAACAAAGTACAAAGAACTTTAAGAATGAATCTGAATCGAACAAATGACTTTGCTTCCTGCAAAGGTTTCATCATGTTTGCCTTTACTTTATATCTTATGGGAGGGGAGCCTTACTCCTGAGTCACCCCTTTTATCTCAGCTGTTTTTGCCTTCTAGCAGCTCTGCACACATGCACTCTGTGAACAGGCTCCCCTTGTTCCTCTGCCTTGCTACTGCCAGAGTCTGAAGGTTCTGGAGGCAGCACCCCACTCCCAAAATGATCTTGGCCCCATCTCTGCTTTGGACACAGGACCCTCGTTTGAGTCCTCTCCAGACTCCTGGACTGATCCTTGTTCTTCCCCACTGTCTCATACCCATATTAGGGCTTAAATCTGCATCTTACTTGAATATACAAAATTGAATTAGATTCATGTCAAATCTAAGACACTGTTCTGGAAACTACTGGTCTCCCTAAATCATTAACTAATTTTATTCTCAGATCTATTGCTCAAGCATTTTAAGGAAAAATGTTAGGAATCAAAGCTGTAACTTTTGTAGCTTGTGTATGAAATGTATGTGGGCTCCAATTTACTCTGTCACAACATTTTAAAGAAAAGGAACTTAATTTGTCATAGACCATTTCTACAGGAATTTTGAATCCTGTTTTGAAAATAAGGACTGGGCATTAATTGTTTGAATGTTCAGTCAGTTATTCCCAATTCTAATTTTTTTTGTGCTAGTATGATCCAATCCGCGTTTCACTGGTGTCACCACAATTTGTGCTTTCTTGGTCCAGTTTTATCTATCCTCATAAATAGAAAGCATTGCTTTCTATTTCAGCACCAATCTGCATGGAACAAAATGCTTTAAAATATCTTTAGTTGTAGAAATTTCACTCGCAGGAGTTTCAGTCGTTCATATCTTTCTTGCTATGGATACAGATCCCGTTACAATCCAAATTTGCACTGAAAATTCTTTTAAAAAATAGATCTAAGTGGAGACACAGGTTTTTCCTCCTTTCTTGTGAGATTCAGAATGTCTTCCACACTGGCAATCAACTGAGATTGCTCAAAGTTGGAGCTGCACTTGGAAATCATTTTCCCCTGATAACACAGGCAACATAAGAATATGTGACTACATGAATAACTGACATAAAATTAGGCAACTGTAATCAGATGAAAATGCAGCTTGCAGTATTTTTTTTAGTTGTTCCACTAAAGCTGTCAATGAGAATTGGGGAGGGGCCCACAGGGTGTCCAGGGGAGAACAGAGTGGTGAAATGTGCATTGGGATTTTATAAACTCCACCGCTTCCATCATCACATGCAGGGTTGCTACACAAATACAAAAAGAGTGGAGCTATATGATGTCACAATACTTGTTCTATGATTTTGACATCAACTGGGTGAGGAATAAATCACCTGGGTTTCCCACCTCTGACCTTCATGGCAAGATTCATCCTTTGTCCTAAAGTTACAGAACATGTTTTGTTGTGGTGGTTGGCTGGTCCATTGTTTTTGTTTTATTTGATTGTACTCTGGTCTATTTATAATGATTCAGCTGCCAAGTGGGATGATCACTCCTGCCGAGATAAGACAGTTGACTTGACAAAATGTAAAACACAAAGCATTTTTCTTCCCAAAGCAAACAATAACAGTGCAATCACAGGCTCAGTTGCAGAATGTTGCTCTATTAGCCTTCCAAGGCTCCTTTCCACTCTGTTATTCTGATTTTGACTACATGATGTAGCATATATGCATAAATCATATATTGGGAATCTCATTGCATTTCTCTCTGAATTTCACACTAGAGAAAATTTGGCAGCAAATCTGTTTATCCCCCACCCCACTCTCCATTTAAACTAATTTCAGCACAAAAACAATTCATAGCTTTTCTATGTAGTGAGCTGGGGTGGGCTTCTACCGGTTCTGTCCACCTCTATAGAACTGGTAGCTCTGAAGAGCAGCAGACATAGAACTGGTTCTATGTCTGCTGATGTTTTTGCCCGCCTGCCAACCCGGGCTCTTACCTGATCTTTATTTCCTGATTTTTCAACTTCAGCTGCCGAACGAGGCACAGCTGCAGTCAAAAATGCAAAAAAAGAGGGCTGTTTCAAAGGCTGCTTCTCTGCACACAGCCTGCTAATGATGATTTACAGGCGCACGTGCAGGGAAGCACATCATAAATCATCGGCCCTCGTAAATCCCGAACCGGTAGTTAACCCTGTCGTATCCCACCCCTGGTGGTGAGCCTTTCCAATGTATGGATTCTGTGTTGATAAGATACATAGTTGACAGGCAGGCAGGCAGGCAGGGAGGCAGGAAGGCAGGCAGGCAGGAAGGCAGATAGACAGACAAAAGAGAAAAGAAAAGAAAAGAAAAAAGATTGGTAGATAGAAAAAAGAAGATAGGTAGAAAGATTGATAGATAGATGACAGAGAAAGAAAGAAAAGATAGACAGACAGACAGACAGACAGATAGATAGATAATATAGATAATAAGTAGATAGAAATATAGGTAGGTAGGAAGGTAGACAGACAGACAGACAAATGATGGATGGATAGATAGATAAATAGATAATGAGAGAAACATAGATGACAGAGAAAGAAAGAAAAGATAGATAGATAGATAGATAGATAGATAGATAGATGGTAGATAGAATGATAGATAATAAATAAATATAGATAGATAGATAATAAGTAGGTAGGTAGGTAGATCAACAGATAATACCTAAGATAGACAGACAGACAGATGAGAGAGAGAGAGAGTATGAGAATGCCACCTTCCTAGCTCATTTGTAAGGTCAGACATCTACTACTATCATATGTGTGAACCCAACTGCATTTTTCGTGTTTCTGATTCTTCATAATTTTCACATGATCCACCCCCCACTCAAAAACCATTCCATATGTGTGCATGAGTGGAATAAGCCTCTGTGACCAAGACTAATTTGCCATCTGTTTTGAGATTTCTTTCTTTCTTTCTCTCCATTCCCTTACAGCTGGGCCTTGAAATAATTGTCCACTAGCTCATGTGCTGAGGGCAGACCATCTTGCTATTATTTTCTGGGTTTTCCAATTCATTTAACCTGCCCGCTTAGGCCTTCCTTCCACAACCAAATGCTTGTGTTGTCATTTGTAGAGCCAAAGCACAAGGCTATGTCACTCGAGACCAAGGATGCTCCTCCAAAAAAGGAGAAGTGGGACAATTTCTATCAGGGATCCCAAAATCTCGGGAGGATAATTCTATTTCGGGGATCTTGCTGTGCTCTTAGAAACTTTAATCCGATGAAGAAACAGGCATCTATTTTTAAAAGTGTGAGTGGCTAAATTAACCTTTCGTGCAGATTTAGCAAGCAGTGTCCAGGTGTTCCATTTGTTTTAATTAATAAAAATGAAGGTTGTTTGATGTTCATGAATGAACCTTTCGGTCCACACCCGGGAGCTCTTCATTGGCAGCAGAGAGGAGTCTTAACATCCACGGAACATTCTGTCCTGCTACATTCTTGGACGGTTTCATTCCTCCCAGCCCCCCCCCCCCCCCCCCACCTCCACCCATCCTCTCATGAGCAGACTAATGCAAGAGGTTTTTTTAAAAAAAGAAAAAACTGAACAGAACAAAAGAAGAAATCAAGTGCTTAGTGTTTCTTTCCTGAATAATAGCTCAGGAGCTCCTTGTGATGACAGTTATGTCAACCAGGGTCACTTCTCAATGACAATAGCACAAAGGAACTGCTTTGCTGAAGTGCCACCTTTTAAATAGCAAAAGTGGAAAAGACAACAAAGGGGGGAGGGGGAGGGGGGAGGAGAAAGAGATGAAGGAAGAAGAGGAGGAGGAGGAAGTAGTAGTAGTAGTAGTAGTAATAATAATAATAATAATAATAATAATAATAATAATAATAATAATAATAATAATAATAATAATAATAATAATCTGAAATTACCAAATATATTTTGGATGCAGCTTATGCTGTTCCTGAACCATGAACCTCTTCTGAGCATTTTTTAGAAGAGAATACCTAATGGTGATAGCTATAGCCATAGCACTTAGACTTATATACCACTTCACATGGCTTTACAGCCCTATCTAAGTGGTTTACTCTTGCCCCCAACAATTTTGGGTCTTAATTTTACCCACCTTGGAAGGATAGAAGGCTGAGTCTGGTGAGATTTGAACTGCCAAATTGCAGGCAGCTGGCAGTCAGCAGAAGTAGCCTGCAGTACTGTACTCTTAACTACTGTGCCTCTGAGCTCATAGGAGGAGGAGGAGGAGGAGGAGGATGGCGATGATGATGAAGAAGTCATTAAACATGTGATGATCTTTTGTGGTTGAGAAGAGGCAGCGACAGTGAGAGGAACTATATTTGGCTGTCATTCCATGCACCAGAAACAGTACAGTTCCCCTGGCTTCATCATGCTTCCAAGGATCTCAAAGGGGGTGCCTGCTTTCTCTTTTTGTTAGCAGTTGGCAGGTGTCGGCCTTTCATTTGTCTTGAAGTGCAAAAGAAAAGAAAAGCAGGCAAAGATCGTTAAGCATGTTTTAAGAATGTCCTGAGTGCTGAATATTTTGAGAGAGAGAAAGAGCAGGCACCAAGTACAAGCCAGGTGGCTATTTTCAGTGGTGTGTGGCACAGCATTCTTTGCAACGTTTGCAAAGCTGATGAAAAGTACATTTTTGGACCCCATACAACTTGGCTTCTGGTCAGAAGTCTAGAAGAAACAAGAGATGTCCATAAAACAGGCTCGATTCAGAGGAGAGTTAATAGATTTATTGGTCCTTTCAAAATTAGGAGGATGGTCTCCAAGTGTCAGATAAGACACTAAGGTATAAACTATCAACTATTGGGTTCAAATTTCAACAGAACCACTTTGACTGCGATCCCAGTCACAATGGATAAGAACTATCTTAAAACACTGGAATTTTTAATTTTGCAAAGTCTCATTTTTTAAAAAAATTTTTTAAAAAAACCACCCATGATATATAGAATTACATTACTAAAACTTGGCAAATATCCCAGTCTTTGGGGAAGAGTGGTGGATTTTATTGTTATTCAGAGTTTGCCTTCTGGACACTTACTATCCTCATTGTTTTTATTGTTCTTTCTTTTTCCAATGTGCCTCCCCTCCCCCGATTTATCTGCACTCAGGTGAGTTCTAAAATGGTATTAAATAAATAAAATTATATGCCAGCCAGGATTCTTACAGTCATAATATGAAGATAATAAGTAAAGAAAATATTTATTTTAATGCCATTTTACAGTTAACAATATCAAGTTATCACTTCTTAAAATGCTGTCCCAACAATCTGCATATTGCTCTTTTTATAAACAAATGCAATATTCATTCAACCTCACTGAGAAACAGAAAGTGACTGGGGGATATAATACACCTGAGACAATCATAAAGATGGACTTGGTGTAGTGTGGGTGTAGGTGTTTTGTACAACTATCGGCAAAGCCTCCTGGTTTCTTCTTCATGGTAGCCCATTTGAGCATTTCTGGGTCTTTGAATGATAGGGACAAAGTCATTGTTAGAGCTTGGAGAGACCAGGGAGGTCAGCAGGACAATGAAAAAATAATAATAATCAAAATAACAACTGTAATTGCACCATAAAAACCCAAATAGATGGATAGATAGATAGATGGATAGATGGATGGATGGATGGATGGATGGATGGATGGATGGATGGATGGAGAAATAGATCAATAGCAATAGCACTTATATACTGCTTTACAGTGCTTTACAGCCCTGTCTAAGCAGTTTACAGAGTCAGCATATTGCCCCCAACAATCTGGGTCCTCGTTTTACTGACCTCGGATGGAAAACTGAGTCAACCTTAAAGTTGGTGAGATTTGAACTGCAAAACTACTGGCAGTCAGCAGAAGTAATCTGCAGCATTCTAACCACTGCACCACCACGGCAATAGATTAGATAGATGGATAGATAGATAGATAGATAGATAGATAGATAGATAGATAGATAGATAGATAGATAGATAGATAGATAGATAGATAGATAGATAGATAGATAGATAGATAGATAAAGTTAATTGAAGTGTAGGAAGACCATACTTGTGATACTGCATCCAAATTTGGTCATCACAATACAAAAAGAGATATTGATACTCTAGAAAGAGTTTAGAGAAGAGCAATAAAGAAGATCAAGGATCTGAAGGCTAAACCCTATGATGAACAATTGAGAGATCTAGATATACCTAATCTAATAAAGAAAAGGATTAGGGGTGGCATAATAGCTGTCTTCTGGTATTTGAGAACTATCACAGACAGGGGTTGTGGGATAGGGGGTCAACCTATACCCTAAACCACTTGAAGACAGGGCAAAAAACAATGGATTGAAGCTGATCAGAGGGAGAGCCAATCTAGAACCAAGGAGAAATGTCCTGACTGTGAGAACAATTAATTAGTGGAACCACCAGACATTGTGGGGGCTCCATCATGGAGGTTTTTAAATTGGACAACCATTTGTCTGGAATGGTACAAGATCTCTTGCCATGGTAGGGAGTTGCCATAGAAAACCTCCAACTTCATTATTATGTTCTATGATCCCCATAAAAAAGGGGGTAGGTTTGGTTATGGCTACCATCTTGACACTTTTTTTACATACACAAAACTCAGTCAGAGCCTTCTGGAAGAATCTTGTTCTGTAGCATTGTTCTTCTTTCTGAGAGTGAAGGTATCTCCTCACATACAGTGTATTGGAAAAGTTACAGGTGTCCAAAGGTAAAATAATGAATGGCTGATGTGTCTCCCAGAACTGAGACAGACTCTTTGGAAACTGATCTGCTTTTCCAACTCCATCTCTCCCTCTTGATTGGTGTGTTGTTATCAGTGTTGTGCTTGTGATTTTAGACAGTGATGAAATTTTGATTTTTTTTCCCCTGTCAACTCAGTTACAACAGTTGGTTCTTTGGCCTGTTAGGGTACTGCACATAGTCCGTGGTGTATATGTTATTATCTGATATACAATCATATATTAAAAATTTCACCTATTGGTGAAATCGGTGGCGCAGTGGTTAGAGTACAATAGTGCAGGCTACTTCTGCTGCAGCCAGCTGCCTGCAATTTGGCAGTTCGAATCTTACCAGGCTCAAGGTTGACTCAGCCTTCTATCCTTCCAAGGTGGTAAAATGAGGACCCAAATTGTTGGAGCAAGAGGCTGACTCTGTAAAGTGCTTAGAGAGGGCTGTAAAGCACTACAAAGTGGTATATAAGTATAAGTGCTATTGCTATTTGTTTAATGTGTGTCTTGCTTTGCAGATGCTAGCATTGGTTTCTTTTATCAGATGCCTTGATGCATTGGGCTGGGGAATGCTGGGAGTTTTGGCATACTGACTAGGGAATTCTGGGAGTTGATGTCCACAGGTTTACTAGGGGCAACATGTTTATCAGTCTTCCAATATTTGAGGGGCTGTCACACTGAAGAGGGGAGAGGTCAACCTATTCCACGACGCACCTGAAGGCAGGACAAGAAGCAATGGATGGAAGAGCAATAAAAAAGGATCCTATCTAGAATTAAGGAAAAATTTCCTGACAATGAGAAGAATTCATCAGTGGAATGGCTTTCCTCCAGAAGTTGTGGGTATTCCATCACGGGAGTTTTTTTAGAAAAGATTGGACAGCCATTTGTCCAGAATGATACAGGCTTTCCTACCTGAATAGTGGGTTGGAATAGAAGACTTGTGAGAGGGATCTTAGAATCTTAATGGACAACCAGCTAAATATGAGCCAGCAGTTTGCAGCAGCAGCCAACAAAGCCAATGCAATCCTAAATTGCATTAATAGAGGGATACAATCAAGGTCAAGTGAGGTACTAATACCACTGTATAAAGCCTTACTAAGACCACACCTAGAACACTGCATCCAGTTTTGGTCACCACACTATAAAATGATGTTGAGACTCTAGAAAAAGTGCAGAGAAGAGCAACCGGGATGATTAGGGCACTGGAGGCTAAAACATATGAAAAACAGTTACAGGAATTGGGCCTGGCTAGTCTAGTGAAGAGACATGATAGCAGTCTTCCAATTCTTGAAATGATGCCAGAGAGGGAAGGAAGGGGTCAAGCTATTTTCCAAGGCACTTGAAGGCCAGACAAGGAACAATGGATGGAAACTGATGAAGGAGAGATTCAACCTGGAAATAAGGAGAAATTTTCTGACAGGGAGAACAATCAATCCATGGAACAGAAGTTGCCTTCAGAAGTTCATCACTTGAGACTTTCAAGAAGAGATTGGACTGCCATTTGTCAGAAATGGTATAAGGTGTCCCAGTTTGGGGAGAAGGTTGGACTAGATGACCTACAAGGTCCCTTCCAACTCCGTTAATCTGTAAATTGCTAAGATTTGAGAATCACTGGTACAGACTGATGGGGATTTTTGCTGAGGTCTGAAGTGAAGGCCACCTGGGGAATTGTCCCATCCATGGATCCTCCTGCTGGCATCCATCAAATTCCTCCTCCTCTCTCTTTCCCGTGTCCTAATCCTCTTTTGGGCTTGAACCTGACTTTGTAATTCAGCTAATGGCCTGTGTCAAGAAGCACAGAGAAAAGACCTCCTCCCTTTGTTGCTGCCTCCCTCCCTCCCTCTCTTGTCAGAAGCCACAGTTATTTACTTTCCAAAGCTGACAGAAAAAAGCACTGCAGGGGCTTCATTTATTTCTGTTCAGAATGTTATTGTCTAATGCACGGGGACCCGTGCATGCATTGCAGACGAATTCTTCTAATCTTTATTGTTACGCCAGGTGACTGTTTCAAGAGCAGAACTGGCTTGGCGGAATGGCTTCCGAATCCTCACACTGGGCTGCCTACCTCGGCTTAAGGAAGGCAGGGCGTTTCATAAAGAGGACCCATCCATGTTTCATAAAGAGGACGAGGGTCATAAAGATGTCCCACTCCTACACATACACACATACACACACATCATCCATCACGGCTGAAAAGTCTGTTTTTATTCACTCCGCAATGGAAATAATAAAAAAGGGGGAGATAATATTACTGTAAACAATGTAATTAATGATGAAGTGTTTTTTTTTTAAATGTAGTGCTCTTTTATGATGGAAAGAAGTGGTGGAAATAGAAAACTGGTTTGAGCAGAAGCTGGGCAGATACTTTGGAGATTCTTTATGCTTCTTGACACAGGCCATTAGCTGAATTACAAAGTCAGGTTCAAGCCCAAAAGAGGAAAAGAAGCATTGCATTACCCTTGCTCTCCCATGATTAACAGAGTGGGAAGGGATATTGTAGGTCATATAGTCCAGAGGTCAACAACTGGTGAGCTGGGGACCACTGGTGGTCCGTGAGAAAATTTTGGTGGTCCGCAGAGAAATGTCTGTCCCCCCCCAAAGCAATTAATCCAGGCTGCGCAGGAACATAAGGCTGTGCCACCCACACGGCCTGCCCACCCGCTGGCCCCCACCCTTCGGCCGAGTACAACCTTACCTTTAGTAGAGAGCCACACGAGCTGGAACTGGAAGGTGAGACCAACGGCAGGGGAGGGAAATCCACCCTGAGGTGGCATGCTGACGTCAGTGGGAAAGTCGGTCCCATATTCCAGAGCTGCAGTAGTCATAAGACTGACCCTTTGGTCATCCCGGAGCAGCTCCTCCAGTCCATGGCAGGCTGGTGCACCCAGATGGAGAAGCAACTGCTCCAGGATGATCAAAGGGCCAGTCCTGTGACTACTGCAGCTCTGGAATATGGGACCGACTTTCCCACCAACGTCAGCAAGCAACTGCCAATCAAAATTCATATGAGTGGTTCGTGGGATTTAAAATTATGAGTTTGGTGGTCCCTGAGGTCCAAAAGGTTGGCAACCCCTGATGTAGTCCAACCCCCACCCAAGCAGGAGGCCCTACACCATTTCTGACAGATGGCAGTCCAGTGAAAGCCTCCAGTGATGAAGCTCCCACAACTTCTGAAGGCAACTTCTGTTCCATGGATTGATTGTTCTCCCTATCAGAAAATTTCTCCTTATTTCCTGGTTGAATCTCTCCTTGATCAGTTTCCATCCCTTGTTCCTTGTCTGGCCTTCAGGTGCCTTGGACAATAACTTGATTCCTTCCTCTCTGTGGCAGCCCCTCAAATATTGGAACCACTACTCAGATATACATGTAGACCTTGACTTATGACCACAATTGAGCTCAACATTTCTGTAGTTAAGTGAGTTTTGCCCCATTTTACAACCTTTCCTGTAACAGCTGTTAAGGGAATCACTGCCATGGTTAAGTCAATGTCATGGTTCTTAAGTGAATTTGGTTTCACCATTGACTTGGCATGTCACAAGGTGATGATGTGACCCCAGGACACTGTAACCGTCATAAATATGAGTCAATTGCCAAGCACTTGAATTTTTATCATCCCATGCAATGGCCATAAGGGTAAAAAATAGTCATAAGTCACTTTTTAAAATGAGGATATAACTTTGAACAGTCACTAAATGAACTGTCGTGAGTAGAGAACTTGCCACATACTGATCTTGGAGGTTCTATGGCCAATATGTTAATATACTGAAGGGTCTCCCTCTACCCGCCCTCAACCCAGCTCTTCACCTCAATACCATAAGCTTCTCTCCTGATTACAGCCTCTTATTGAGCATAAACATCAGGGTGGCATGAAATTTTAGTCCTTTGACATCAGTGGTGGGATTCAAATTTTTTTACTACCAGTTCCGTGGACGTGGCTTGGTGGGCATGGCAGGGGAAGGATACTGCAAAATCCCCATTCCCTCCCCACCCCACTAACCTGCTTTCCAGCTCCATTCTCCTGTGCAGGACAACAAAAGAAGACCCAGCTAATCAACTGGGACTCGGGAGGCAGAGAAGAGATGGGGTTGATGGGGCCAATCAGAGGTGGGATTTGCTGGTTCTTCGAACTACTCAAAATTTCCGCTATCGGTTCTCCAGAACCATTCAGAACCGACTGAAGACCACCTCTGATTGACATCTGTGAACATCCCTCTGCTTCCAAAGCATGTCTGTCAAGAACGAAAAAGACTTATGTTCTTTTTCTTTTCTTCTTTTTGACAACATATGTATCTCCATCACTATTATCCTTGTGTTTTGTTGCTTTTTTCCTCTTTCTTAGTTATTAATCAGAAAGCAATAGAATAGCAACTAAAAGAAAGGAAACAATATTAAGTGTGAGAAATGGTCATAGGTCCCTTTTTTTCCAGCGCCGTTGTAACTTTGAATGGTCACTAAATGAATGGCTTTGGACAGGAATCTTAAATGTTAGATTTCAAGACACCCCTTAGAGGTCTTCCAAGCTCCATCCTTGCACTCAATCGCTTAAGTTGTCAAGTCAAAACAGGGCTCTGGCAGGAAGGATTGGCTTAATCTGCTGTTTCGTTCTCTTTTCTAGTGTTTTATTTATTATTTCCTCTTGGGAAAGAGTATGATCCTTGATAGGGATGTATTTCTGTGTTTGCCTGACATATTGAGTGAACTAAAAAGAATGAAGGAACTTCTGCTAAAACATGGAATGGATTTTTATGCAGGCAATAAAATACGTAGTGTATGAGCAGATTTGGACGGTTGTGACTGACATTTGTTAAAGCAAGACTTGTTTAAATCAGGCAATTTCCTATGTCTATTTAAGTCATAGCTGATTCAAATAAATAAATTATTATAAACTGTTATTCATTACACATGAAACTCAGACAACTGAACATTTAAAAATGTATCACAGATATCATTGACTGGCTTTGATGATTGATACGGGTTTCTGCCAGCATTCTAGGTATTAACCAAGTATCTTCTTAAAATGTATGTCATTCTGAGTAGCTCAGTCTTTAGTTCCGCTGGCACTACAGCAGGAAGCTGCAACTTCTTGATGTATTTTGCAAAATTTTTGGACATGGTACCAAGTGCCCTGATGACAATGGGTATCACTGTCACATGTTTCATCCATAATTGTGTAGTTTCGATGGCCAGGTCATAATATTTTGTAATTTTTTTCCAGTTCTTTTTCTTCGACTCTGGCATCTCCTGGTACAGTGATATCAATAAATTGTACATTTTGGTTTTCGACAACTGTGATATCTGGTGTGTCATGTTGCAAATGACGATCCATCTGTTGTTATTGTTATTATTATATTATTATATTGTTATACTGTTATTGTTGTTGTTGTTATTTAGTTTTCCTTTGGCTGAATTTACACAATTCGCTAATTGAGATTGTTTTGCCATTCAGTAGTACATCAGGGAAACTCATTCTATCTATGTGTATATATGTGTGCATTTGTGTGATTTAGATCCGCTTTGCATGTCAGATGTTTTAAAAACCAGGATATAAAATCCAAGCAGGAAAACATGATAGATATTTATGGAATTCAAAGCACAGTCCAAGACTGTTTTCCTTTTCATATCAGCTCGCAAGCAACAGTAGGCAACCCCAGGAGTTGAAAAACAATTTGAAAATTATTGTTATTTGTGCTAGGCATCAAAGTGAGCTTTGGAAGATTTGAGAAGGGCAACACAGTGTCGTTATTATCTTGAGTCAGGAAATAAATCTGCTGTATTCATTTTGGTTGATATAGCTGATCCCAAACTCCCAAGATTTCTAGCTAAGAATAAGCAATCATAAGAAATACAGCCACACTATGGTGAAGAACAGGCAAAGCTGGAGGTTGGAGTTAAGTGCGTCATTAGCTTAGAAATGTTACATTCCCACAAATGGTCCAAAACAACCCATCTTGAATTCTGTTGACTCTTATCTGATGCCAATTTAATATTAAACTTTAATTGACTTTTACCTTGGTAAAGATAAAGGAATCCCTGTAGATTTTACTCCACTAGTTGTTGCCAAGTCATTTCCGTTTCAAGGCCAATGAGCATTGTCCAAAGGTATTTCCATGGTCACGTGGTTAGCATGATGTCACAGAATGCTCTTACTTTCCTGCTGAAATGTATCTACTCACATTTGCATTCTTTTGAATTGCTAGGTTGGCAGGAGCTGGGGTGAGAATGGGAGCTTATCCCATCACATGGGCGCTTGCTTCCTGAACCTGGGCTGCTGGCTTTCCAGCCGACAAGTCCTAACCACTGAGCCACCCTGCTGCCTCTTTTGTATATAGACTGAACAATCAATCTTTGAACTGCTTTTAAAATTTATTAAAATCTATTTAACATACGGCTCTGATCCTTTGCACCTGACATTAATCTTGATGCCCTTAACAAATCTGTCTGTTCTTCTACACATATCCAAAGGAACTGCAAGTTGAACATTTACAGGGGAGATAAATAGACCACAAACCTTTAGAAAACTAACTATCATCAAATATATATTTCAAATCAAGAATCATCGGAAACATGTGTCTCATCCACCCTAGCTATTTTATACAACAAAGTGGCACAGCCTTTGTACTGCTTATTCCTTTCTCTTTTAGTATTAAACTGACTATGTGCATCTCAGTTTATGAACTGTAATTTTAGTAGAGTTAGACCATGTGTAATTGACAGACTGTATTTTGTCATTAACTTTAGCTGTTATTTATTATTTTATTCTAGAATTTTTAATGATATGTTTATGGAGTGTTTTTTATTTGTTCTAGTCTCTGGCCTATGGCAATAATGAATTGATTGAATCTAGAATATTTTGTTTCACTTTAACTCCTAAGGAGGTCTTATTGTGGAGATAGATCAGCCAAAGAATGCAAAATTCTTTTTGCTTTCCAGCCAGCTCTGACTTCTGTTACGTTTTGCAACCAAACCATGTCACTTTGCCACCAAGTGGTGCTGTTCACCTCTCATGCCGCTTCATTCCATCACACAAGGAAATCAATGAAGTGCAGAAGAGTCTTAAAACATGGAAGGGGGAGGGCTTGTGCTTGTCAAAGAAGCAGAAATTCATAGTCGTTGCAAAATGTCATAAATAGTTTATTTCAAATTCTGAATCCTAAACACCTCTCTCTCTCTCCTTCTCTCCCTCCCCCCCCTCTGTCTTTGTGTGTATGTGTGTATATGTGTGTTTGTCTCTCTCTCCCACCCTTCCCTCTCTCCCATCCTCTCCCTCCCTCCCTCCCTCCCTCTCTCTCTCTGTGTGTCTTTGTGTGTATATATGTGTGTTTTCTCTCCCTCTCTCCCCCCCCTCTCCCTCTCTCTCATTTTATAAAAGAAAATTAAAAGAAAGCTATACCCTGAAACCCATTTGTGGTATACCTGCTCTAATGCTTTGGAATGTTTCTAAGCATTCTGACTGCTTGGAGTAAAGGGTCAATTAAAAAAAAAGCTTGATAAACAGCTGGCAGGGGAAAATACAGATGCTGCAGCTAACTTGTGCCCGCTATATTTGTTGTATATAGAGAGGTTATTTTGATCATGTATCAACTCAAAGCAGCCAGAAAGAGCGAAGATTCAGCAGTGACTTCAGAAGAAGAGGGGAGCCTTTTTCTCTTCTTGTATAAAGTGATAAATGCAATTACAAGCTAGCATTCCCTTCACTTCTATGGGGAAGACAAAATGGAAGCTACTTCGTAAAACAACTTGAGGACACTTCAAATGTGGAGTGGTGCATTGCTGAAATATTTTAATAGATATATTCCTGGATGTTTCTCATAGAACATGAATACCAGCTGGTTTTTTTTTATGCTTATCCTTAAAATAATTTAAACAGTGAGTGAGTGTGCATGCATATGCATATAGTCTGTTTAGGTGCTACATACGTATTTTCAAACTGTCAGTTCTGACAAATAGCAACTGGATCAGGAAAATAAATCCAGTATGGACTTCCTCTTCAGCAAAATGGCATAGCCTTCCAAAATGAAATCTGTCCTGATGCAAATTGGCCTTGCCTTCACGAGAGGACACTAGCATCCATGTCAAAAGAGGTCTTTGCTGAAAAACCACACACTTGAAAGCAAACAGTTAGAGCAACTATTTATAAAACTGTATACCATAGATTGTATTTTTTTAAATCATTCATTCAGTGTTCTCTAATGTGCACATTCAGTAGTTGCCTGAAAAGCTGTACCCAAAGACATGAACAAATTGTGCAAGTCTAGAAAAAAATACCTTGCATAAGACATCAGATAGATGCTCAGTACATAACTTGAATGTATGCCATGCCAGCACCTCTCTCCTAGAAAAATGTAATATTTTGAGAAATATTTAAAAAGCAGGATAAAATATTTACCCTAGAAGAGAAATAAAAAAACAAGGGAGACAGAAACTCAGAGCTCCAACTCCCTGCCACCCAGTAGATATTTGGTTTCCATTAAGAAAGACTGGGCCAGCCTATCTACAAGACTAAAGACCTCCAGCTCCAGGGTGATGGGATTAAGACACAACCGTTCAGGACATAATAGGATTAACCCATCTAGCAGCAGAACTCACTACATGGCACAATCTTTTAGGACATTGCATCAGCAAACTTTAACCAATCTTAGCTCAGGCAAACATGACCCCTACAGGGCACTATGGGAGTCTGACAACATCCAATAGAATACATGTTATTGCACAGGAGCAGGAAGCTCAAGTGCAAAGCCCAAGAGAAGGTATAAATACCCCTCACTCTCAACTCCATGTGGTTCCGCTTCATCATTCAACCCTCTTTCTAATCAGCCTCCATGTTTCCAATGTTTTTCTCCTGGCTTGGAACTGAACCAGATGGATATTTCTTCCAACAAGAGCCTGGATTTTAGATGGATAGAATCTCCCAAATTCTTTAAAGCTAGTTGATTTTACTGTGTTAATCTTCTCCTTCTTTTGCCTTTGGAGAAGATTTGAAAGGGTGGGGAGAGGAAGGCTGTGTCTTGAAAATATGTGTTTCACCATCCCTACATTTCTAAAGATTAAATCCCTCATGTGAGAGCCAGTTTGGTGTTGTCCCCAGGAAACTGTGAGTTCTATTCCCACTTTAGGCAGGATGCCAGCTGAGTGACCTTGGGCCAGTCCCCCTTTCTCAGACCTGGGAAGAAGAACAGCAAAGGCAAACCACTGAAATCTTGCCAAGAAAATAAATAAAAATAAAAATCTGCACACAGCCCAGTTGTAGTAGGAGCAAGGCACCTTTGCTTGAGAGCACATGCATGCAAACCCGTCTGTATAAACGCATCAACACCCTGCATTTCTGCTCCAAATACTATGTGGGCTGACTGTAATTTAATTACAGATAGTCTGTAAATGAGGACAGGCAGATCTATTGCACGGGTCAAACTTCCGTGGCAAGATCACCATTCAATAGCGATGTTCATTAAACAGATGAGACTCTAGGTAGGTCACAGAGATTTTAATTCAGAGCGTAAATCTTAACCGTTAAAAAAATACAGTAAGCAGAATGCCTATCAATGTATAAATGCTGTTCTTGGAAAAATAAAAGGGTTTGTTTGTTTGTTTGTTTCTTTATCGTGGTGGCCTCTGGATACAAATTTTAAGAAACATGATTCCTCCCCCCCCTCTTTCCAAAGATATTAATATGGCCCTTCTTCAAAAGCCGTTCTTGGAGAAACACATGCACAATAAATAAATGAAAAATATCTCAGGCAAAGAATGTTCATGAATAATGTGTTATTTATTAGTTTGTTTGTTTGTTTTACATGTTTCTGTCCTGCCACAATTGAAAGACTCTTGGTGGCTTACACAGAATAGAGATCCCATAAAGCATTTGCGGTATAAGATCCCATAAAAAAACTCCCAGCAGCAACAAGCATAAAAAGAAATAAAAAAAAAAAAAGAAAGAAATGTCAGAAGCAAGAATGACGTGTGGAGATACTTCTGAGAAATTTCTTCATTGTTATTCATCTACAGACAGAATCTTGCCAGACTAAAGCAATTCTCTTTATCAGTGTAGCTCCACTTTGTGAACTGCTGGGCAGGGTCTGTCTTTGTCCTCTTCCTGCCTACCAGACATTCTAAACTCTTTGCTATTGATGCCAGACTAAAACAATATGGGATGAATAACAGAGTTTCCCCTTTGGATCTGATTAGTCAGGCTGGTAGTTATTGGAACAGATGATGAAAATACAGAGGAGAAATGGATATTCCACCCAATGGGTGACTAATACTCTGCATTGTTTTGGAAAAGTCTTATTTTCAGTAAGGGAAGGACTCTGATAATATTGTCATGTGTCTATGGAGATTCTCAGTCATCCAGATCATGGTTGTCCCAAAGGTGCTTTTTCAAGAGGCAGCTTCACCTGAGAACTGAAGAAGCTTCTTGGATTAGAAGCAAAATATTGTCAAAGAAAAACCAGAAAGTCCAGTTCCTTCTTGAAAAAGTATCTTTGGGATATAATATTGTCAGGTTTTCAGGTTCTTAGAGATCACCATGACCCCTCTGAGCCTCTGGCCATTACATTTCTCAGTGAAAAATGGATGAATAGTATGTTTTGACTTGGATGGACAGCCAGGTAGGTGAAAATTGTGCAACCAAAATTTCTAGAGCTGCAGGTGTCCCCCAGAATTTTGGGCACAACTCAAAAAGTTGCCAAAAGCTGCTGATAAACAGTGATTTTTGTTTCCTTTTAATTGAATTAAAGGGAAAACATTAAATGTATGGCTGTTATCATGTTAATTATATGGGGCTATACTGTAAGTTTGGATGATAATCGGATTTCAGTGTGAATGGAATAAGGACATCCATGGGAGGAGTCCAGAAAATCAAAAATTAATGTGCAACTCACATTAAAAGAGGTCTGATCATGTAGTCTACACCACAATTTCGACTTCTGATTTTTTTAACCTCCAATTGGAAGTCCTGGAAGGAGAATCCATTTGGTATAATATTCAGGGCACCAGGCTGAAACCGGGAGGTAGTAAATAGAGTAGAGTAGAGTAGAGTAGAGTAGAGCTGGAAGGAACCTTGGAGGTCTTCTAGTCCAATCCCCTGCTCAAGCAGGAGAATGTACACCATTTCTAGTTTTGCCTTGGGCACAAAACCAGCTGGAATGCCTTGAGCCCATCACTCTTTCTCATCTGCAGGGACTTATCCAGACCAGGAATCAATACTGTCTCAAAGACAGAAAAAAAGAGATCCTTGGATTAAAATGAAATTAAGTCTCAAGACAGAACCTAGAACTTTTGTAGAGTACAACCCCTAAGGCCTTCTTCACAGACAAGAAGAGCTCTTGACTTGCTGGAAAGCAACATTGTACATGCACAGGTGAACTCCTGATGTGTTCTTGGTCTGCCGGTGGTCTTTTGCAGTTGGAGCATCCTCATTGGTGCCAAGTAAAAGCCAACACTACTTTTACAACAAGCTGCAGCAAGAATATTCTTAAACTGTGTCCATAATTGCGCTCTCTGGAAGGAGATTGTGGATCATCCTATTATAATAAGGATGCCAGGCCCATTGTTTTATGGGTTCCAAAACCATTTATTTGGCCTCATCAGAATATATGATATTGAATTCTATAGCATAATTGCAGTTTCTTCCCTCCCTCCCTTTCTTTATAGCCTCTTTGCACGTCTTTCCTATTTCAAAAACACTGGACAGGCTGTTGCAAAAGGATAAATGAACAGCAGCCAGCAGATACAACGAAAAGCCTTTAGCAATATGTATAGTGAGGAATGGCGATAGCATAGCAGTGATTCTTGGCATGACAGAGTAGTGTGTTAAAAGCACACCCAAGTGTTCCTATTTCCATCTCTGTAGTAAAAGAGGGCATGCTTCCCTTTTTTGAATTACCTACTGCTGTCCTTAAGGGTTGATAGTCACATAGCAAAATTGCAAATTTCAGAATAACAGAATTGGAAGGGACCTTGAAGGTCTTCCAGTCCAACCCCCTGCTCCAGCAGGAGACCCTATGCTATTCCAAACAAGTGGCTATCCAGTATATTCTTAAAAGCCTCCAGTGATGGAGCACCCACAACTTTTGAAGGCAAGCCCTTCTATTGGTTAATTGTCATAACTGTTAGGAAATTTCTCCTTAGTTCTAGATTGCTTCTCTCCTTGTTTAGTTTCCATCTGTTATTTCTTTTCTTTTTTAGATTTTTATTTATACATTTTTCTTTAACATACATAAGTGCTTAATAAACAGTGTATTGTCTGAGTCAATTTACATCAATAATAACAACAACAACAACAACAACAACTTCTGTATAGAAGTTCTTCCAACTTATTTTTTTAAAATAAACTTTATTGATCTTTTATACTTTAAAAAACAAAAAAACAAACAAAAAATAAAAGTATCTTAAATTTGACATTTTGTGACATTCTTCTTATACTGCTATGTGTGCATTATTTACAAATATATACAATTTATGTGAATATAAATATTTAACTTATATATTGCTTCTCCTTAATTCATCAACCATTTAAATATTTTTGTTCGATCCAGTCATACCATTTTTCCCAAATTTCTTCCAACTTCCTATGTCTATCTTTATTATCTAACCATTGGTAAAACAAATCCCATGTTAAAAAATATTCTGTATCTTCCTTGTCCTTTTTATTTAATGTTAATCTATCCATTTCTGCACAGTCTAATGTTATTTTAAATTATATTTTCATCTGTGGGGATTTCCTCATTTTTTCCAGTGTTGTGCAAATACAATTCTCGCTGCTGTCAAAACACATAATATTAAATATACATTCCCTTTTGTCATATTTTTTCTGGTTATTTTCTGGTTGTTCCATTGTTTCCTGTCTTCAGGTGCTTTGGAAAACAGGTTGACCCTCCTCTCTTCTTTGTGTCAGCCCCTTACACCTTACACAAAGGTAGCATATTTTACTACCAGTTCACCTGAACCAGGCTGAACCAGTAGAATACCACCACTGATGCCATGATTGTAGGAGGCTGTAAACTTTGTACATACAGGATGGTTGACAAATGGGTGAATTTTGATCAGGTGATCTTGGGGATGTGCAAAGGTTGCGGAGTGCAAGGACAGGTTGTAAATCACGTTTTTCAGTGCCCTTGTCAATTGGAATGATCCAGGTCTAAAGACTCTATAGAAGGGGTGTCAAACTGAATTTCACTGACAGCCACATCAGGGTTGTCTTTCACTTTGTGGGGCCGGAGGTCGGAGTGGGCATGGCAAGGGTAGGTGTGTCCAGGTTGTGTCGGGGGAACCTGTGGTGGCCAAGTGCTAAGGCAGAACTTCCCCCAGACCCTCCCACCCTCTCATTATAATATCCTTCCTTCCTTCCTTCCTTCCTTCCTTCCTTCCTTCCTTCCTTCCTTCCTTCCTTCCTTCCTTCCTTCCTTCCTTCCTTCCTTCTTTCCTTCCTTCCTTCCTTCCTTCCTTCCTTTTCTTCTTTTTCCTTCCCTCTTCATTCTCCCTTTTTCTTCCCCTCCTTCCTTATTTTTACTTCCTTGCTATCTTCCCATCTTCCCATCTTCCCTTCTTTTTCTTTGTCTTTCTCCTTTCCTGTCCCTTCTTGGATGCTCAAATGCAAATTTCTCCTTTTGTTTTGTTTTAGTTTGTTTTGCTAGCCCTCGGCAGCCCCCTGAGCTCCAGAGTGGTGTAGGAGGCTATCACGGCCAAAAATGGGGTGGCCCTCCTGAGCTGTTTTTGCTGGTACCACGGATCAGTCCTTTGCTGTTTCCAGTGAGGCCCTGAGAGCCAGATTTAAGTACCCTGTGGGCAGGATTTGGCCCATGGGCATTGAGGTTGACACCTCTGCTCTATAGTGCTAAGATCACATCCTAGCCATCATGCAAAATAATTTTAAGGTGAGTTTCTTTCTTTCTTTCTTTCTTTCTTTCTTTCTTTCTTTCTTTCTTTCTTTCTTTCTTTCTTTCTTTCTTTCTTTCTTTCTTTCTTTCTTTCTTTCTTTCTTTCTTTCTTTCTTTCTTTCTTTCTTTCTTTCTTTCTTTCTTCCTTCCTTCCTTCTTTCCTTCCTTCCTTCCTTCCTTTTTTCCCCTGGTTCCTCTGTGTGTACATGTGTCTGTTAATGAAATTTCGGGGGGTGTGTGTGTGATTGCCACTGTGCATTCCAAGGGAGAAGGCCCCGTTGGCATTCTAAGCTATTTTGCTTAATGTGCTGGTTTGCTCCCTTCATAAATCAACTCAATTTAGGGCTTTAAAAGCATTTCAAACTGAACTAATGGGATCCCTTCACTTTCCCTTTCTCACCCTCTCTCAACTGTGATTTACCTAGGAATATTTCCATTGCATTTTTTTAAAGAATGAATGAACTGCTGGACAAGATCTATCTCGGCTGTTTTAAGGTTGATTGGCTGTCTTTGCACAGGTGTTTGCTTCCATTAGTTGCTGCTGTTGTTGTTTCCATTTGGTATTTCTACTTTGTGGCAGAGTTGTGTACAGAAATAGGCTGGTGAGGAGGTGGAAGTTGATTTGCATAAAGAGATGCAGCTCATATTATCCACCAGCTTCTCTTGCCTTAATGCATAATCCCTGGGGGGGGGGGGGAATGCACCAAGGAAATATGTGCTTGCAGTAAACAAAGGAATTGTGTCTTTTAGCTAAGATAAAAATGCCATAACACTCACTGGGGCACTAGTTTTTAGCATAATGCACATGATAAAATTAGGGTAATGCTGATTTTATTTGCAAAACAGAATTGGGGGGAGGGGGTGTAAATGTGCAAGAAACAAATATTGTCTTCACCTAAATCCTCTGCTCTTTCTTCTTGTATTAATTACCCAGATGTCAATTTTATGGACATAGAAGAAATTTGTACTCTGGAAGTAGCTTAGATTATTGTTCCATGTGATGTTAGCAATACCTACTACTGCAATAAATCCTGACAATGTTTCTCTAAAAAGAGGAGATTCATTGTTGGGCAAGTAAAGGATATGCTTGCCAGAGCATTTCAAAACTTTCTCATCTCTCTCTCTCTCTCTCTCTTCCTCTCTCTCTCTCTGTGTCTCTCTTTCTCTCTCCCCCATCCCATATCAACTCTTCCCAGTGAAAGGAACTGGCATCTGACAACATATCTTTATTGGATAGCATGGGAATCAAATGTTGCAACTGTCAAAAATGGCCCAAACCAACTTCATTCCAATCTTAGTTTGTTGCACCAAAGACCACTTCAGGTCATATCACCACTATTTGGCAATAAAATCCTGGGTTTTTGTTGTTTGTTTGTTTTGTAAGGTTTATTTTCTCTATCATTCTCTAAATGTTTACAGTTGTAAAATAAGCTTCTTGGTCTAGTCATCCTTTATTTTGTATAATCTCCCTCAAAGCTAAGGAAATTAGGGGAAAAAAATCACCCATAATGGCAGGACCATAACACAGAAGTGGACTTTATTTTAAAAATTAAAAGTGGAGCTTCTGAAGCAAAAGGTACACAAATACAGATGAGAGAAAACAATATTTTGTTGACTTATTTTATCTATTATTTAGAATGTACTTACATGTTTAAATATATTTATGAATGAAGCTGAATTTGAAAGTAGTTCAGTAGTAAGTTGTATGTTGTACATACAACCATCTGGCAAAGGCTCTGATACTGGGGAAGGAAGGATGGTGGAGGATGACTAACAAAAAGGTAGATAGGCTCAGTTACAGGGGCAAAATATGTGAGAAAATCTGAAGGATTGAATTTGCTGGAGAAAAATGTCACTGTATTATCACTGAAGATTGTCACCAAGCTGATGACACACCTTTCTCTTCCCTCCCCTTCCCTTTCTTTTCCTCCCCTCCTCTCCCCTCCACTTCCCCTCTTTTTCTTTTCCTCCCTTCTTTTTTCCTCCCTCCCTTCCCTTCCCTTCCCTTCCCTTCCCCTCTTTTTCCTTTCCTTTCCTCCCTTCTCTTCTCCTCTCTCCCCTCCCTTCCCTTCTCCTTCCCTTCCCCTCCTTTTCCTTTCCTTTGCTCCTTTCTCTTCCCCTCCCCTCCCCTCCCGTACCTTTCCTTTCCTCCCTTCTTTTTTCCTCCCTCCCTTCCCTTCCCTTCCCCTCTTTTTCCTTTCCTTTCCTCCCTTCTCTTCTCCTCTCTCTCCTCCCTTCCCTTCTCCTTCCCTTCCCCTCTTTTTCCTTTCCTTTCCTTTTCTCTTCCCCTCCCCTCCCCTCCCGTACCTTTCCTTTCCTTCCTTCTTTTTTCCTCCCTCCCTTCCCTTCCCTTCCCTTCCCCTCTTTTTCCTTTCCTTTCCTCCCTTCTCTTCTCCTCTCTCCCCTCCCTTCCCTTCTCCTTCCCTTCCCCTCTTTTTCCTTTCCTTTGCTCCTTTCTCTTCCCCTCCCCTCCCCTCCCCTCCCCTCCCGTACCTTTCCTTTCCTTCCTTCCTTTTTATCCTCCTCTTGGAGAGTTGGGATTGTTTCAAATCAGTGTTGGCCATGGAGAGCCTGCAGAAGGGAGAAGGCAAATACATACACACGCACACACACACACACACATATAAATGTATATACATACATACATACATACATACATACATACATACATACATTCCCCATCTTCTTCCTCTGACAAACAGATCATTTCTAACACCAATTCCTTTAGAAACCCATCCATCCTCAGAAGACTAAGTGTAGGCCCCATCTCTTAAAAAATATTAAAACAAAAACACAGAAAGTCCCTTTTCAAAGAATCTGCCTTTCATTTCAGAGTGCTTAAGTTATTTTACAAGCACCTCAATGAGACCATCGTGTTATATTTCAAGCCTTCCCTTCGCCTTTCAGGGGATGTGATGGGTTTTCTGCTTAAACTGCTGAGAAAGAGCAAACTGCTCAGGTTTTTCGAGGTTGCTCAAAAATTGGATCGCCTTGCATTTTGATGGGCCTAGCAAATATAGTGCTCTGCATCAGTGAAAGGAGAATTTTCAACATACGGAATATATTATCTTTGGGTGTAGGCTCCCCCCACTTCAAATCTGGCGGGTAATAACTGAATTCAGAAAATAACTGGACAAATGCTATAACAGGTGCCTAATAAACATGGTTTGCATAATGATTGCACTTTCTCAGTCCATATTTGACCTGAGTGGTGGGCATCTGCTTCATTGGGTTTAATTATGATGGGTGGGACCTAGCTGGTTCAGCATCTGTTCTTTTGTTAGGGTCAGGGTTACTTATAGCTTATAGCTTTGAAGGGTTGTTATATTTCCCTTTCTTAATGAGGGGAAAACACTGAGACAAGCTGAACTATTATAGAGAGACAGAACATACTATGTACACTCTTGAATGTGTTGTTATCCAATTACTGAAGCCAAACAAATATTTGGTTTTGTGCTTTTTTGGGAAGGAAAACAAATGTGCTTGTGGCTCAACAAAATGTTGGTAATTTATACCACTGTGAGTTGATACCGTGCATTTTGATGGGTGTGCTTGTTCTGATGAGTCAGTAGAAATTGTCTAGGGAAACTCATGTGTGAAGAATGTGACATATAGCTCTCTCTCTCTGTCTCAATCTCTCTCTCTCTCTCTCCCCCCCCTCTTTTCTGTATTGCATTTATTAGAATGTGTGTCCTCATACAGTATCCTTAGAGTTCTGGATAAAATCCATAGCTTATTAATGGATTGGATAGCACCATGTGTGAGTAACACAACTTGTTACTTGAGAACGTTTGCAAATAGAAAGCATCCTTGTCCTTATTGCAGTGTAATTTTTAAATGCAAAAGTAAGTGTAAAAGTCTGCAAAGGAGGGAAAGTAATGGGTGCAAAACTTCACATGTCAATGTATAATGTGTAGTAATTAAGGTTCAGGACTACGAGCATGATGACTCGGTATCTCATTCATTACCAACCCAGCAGTGATTTTGTGTTGCAAACATAGTAAGAAGACAGACCTGCCTAGAGTTCCTCCACTAAGCAAGATGAAAGGGATATTGGCCAATTGACAGAACCTCAAAATAATAGAATAACAGAGTTTGTAAGAAACCATGAAAGTCTTCTTGAGACCCTAAGTACCATTTCAGGCAGATGGTTGTCCAATTGTTTCTTATAAACCTCCAGTGATGGAGAAAACCACAATTTCTGGAGACCAGCCGTTCAATTTGTTAATTATTCTCACTGTCAGGAAATTTCTCCTTAGTTCTAGGTTGGTTCTCTCCTTGATCAGTTTTCCATCCATTGATTCTTGTTCTGCCTCTGTTGTGGCCACTATTCTCCAGACGTTCAGGTCATTGCAGTTGTAAGTAATCCCAAAATTGTAAACTATTGAAACAACAGAGGGAGGCTTTGATAAGGCCTTCAAAAGATCACACTCAGAATACTGCATCCAGTTTTTGTCACCACAGTATAAAAAAGTTGTTGAAACTCTGGAAAAAGTGAAGAGAGGAGCAATAAAGAAAATCAGGGGGCTGGAAGATAAAACATATGAAGAATGGTTGCAGGAATTAGTTATGTCTAGTCTAGTGCAAAGAAGAACTAGGGGTGACATGATAGCAGTGTTTTGATATTTGAGGAGCTGCCTCAAAGAAGAGGGAGTCAAGCTATTCTCCAAAGCATCAGAAGGCAAGGCAGTGAATGAAAACTTATCAAGAAGAGAAGCAACCTAGAACTAAGGATAAATTTTCTGGCAGCTAGAAGAAAAACCATTGGAACCACTTGCCTTCAAAAGTTGTGGGTGCTTCATCACTAGAGGCTTTCAAAGAAGAGACTGGATGGCCTCTTGTTAGAAATGGTATAGGGTCCCCTCATTGAACTGGGGGGTTGGACTAGAAGACCTCCAAGGTCCCTTCCAATTCTGTTATACTGTTAACAGTGATAGTATCTCTCCAGATTTCAACAGAGGTTGAAACTTTTGTATGCTTCCCCTGCCTTGCAAAAATATAATGCAATCACCTTAAAGTCATTATCTCCTCTGTCCAAATCTGACATTTTTTCCAACAACCTTAACTACATTTTTTTAATGTCTTAATCACAAAGGATGAGTTAAGTTGCTGTTATTTTGTTCGTTTCCCTCTTTTGCTGTATGGTTCATTATTATGCAAATTGCTACCATTCTTCCTCATCCTCTAGTGAGCTTCCCCTTCCCCCAAACTGAAAACAAAGAAAACACACACACAATTTTGAAGTAGATGGCGGGAGACAATTGCCATAAATTGTGAATTCGGGGTTGTTCTAGAATTCATCTGAAGTGTATGTTTTCCTTTTTTGCTGTTGTTTGAGTTTGTAACAGTTTCTTCTTCTTAAATAACATCAGTAATCCCAATTGACTCATTAATTAGCTCAAAATGTGACAGTTGCATGGAAAAGCACTCTAGCTTTTCTCTCCCATTTGAATATTGGGAAGATGGACTAAAAATAGTGCCTGCCATCTCAACATGCACAAATTGTGTCTGTAAAAACATTACATTTTTTTTTCTTTTTGCAAGTTACCCTCTGGTGAAGCAATTTGCACAGCTTTGTATTGGCGATATGCACTCTCTCTGTCTCTCCTCTCTGTCTCTCCCTCCTTCCCCCTCTCCCTCCCTCCCTTCCTCTCTCCCTCTCTCTTCCTCTCTCTGTGTCTCTCTCTCTTTCTCCCTCCCTCTTTCTCTCTCCCCCATCCCGCATATTATTTAACAAAATCCGTGGGACCAGCACATGGCAACGATCCAACTAATCCTTGAATGTTTGGCTGTGTCTCCTACTGAGTAGTTTCCTACACAAGATGACTCAAAATGGCTCACGTCCCACAAATCGTAACTGCCAGTTTATGCCTCTTTGAAAAGAATTCCCCATTCTTATCTAATCCAAGGATTTTCCCCTTATCAGTCGCTTCTGCAGCTGTAACATAATAACATATGGAGAGGATTCCTTGATTGGGTTCCTAAAAAGAAAAGAGTAGATAGAGATAGGAGATTAAGCTATCAGGAAGTATAAAAATCCAACAGGTGAGGAAAGAAAAAAAGAAATCTTGCCCTTTAAGGAATAGGCAAAGTTCTTGCCTTTTGTGGATTCAAATTTCCCGGCTGGGAGAAATCCAAAATGATTTGGTCAGCTGCTTGGAAGTCAGAATCAATTTATTAATAGGAAGGCAGGTAAAAAGAAATCTCACAGCATTCCTAGGATTAATCTAATAATCCTAATTTAATAAGTGAGTAGGAAAACCTCTCTTTTATACACTTCAGGTTCTTTGATTTGTAAGTGTGAATCTTTGAAGACTTTGATTTGTGTGTGTTGAATTCCTGTCTCTTTGGGATCTCTTCCTGCGATCTTGGTAGGAATAATTGTTTTATAGTCCAATCTATTTTTCCCTGATCCTTTGTAGCTATCACTTTGCACCTGGTTGCAATATCCTGAGTTTCCTGTTATGCTGTTTGCTTTTCACAAGTTTTTTGTAGCTTGCTATCTATTTGATTTCTATGGGAAAGGATTTTAGCTAGTTTATAGGGTTTTTTTCTCTGTATCTCATGCCTGTAATTTTCTCCTTCCTTTGTTGTGAAAAGTAAGCTGGACCCAGCTATTTTAATAGCCCTACTTGACAAAGGGTGGGGGCTGTTTTCCTAGAAGAGAGGGGAATCGGCCCCAACTTCCAACACAGGAGAGGGCTTCTCAGAAACCAGTAGGGAGAAAATGGTAATATGTGGATTCTTTCTCTCTCTCTCTCTCTCCCTCTCTCTCTCTTTCTCTCTCCCTCCCTCTCTCTCTCTCTCTTTGTATAAATATATATTTTTAGAAAAACTGCAACTAGGCAGTGTGAGTTCCCATGTTGAAGTACAAAGTATATGAGAAACATACTCTCTAAAACAGTCTTTTGATATTTGGTAAAAAGAAGTTCTTCTATGCCATCACCCACCAAGGAAAATAAGTCTTACACAGGAACAAATTATTTTATGGTTTTAATTGTTTTTTTTTTTTAATTGACCATAGAACATAGAATAAGGTTGGAAAAGGCCCTGGAAGTCTTCTAATCCAAGCTCCTCCTCAAGCAAGAGGCTCTACACTATTCCAAGCAAATGGTTGTCCAGTCTCTTCTTGAAAACCTCCAGGGATGGAGCACCCACCTTGTTTTAATGGTTTTCCAAAAGACCAGTGTGATGGTCAAAAGAAGGCAGAATACTCAGATAAACAATGTTGACCAACAACTTCATACAAAGATGTTTTTCAACATTTTCCCTTTTGGTTCTGCTTTCATAGAAGATAATTTTCTCCCATTAAGGGAAGTGTTGGGGGTAAATGCTCCTGGATGGAATGGGGGGGGGGGGTCTCCTTTTTCTGATTTGCTGAGGGACTGAACTGAGGGGGGAAGGGGAGGATGAAGGAGCCTGGGGTCTTGTCAAAGATGATGACAACCAAATTGGAGAGAGGAAGAGGAAGAAAGATAGACAGACTGGCAGACACACCTATTTGAGAGACCTGTCAGGATTCTGGCAGTTGCCCTAATTAAATCATGAACCTCGAGCCAAGCTTCAAAAACTTCAAAGCATTTATTAGGAGCGAACATGTTGGCATGATCTGCATGAAGCCAATTCTGAGACATGTAATTCACTTTCACCCTTTGTGATGATCCAGAGTGGGATACAAAACAAACACAGTCACAGAAAACAGGTGAAGCCCCTTTTATTCCTTCAGTTTACTTCAAGTTCTGAATATCTTTGACAGAAGACCAAAAAACTCCCACACGAACAGTTACACGAAGAAGGAAAAAAGCAACACAAACCAGCAAGATAAGCCTGGAAGATATCCACAGATAACACACACTGGGAAGGATGCCAAACTCAGAGAGGAACTATAAACTAGAGATATTTAGATGCTTTGTTTCCAGCATTCACCAGTACCCAGGTCCAAAGTCTTATTCAGTTGTCACAGCTGCAGCCCATGAAGAGGATTAAGGCCTTCTCCTCCCGAATAGACCATGTCTCTCCTTTCTCCTTCCTGCGTGCCCTAGGATGGATAGGGGATGGGCCTGGGTCCTCCTCTGACTGCTCAGCCGGCCTCTGCCCTTCCCCAGCCTCCTCCACAACCTCCGGAGTTACACTTCCACTCCCTGTCGACTGTTCCTCCTCTCCCACAGTCTCCATCAGGGGCATGACACCCTTGACCCTGGTTTTCCCCCCACCCCTTTGGGTGTATCATAATTCATATTCTCCAATGAAACACGTTCATAGCCAAGAGTCATCAATCACATTCTCCAATTAGAGATTTGCACCATGGAAATTCTGGTAGCTTAGTTATAATCTTTGCAAGATAAGAATGGAATGTACTTTCGGTTCTAAACTGCTGCACTGCTTTTTTAAATTTCACCCCCCTTCTTTTCATGGCAACTCTAAAACAAGCATAAAAATGTTTTATGAGGTGACAAGAGCTTTATAGTGGTAAAGAATTTCAAATTGTCAAATTCCAGAATGGACCAGGGCAATGATGAGCAATTTTTCAGGCATTGAGAATGCTACCTCAATTACCCAATAGATTTCATAGTGTTTGATTAGGATCTATCCAGAGTTGGTTGAAAGACAGGTCATTTAAAATAAAATAGAATAGAATAAATAAATAGAAGGAAGAACTTGCCACAACCACAGCAATAAAAAGAAGAAAAAAGGACCAGAAGACAGGCTAAGAAGAAATGGATGGAAACTAATCAAGGAGACAAGCAACCTAGAACTAAGGAGAAATTTCCTAACAGTGAGATCAATTAACCAGTGGAATAGCTTTGCCTTCAGAAGTTGTAGGTCCTACACTGGAGGCAGTGGACAGGCACCTGGCTAGAATGGTATGAGTAATGGTAAACCTATGGCACATGTGCTGGAAGTGATATGCAGAGCCATCTCTCCAGCCACGCCAGCCATTGCCCGTTGCTCTTCTGGTTCCAGCATGAACATGCATGCTGCCCAGCTGGTCTTTGCACACGCAGGAGTGCCAGAAACCAGAAGAGCAGCGTGCGTGCACCGGGGAGCTGCACGCACCAGTTTTCGGTGTTCCCCCTCTCCTGTTGTGCACATTCCCATTTTGGCACTCAGTGCCAAAAAGGTTTGCCAACACTGTATAAAGTCTCCTGCTTGAGCAGAGGGTTGGATTAGAAGACTTCCAAGGTCCCTTCCAAGTCTATTATTCTATTAAAATTTGGCAATTTAGAAGCAAAACATACCATACATTACTGGGACCCTTTCAAGAGCATAGCCCTTTGCAAGACAGTGTAAAGCAGTCTATTTTGACAGAGAAGGATTTGGAGTCAATTGTGTAAATACCAGCTGAAGCATTAGGGACAGTGAAACCCATACCTGATGAGGGACAATTCAAACCTTTAGGTCCAAGGTCAGCATCCTAGTTGCTCTACACTGTCACTAAATCAGAGCGCCAAGCTTCTGGGAAATGAATGAATCAATTGCCAAAACCCTTTTGAGATGTTCAAATCTGATATGAAATAGCAGAACATCGCACCAAATCTCAATAGCAATTAGTTATCTAGAAATGCAGTTACACAGCAAAATAGAGATGGCAGGGGGGGAGAGGAAGGGGAAGGGAAGTGAGCCTGGGTGTAACCGAAACCAGTGAGGTGAACCATCTTCTCTCTGGAGACTACAGAAAGCAATATTAGAGTTTTGTGACCTATGTAATAATTCTGTAGTCAGAGAAAAGGAGGAGAAGATAAATATTTCTTTATTTCACCCCATTAATCATATTTGGTGGTGGGTTTTCTGCAACTAGTCAGTTTTCAAGTGGTCCATTTCCCTGGTTTCTTATCTGATCGGAGAGATGTTTAAATCTGCCACGAAAAAGTGAGTTGCTTTCTTCCTGGCAGTATAAAAGTTGAAAGTGCCCTTTTCTTCCAATTTGGACCACAACTTGGGATTTCCTAATCATTTTTCAATTCAAGCTTCACTAACAATCTTGGTCTTTGTTTTTTCAACCATGGCAATGTTCAGGTGTGTGGACTTCAACTCCCAGAATTCCACAGGCAGCATGACTTCCTGGGGAATTCTGGGAGTTGAAATCCATACACCTGGATGATTCTGAGGTTGAGAAAGAGTGGTCTAGATATTGCCAATAAAGTGGGCATACCAATGTCCTTGTGCTTTTATTGGCATAGTATGGAAGAGATTTATCGTTGTCCGAGGTAGTTTTTTTTAAATTTATTTCCATTCCAGTCTATTGCCCTGAAATTTTCTGCTGTTTAGATTTTCCCATTCAAAATTTAATCAGCTTCACCCCTACTTAGCTTTTTAAGATCATAGAATCATAGAGCTGGAAAGTACCTTGGAGGTCTTCTAGTCCAGCCCCCTGCCCATGGCAGAAGTTCTTATTCCATCTTGGACAAATGGCCATCCAATCTTTTCTTGAGAATCTACATTGATGGTGCTCCCAGAACTCCTAAAGGCAAGCTGTTCCATTGACTAATTATTTTCACTGTCAGGAAGTTTCTTCTTAGTTCTTAGTTTGCTGCTCTTCTCTGAACTCTTTCTAGAGTCTCAACATCTTTTTTTTTCTATTTTGCTGACCAGAACTGTATGGTACATATGCAATGTAGGGAGGTACCAGTAAAGTTTGAATAGAGGTTGCCAGCTAGTTGGCTTCTAAAAGAAACAAATGAGGTTTATAAATTAGAAACCATGAACAATTACAAGAAGCATGAAGTTCCAAATAAACAAGAAGCAGATGAATTATGGTTATAATTTTCAAGCTAAGCTTGTTAATAATAAACCACCCTACAAGGTTAATAAGCAAGGTTCAGGGGAATGTTATGTTATAGAGAGAATTGGAGCTGCCCTTGATAGATGTATATAAGTACCATTAATTAGACCAAGAGAGTTGAAGCATTCTTTAAATCTTGGGAAGCAAGTTAATATTTGGAAGAAGCTGAGAGAAACACCTCTGTAATTTACCAGAGGTTTCCACTAATATATACAGTAAGATTATAATGGTTCAAGATAGGAATAATAAATATACTTATGTTCATGCATCCAAGCTTGCCTGTTTATAAAGGGTTGAAACAAAGGGCCTTTGAGTGATCTCTGACCTTGCTTGTTTTCTTGCTTGTTTCATTACCCAAACTAGGTAACATCATCAGTGTACTAATGATATTACCTAGTTTGGATAATTAAATATCTGCAAGGAAACAACCAAGCTCTGACAGCACCCAAGAACCCCTCAAGCTTGCCTATGTTTATGACCAATGAGTACATTAGATTAAGTTAGCTCTAACGTATTTCACTAAGAAATAGTGTATTTGATTATTATATGTAGCTAGTTGTTAAGGACTCAAGTATTTTATGAACGTAAGAAATACATCTGGCTGATGTACACTACTTATTACTTTTACTCATTGGTGACTTAAACACAGAACATGGCAATAACAGAGTTTGTTTGGTTTTGAATGTTTGTATTGTATAAATCTAGATCTTGTAATTTCTAAACTATTGCTAGCAACTTATAGGTGTGTGTGTGTAGCCTGTTAAGTGTCAGCTCTGAGATTCAGCTGCCACAAATGGAATGGGGGTGAAAGAGTTGGAAAGTTCAAGGTTATTCCGTATACCAGCATTAAAAAATTCCAGCTGCAGTTAATTGGTTCTCGTGATTAATGAAGTGTGGAAGTGGGAGGAGAGAAGGTGGATTTTGAGAAACGTGCTGAAAATGACGTTCACTTTTGGAAATGCCTTAGAAGTACCAGACCTGTTCATAATAAATCAGTTGGAGGTTATACTTGTCTCGGAGTGAATGATTACCATGGACAATTTCTGGATACCTAACATTTAAGCTGTTTAGACAAACCATGTCTTTCTGAAATTTACAAATCAGTTATTACCTCTCCAACTTCCAGTTTGTACCATTTTTTCCCTTTCTTCTCCTGTTGTGTATTAACTGCCTGGGAACATTATCTTCTGTCAATAATTCATTATATTGATTAATAGGACATCTTATAAATTGTTCTGTTCAGCTGTTATATTGATTAATGGGACATCTTCTTTTCAGACTGTATATAAATCTACACTCACATATACAAATCCCAGTTTAATACAATGATTAAAGGCACTAGACTAGAAGTCAGGAGACCATAAATTCCAGTTCTCTGTCTAATCCAACAGAAGCCAACTGGGTAACTTTGGATTAGTCATTCTCTCTCAGCTCTGGATTGGGAACTCAAACATATCTATCAATCCATACTGGACCATTGTAGTAGACAATGGAGACTGTAGTAGACAATGTAGAGAAGGACCTGTACATTGACTACCATGCTGACTATATCAAAAGTAAGTCATACAACCCACAACTCAGTATCCAACCCTACTTCAATCAATCCACCATCACCCACGACTAGGCACGCATGCCCCTCCCTAACTACCTCAATTCAAACTACAGCTGGCCTCAAATGCAAGCTATTCAATGCAAGAAGCTTTATGAATAAAATACCTGAATTTCTCCTCTTACTAAATATGGCTAAATTCGGCATCATATTTGTCTGTGAAACATGGCTCAACGCATTTCTCCCTGACTCCATTACCTCAGTAAGAGACTATCATGTTTACTGATCAGATCGTGAAATCCATAGAGGAGGTGCTGTTGCTATCTTCTATAAAAAGTCCTTACATCTAAAAAACATCCAAATTACCCAAGGAGCTTGCTCTTCCTGAGACCATCATCTGTGAACTGTCCTTAAATATCACATTTCAATTCTTACTATGTTACAGAGCCCCTGATTATGACATTGAACATGTAAACAAGCTAAATTCACTACTAATATGGGCAACATTCTGCTCACATGCTTTTATGTTTCTTGGTGACTTCAATCTATCTCATATTAACTGGACCCTAAACAAATATAAAATTGAACCATACATGCAACCTTCTACAATGCTGTAACAAACCTGGAACTTGAACAACTAGTAACCAACAATATTAGACTTAATAATTGCCTCGATCTCATCTTCTGCAATAGTTTGAATTCAATTTACGGAATACAAATGAAAGAACCCTTTTCCAACAGTGACCTCAACATGATTGACTTTTGTCTCAACATACATCCACACAAAAATCATCATAATGACATAATCCCCAATTATAACTTAAAAAAAGGCAACTATGATCTTATAGATAATAATCTCTCATCCCTTGATTGGCAATTTCTATTTACTGGATGTAATACTGTTGAAGACCATTACAACATATTTTTACTTGAAGTCAAGAGTCATCAAACTATATGTACCAATAACAATTCCCAAAACCAGAAAAAAAAGATTACCCATAACAATAAGGAAATCCAAAAAGCGGAAAAACAAATTTGGTCACGTTGCCAACTTCAAAAGCCTATACAAAAATTTATGCCACCAGATAACGACCGAATGCACCAATTATCACATTAAACAAGAGGAAAACCTTCTATGCACCAATTCCACCCACACTTTCTACAATTTTGTAAACAACAAACTAAAAGACTCAATGTCTATCCCACCCCTGAAAGGACTTAATGGTAAAGACTGCAACGATGACACCATTAAAGCCAACCTCTTTAACACATTCTTTGGCTCAGTATTTGTAAACAGCAATGGATCATGCCCAGTATTTCCTAGTCGAACCATAGACAACTACAGTGATCTAATATACATTGGTTTTACAGAAGACAATGTTGAAAAAGCAATACACAATATAAAACCATCTCTATCTATTGGACCAGACGGAATATGTGCCTACTTCTTAAAAAAGCTATCCACTGCCATAGACGAACCTCTAAGCATAATATTTGACAAATCTTTCAGGACCAGCTCCTTGCCAAACCTATGGTCACAAGCCACGGTCATCCCCATCTTCAAAAAGGGAGACCTCAGCCTAGTTGAAAATTATAGACCAATCTCCTTATGCTGCGTCACCTGTAAAGTCATGGAATCAATTATTAACCAATCCATTATCCTCCACTTTGAGACAAACAACCTATTCTCTAATAAACAATTTGGTTTCAGAAAAAAAACTATCCTGTAATCTGAAACTCTTACACTGAAAAAACATATGGACTAGACAACTCAATCAAGGCAAAGCAATAGATACAATCTACATAGACTTCTATAAAGCCTTTGATTCAGTGGTACACGACAAACTACTCCTAAAACTCAAATATGGTATCTCTGGACACTTGCATCAATGGATAGAAGCATTCCTGTCAAACAGACAACAAATGGTCCTATCAAATTCTGTACCTGTCAACAGTGGTGTCCCCCAAGGCAGTGTTCTAAGACCTACTCTCCTCATACTCTACATAAATGACCTCTGTGATTCTATTAAGAGCAACTGTGTTCTCTTCGCTGATGATATAAAGCTATTCAACACCACAGAAAATACTGCTACCTTTCAAAAAGACTTTGATTATGTATCAGAATGGTCAAACAAAAGGCAACTTCAAACTTCAACAAATAAATGCTCTGTCTTACATATTGACGAAAAAAGTCAGAAAATAAAATACTAGCTGAATAGTCAAGATCCAAGCTCTGTAAAGGATCTTGGAATGCTCATCTTTAACAATCTAAGTGCTAGAGCCCACTGTAACTACATAGCCAAAAAGGCATTAAGAGTTGTTAACCTAATCCTACATAGCTTTTTCCCTGGTAATATCACACTACTAACTAAAGCATGTAAAACATTTGCTAGACCAATACTCGAATACAGCTCATCAGTCTGGAACCCACATTATGTATCTGATTATTAACACAGTTGAGAAAGTCCAGAAATATTTCACAAGAAGAGTTCTCCACTCCTCTACTCATTGCAGAATACCTTATGCCACCAGACTCGAAATTCTAGACCTAGAAAACCTAGAACTACGCAGCCTTCAGTCCGATCTAAGTATAATATATAAAATCACATATATACTAAATATAGCATATAAAAGCAATGTCCTACCTGTCAATGAATACTTTAGCTTCAACTGAAACAATACAAGAGCACACAATAGATACAAACTCAAAGTTAACCGCACCAAACTTGATTGCTGGAAATACGACTTCAGCAACAGAGTGATCAATGTCTGGAATACTCTACCTGTGGTTTCTTCCCCAAACCCCAAAAACTTTAACCTTAGACTGTCTACTATTAATCTCACCCCTTTCCTAAGAGGTCTGGAGGAGGCGTGCATAAGCACACCAACCTGCCTACCATCCCTGTCCTATTGTTTCTTTTTATTTTTCTTACATGTATCCATTTCATGTATTCATAACTCTGTTTATGCTTATACCTATTATTTTGTAAGCGATTGACAAATCAAATCAATAAATAAAATAAATAAATATTACAGAACCTTCAGTGAAGAAGCCTAACATCCTACTGTGGATTGATTCATGGTGGAGATAACAAGGGTTGTAACATACAAAGAAACTCTTTAACATACATTTGCCTATTTTTATATTGATAGTAATACTTTTTATTTTTTATATTATTAATAATACCTCGGGTGCAATCCCAAAACAACTGGAGCGTCACTTGGACACCATCGGCATTGACAAATTCACCATCAGTCAATTGCAAAAGGCATCCTTACTTGGAACAGCTCACATCCTGCAACATTACCTGTAAAACCATCAAACATCAACATCTGCCTATCCCAGGTCTTTGGGAAAGATTTGCTAAGTAGATAAAAATGCCAAATCCAATTTGAACATCTGGATGATCATGTGATGAACCAATAATGGAATGGAGATGAAGAGTCTCTTTGAAAAGATTCTCTTTTTGTTTTGAACTGAATCAGAATGCAGCTGGAGGGGGACCTTGGAGGTCTTCTAGTCCAGCCCCCTGCTCAAGCAGGAGATCCTATGCCATTTCAGACATGACTGACTGTCCAGTATTGTCTTAAAAATCTCCAGTGATGAAGCCCCCACAACCTCTGAAGGCAATTTCTTTTTCCCTGGTTAATTGTCCTCACTGTTAGGAAGTTTCTCTTTAGTTCCAGTTGCTTCTCTCCTTGATTAATTTCCATCTGTTATTTGTTATCCTGTCCTCTGGTGCTTTGGAGAATAATTTGACCCCCCCTCCTCTTTGTGGTAGCCCCTTAAATACTGGAATACTGCTATCATGTCCCCCCAATCCTTCTTTTTTCTAGACTAGCCAAACCTAAATCTATACAACCCCTCTTCATATTTTTGTCCCCAGGTCTTTAATCATCTTAGTTACTCTTCTTTGCGCTTTTCCCAAAGTTTCAACGTCTCTTTTGTAATGTGGTGATCAAAACTGAGTGCAGTATTCCTGGAATACTGCAGTAAGGTTTTATAAAGAGGTACTAATATAAAACTATTAAGGTTTTATAAAGAGATATTAATACTTCATGTGATGTTGATTCTATGCCTCTGTTTATACAACCTTCTTCTCCAAGTTCTTCTGAGTTTGCCCTCAGTTGTTTCACATTTTCCCATTGCATTATTGAAAAACTATAAATTTCTTATTAATTCCACGAAACTCCATTCTGAATTCTGAATGATTGTTTTTAATCAATCCAAGCCTCATAAAGCTTGTTTTATGCTTTTTTGTAAGAAAAATAAATATTGTTCTAGCAAACAAAACTTGTTTTCATACAGGTTTTCTTGTTTTTTCCCCAAATTCTTCTTTTGCTTCATTAAGTAAAATGAGCCTGAAATCAGGTGTTTTTAAATGTTACCTACAATAATTACTATAGCCACTAAAATGTTATAGATAAGACAAGAGATTTGGTGGAAATTGATGAGTGTTGCTTCTTATAATTTCTATTTCATGGTCAGAAATGTTCAGCCTGAAGTGTGCTAATATTTTATTGATCTTTGCTACAATATTTGATTGCAATACTCTGCAATAAATTTGAATCCCAGATCCATAAAGCTTGTCTTTTCATGATGTACTCCAATTCTTTATTTTGTTAGTTTGTTTTTTTGCAATTGCTGATGTAGCTAGTGATGATTCTGCCATCCAATTAATCCAGGTTTTGCTTGATGTTTGTTTGTGTTGTTCTGTATGTCCATTCCATTGTGTTTGATTTGAATATGCCAAATGTTTACCAAAAGTTCAATATTTTATCCTTAATTTTAGGAGATTCAAGTGGTTTTATTTGGTTCAGCACTGAAAAAAATGATGTTCATTATTTGAAATTATTTTGCAGGAATTGCTAGAGCCTACTTTTGTGTTATTCAATGTTCTTAGCAGTTGCCATTACACATTATGCTAATTCATCCAGGGTTTCTGCAATTGCTTTGCTGTCCAGATGATATAACTTTCTCAGGCTTGTTTTTATTTTCCCATTTTGTTGTTTTTATTTTAATTTTGTACTTTGCTAATAGCTTTTCAGAACTGATTTATTTTATACTTTCCAATCTATGCCACTTTGGCATCTAATTTTTGGTTTGGTAGAGTGCTTTCAATCTGTGGATTAGTTCTATTGTTATTACTTTTGTGAGGCTATACAAGTGCCAGTCAATCTTTTTTTTTTTTTTTTAAATTTTTGTCATCAGTAATTGGGCAACCAGATTTGCATTGCAACATTTAAGTATTTTCCTTCAATAGATTTCAGATAAGGTAATTTTTTCTTAGCTTTTCTTTCATGCATTCTAAAACCTTTTTCTCTAAGATATTCCAACAGCTATAGTTGCTTTGGATTTGTATGCAAAATGATCATTGGCACAGGTGTTTACGTTTATTCATTTAATGAATTTTAACCATTGTTTTAAAATCTCTTGGTTTTTGTTGTTATTCCAGTTTAATGGCTTTGTTTTGTAAATATCTTGTTTCTGAGAATGTAATGCTTGGTTCAATAATTGTTGATTCTGAAAATTTTATTTTTGAAATTTAACACCTTTGATTTCAAAAATAGCTTTTTTATAATTTCTTGATTTTTTTCATTATTGGCATTTTTCCCCAGATATTTCTTCCAATAGTTTTGTAGTTTCCTGTCCTAGTTGCTTAGCAGTGGGAAGCAAACTCTGCAGCCCATTTGTCACTTGATTTCCAAAAGGCATAGCATCTGATATGGCTTATCGATTTGACCACAACAGAATTATATGGAATTAGAAAATAAGTGTTTTGTTGTTGTTGTTGCTGCTGCTGTTTCTGTTGTTGTGTTCACAATTTGGAAGAGTAATTAAGATTTTCTTGGTCTGATTCTGTCAGTCAAGACATATCTGCCTTGGGAAACCTTATAAGTAGACAAATACAATACAAAAATACGATACAAAATGATGATGAGATTTTGGAAAGAGTTCAGAGAAGAGCAACAAAAATGATTAGGGGCCTAGAAGCTAAAGCATACAAAGAATGATGGCAGGAACTAATGTAGTGGGAAAAAAGGACCAGGGGTGACATGATAACAGCCTTCCAATATTTGAAGGGCTACTACAAGGAAGAAGAGGCCAACTTATTTATCAAAGCACCAGAAGGCAAGACATGAAACAATGGGTGGAAATCAACCAAGGAGAGAAGCAACCTAGAACTAAGGAGAAAATTCCTAACAGAACAATCTACCAGTGGAACAAATTGTTCTGAAGCTGTGGGTGCCCCATCACTGGAGGCTTTTAAGAAGAGACTGGACAGGCATTTATCAGAAATAGTATCGATTTCCTGCGAGAGCAGAGAGGTGGACTATATGGCATCCAATATCCCTTCCAACTCTGTTACTGTTAGTATTTCTTTAAGTATCAGAGGTAGCCCTTAACTTCTTGAAGATCTAAAGCCGTGTCAACAGAAGACAGCCTTACATAGCTATGAATCAGTGGTAGTATTCAATTTTTTTTACTACCGGTTCTGTGGGCATGGCCTCTTTTGTGGGTGTGGCCTAGGGATCATGTGACTGTGTGGGAGTGGCTTATTTGGTGGCATGGCTTGGCAGTCATGTGATTGGCTGGATGTGGCTTGTGATCATGTGACTGGCTGGGCATGACTTTGTGAACATGTGACTGGCTGGGCGTGGCTTGGCGGTCATGTGACTGGCTGGGCGGAATATTTCCCCTAAAAAGAAAAGTAAAAACTCAAGAAAGGCAGAAACTCAGCCCCCCCTAACCTTTGCTAATGGACCATTACTCTGGCCTAGGCCAATCTATTTTACATAACAAAGATCTACTCCAGGTAGAGCTATATTAGGAATTGCCCAAAGCCCTTTCATTACATCAGCATCCAGCAAGGCTGAACCAAGTCTGGGACTCAGGACAGCCTATAGAGTTGTCCCTGCATGGCTCCATGGGAGTCTGACAACCAGTCAGAATACAAGCTCAAATTCAAATCCCAACAGAGGCCATTCTGGATTTAAAACCAGAAATACAGTATTTTGTTGGATTCATTTTATTTTATACATATAACAGCTGCTAGAATTATGTTTGCACAACAATGGAAAAAAAAGATATGAAAATGAATTAAAATATTAGAATGTGCAGAAATGAATAAACTAACAATTACAAATTTACAATCAAGGAGAAGGCTTAGAATACTTTTTAATATGGGATTTCTTTTATCAATGGCTAACAGAAACAGAAGTTAAAAATGTAAAAGTATAAAAGAAAACCCCAATTATATAAGGAAAGTTCAGTAAAAAGGATAAGCAAATATTAGTATTTGATCATTGTTAATGAGTAGATAACTTTGAAAGCATACCCCCCACCCCCCAAAAAAATACTGCAGATAAACACTAGTTTTTTACTTAATCCCCAGACAAAGCCAATAAAAACCCTGGGATTGTTCCCCCAAGGACCCAAAACCTCACACCAGAAATCTCAGCCCTTCTGTCTTTAAGAAACCCCCAGGCAAACAAGCAAGACAACAAAAAGCACCACTAAAGTACAGCCATTATTAAGGTAAATCACCTGGAGATCCCCTTTTCCTGATAACTGGCAGAATTAACCACCATGATAGGAGAGACAAAAGACCCAGGCAAGAACAAAAGCAGGGCAATCATGAACACTGAAACCCATCAAGCAGGCTCAGCCCCGGAAATCTCAACATGTTAAAACCAGCTTTAATAATGGTGATAACCCAGATAAATAACCCAAAAGAAGTTACTAATTTTCTCAGAAACCATAAAAGCAACTGGACTTCACGTAAAATGTCACCTGGCCTACATGCTGTAAGCATCAACATCAAAAAATGTAGGACATGTTGTTATGTGCCTATAAATTAAAGCTATATTTTAAGATTTTTCCAGCTGTATCTGCTTTGTGTGTGTGTGTGTGTGGTTTTCAGTTGTGTAGGGAGTGTGTTTTCAGTTGTGTAGTTTTGTGGGTCTGCTGCCAATCCAGATGACTGGATTGGATCTTGAATCGGATTTGGGGCTGCCACAAGGAAGGATGGCTGACCATGGGAATGAAAGTAAAGGGAGAAGAGAGGATAGCCACAACAACATTCTTTCACCAAAGCTCAAGGCCAAGTTGCTAGACTTTGGAGGGAGTGACTGGACTTGGTGGGAATTTCAGAATGGAGGTGGATTGGAGAGTGTGACTTGAGAGTCATCAGTAAGGGAGTTGGATGTGAGTTTAATATAGCAGGGGGAAATGTGGGATTTCAGATTTGGGTTTTCCTAGATGTGCCAATATGATTTCTCTAATAAATTCTTACTTGGATGGACTTTGTCTCTTGAGTGCTGAATTGAAATGGAGAGTTTGGTTGGAATGCTGACACAGAGGTCCACAACCCCAAGTCCAACACTGGTCTAGCACTGGCATGCTAGAAACCAGCAAACGTGCAAGCAAGCAAAACCCCATCACAGGATGTAGGTAGCACACAAAACAATGCTCCCTCCAGTCTATGGAAAAATATTTCTCCATAGAACAAGTCCCTGGTGCCCCAAAAGTTGTGGGCTGCTGCATTAGAATAGTTATAGCTTCTGGATGATCTTCAAGGAAAGATCCATATACAGCATCTTGCAATAGCCCAGTGGTGAGGTGGTCCCATGAGCATCTGAAGACCTTCCAGTCAAAAAAAAAAAGAGAGAGGTGTAATTGGTGAACAAGATGAACTTGTTTCAAGGCCCTCTGGGCCACAGCTGCCACCAGCTCTTCAATTATTTTTTAATGATGACAGACAAATGGAATTTCGATTTGAGAAACACTGCTGTTAAAGAAAAATAATAGTCAGGTGTGTCACTGCGTTGTTTTGGTTCGTCTGGTGAGCTTCCACAGAAGATTCCAGAATAAGCTGGACTGTTTATCAAAGTTTCCATAGTAACAAGATATGAGTGTCTTGTGATTTTTGGTTTACTGCGCATGCGTGCAGGGGAGGAGTTTTACTTTTACTTCACTTTCATTACTCCTTCTTTTGCTTGCTTCTAGTGTGTACAGCTTTTTCTTTTGTTTTTAGTTATTTGTAAATAAAGTATGCTGGCAACAGAAAAACACGATTCATTTCCTCTAATTTATAAAGCTGATTTTTTTTGCTTTGACAAGGTGAAATTGAACAAAATCAAAACATTGACAATGGGTTTCCTGCATAAGTCTCTGCAATTTTCTGAGCAACACTTACTATTAACAGATTAACAGAGTTGGAAGGGACCTTGTAGGTCATCTAGTCCAACTCCCTGTCCAAGTGGGAGACCCTACACCATTTCTGACAGATGGCAGTCCAATCTCTTCTTGAAAGTCTCCAGGGATGAAGCTCCCACTACGTCCAAAGGCAACTTCTGTTCCATGGGTTGATTGCTCTCACTGTCAGAAAAGTCCTCCTTATTTCCAGATTGAATCTCTCCTTGATCAGTTTCCATCCATTATTCCTTGCCTGGCCTTCAGGTTCTAACCCTTTTTGCCCTTGTCTCCTTCCTATGGCTCAGAGAGTGGAACTGATCCAAAGTCACCCAACTGGTTTCATGCCTAAAGCAGGACTAGAACTCACAGTCTCCTGGTTTCTAAATTGATATATTTAACCACTACATCAAATTGTTTCCCAGTGACCATGTACTAAGTCCAATTTTCATTTGATTTCCTGGAATCAAAATTCAAAGAGTTACCTACAAATAACCATACACTTATTCCACCACCTGAGAGCTGTTGCTCTCTTTCCAAGGTTCTTGATCCTAGACCATAGTAGATATAGGCTTTCATGTACCTTTGAACTGAGATGTTCAATTGTACTAAAAGTGCCAAAGGCATTATAAGAAATAGTCTCCTCTTGCAATTGTGTCATGAAGCTATAGAGTGTTAATCTTCCTTTCTAGCCTCAACGAACTTAGTTTGAGTTTGGCTGAGTTAAACAAGATTGCTTCCAATAAACAACTTAACTGTAGCACACTTTAAGTGCTAATTGGAATTTTAATGATGAAGAAAGTAAGAAGGAAGAAGGAAGGGATAAATTGAAGGAAGGAAGGAAGGGATAGGTTGGAGGAAGGAAGGAAAGAATCGATTGAAAGAAGGAAGAAAAGAAAGGAAGGAAGAGATAGATTGGAGGAAGAAAGGAAGGAAGGGAGGTATAGTTTAGAGGAAGGAAGAAAGGAAGGAAGGAAGGAAGGAAGGAAGGAAGGAAGGAAGGGATAGGTTGGAAGAAGGAAGTAAAAAAGGGATAGGTTGAAGAAAGGAAGGAAGAGAAAGAAAGAAAGAAAGAAAGAAAGAAAGAAAGAAAGAAAGAAAGAAAGAAAGAAAGAAAGAAAGAAAGAAAGAAAGAAAGACAGACTTGTCATGTAGTCAGACAAGAAGTGAGGAGGAAATCAAAAAGATGGATCACCCTAATCTGTCTATTGACATCTCTCATGGCTGAATAAATGGTGTAGTTGAGCTATATTTGCTTGTATTGATCCAATGCTGTTTAACATTCATGCCTTCACTCTATGGGGTTGACCAGAGGGCAGTGCATTTGTGATCCATTCCAGCTCTCCAAGAGACTCACCATTTGCACAGAGGCTGGAATGACAAAATAACTGACTGCATTGTGGTTTCAGTGCTTGGAAGCCTCTGTGTGTCATTTAAAAAGTGCCCATTTACCTCTTGTGTTTATCTTTATTTCTAACTTTTTTTTATTATGGTGGTTTGAAATTAAGGGTGTTTTTTTATTTCTCTGATAAAGAAATTGTGACATCATTGAGAATACATTGTAGTTATAGATGAAAGTGTCCCGGAATAACAGTAATGCATCTCAATAGTTTCAGTGACCTGCAAATTTTAACATTGTCTTGAACCTTATTTTCACATAATCTTAACAGATTAACAGATTTGGAAGGGGTCTTGTAGGTCATCTAGTCCAACCTTTTCTTCTTGAAAGTCTCAAGTGATGAAGCTCCCACAACTTCTGAAGGCAACTTCTGTTCCATGGATTGATTGTTCTCACTGTCAGAAAATTTCCTTATTTCCAGGTTGAACTCTCCTTCACCAGTTTCCATCCATTATTTCTTGTCTGGCCTTCAGGTGTGTTAAAAAACAATTTGACCCCCTCCTCTCTGTGGCAGCCCCTCAAATATTGAAAGACTGCTCTCATGTCTCCCCTGGTCCTTCTCTTCACTAGTCTAGCCATGCCCAATTCCTGTAACCGTTCTTCGTATGTTTTAGTCTCCAGTCCCCTAATCATCCTGGTTGATCTTCCCTGCACTCTTTCTAGAGTCTCAACATCTTTTTTATAGTGTAGTGATCAAAACTGAGTGCAGTTGAAGAATAATGTTGAAGAAACAATTAGTAGATAATATTTATGGCACTGAGTTATCCTGCGTGGGCTTATCCTGCGGCAAGTCCCACTGTGAGTTGACCATGTTGAAATGGCCATGGCATGTTGTCCCAGTTGAAATCCTTGATTGGTCTCTGAGCTTGGTTTTTTTCATGAAGATGTTTCTTTACCCAACCAGGTAACTTTTAAGAAGACACTGGACAATCACTTGTCTGAAAGGGTATAGGATCTCCTGCTTGAGCAAGGGGCTGGACTAGAAGACCTCCAAGTCCCTTCCAGCTGTATTCTGATTCAAGTCAAATTTTCCAAAGCACCAAAGGGAAGAATAAGGAAAATACAGATGGAAACTAATCAAGGAGAGAAGCAACCTGGAACTAAGGAGAAACCTCCTAACAGTGAAGAGAATGAACCAGTGGAACTTCTTGCCTTCAGAAATTGCAGGCACTCCATCACTGGAGGTTTTTAAAAAGAGATTAGACAGTGACTTGTCTGAAATGGTATAGGATCTCCTGCTTGAATGAGGACCTGGACTAGAAGACCTCTAAAATCACTTCCAGGTCTATTCTGATTCAAGTTCAAACAAGAAGAGAAGCTTTTCAAGTACACTCTTAATCTCCATTTCCATTATCGGTTCATCACATGATCATCCAGCTGTTCAGACTGGATTTGGCATTTTTATCTACTTAGCAAATCTTTTCCAAAGATCTGGAATAGGCAGATGTTGATGTTTGATGGTATTAGAGATAATGTTGCAGGGGGTAAGTTGTTCCAAATAAGGTTGCCTTTTGCAATTGATTGATGGTGAATTTGTCAATGCCAATGGTGTTCAAGTGGTGCTCCTGTTTTGGGATTGCACCTGATGTATTGTTAATAATATAATAATATAAAAGTATTATTATCACTATAAAAGTAGACACATGTATGTTAACTAGGTAAATCTTCAACACTAGGAGATAAAGTTCTCTGCAAAACCAAAAAACAAGCTCGGAGAGCACCAAGTACTCCACAGTTCAATCCTGGAGATAGTCCTTAACTTTCACTCATTCATTTAGTGACCATTCGAAGTTATAACTACTCTCAACTCATAAAAACATTTTGTATACATGTTTTATAGTTGTCAACAAAAAGAAGAAGGGGAGTTTCAAAGAGCAGGCAGCAGTGTGGAATTGAAAGTACGTTCCATTCATATTTTCTTCAGAGACTGATTAGATGACTGAAGCTTCTGCCATGCAAAAATCTAATTGGAGAACATGATTGATGACTCTTGGCTATGGATGTTTTTCATTGGATGATACATCCAGAGGGGTGGGGGAAGAGCAGGATCAAGAGTGACAGTGAATTACGTATCTCAGAGTTGGCTACACCCAGGTTAATGCTGGAATGTTAACTTCTAATAAATCCTTTTTAGTTTTGGGAGGGTGGCTTGAGGCTCATGATTTAATTGGAGTAACTGTCGGAATCCTGACACATAGCCAACTCTGAGATACGTAATTCACTGTCACCCTTGACCCTGCTTCCCCCCCAAAAAAGTAACTTATGACTGTCTTTCACCCTTATGACCCTTACAGCATCCCCATGATCATGTGATCAAAATTCAGATGCTTGGCTAAAAAGGGACTGAGTACCATGTTTCACACATACAACCAGTGCTATATCCTGATGGTCTTGTGATCAAAATTCAGACGCTTGGCAACTATCTCATATTTATGACAGTTGCAGTGTCCTGGGGTGGGAGGGAAATCATGTGATTGGCTTTTACAACCTTCTGTTAAGAAAAGTCAATGGGGAGGAGCCAGATTCATTTAACAACCGTGCTAATATTTTAACAACTGCAGGGATTCACTTGACAGCCGAGGCAAGAAAGATTGTAAAATGGGACAGAACTCACTTAACAAATGTCTCCCTTAGCAATGGACATTTTGGGCTCAATTGTGGTGGTAAGTCAAGGACTGCATGTATGCTGTAGGCTAAATAAATAAGTAGCATAAATAACTACTGTAACTAAATGGATGGGTGCTGTAAGTTTGTTTAGGTAGCAGATGTTTATTCATATTTCATCAAGCTGAATGGTATGGATCTTCTTATTTTCAAAATAGCTATTATCAATACTGAAAGGAACATATCCTCTCTGATCGAGATGTTAGTTGGTCTGAACAGTGTAAAAGGAGAAGAGAAAATAAAACCAGACATGGATGCCTCGATATCCATTAGGTTTAGGGCGAAAGTTGAACTCAGCTAGAGTTTTCGCCATGCTGGCCAATAAATAATTATGAGCAAATTGCATCTTTTTTACTATATGCTGATTGGTGCTGGAATTGCTTTTGAAAGTTCTCATAAGTTCCCGTTATAGATTAAGTGCTGTTGTAGGAAAAATAACTGCACCCAACTGAAATGGGTGAATGTAATCAGGTTTAATGGACTTGAGAGCTTGTTGGGAATTAAATAACTATTGATTGGTAGGAAACTTGCTGTCATTACAAAATGCCACTCTGGACAAATTATCCAAGCAGCAGATAGATTGCAAGAAAGGGCCCTCGGAATATTCGAAATGCTTCTTTCCTTCCTATATATTGCTTCATTTCAAGAGTGGGGTGGGAAATGAAAGAGAAGATAACCAGGGGAATGCAATGGCCATTATGAAATACAATACACTAGCTAGCACAAGAGTTAAGTGCAGCTGCACGTCAAGAATAATGGCTTTGTTGTGAATTATGACAATAACTTTTTCTGTTGTTATCTAGAACAAACCATGTTCTTTTTTAATCTGCCCCAAATTTATGTCTTAGATTTGTAGAGATTGAGTGGGTTCTGCATGACACAACAGATTTCTATCAACCCTTTCGTTGATATTGTACTCTGCAGTAGTCCTCGACAATTGAGCCCAACATTTCTGTTGCTAAGTGAGACAACTGTTTAAGTGAGTTTTGCCCGGTTTTTATAACCTTTCTTGACACAGTTGTTAAATGAATCATTGCAGTCATTAAGCTGGTGACATGGTTGTTAAGTGAATCTGTTTTTCTCATTGACTTTACTTATCAAAAGGTTGGAAAAGGTAATCACATAAGCCTTGCCAGTTACCAAGCATCTGAATTATGGTCGTGTGACCATGGAGATACTGCAATGGTCACAAGTTTGAAAAATGATCATAAGCCACTTTTTCCAGTGCTGTTGTAACTTTAAATGACCACTAAATGGACTGTTGTAAGTTAAGGACTACCTGCATTAAAGGAGTGGCTATTATTATTTAAATATTATTTAATATCTAAACCCAGGTAGGTAGGGGGTGAATGGGCAGGAGGGTGAATGGATGGATGGATGCAGTGGTGGGATTCAAAAAGTTTTATCACCGGTTAGATGGGCATGATTCGGTGGGTGCGCTTTGCACACATGCACACACTTTGTGTGCATGCACGTCCCAAACACACATTTTGCGCAGGTGCTGAGGCATTTCTGCAGGCACAAAGGCGTTCCAACTCACCTCCTGCAAGCCTGCAGTCTCCCAGTCACTTCAGCAGCTGCCGTGCGGCACTCTGCTGTGCCGCACAAAGCAGCTATGCTTCAAACACAGAGGATAAAGGTACAGGAGCCTGGGTAGGCGGGTGCGCCCATCAGCAGAGTAGCAGAGAGAACCACTGCTCATTAGTGCTACTGGCTCAGCAGAACCAGGCCAAACTTGTAGAATACCACCACTGGATGGATACTTTCATGACAAAACAAAATCACAGAGAAGAATAGCGATCATAACCCTGTACAATGTAGACATGTTTGGTTTTTCCTATTGAAAACTAGTAAAAATGTTCATCATTTACTGGGAAATGGTTACTTCATTCCCCGATGTCATCATTTCCCAGCAAATGATGTAAATTTGCTGAGGTGTAAGTTAAAGAAGGTCCTGAAGGCCACATGGTTCATCTCTGCTACAGTTTATTGTAACACTGAGAACAGAGCAGAACAGAACGGAACGGAACGGAATAGAATTCTGAATAGAATTATTTCTTGGCCAGGTGTGATTGGACACAGAAAGAGAAAGGGAGAGAGAGGAGGGGAGGAAAGGGGAGGGGAGAAGAGAGAGGGAGAGAAGGAGGGAGAGAGGGAAACTCTTTGAATCTTAGAATTAACCATGCACAAACGGCCATTGTAAAAAGAAAGTAAAATAACAAACATCAAACAGGTAGTGTTGATGGAACATTTATGCTAAAGACAATAAAATCAATAAATAATAAATAAAATCAAATTATCATTTCTCAGACTCTGATTAATTGCTGGAAATCTTCTACAGCAAATAGCCAACTCAACTCTTGTTCAAAATTATATTCTGGCAGTAACACAAATCCTTTTTATATGGTTCTGTATTAAAAGAAAAAAGATGAAAGGGTCTCAGGATGACTCGTCCTAGTTAAGATCACTCCTCCAAACAGTATTTGCTTCTGTATCGCCATCTGTCATTGTGATAATTTTTAAGGCATGCATTGTCAATGAAAATTTCTCACACTAATCGAGCCCCATTTCTTAATCACCTTTGGAATTATTCTTTGCTCTTTTTGAAATATTAAGAACTTTGGAAGAGCAAGTTTTCATCACACCCATTATGTGAATTTCCTTCATCTTAGCAAAATCAGTTTTAAACAGAACTTTTAAGAACCCTGAAAAATACTACCTTTTTGAATAAACAGCAAAAGGGTGTTTAGAATATTGATTAGTCTTAAGGATCCAGTTAGATTTGGGATAAATAATTGAAATTAATTTGACAAAGTCCATACTGTGGGAAACTATTGTTCTTTGAGGGCGGGGAGAAGCTATGATGGAAATTGAAGATTGGATACTAGGAGGAACTAGAAGAAACTAGAATAAATTAAGGATTACAATTAAAGGAGAAAAATACTTAAATTGGATTCATTAACAACTAATACTTTAGTATACTCCAGTACTCTCTCTGTAGTTTATAATTAAAAAAACTAGGAGGAAGAGCAATGATCAGATGTCGAAAAAAAAACAAAACATGAAGGTTCTAATACTGTGCATTAAGAACTAGGGAGAACTTGGCCACTAGTGGGAAACCCAATGAAGGTCATTGATAGGAAAGTTTTGAACTAGAAGAGCTGTTTGAATAAGTACAAAGAAGAGTAACTAAGACGGTTAAAGGATTGGAGACAAAAACATATGAAAAATGGTTGCAGGATTTGTGTATGTCTAGTCTAAAAAAAAGGAGTAGAGGAAGACATGATAGCAGTGTTCCAGTATTTGAGGGGCTGCTACAAAGAAGAAGGGGACCAACCTATATCCCAAAGCACCAGAAGGCAAGACAAGAAATAATGGATGGAAACTAATCAGAGACAGAAGCAACCTGGAATTAAGGAGAAACTTCATAACTGTGAGAACAATCAACCAGTGGTATGGCTTGCCTTCAGTAGTTGTGGGTGGTTTTTAAGAAAAGAATGGACAGCCACCTATATGAAATTGAATAGGGTTTTCTAATTGAGCAGGGAATTGGACTAGAAGACCTCCAAAGCCCCTTCCAGCTTTATTCTGATTGAATACACCACCTTCGAGCCTGGCTCCAGCAGTGACAGTTAATAATGCTTAGAAATATGGAGACACCCTCCCTAGATAATATCTTCATGAAATCTTTTGCCCCCTCTTCTCCAGGGGTGGGATTCAAATTTTTTAACAACCGGTTCTGTGGGCATGGCTTAGTTGGTGGGCGTGGCTTGGTGGTCATGTTATTGGCTGGGTGTGGCCAACTCAATATCACTCACATTGAGGCACGCATCTCCTCGCCTGGCCTCTCTTGACTGTGGGGATGCTGCAACAGTCGTAAGTGTGAAAAATGATCATAAGTCACTTTTTTCAGTGCCATTGTAACTTTGAATGGTCACTCCACACAACCAAAGTACCAGCAAAGAAGGGGAAAAAAACTCCAGAGACGTTCCTGAGACAGGAAGTCTAGTCCTGCCAAGAACGTAATAAGGGTTAACGGAGAGGCAGTTTCTGTAAGCAACACCAGAATGTTTCCTTCCTGCCTTCCTTACAGGATTAGGCGAGTAATTTCTTCTTAGAACCCGTTCTTCGAACTGCTTAGAATGTTAACAACCACTTCTAGTAAATAGGTGCGAACTGGTAGAGTCCCACCCCTGCTCTTCTCTCTCATGTAATTGTAACTGGGCCATGCATTTTCACTGGGGGGGTGGGGGAATGGAGAGGTGGAGATGTCAAAAGAGATTTGATATATATGGTACAGATCTTTTAGTCTCCCTATACATTATAGATTTGAAACCTAATATATTCTTGAAAGATCAGGGCAGCGAGAGAAACATGCATATTTATATGCCTGAAATATACGACTTGCTCACAGCAACATGGCAGACTGTTTTTTAAGGTTTGTAAGGGGATTATGAGTTATTTTATATTTCTTTGCAACCATAAACATCTTGGCAAGATATAAATGTCATCTGGAACCAGAGGAACAGATGAAACACTCCAAATGATAATAAATACTTAATACTCAAAAGGCTAGAGAGAATTTTCTCAGTAACACTAAATTTTGTAGTGCGGTTATTATTAGAGATGAGCTATAACTAGTTGAGATGCCTGTTGTTTTAAAAACATTCTGGGTGGCATTGATAACTCCTCCTCCTTGGAGTATTTTTTAAAACTGGCTTTAGAAACAAAATGTATGCTTAGATGCTTACATCCATCTTGTCTTTTTTTTCTTCTTCTCCCATAACTCGGGGATACTGCTAATCCGAGTATCATAGTTTTCCTTCAGGAGAGAAGCAGAGAAGACAGCTAAAGAGATCAGTGCTTGGGGAAGCAGATAAATTTATAAATTTTGTTGGGGAAAAATGAGGCCGCCAGCATTGCTAGGTTTTCAATCAGAATATGAAATGAAGATATATTCAGGATGGTTTGAGAAAAAAGATCTAACTATAGTTATTGTTTTTTTTTTAGTTATATGTTAATTCTGAGTATGGGATATTAGATATCTATAGAGATTCTCAGTCATCCAGGTTCTGGTTGTCCCCAAGCTGCTTTTTTTTCAAGAGGCAACTGGACTTTCTGGTTTTTCTTTGAAGATGTTTCGCTTCTCATCCAAGAAGCTGAAGAAAAAATATCCATCTGGTTTAGTTCCAAGCCAGGAGAAAGAAACTGGAAACATGGAGGCTGATTGGAAAGATGGTTTTTAATGATGAAGCAGAACCACATGGGTTCTGGGTAGCTGACCACATGGAGTTGAGAGTGTGTGTGGGGTATTTATACCTTCTCTTGGGCTGTCATGCCCCTGGTGGAGACTGACTCTGAGGGAGAGGAGGAACAGCCGACAGGGAGTGGAAGTGTGGCTCCGGAGGTTGTGGAGGAGGCTGGGAAAGGGCAGAGGCTGGCTGAGCAGTCAGAGGAGGACCCAGGCCCATCCCCTCTGCATCCTAGGGCATGCAGGGAGGAGAGGATAAGGGAGAGATGTGGTCTACTCGGGAGGAGAAGGCCTTGATCCTCTTCATGGGCTGCAGCTGTGACAACTGAATAAGAGTTTGGACCTGCGTACTGGCAAACACTGGAAACAAATTGTGTAAATATCTCTAGTTTATAGTTCCTCTCTGAGTTTGGCATCCTTCCCAGTGTGTGTTATCTGTGGACATCCTCCAGCCCTTATCTTGCCTGGTTTGTGTTGCTTTTTTCCTTCCTTGGGGTAACTGTGTGGGAGTTTTTTTGTCTTCCGTCAAAGATATTCAGAGCTTGGAAGCAAAGTGAAGGAATAAAAGGGGCTTCACCTGTTTTCTGTGACTGTTTGTTTTGTATCCCACCCTGGGTCATCACATTGGCTTTGCACTTGAACTTCTTGTTCCTGTGCAAGAACATGTATTCTATTGGCTGTTGTAGGGGTCATAGCTGGCTCTGTAGGTTGTCTGAGCTCCCAGGTTTGATTGAAGTTTGGACTCTGATGCAATGTCCTTAGGAGATTGTTCAATGCAGTCAGTTCAGCTGCTACTAAATTAATCCTATTACGTCCTGGAAGGTCATGTCTTAATCCCATCATCCTGGAGCTGAAAGTCTTTTATTTTGTAGATAAGATGGCCCAGTCTTTCTTAATGGGCACAAATTATTAGCTGGGGGCTACTTTCCAAGAGCATGTTTCTCTATTTCTCATCCAGGGAAATATAATATTCTGCCTTTTTAATATTTCATTCTTCTAGGAGGGGAGGTCTTTCCTCAGAAGTGAAACATTTTCAAAGAAACACCAGAAAATCCAGTTGCCTCTTGAAAAAGCACCTTTGGATATTGGATATGATTTATGGATTTCTTACCCCTGCTTCTTACAGGTCCTGGTTTCACGTTTGTTTGATTAGCTCATTTTGAAATGGATCCTTGGCCTCTTACTCAATTCTCTTCTAAGAGACATGGAGGTCCCTAAGCATGAGTAGCTGTACCTTTCTGGAAATTCAGCAAAAGATGTGCGAATTGTACGAAACTTATTCTGTTTAATATCACTTAGATGTTAGCAATAGCAATAAGGGTTTTTACTTTACAGCACACTCTGGGAAGTGTGTAATGTCAGTATATTGCGCCCAACAATATGGGTCCTCATTTTACCAACCTCAGAAGAATGGAAGGTTGAGACAACCTTGAGACCCATCGAATTCCAGATTGTGGGCAGAGTTTGCTTGCAATACTGCATTCTAACCACTGCACCCACTGCTTCTGTTCTTGAAGTGTTTTCCTACTCACTGACGCTATGTGACTATCATCTGTCCATAGTCAAAAAGTATCATGTGCTACATTTCCATAAGTTAAATTTGTACTAGACATATCAAATTAATGTTTGCTCATTCAGCAATCAACATATTCCTGCTTTCTTTGGGTGTTAATAGAAGTATTGCTATTTTCATTGTTTCTCTGGTCCACATCTCTGGATTAACCTTCCAATTGGGATAATGCAAGTGAGTGGGTGAGTGAGTGAGTGAGGGAGGGAGGGAGGGAGGGAGGAAGGAAGGAAGGAAGGAAGGAAGGAAGGAAGGAAGGAAGGAAGGAAGGAAGAAAGGAAGGAAGGAAAGATTACAACTACACATTTAGTGCAAACAACACTCTTTGTGAGACATTCTCATGATTCTCATGATTTTTATTTTTTTCCTTTTTTAAATTTTTCTCCAGTCTATCAAGGTGCTTGATGGAATAATTATTTCCTGTTTATCCTTAATTCAAACTGTAGAAGGTACAAACTTTTTATTCAGGTTTTTTTTTTTTTTGTATTGATTTGAAGATGGAGAAGAAAGAATATTAGGATTTTGTTCGCCTTGCAAAATTGGGTTTATAAAATGAGTAATCCACACTTATAAATAAGCACATAGTAGTGTCTTTGGGTGGATACATTTGGTTATATCCTTGAAGTCACCATACTTTGATTTCAAGATGAAGGATATAGAAATTCACCTCCTTCGTCCTGAGAGCCAAAGTGGATTGAGTTTGAGTGGATTGAGGCTGAGTTTGTTATTTATTTATTTTCCTCTTCAAGGAAAGAAAAAGGAAGAAAGTTTGAATAAACGTAAATATCTGCAAATAACTGTAAGGGTTGAAGCTCAGCATTTGAACATGGGTACAACATGCAGCAAAGGTCTTGTGCATTGCGAGATGCAGAACATTGTTGCATGAAAAACTTTTCTAATTCCATCCAATAAACACTTCTAGGCTCCTTGTATCTACCTGCGATTACAAAGCCAAGAAGGAGAGTTTTCAAGCCTTGCGTGGAATGTGACCTTGATAATACCAAGCAGCCATTTCTATCTCGCACCTATTACAGAAGGCTGTGCTTGGTTGTTTATTACATCCCCTGATAGGTTGATCTCCTTTCTGCTTCATTTTGACAAGCCTGTGTGGTGTTAAACCCTGTTAAGACAGAACAAAGACCCAATTACAGAAACTAGCAAGACATGCAAGACTAAGCAAAGAGAGGGAAGGAGAACTCATGCGAAAGGATTAGGGATCAAAAATAGCATCATTTAGCTGGGGCTAGATAGGAGAGAAGAAAAGAAAAACCACAGACAAAACTTAATAGTGAAAGTTGTTGATGATTCTTTAAATGTGTGGTGTGTGTGAGAGAGTATACAAAATTACAAACAGAAACAAACCTGATATTCCACCCTTTTCCTATTGAGTAATTGGTTCATAGGATCATAGAAGGTCAGATTTGGAATGGATCTGTATGGTTGTTTCATTCTCTGTCAATTATAGAAGTGTTCCTTTAAGGAGCTGCCATCCCAAGAAATATACAGTTAGTCCTTGATTTATGTCTATTACTGGGACCAGAAGTTTCATTGCTAACCAATGCAGTCATTTAATGGATCCCATTCAATTTTATGACCCTCTTCACTGTGGCTGTTAAGCAAATCAGATTTCCCACCATTGCTTTTCAGAAGATTATAAATGGTAATCATGTGATCCACATGATACCACAACAACTGTAAATACATGCAGGTTGCCAAGCACCAAAATTTTGATCACATAAGCATGGGAAATGCTGTGACAGTCATAAGGACCGGTCATAAATTGTTGTTTTTTCAGTGCCATCGTAACTTTGCATGGTTGTTGACCAAAGGCTCTTGAGTCAAGAACTAACTGTCCTGGTAAGTAACTTTGCAATCTGAAATCATGTGACAGCATTTCTGACCTTGTTTAATTATTTAATTTTTACACCACCTGACTCCCAACAATTTATGTAATGGCCTACGTTTGAGAAATGAGTAGGACCCTTAATGCAGCCTTCATTTCTAAATCCCAAAGTTAGAATATTTTGGGCCTGTGATATGACACCTAGAAAAATATGGCATCCTTCACTTAATCTTCTAGGGAAAGATTGAAGGCAAATGAGGTCCAGGCAGAAGAAGGACATCAGGGCTTCAAAATCTAAGAGACCAGTTTGGACAAAACTTAACAGCCCTTTTTCATGTGGCTGTTGATAAAAATAGGATTGCCAATGTGATCGCCAATGTCTGATGACGGATTACGGCACAAGAAGAACTCAACTTCAAACCTAACCTGACAGCAGCCATTTTTGTGTTTCTCAATTGCCACATAGAGGGGGAAGGAAGTTACTAGACACAATAGATAGCTTTCTCATGAGAACGAAGGTCAGCTCTACTAGCAACAGATAAGGTTGGAGAAGGAATGCCTGAAGAACCCCTCAATTAACCCATTTTGCCAATGTGATCTGTGACACTTGGAAATGGGGGTTATTTCCTATTTTAATTATAGTGAAGCCACAGGAAATAGTCAGAGTTGGTTTTCCTTTGAAGCTATGTCAATATGATGTACTCAAGTAAAGAACATATTTGAGGAGGACTTCAGCCTCAGAGTTCTGATTGGCTTGGGTTCATTAGTTTGAACCTTGACAGGTCTAGAGGTGGAGCTCTTGCCTCACAGTCAGGAGGCTGTGAGTTCGATCCTAGGAAGAGGCAAAAATTTCTCTTTCTGGGCACAATGGGAATATATCTGCTGAACAAAACTCCATGTTGGCAACAGGAAGGGTATCTGGTCAGAAAACACTCAGCTGCATTCAGTTGCCCAGACTCCACCCCGCAAGAGATTATAGGGTCATTAAAAGAAGATTAGTCAGAACATTGACATTAAACCAACTCTAAATCTTTCCCGCGGTTTCACTATAATTAAAATACATCTTGACATCCTGTTTGTTGGGGAGAACTTTCCAATATCTATGTCTGAAGATGATCCAGTCCTCATTTTTCATTTCGGATTAGTTTTATTCTTCCTACTCATAAATCTCAGACAGGTTTCTGACCCTCGTGTGAGTTGCTGGTTTTTACAGGTTTAAGTTGATCGTCCCTTGCTAATTTCACCTCTGCCTATCATAAAGTAAGGAGAGTTGGCCCTTGTTCTGCTTTGTGGTTTAATCTGGACTTCTGCATTCATCTAAGGCCATCAGATAAGCCAGAGAGATTTTGATAGCAAATTGAATTTACAGAACGCATAATAATAGAGTTGAAAGGAACTTCAGAAGTCTTCTAGTCTGGCCTTCTCAAGCTGGAGACTTTATACCATTTTGGACAAGTGGCCATCTAGGCTCATCATAAAAGACTCCAGGGATAGAGCACCCATAACTTCTGAAAGCAAGCTGAATATTTTTTTTTTTTTCATTTCTGTTTGATTTCTTTCTCAGCCTTACAAATTGATGGCAAACTTAGGAATTCCCAGATGGAAACCATACCGTTTAACACTTTGATATGATACGACCCCATTTTCGTTTGCTTGTTTGTTTTCCAATGTGTTCAATTTAGGAAGAGGTGTGTGGTCACACATGTAAACACTTTTGGCATCTGAATCCGTTTCAGGCCATTAATTTAGCTTTTTTTCTGATCTGCTGGAATCAGAGGTTGCATTTTGGCACAGCTGGTCATCGTCTCTGGTATAAGGTTTTTTTTTTCCCTTTCTTTTTTTTTCTCTGTGTAACCACCACAATTTTCTTTAAAGCCTTGAAGGGATACAAAACAAGACAGATGGTTTCCCACAGAATCCACCCCCCCAGCTCTTTTATCTTTCATCTAACTATTAATTCATCTGTTTGGATGGGTACATTCATGCATGGAAGCAAGATGAATAATAATTAGATTTTTAATAACTCCCTGCATTTGCATTCCGAGTAACTCTTTACATGGTTCTAGCTGATTAAAATGAATCATTTACATAATTAACATATGGTTATAGTGTTGGCTTTAATATGCTGATTATCTCACTTCTGTTGTCTGGAGTCAATTGGATTCAAACTGTAGCAATTGTTTGAAGTGAGAATAGTTTATTCCTGCGAGGATTGCTGGATATTGCCAAGGGCCTGATTAGTGCTAACACAACTGTCCAAGAACTTTGTCAAATGTTACAAAGAAAAGGAGCGTGTGTGTTTTGGTGTAAATCTGATTTCCTTAGGCTAGACTTTTAAAGCAGCTTTGTAAACTGGATGCAGTGTAAACTATCTTTTAACCACCATGGTGGTTACATAGGTATTTTTTTCTCTTCTTGCCTATACAGGTAATCCTTGATTTACAACAGTTCATTTAGTGATCGACTGAAGTTACAGTGGCACTCAAAAAAGTGATGTCAGGCATTTGGGGCTTAGCCCCCAGTTACTGGAGAGCTGCTTGGAGATTTAGGGATTCGGGTTAATGGCAGCATTTCAATTAACAACTCCAAACCAATAAACTCTGAGACAAGCAATTTCTCCAAGTTCTATTTTATTTAGAGTTGTCATATTGGCACATTTGGAAAAACCCGAATCTGAGAGTTCCGGATTTTCCCTTCCCAATAGGAATTCAAAAACCCATCCTCTGCACCCACCAGTCCATCACATGACCCAGTCAAACATTATTCCTGTCAGCATTCCAAGTAACAACTCCAACACAACAAACTCCAAGACAAGCTAACAGTCCCAAGTGGAGACATTCCTCCCGAAATTCCTCTCCAGGTGCCCGGCAACATGTCCTTGACATTCTAAGAAAGAATGTTGTTGAGTCTAATCTTCCACCTCTCTATGAAATTCCCCCTCCCAAATTCCCAGGCACTGAATGTGGCAGCCACGAAGCTTTCAAGTAAAATATGGCTTTCAAGGCTGACTAGTGACTTATGACCATTTTTCACACATGCAACCATTGCAGCATCCCTATGGTCATGTGATCAAACTTTAGGTGCTTGGCAACTGAATCGTATTTATGATGGTTGCAGTGCCCTGAGGTCATGTGATCACCTTTTGCCATCTTCTCCTGACAAGTAAAGCCAACAGGGAAATCAGATTCACTGAATTTAACATTTGCAGTGATTCACTTAACAACTGTGGCAAGAAAGGTCGTAAAATGAGGCAAAACTCACTTAACAAATGTCTTACTTTGCTCAATTACGATCATAAATCAAGGACTACCTGTATCATACCCCGGCCACTCAGTTTTGTTGGTCAACATCAACATGCAATTCTACCTATTTCTGATATTTAGACATGATTCTTAGGGAACCAAAATAACTTTGACCCTTATAAAGATTTGATTTGATTTGAAAATATCCTAATTCATGCTGAAGGAAATGATATAGCCTGGTTTTTCATGATACATTAATTTGCAATGTGATTGGTTGGTTTTTGGATCATTGTGCTAGACAGATTAAGGCACCCCGTGATATTGTATTTAATTTTCAATATGTTATGTGAACTCAGACAATTGAATGTGTTTGTTTGTTTTTGTTTATTAATAAATCATAGTAATACAAACAAGAGGTTAAACATAATGTAAAAAACTGATAGAGACCTGAAGGAAGCAGATTAAAACAAACAAATACATAATACATGAATAAATAGAAATGTTTCCAAGTTGTTATAACTCTTACTAGGAACATACTATTCAACTATAGTCCAATTTAACTTGCAAACTGAATGATATTCTTGCACTGAATTCTGTACAGAAAACCCTGATTTAATGCCTAAAGTAAGCTTCTCTGCTTTAAAGGTTCTGTTTCAGATACCCTATATAATTCAGAAATGTAATCATCTCTGAATCTGAACTGAAACTTAGGATAACTTTAGTCTTTTCCATATCTCACCTAAAATGAAATTAGAAGTATTTCTAATGAAGGGATTTCCCTCCTCCTAGGATAACAGATTATCTTATAAAACATTGGTTGTGAAGTTGTATTCCTGGGATATTATAATTCTAAGATCTTTCTTCTTCCCCCTCTTCCTCTTCCTCCTCCTCCTCCTGTTCCCCCTCCTCTTCCTCCTCCCCCTACCCTTTCACTATTCTACTCTCTCATTATACTGCTTATACTTTGTAATAATTCAATCAACTAAAAGTGTAATTGAGTATTCCATGTTATCTTTTTGATTCTCTTCCTGATTATATGTGAGGTGTAACTGACAGGTGATCTCTGTACGTAAAGTTTATACATAACCTGAGAAATGTCAAGAAAAGGCAAGCTAATTTTCCTTGGTTCTTATGTTAAGCCTTTATAAAATATATTTCCAAAATTAGCTTAGAATAAGCTTGTGCAGCATGTCAGAAGATACATGGCAGTGTGTGGGTAAATATAGCTCTCTTTTAAAAATATTTTTTTATAAATAAAACATTTTGAATTTTAAAGGAGGTTACTAAAATAAGCTGGCATGCTAAAGCACTGTTTGGTGTTAATATTTACTGTAAAAGAAATCCATGAATTTGTATAGAGAACAAACAGAAGTTAACAGTGGGAAGTGATTTTAATGGTGAAATAAGTGATAATGTGTGTGGTTGTTTTTAGTATCTTCTTAAATAATGAGCATTCACTTAAAAAATCTTGGTGAAAAACATGTTAGAATTGTGTTTGTTTTTATATAAATCCTGTTAGAACTGAGTTCCTTTTATCTTATCACCTCCTTTAATTTATTTTTGCTTACAATTTATTAATCTTTTTCTGCACTTTGCATAATTTTGCTTACCCCAGAAAAGGAAAAAGTGTGATGGGTAGGCAGGCAGGCATATTGTAAACCTGATAAAATATTAATATGTTGCTGGAATCATTTTGATCCACCCACAGTTTTTCTCTCCTCCTTCCCCTTCTTCTTCATTGTCTATCCACTGTGGGATGTAGGTCTCTTCTGCCTGTTTCCAACTAAAACAGTCCTGAGTTTTGTTTTTTTTCAATTGGGCCTGCAATACTTGCTGATGTCATCAATCCATATTTATTTATTTATTTATTTATTTAGTCGAACAATTATTAGATAACAGGTATAAGTATAAACATGATTATAAATAAATGAAATGGATACGAATAAGAAAAAAAGAAACAATAGGACAGGGACGATAGGCACGTTTTGGTGCGCTTATGCATGCCCCCTACAGACCTCTTAGGAAAGGGTGAGGTCAATAGTAGATAGTAATGTTGAAGATTTGGGGATTTGGGGAAGAAACCCCAGTGTCAGGTAGAGTATTCCAGACATTGACTACTCTGTTGCTGAAGTCGTATTTCCTGCAATCAATTTTGGTGTGGTTAACCTTGAGTTTGTATCTATTGTGTGCTCTTGTATTGTTTTGGTTGAAGCTGAAGTATTCATTGATACGCAGGGCATTGCAATATATAATATTATGTACTATACTTAGATCGAACCAAAGGTGGCATAGTTCTAAGTTGTCTAGGTCTAAAATTTCAAGTCTGGTGGCATAAGGTATTCCGCTACGAGTAGAGGAGTGGAGGACTCTTCTTGTAAAATATTTCTGGACTTTCTCAATTGTATTAATATCAGATATGTAATGCGGGTTCCAGACTGATGAGTTGTATTCAAGTATTGGTCTAGCAAATGTTTTATGTGCTCTAGTTAGTAGAGTGATATTACTGGAGAAAAAGCTACGCATTAGGTTAACAACTCTTAATGCCTTTTTGGCTATGTAGTTACAGTGGGCTCTAGCACTTAGATCATTTGAGATGAGTACTCCAAGGTCCTTGATAAAGTTTGTGTCATCAACAAGGTCTTGATTATTCAGCTTGTATTTTTTTTTTTTGCCAATATGCAAGACAGAACATTTACTTGTTGAGATCTGAAGTTGCTATTTGTTTGACCATTCTGACACATAGTCGAGGACTTTTTGAAGGGTAGCAGCATTGTCAGTGATGTTGAATAGTTTTACATCATCAGTGAAAAGAACACAGTTGTTCTTAATATGATCACAGAGGTCATTTATGTAGAGTATGAAAAGAGTTGGCCCTAGAACACTGCCTTGGGGGACACCACTATTGACAGGTACAGGATTTGATAGGACGCGCCCAATTTTGACCATTTGTTGCCTGTTTGACAGGAATGCTTCTATCCAGTTATCCAGAGATACCATAAGACCTTAGTTTTAGGAGTAGTTTGTCGTGTACCACTGGATCAAAGGCTTTACAGAAGTCTATGTAAATTGCATAAATTGCTTTACCCTGATCAAGTTGTGTAGTCCATATGTTTTTACAGTGCAAGAGTTGCAGAGTACAGGACAGTTTCCTTTTTTTCTTGTTCTTGGTCTCTTTTGTGAATGCTTTTTATCTTGTGGGATCCATTCAGTGGTGGGATTAAAAAAAAATATTACTACTGGTTCTGTGAGCATGGCTTGATGAGTGTGGTGTAACTTGATGGGTGTGGCTTGGTGGGCATGGCAAGGGAAGGTTACTGCAAAATCCCCATTCCCTCCCCACCCCCACTAACCTGCTTTCCAGTTCTGTCCTCATGTGCAGGGCAACCAAAGAAGACCCAGCCGATCAGCTGGGACTCAGGAGGCAGACATTAGATGGGGGCGGGGCCAGTCAGAGGTGGGATTGGCCAGTTCTCTGAACTACTCAAAATTCCCACTATCAGTTTTCCAGAACTGGTCAGAACCTGCTGAATACCACCTCTGGATCCATTCTATGATTGTGTTGGTCCACCTTCCATCAGTTCTTCTCACTATGTAACCAGCCCATTTCCATTTTAATTATTTTACTCTCATTATGATATTGTATACTTTCGTTGGGAGGAAAGCTATGGCAAATCTAGACAGCAGATTAAAAAACAGACATCACCTTATCAACAAAGATCCATACAGTCAATGTTATTGTTTTCATATGATCATAGTAATGTATGGCTATGAGAACTTTCTCTGTACAACCCCAGTCTAAAAACCAATTGATAATCCCTTTTTGCCAGGGCCTTCTAAAGCTACAGCCTAGCCATTCTGAAGAATGGACAATTGTCCAAATCCTTTGGGTTCAACAATGATTTCTTAAAGAGAAGACACATCTCCATCTTCTTCAAGGTTGGTAGGATCTCTCCCTTCCTGAGTTCATTTCCAACCCCAGTTCACTTCTGGACACCAGGTAGGAGGGACATAGAGTAGACCTAATAAATGGTCAGACTCACAATCCACCTCTTTAGGAGGTATATATTCAGACTCCTTTGGTGCAATAAAATAAGGCATTAAGATATACCCTCAGCTTTTTACTTTTTCATAATAGTAGAAACTAGCCATTTCTATAACAACAAAACTATCTAATTGGTAAAACCCAAAATCAATTTTTTTCCATCTCAAGCACAAAGTCCAGAAGTGGTTTCCAAGTAGAAATGAAGGTATTTATATTTTTTTTCTTTAATCAAAGCAGTCAATTTAGCCATCTCTGCTAACTCCATCAGTTTTTGTAGCCATTCATTCATTGTGGGGATCGAGGTGACCTTCTATTTCTGTGCGTAGAGCAATCTTGCTACCATCAACATATATAACATCAAGAGTTCTGAATTTTTTTTTCCAAGTCAATGCCTTTTTTTTTCTATTTTCCCTTGCTTTCCCCCACTATCTACTTCCCTTTTTTCTATCCTAATTTCCCTAATATTTGCTTTTGTATTTTCTTTGTATGTCATATTATAAATTAATAAATCTATTTAAAGTCAAGGAGGTATACATTCAACTACTCATGCAAGACAACTTCAATCAGCTCAATAGACTTGTCCAGTTCAAATGTAGCTCCAAGGAAATTTGAGAACTTTATATAAAAGGTGCTCAGAATGTCACTCACTGCTGATACATCTAAGATATGAAGAACAAATTCATTGCAGTTTCTACTATGTGACATATCTCATCCATTGATAGTGGAGACTTTGCAATTCAAAGCACCTTGTTTCATCTCCATCCTTTGCTACAATTAGATTCACACAAAATGGTTAATCAGGCTTAATGAATTAAACAGAATTCTGGGTTTGCACACCGCACTGAGCTCTCCAAATGGCTAGTGTTCACACAATATCATCAACCATAAAAACTAATCTTGGATAAAAAAAATTAATAGTGTAGCGTGTTGCGCATATGCAGCTGATAAGTTTCTCATTAGTTAACCGGACATAATCTTTGTGTCTGACTCAAAGGGCTGCTTAATGCTGGCTCCATGCAAAATGAAATCAAAGTGAAGAGAATCCATCATTTCTTATGCTACACACACAAAGTGATTTCTGGAGAGACAGAAGTGGAGAACTATGCACACAGAGTCTGTGTCTGTGTGTCCCATTCAGCCTAAGAGGCAATGATGCTATCAGACCCAAGAGAATAATTTCAAATTGATGGGAAGTAGAATTGAAAGCTACTTTCCTCTGATCACTGAGACCCGTAACAATTACCTCATCCCATTTCTCAGAGTCAACATAAATGTTTCACTCATTTAAAGAACATGAAAGATAAAGGATGCAGCAGAATTGTGGGAATACTTCACATTTTCTGAATCCTTTGGAGAACTGTTAGTTTCCAGGAAGCATGGGGATTTTCCAGGAAAAACAATCCCTTGGTGATGAATGGAAGGGAATTAATTCATCACTACCAATTAATTATCTTTTGGGAAAATTTATAAATGAAAATTATTTTGATACATCTCAGGTTGACACCTGTATCTCTATATCTTAAGGTTCATCTGCAAGCAACAGCCTAAATATAAGCATATTCCTTTGGCAATTATTTGTGAAGCATGATTTTTATGATTATTGCACTGTTGTAGAACTTCAAATGAAGGAATTTATCTAATCCAGCCATTGTCAATATGGTGGGTGTATCTAAATCTATTTTCATATGATTCAGTTAGAGTTTTTAAAAAACTGGTAAGAAAGTTAAGGGTTGTCTTCATTCAGAACGTTTGTAATGCCCACCATATTTACCCATTTGCACTAAGGAATACAGAATGTTGAAATGTTGTAAGAAACAACAAATCAGAGATATTAAAAATATATGAAGAAAAGAAAGGGAAAGGGAAAGTGGAAGGGAAGGGAAGGAATGGAACAGAACGGAACAGAAAGGAAAGGAAAGGAAGAAAGAGAAAGAAAGAGGCTGTAGTCAGACAAGAAGAGAGTAGGAAATCAAAAAAATTGAAATAAAGATTTCTATTATATCTCTATTCTATCTATCTGTCTATCATTTACATTATCTGCCTTTCTCTCTGTCTCTCTGCATCTCTATCTATCTGTCTGTCTATCATCTGTCTGTCACTCTCTCTCTGTCTGTCCCTATCTATCTATCTATCTATCTATCTATCTATCTATCTATCTATCTATCTATCCATCTATCTATCATCTATGTTCATCTTCATTCATTCATTCATTCATTCATTCATTCATTCATTCATTCTACCATTCATTGTTTCAGTCATTCTTAACTTTTTACACCTTTACATTCCAAATAATGTTTCCAGTAGCCACTTTCGTTAAAATAACACTTTGTTCAAATCTTCAGGTAAGACTAATGTGTTCATGTGACTTTCAGAAATATTCCTTACTAATTACATGCATTTGTATGTGTGCAATTAAAAATGGGAGGAGAAAATATTTTTGTGTATCTATCTGTAACCTAAACTGGGAGGTTAAACTAAATTCCTTAACTATCTGGGCAAAGCAGACTAACCAGCAACTCATAAACAGGATTTCAGCAGTAGGAATGTATGTGGGGAAAAGAACCTGTCATTTTGAACATGAATGAGAACTTGAATAGAATTTCTTTTAATAGCCTTCTTGCTGCCACAATTAGTTTGTTGTAGACATGATTAATTGTAGCAGGTCTTGACTTATATCCATAAAAGCCTCCAGGTCATAAAGAGATGGAGAAAAGGAACCGGTGTATATAATTCTGTATGGAATACTAATGCATTTTTTAAAACCCCAAATAAGAATAATGATGTTTCTGCCTTAATGACAGAACATTGATTTTTGCACAATAAAGCTTGCTTCTTCATTGTGGGCTGCTGCAAGGACCCCTCCTACCCAATTTTCATGTCTTGCTCATTTGCAATGAGGCTGTTCTGGAAACAGAATTGTCTTCCATCTTTGGGGAAGAACCTCGGAGTTTGGAGCAAACATGAGAAAGTGAATAAAATAGAACAGAGAATAATAGGGTTGGAAGAGGCCTTGGAGGTCTTCTAGTCCAATCCCCCGTCCATATTGTTTTTGTTGAGATTGCAAAAAAAAGTCAAATTATCGTGTTGGTAACATCATTGTATACTCATAGTTGCCATACTTGGGGGGAAAATCCATGAGATGTTTTCCCTTCATTTTTAACTGAAGGATAGGGATCATTGCTATATCCCGATGGTCTTATGATCAAAATTCAGATGCTTGGCAACTGACTCACACTTTTGATGGTTGCATTATCCCAGGCTCACATGATCCCCTTTCATGATCTTCTGATGAGCAAGGGGGAAGCCAAATTTGCTTAACAACCGTGTGACTAATTTAACAAGTGCAGTGATTCACTTCACAACAGTGGCAACAGCAATCATGAAAAGGGGCAGCATTTACTTAACAAATATTTCATTTAGCAACAGAGGTCTTGGGCTCAATTGTGGTCATAAGCAGAGGTGGTATTCAGCATGTTCTGGAGAACTGATAGTGGAAATTTTGAGTAGTATCCCTTCTGACTGGAGATTTTACAGTATTCTTCCCCTGCCATGCACACCAAGCCACGCCCACAGAACCAGTAATTAAAAAATTGAATCCCACCACTGGTTGTAAGTCAAGGACTGGCAAAAAAAGGTGAAATCCAGGTTGGTCATGTGGCAATCCGCTTAATGACCAGCATGACTTACAACTCTTAATTCTGGGTCAGTTATCATTGTAAGTCGACCACTATTTGTACTTTAGCAAAAAAAAAAAAAAGTCCAGGCAGATTTTGTACCAAAATAAAGCCATCCTTAAATATGAGAATAAGATGGAATTAATTTTGAGATTGTCAGCCTTTGAAGCCATTTTTTACTTGGAAGCTTCGAGGCTGCCACATTTAGTGCCTGGGAATTTGGGAGGAGGGATTTCACAGTGAAGTAGAAGATTAGAAACAAAAATTTTTCTCAGAAAGTCAAGGACATGTTGCCCTGCACCTGGAGAGGAGTATCTGGAGGAATGTCTCCAGTTGAGATGACAATTTGATTGGACCATGTGATGGACTGACAGGTGACCATGGAAACGTCTTTGGACAGCGCTGGCTCTTTGGCTTTGTAACGGAGATGAGCACCGCCCCTTAGAGCCAGAAATGACTAGGACAGTCTTCTACCTCTTCTGCCCAAAAATGGTACCTAAATAAAGTTGTGCCATAAACAGAAATCCAGCAAAAACAGAACAGATAAAATTCAGCCAAACTTTCTGCCTGATATTTTAAATGCAAAGCATATAACTATGCCTCGAACATTACATATTTGGCAATCAAATGATCATCGGTTATATTTTAGGAGGGCGATGCATGAAAATGCCCAACCTCACTCTCTCTAGCAAGGAGTTGGTTTACAATTTTCGTTAGAGAGTCTGCATTGTCTATACAGGCTGTAAATTTCAACTACTTTTTTTCCCCAGCCATATAGATGTGAACAAATGAGGTTATAATTCATATGAGTCTCAACAGCCTTTCCCTCCCTCCTGCTTCAACCAATAACAAGCCTGCACTATTACTCAAACTTTTTCCAGTCCCCCACCCACCCAGGAAAACAAAAGGATTTTAAAAAGAAAAGGAAGACAAAAAAAAATGGAATTAAGCACTTTGTTTGCATAAAAAAAATAAATCAATAATTTTGTATTTGAAAGGCTTACTGTTCCTGAAATCTGGTGCCTGGTGATACCATTGTAATAGTAGTTGTATTTATGTTCCAGCAGCTTATTTGAAAATTGGGGAGTGGTGGGGGTAGAAATGCACTGTCTTTGTCACATGCCTTCCAGAATTTTTGACCAAGTAGGCTACAGTTTGGAATAGAGGCAGATCATGGGTGCTTAAAGAAATGTATTTATCACTGTATTTTTTCTTTCTTTCCATGCAGTCTTTATGCTTCTTTGTTAACCAATATAGAACATTAGTATCTGCTTAAACTGCCTGTCTCAATAATGTGCTCAGGAAAAAAAAATAGCACAAGCAGAAGAAATAACTAGAAGGAAACCCAGCCATCGGTGAACGCGGAACTGCTGATGGTCATTCGATTATGTTGATGCAATAATTGTCAGACTGCTCTCCAAACCAAAAAGATGTTATTAATCGCTGAATTTCTGGTAATAAATGCTGGACGGCAGGCAGGAGATGGTTGAAAGAGAGAGCCTGAGCAACCCTTAATCTTTAATAAGCCATAGAGCTAGTCTATAACTGTCAGGCAGTGACATAAGAGCTATGCCTTTTGCTCGCTGCATGGAATAGAAAATGGGTTTTGTTGGCTATTTTATTTTTTGCTGGCTGGAGCTGGGAGGAAAAAAAAGCCACCTCTGTGATTTTTATTGAAACGAGGCCTGAAATGGTCAACAATACCAGGCATGATTTGATTCTCAATGAGCAACGGTGTTGAGTAGCAAAGATTCATGTATCGGAGAGGTGAGACAGGGGTGGTCCTCGATTTACGTCCACAATTGATCCCCAAATTTCTGTTACTAAGCGAGATAGAAATTGAGTGAATTTTTGTCCCATTTTGCAACCTTCTTGTCACAGTGGTTGAGTGTTAAGTGAATCTGGATTCCCCATTGACTTTGCTTGTCAGAAGGTCACAAAAGAGACACTGCAACCATTGTAAATATGAGTCGGTTGCCAAGGGTCTGAATTTTGATTGCCTAACCACAAGGATATGACAACAGACGTAAGTATGGAAAACAATCACGAGTCCCCTTTTTTCGGTGCTATTGTAACTTTGAATGGTCACTAAATGAGCTGTTGTAAGTCAAGGATTACTTGTAGTGAGGAGATCAAGCAGATGCTGAAAAGTCTGTGGTAGTCTGGATTTTTCAAGATTGTGGCTTGGATTAAACACGCAGATCTGGGGTTAATGGGGAGTTATATTAAGAGGCATCTTGGTCTTCTCCAAGTTGTAAAATTCTAGCCAAAACTTATCACGACTTATTCCTATCGGAGACAAACTGAACCGTCTCCATTTCCCAGAAGGATATATTCTGTCTCTTGTCTTAGGACAAAAACACAGTTTCTCCACTGGAGGATGTCAATATAATCTCTGGAATTTGTAAAACAGTTAGAATTCACATCACAATCCCCGTTAGGCATAATTTCTTTCCTTCTTTTTACAATTTTCAACAAATCTTGGGTTTTTTTCGAAGTAAGGAAATCTTTGGAGATTTTTGAAGGCATTAAAGATGTCAGATTGGAAAAAAAAAAATTTTTTTTTCCTGGCTACCCACATTTTGTAGAAGTGTAGGAGGCCGCAAATAAATAAAATGAATGGAGAGCTGTGGACATATTCAGATAATAGATTCATTCCTTTGGATTCATTCGTCGCTTCATTTTTTCTTCAACCTACACAATATAGCATATCTTATTTTACATTTATTTTCTATACTCCGCTTTACTATTCCTTGTTCACATCTGCACACTTAGCATTCACTTTTACACAGCTTTCAGGTTAAATAAGTGAAGTAGGATTATAAGACTGAAATCAACATTAACAGAATTGAAAACTGAAATACAGCATGTTGCAGTACTTCTCGATCGATTATGCGAGTTAGAATGTGGCAAAAGATGATCACATGACCCCAGGGCACCGCAACTGTCATAAATATCAGTCAAAATGTAAGTGTGAATAATGGTCATTATTCACTTTTTTTCAGTGACATTGTATATTTGAACGGTCACTACATTAAAGTTATTCTGAAGGTTAGTAGATCGCGGATCACTGTGATACTGATTTCCTTAGATTATAGTATACAACAAACAACTTGAATGCTTGTTTTGACTGAAAAAAAAAAATCTGAAAACTAGGCCTACCTGGAAAAACGTCTTATCATCCTGTACTCAGGAAGAAGAACCATTAATCCTATGTGTCAAAAGATCTTAATCTCTGTAGTATGAATGATATGATAGCAGTGTTCTAATATTTGAGGGGCTGCCACAGAGAAGAGGGGTCACCCTATTTTCCAAAACACCAGAAGGCAAGAAAGGCAAGAAATAATAGATGGAAACTAACCAAAGTGAGAAGCAACCTAGAACTAAGGAGAAATTTTTTGACTGTAAGAACAATTAACCAGTGGAACAGCTTCCCTTTAGAAGTTGTGGGTTCTCCATCACTGGAGACTTTCAATAAAACAGAATAGAATTCTTTATTGGCCAAGTGTGATTGGACACACAAGGAATTTGTCTTTGGTGCATATGGTCTCAGTGTACATAAAGAAAAAATAAAATATATTCATCAAGAATCATAAGATACAACACTTAGTAATAGTCATGGGATACTAAAAAGCAATCAAATCATACAAGGAAACAATAACAAAAATAAGTTGTAAAGATACAAGCAACATGGATATAGCCATAAGTGGGAAGAGATAGGTACGAGTAAGGATGAGAAGAAGAATAGTAATACAGACTTAGTAGTTAATTTTACAGTGTTGTGGGAATTAGTTGTTTAGCACAGTGATGGCATTCACTGTGCTTGTGCCTAGTTGTTCTGGTGTGTAATGCTCTATAGCATCATTTTGAGGGTAGAAGTTGAAACAATTTATGTCCAGGATGTGAGGGGCCTGTAGATATTTTCACAGCCCTCTTTTTGACTTGTGCGGTATACAGGTCCTCAGTGGAAGGCAGGTTGGTAGCAATTGTTTTTTCTGCAATTCTAACTATATGTTGAAGTCTGTGTCTGTCTTGTTGGGTTACAAAGGCTGGACATGGCATTGGATGTCCTGCACAAATAGTGGGTGGCACTATAATATCTTAAAGGTCCCTTCCAACTTTGTTGTTCTATGTTCTAGTTTCAGGATTATCTCATCTTCCTCCTCTAAATGTTAATGTGCTATTTAAGTTTAAGTCATATTCTACCAGAAAGCTATTGGCTAATTGCTAACAGATTACTTAATTCTTTCACAGAGTTGCTTATATATTTGAAAAATAGCTGTTTGGTATGTTAGCAAATGGAAAATTAGTTGATTATTTTCTTAATTTTGATGTTAATCGGTTGAATTTCATTGTGATTGACTTTGATTTAGGTGTTGTTATGTTATAGATTTAATTCACATTAGGAAGCATTTGTTGTTCAAAGATTTGTCAATGCAAATAAGTTAATAAAATAATTTTAAGTGTAAATGACAGAAGTGCAAATTTGAAGTCTGCCCTTGAGAAGGCTGTCTTAGAAACTAATTATTGGTTTGATGCTACTCTTACAATTTCATGAAAATTTCTTTTGTCGTTGAAAGAAACTCTTCGATGGGTTTATCTCACTTTCTGGAACTGGAATGATCTGAATTGATTTACAATCTCAGAGTAGTAAAATGGAGAGTTTAAACTGCAGAAACAGCCATAAAACAACACTGTAAAAATTAAATTACAGTAACAACAAATGAGCATGGTACAATTAATAACCAAAAAGAGTATCAATCAATTTCTGCAACCCATAACTATTGCAACAAATGCGTTGACCATTGTTGTGGTTGTCCAAAATAGGTCTTGTAGAAAGAAGATTGCAATTTCATGATCATAAAGAACATTAATATTATTGATAATTGGGTTTACGAATGCCAGATTCCATGGGTGATACTATGAACAGTATAAGAATGTTTGCGTTGGAAGTGGATTGGCTAGGAACTTGAAGTTCTTGGCCTACTCTTGACCTGTTTTTTGGGTGGTGGTGGTGGTGGTTTTTCATTTCACAGGGGACTTAAAATTGCATTCTAGAGAAAACCTTCGTAGTAACTGATTTCAAGAATAGGATGGAATTGGATTTTTTTTAAGATTATTGTCTACTAGGATTTATTTGAGTGAGTTGACAAATCACAACTTCCTTCATTCTGCAGTACCATTTGTGGGTCAGAAAAAGCTTACCGTGTTTCTCCAACAATACAGCCTCTACCAATAGGAAGACCCAGCATGTTTTCTAGGCATGAAATGAAATTAAGCCCTTCCCCCCAAATTTAGGCCTAGTTTAAAACATGCTGGGGGGGGAGGCCGGGGGTTAAAACATGCTGGGGGGGAGAGCAGGGGGGAAAACTTGCCTTTAACAGTGCCCTGCGCAGCACTGCCGCTGTTCTCACACCAGCAGGAAGTGTAGAAGCGCTTCTGCTGCTTCTCGGGCAGGGGAGCTGCCTCCATGGCTTCCACAATTCCTGCCGGCACGAGAACAGCAGCAGCACCGGCAGGAACGTGGAAGCGTTTCTGCCGCCGCTCAGCAGAAACGCTTTCTATGTTTCCATCGGCATGACAACAGCAGCAGCGCCAGCGGAAATGTGGAAGCTCTTTATACACCCGAGCAGCGGCAGAAACACTTTCATGTTCCCACCAGCGCTGCTGCTGTTCTCGTGCCGGCAGGAACACCGCTGCCACCCACCTGCTGATGGGGGGAGGGAGAGAAATTAATTCACCCCTGATAAGACAGCCTAGCCATTTTTTCAGGGCTCAAAAAAAAAATAAGGCCCTGCCTTATTTTGTGAGAAACACGGTAATAGGAAGAATCCACTTGTGATGTCTTCACTTCGGGTTAATTCAAGTGTGGGAAGCCAGGGAAGCTGTAGAGCACTAGACAAATACTTTGTGATTGTGGAAAGACCATGCAAATGTGCAAAATCTACCTCAATCACAACACAAAAACCAATCCATGAGGATTCCACTGAACTGTTCTCCCTTGAGCGGGCAGAAATCAACTGTTTCCTACCAAATTGGAATGAAGATGGGTAGATTAAAAACATAGAATAAATTTTCAGTCTAAGGTTATTGAAAAACCTGGATATGTTTGGTCCAAGCACCATTTGAATTTGTCAGGATTGCTCTGGGCATTTCGTCCAGTGTATTGTCGTTCTAATTTAGCAAGGACCCCGATCATTTTGATACTGGCAGAATTTAAAAAGAAAAATGGGAGCAGAACAGCAAGAAACCTGTTTAAAGTTATTCCTCAAAGGTTTAATTGGGTGAGGGAGAGAGAAGATGCAAGATTGATATTTTTCTGTCTTTTATATTATACATATTCCAACACTGAGAATAAATCAGATTTTTACATAGTAGTCATAATTCTTGGGTGTTAAAATTGTGTTGATGTTCCTGTAATTGGTTGATCTATTATAAAGAAATAATGTAGAAGATGGCTATAAGTGACAAAAAATGACAGGTGCATAAAGAGTTTAAAATAGCTCTCTGTCATTAAAAACAGTTGTGGCTTTCTTTCCAAGGTGGGTGTTTTAACTTGTCAGGTTGGGGAGCCCACATTTATACAATGCATTTAAACTTGGGAATGTGAAGTGGGCACAGATAAGCTTAATATAACAATGACAATCATTTTTGCTAAAATTCCCTTTAGAATTGGACCCCACAATTTTGCTCAGGTTAAAATGGAGTTATCCCTGTATATAAAAATACAGGTGCGCCAAGGAAAGAGTTCCACTCTTTTGTAAAGAATTCCACCATCAGGTTTAGAAATCCTTCAGGCAACAGCCTTTCCTGACTTACAGACATGATAGCAGTGTACCAATATTTGAGGGGCTGCCATAAAGAAGAGGGGTCTGGAGGGGTATGGAGACTAAAAGTTATGAAGAACAGTTGCAAGAATTGGATATGGCTAGTCTAGAGTAAAGAAGGAGTAGGGGTGACATGATAGCAGTGTTCCAATATTTGAGGGGCTGCCATAAAGAAGAGGGGGTCAACCTATTCTCCAAAACGCCTGAAGGCAGGATAAGAAGTAATGGGTGGAAACTCATCAAGGAGAGAAGCAACTTAGAACTAAGGAGAAATTTCCTGACAGTTAGAAAATTAACCAGAGGAACAGCTTGCCATTGTGGGTGCTTCATCACTGGAGGTTTTTATGAAGAGACTGGACAGCCATTTGTCTGAAATGGTATAGGGTCTCCTCCTTGAGCAGGGGGTGGACTAGAAGACCCCCAAGCTTCCTTCCAACCCTGTTATTCTAATATCTGTGTTCTTTTGTCTTACTGGAATTTTTCTTAACCACATGGATCTAAAAGAAGATGCAGAAAGTGCTCAAATTCTTGTTCAGTTGAGTTTATCAAGCCATTATATTTATGGAAATATATTTTTTTAAAAAAATGAAAGACTACTGTTAACAATACTGTATTTTCCGGCGTATAAGACGACTTTTGAAAGGAAAAAAAGTCAACCGAAAATCGGGGGTCGTCTTATATGCCCGGTCGTCTTATACGCCGGAAAATACGGGTACATCAGGAGTGAAGCTTGAGCGCTTCGAGGGGCTGGTTAACAAGCAGGAGCGAAACCAAAATGGAGCCACTTCCCCACCACACCGGCGGCGTCGCTGGGAGATGCTCCTCCCCTTCCCGAACAGAACAAGATGGCGGCCGCTCTGCCGGCCCATCATGCTCCGCGGGAGGCCGGGTCGTCTTCCATGTGTGGGGGAGAGAGACCGAGAGAGCCGCCCTGGGGCCGGAGGAGGAAGGTTGTACGGTCGGCTGATGCGAGCGCGAAGGAAGGAGAAGCATCTTAGTTTACAAATCCTTGCAGCTTAATTTTGAATACCCGTATTTTCTGGTGTATAAGATGACTTTGAAAAAAGTCAACCAAAAATCGGGGGTCGTCTTATACGCCGGAAAATACGGTAGTTTTCCTTTTATGATACACAGCAGCACACAGAAAGTTAAAAATTCGATCTGATTGACAACCTCCAAGGTCACATCCAATTCTGTTATTTTATTCTATTCTAATTGTAAATAAACTTCTGTCTGCCCAACCATGCAGCCTTCCTTTTCCTTCTCTTCTCCTCTTGGAAACAGTTAGGAAATAGAGAGGGAATCAAAACTAGATGAGAAAAGAGCAGAGATATTTCTCCTCCTGTAAAGCAGCTGATTAGTTGGTAACAGATTAGATAAGAGAAATCCAGCCAGATCAGAGTTGTATATTTATCAGGATGTTGTAATTGACCCCAAGAGACTGGTACAACTTTGTTCAGTTCCCTGTAGGAATGAATGCAATTACTTCTTAGTTGCTTTGATCTTTCGAGGGTGAGCTCCAAGTCCCCCATGCTTAAATGTAAAGAATGAATAACTTGTGACCAAAGATGTGAAATGTAGAAAAGATGTACAAAATCAGCTAGGTATCACTCAGATACCCCCAAGCAAGTTATAGCTGGAGAAAGTTAATTAATGTTGACTGAACCTTGTATGTTATTTTTTTTTTAAATTTAATTGCTTTCACGCTCCTCAAGGTGATATCTAATTCCAGAGTTTTTTTTCTTGTTTCAGAAATGATACTATTTTGTTTGTTTGTTTGTCCTCCATCCTTTCTTAGATTCACACATGATGATGCTGTCTTTATTCTGCTATGACAAAAGATGTAATTTAGTGATAAGAATCTGCTTTGAATGATGGTGTTGTGCTCTAGAGAATGTTGTAAACAACTGCAAGAAGATGATGATCTAAGCTACGGGTGTCAAACTTCTGGCCCACGGGAGAGATGTGTCACACGTGGGCCACGCCCACATCTGGTTTAGCGAAGGGGAAAAAAATCCCAATACATCACGTGACCCTGCTGTGACAATGTGAGTTTGATGCCCCTGCTCTAAGCCATTTCCTACCTTTCCAAGGCTTTCATTGTTACAAGATGGAAAAGGTGTTTCTACATATAGGCCAACATTTTTAAAAAAGGTCTTATTTAAGTTTATTGTAAGATAAAATAGAAATACAACAAGGAAGGAAGGAAGGAAGGTTTAGTTGTTAAGGCATGAGGCTAGGAAGCAAGAGACCATGAATCCAAATCTCATTTTAGCCAGGAAAGTTAGCATGATGATTTTGGGGCTCAATCATTTTCAGCCCAACCCACCTCATAGAGTTGTATTTGTGATGAAAATAGGAGGAGGAAGGTGTATTGTATATGTTCATCATTGACTTAGTTGAAAAGAAAGAAAGAAAAAGAAAGAAAAAGAAGGAAGGAAGGAAGGAAGGAAGGAAGGAAGGAAGGAAGGAAGGAAGGAAGGAAAAGATACAAAAAGAGATAAAAATAAAGAAAAATGTAGTGATTGCCAACATTTTTCAGTGTAGCAAAATAAAAAAAAGTACAGCCTCAACCTTTTGTGTTACAATTTTAAATATTTCAAGCCATTTCTATAACAACAAAATCAATCTAATTATCAGAACTTAAAATTGGTGTTTCATTTTTTTTTTCAGTTTCAAGCACAAAATCCAGAAGTGACTTCCAAATGGAAGCAAAGCTAGATAAGTTCTTTCCTTTAATTACAACAGTCAATTTCGCCAGTTCCACCAACACAAAGAAGTCACAATCCCTACTGTCACACTCCAGTTGATGACCCAGAAGTCAAAGAAGGTTAACCTTAGGAAGTTAGCTTTGCATCCCGCAAATTGATAATCCATTAGTGAACTTGTTTTTATTTATTTATCAAATTTAAATACTGTCTGTCTCACTCTCAGCATGATTCTTTGTTTCTGGACCCCTTCCACAGCTAAATTGGTGATTTACACATACACAGGACAAGGTAGGCTGCTCACACACACCTACAATGGTTACAGTTACAGTTAAAGAATAAAGTTGTAAGGGACCTTTGAGGTCTTCTAATCCAACCCCTGTTCAAGCAGAAGACCCTATGCCATTCCAGACAAATGGCTGTCCAGTGTCTTCTTAAAAGTTTCCAGTGATGGAGCACCCACAACTTCTGAAAGCAAGCTGTTCCACTGGTTAATTGTTCTCACTATTAGGAAGTTATTCCTTGATTAGTTTCCATCCATTGTTTCTTATCCTGTCTTCAGATGCTTTGGATAATAGCTTGATTCCTTCTTCTTTGTGGCAGCCCCTCAAATATTAGAACACTGCTAACATGTTACCTCTAATCCTTGTTTCTCTAGACCAGAGGTCTCCAAACTTGGCAACTTTAAGACTTGTGGACTTCAACTCCCAGAATTTTCCAGCTAGCTGGCTGGAGAATTCTGGGAGTTGAAGTCCACAAGTCTTAAAGTTGCCAAGTTTGGGGACCCCTGCTCTAGACTAACCATACCCAATTCCTGCAACCATTTTTCATAAATTTTAGTCTCCAGGCCTTTAATCATCTTGGTTGCTCTTCACACTTTTTCCAAATTCTCAAGGTCTTTTTTTATAACGTAGTGACCAAAATTGGATGCTGTATTCCAGGTATGCTTCTATTGTATAGTGCAATATTAATGCAATATCAGGGGTTTTCAGTTCAATTTTATAGAACGCAAAGGATGTTTGTTTGTGTTTATTTTCATAGTCATAATGTACACTGAAGATGGTATTTAATTTTGTTGTACGAGATGCAATGACAATAAAGTAAACTAAACTAAGGTTACATAAAGTGGTACTAATACTTCACAATACTTCCGTCTCTCTCTGTTTATGCAACCAAGGATTGGCTTTTTTGGCTTTTTTTTTGCACACTGCAAATTTTAAGACTTTGTGAAAAAATAAATAAACAGAAAAAACATAACAAAACTACTGTAAATAACTAAATGTTCTCTGAAATCAAAGGCCCGTGTCCTAAATATTAGCTCTTGGAAGTGATGGAAGAAAACTGTGAAGGGCCATTTTAATAGTGATCAGATGAGGTGAAGCAGGCTAAAACTTCTTGTGAATTATTTTCTTTATTGGTAACATTACTTTCCCTCTCAGACATGCAACATTACACATATAAACCGACCCCCCCTACTTCCTGTTTCTGACTTTAGAAGAGAGTGGAGTATGACATACTGATTTATGGTTTATTTGCTTTACTGTTTGGAGATTAACTCTCTCTGGCTGCCTGGAATAATAATATACTTCTACTACCATGTTGGTATGCCTGTCCTAAGCTGCTGCTAAGTGTGTACTTATTATGAAATTCCCTGTAGAGATAATCAAGGACTTTAATTAAAACTTAGTTGGCATTCTCTCATGGCTAGCAAACCTTGAATCTTCAGGCCATCTTTTCCTTTTTCTGGAACTGTCATCTCATGCCTCAATTCTCTTCTTTCTTCTATGCTGACCTATCTTTGATGGTTTTAAGTCATCCAAGCCTGGATATCATTTCAGCAGTCCGAAACAGTCTGCTTGCTAGCTATTTTCCTCTCCTCTTTCTCTGGGTTCAACGGTTACTCTTTTCATGCAAGCTCCTTTCCCATTTCATTGCTGCCTCTGTAGATTTTGATTGTGAGGGATGCAGTATCTAATTCAATTGCCATGTGTGTGGAGGTTTAGCCACTCTGTTAGAAAAAATAGTGTTGCCTGGGATATGCCATCATGGAGAGTGTCTAAACTTAGATACCGTGTTTCTCCAACAATATGACCCCCTCCAATAGGAAGACCCAGTATGTTTTCTAGGCATAAAATGAAATTAAGCCCCTCCCCCCAAATTTAGGCCTATTTTAAAATATGCAAAATTGGAGGGGAAGGCGGGAGGGGGACTTGCCATTAGAAGCACCCCACAGGCAGCCATGCCTTGCCACCAGCCGCTCCTAACAACTGATCATGGCTGAACGTGGAGGGCTCCCTATCCCCGCCCAGTGGCTTTGCTGCAGACCCGGATCAGCAGGTGAGTGGTGGTGGCGTGGATGTCCACCAACAGCATTTCAGCCATTTCTCAGGCCTCTGTAGCTTCCACGGTTTCTGCTGGTGCTGGCGCCTCTCTTGCCAGCGCCGTCTCCAACAACAACATCTGAGTTGCTCCCACTTTTCCCCCCGTCCCTGTCCCCTCAGCAACAGGGAAAAAAAACATTTTGAGGTACGTGGGAGCGTTGCGCACTGCATTTTCATTTAATCCTGAGCAGCTTGTTGGGCATGAGAAGAGTCGAGTGAGCATCTCTGCCGCTGCTATCCTTGGTGCTCCAGCCTTGGGCTCTGCAAGTTTCCAAAAGTCCCGGTGTGCAGACCGTTCCTGCATTCCAGGTGCACTCAGGCCGAGCTGCAGCTGTTCATCTCTCGCCAGCGCCATCTCCAATGACAGCAGCAGCAGCAGCGGGAACCGTGGAAACATTTCAGCCACTTCTCGGGCAAGGGAGCCACCTCTGTAACTTCCACGGTTCCCGCTGCTGCCACCACTGTTGTTGGAGATGGCGCTGGCGAGAGAAGGACAGCTGCAGCTCAGCCTGGGCATGCTTGGAATGCAGGAACAGGTTGTTCACTGGGACGCCCAACCAGCCGCTCAGAATTAAACAAAAATGCAGCGCGCGGCGCTCCCAGGTACCTCAAAACATTTCTTTTCCCTGTTGTTGCGGGGATGCAGATGGGGGGGAAGCAGGAGCAACTTAGATGCTGTTGTTGGAGAAGGCGCTGGTGAGAGAGGCGCCAGCACTAGCAGGAACCGTGGAAGCCACGAAGGCCTAAGAAGTGGCTGAAATGCTGCTGGTGGACATCCATGCCACCGCTGCCCGCCCACTGACCCGGGTCTGCAGCAAAGGCAATTGGCGGGGGTAGGGAGCCCTCCGCGCTCAGCCATAGTTGGCCATTAGAAGCAGCTAGTGGTGAGGCGTGGCTGCCCGTGGGACACTCTAGGCGAGGGTGCGTGCGGGGGGGAGAAATTAATTCACCCCCAAAAAGATGTCCTAGCAGATTTTTCGGGGCTCAAAAAAAATAAGACCTGGCCTTATTATATGAGAAACATGATAGGTAGGTAGGTAGGTAGGTAGGTAGGTAGGTAGGTAGGTGGGTGGGTGGGTGGGTGGGTGGATAGGTAAATAGATAGATGGATGGATGGATGGATGGATGGATGGATGGATGGATGGATGGATGGATGGATGGGTGGGTGGGTGGGTGGGTGGATAGATAGATAGATGGATGGATTCTGGCCCAATAATTGTCCAAGCTCTTCCTAAAAACCTCAAGCAATGGAGCACCCACAACATCTGGAGACAAGTCATTCCACAGATTTTCATTGTCAATTCCCCCTTAATTGTAGGTTGAATCTCTCTTTGATAAGCTTCAATCCTGTGATGATCCAGGGTGGAATACAAAATAAACATTGTCACAAAAAACAGATGAAGCCCCTTTTATTCTTCATTTTGCTTCCAAGCTCCAAATATTCTTGATTGGAGACAAAAGCAGTTACAAGGAGAGGGAAATGCTGTTTAAATTATAAACAGTAAAAAACAACTCAAACCAGGCAAGATAAGGGTTGGAAGACGTCCACGGATATTAGAAGACACTCTGGGAAAGATACCAAACTCAGAGATGATCAATAAACTACAGATATTTCCACACTTTGTTTCCAGCACTCGCCCGTACGTATGTCCGTCCTCTTAACCAGTTGTCACAGCTGCAGCCCATGAAGAGGATCAAGGCCCTCTTCTCCTGAGTAGACCACGTCTCTCCCTTATCTTCTCTTCCCTGCGTGCCCTAGGATGGAGAGGGGATTGGCTTGGGTCCTCCTCTGACTGCCCAGCCAGCCTCTGCCCTTCCCCAGCCTCCTCCACAACCTCCGGAGCCACACTTCCACTCCCTGTCAGCTCTTCCTCCTCTCCCTCAGAGTCAGTCTCCACCAGGGGCATGACACATTCACTATTTCTTGTCAATAAACCCTGCTAGTCTAGAAACAGATACTGCTGGTGAACAAGAGGAATTTTTCAAAAGTTAGAAGGGTAAACTCTAAAATAGCAAAGCCTGAAACTGGAATTCTTCAGATAAGATACACCTACACAGTACAGAAGGTATGTTCTACTTCAACCTCAGCAAAAGTCCAGTGGGAGGTATGTTTCCCAGCACTTTGCTTTAGGTAGACAAGGAGACAATGTCATAATTTGGGCATCTTGAATAAAAGCATTGTTCTAAAATTCATTCCTGATCTTTTCTTTCCTCAATTGTATCTTCTCAGATGCTTGTCACAAGAAGTTGACACTTAGATAATTAGCGCCAGAAGAACTTGCTATGACATTTTGTTTGCACTGATGATTTGATTAGTTAACTCAATAGCTTGCGTAGCATGCGGACTTACACACAGACCAACACACCGTCACGAGAGTGGAAGAATGAAAAGTGGAGTTATCTACAGCAGTCAATTGGGCTTGAATTAATTTTGTTACAAAATGCTTCTGTTGTAATTCATTTTCCTTACATAAAGTCCTGTCTCAGGGCAGGGATGTCAGATGGCAAAATCATTGTGTTCTGAATTAGTCGGGCGATGCGTGCTTTATCATGTGACACTCTGAATTAGTGATTAAGTTGTTAGACCTGTGACTTTTGTTTTATTTGGGTGAACCAGTACATGTGAATCTAGTGGAGGGTTTTTTTTTCTCCCAATGGTAATTCTTCTAGGCTACTTATCATACCAATATACATAGTTATGAGTCTATGCAAATATGTGAAGCTGAAAAGGGTGTTTTTTTTTTTTTGGTTCCATATTATTATTACCAGACATTACAATGCTATACATCCAAGAATGGATATTTTGCTTCCTGACTGAGAAAATATATGTTGCAAGATCTAATCTGGATCGATCAATGGGTGTTGTGGTTCACCAGCAACCTGTGCAGACGGCAGCAGAATTGGACAGTAGGGAAGAACAGGGATCAGTCCTGGACTCTGGGGAGGACTCAGACAAGGGTCTGTGTCTGACACAGAGATGGGGCCAGGACCATCTGGGAATGGGGTGCTGACTCTGGAGCCTCTGGAGTCTGGCAGCAGCGAGGCAGAGGAACAAGGGGAGCCTGTTCCCAGTGCGCGTGTGCGCAGACCTGCCAGAGGGCAAGAGCAAGTAAGACAAAAGGGGTGACTTGAGAGTAAGAGCTTGGAGGTGATTGGCCCTCCCATAAGGTATAAAGGACGTGCAAAGGTAGGAAAACCTTTGCAGGAAGCAACATCGTTCGCTCTGATCGGTTTGAACTCTGAAAGCTCTGTGGTGAATTTGTTCTCTATTTGGTTTGGAAAGACTAATTGGGACTTTAGTCATTGGCAGCACTTCAAGTCAGATAAGGTCATTCTTATCAGACGTCTCTCTCTAAGAACTTTGGCAGACCTCCCTGGGACTAATTATAACCAGTTAAGGCTCATACTGGGCTGTGAATGATGATAATTCACAGCCATTGAACTAAAATAAAAGAATTTTGGATTTTATAAGTGTTTGTTGGTGTCTCAGGAAGCCTTGGTCAGAGCAATGGGACCAAAGGTTTACTCTTCCTAGCTTTCATGCTGGAGCCCATCCTCTCTCTAACAGAAAGTATGCTTTGGGCTATTCTCTGCTTCATATTTATGTGGTGCCTTCCTATTGGTTGATTGGGGAGTTGATGGCCAGCTGTTGTTTCCTTGTGTTTCCAAGTCCTAATGGTTTCTAAGTACTTACTAAACTGATGGTAAATCAGCACTCCTGTTGACTAATAAGGGACCCATTTCCCAGGCTTCAATCATTTCCCTGGATATCTTTATACCTGCTCAGCCAACAATCTTATTAGCTGCATCATTGAATGTAGGTCCTTATTAATTGCAATGCAAGGTGAACAATGAGTTTGGGTCTTCTTGTCCGACCACTCAGTTAAAGCTTTTCAGAGGTACTTTTCCATTGCCTCCTTCCAAGGCTGAGAGCGAGTGACTGGTCCAAGACCATCCAGATGGCTTTGTGCAGGACTAGACTTGACATCTCCTATTTCCTAGTCCGGCATCTTCACTACTAAACCAAAGTGACTCATGTATATGTAGATGTAATTTCCAAAACCACTTCTCCATTCTACATAACTTCAGCCTGTTATGTTCACATGCCCATGTTGATGGATGGATACACACCCACACACCCACACACACACACCCACACACACACACATTATGTAGGCTGGGATAACAGAAAGTACCCTGGGGATTTAAAAAGGTTTCAGGGAGCAACCAATTTGTCTTCTGGTTAAATGGATTTTCTATGATTGATCCTACTTTCCCTGGCAGCTAGCTTGGGAGCAGGCAAGACCTCTTCCCCAGCCCAAGGCGCCCATTTGATGAAACTGCCACAGCCTGTTTTCCAAAGCCTTAGTAATATGTTTTCATACCCTCCAAGGTTGCCTCCCTCTGGTCTCAGGAAAGCCCCTACCTGAATAAAAGCTAATCCCCAAAGTTAATTGACTTAATGCACTACCATCCAGTGGTCCTGGGAAGGTCATTGGAACCCTTCCATATTAATTAACCACCAGGTTTTAGAGCTACTTATAAGTCTCTGGTTTTCCCCACTCTGGGTCACACTTAGAATGGATAGGTGGTGGTTGTTGTTGTTTTTCTGAGAAAGTAGGCAGAGAATTTGTTGCAGAGAAGATGTTAGATGTGGCTAAAAGATTGGCAACTGGGTAGGTCAAGATGCAGGATTTTTAAAAAATGCAAAGCAAGCTGGAGAATCTTATGCAGTGATTTGAGATGATTTATACCTACCACTATATACTGTACTCTGTGGCAATGTGAACAGTACAATAAAAACAGATTAAAAATGTCCATAATGCAAAATTAAGAATTGCAACATGAAATCAAGTTGACTAATAAAAGCAATTAAAAAATATTCATCCATCCTCTGTGCCCTTTCTGAAACAATTCAGTTTTGAAAGTTTATGGAAAAGATTGACAAAAGGCAGTCTAGAGAATAAACTGGCCTTCGCTCCAGACAGGCCTGGGACTTAGGGGAGTTAAAAGAGCTCCCTCATTCAATTATGGGATTTGAACTGGAAAGCTAGCTGGGTCTTTCCAATTCTGAAACAGAGCTGAAATCTTGCAGAGTCCATGTGAAAAGCAAACTTTATTAGGAATTCCATATCAGTGTTCATTTTGCATCCATCCGCTTAAGGCCATCTTAATAGAGGGGGGTGAAAAAATGAAGAAAAAAATGGAATGAGAGAGGTAAGCTCCCCTCCCAAAAAAATGTTTAGGCCACTGTTCTTGATTGCATCACCTCATCTTTCCTAATGTGGCTTTTCATTCAAATAAAATGTAGACAATCTTCTTTCTTTCCTTCCTTCCTTCCTTCCTTCCTTCCTTCCTTCCTTCCTTCCTTCCTTCCTTCCTTCCTTCCTTCCTTCCTTCCTTCCTTCCTTCCTTCCTTCCTTCCTTCCTTCCTTCCTCCATTTTCATCCTTCCTCCCTCAATTTTGTATCTCAATTTCCTCCCTTCCTTTTTTCCTCCCTTCCTCCATTTCCATCCTCCCTCCCTCCTCCTGTAAGTTGGGCTGGAAGGAGAAAGTGACAGAATTGTGAACTTGTTAAACCTAAAAGGACAAGCAAGTAGAAGGAAGTCAGTATTTGGAGTGGAGATATTCCCCTATCATGAAATGAAGTACAGCAGACAAATTGGAGAGCACTGTCTGAGTCAGCATGGGTAAAACAAAACAGAAAGAAAACAAAATATGTTTTTTGTCGTATGTCAAAAAAAGTGCCAGTGAACATTATGTTCTCAATGAACTGGATGCATATAAAGAACAACACCATACACTTTTTGGTCCCCAAGAAATGGTCAGTGACCCTTTATTCTCATTGCTCAGGATTTGCAAAATTTCATCTTGAATTTTGGCTGATAGCCAATATGTGCCAGCTTTGGAGTCCCCCACTCCCATTTCTCAAAATTTCCTTGCTCTGGATTTCATTTCTTGTGAATTCTGGTTTTCCTAGTGAAATTGTAATGAATCGCAGAACTGGACTAGACACATTTTGTTTCAGCTTTGTGGCTATTTAATCTGTGTGCCCTACTTTCCTTGTATACAGCTGCATAACTGATGTTATTGTGTATACTTTGGCAACAGAAGAGCCCTGCAATTCTGTTCTGTGTGCTCTCCTTCCTGCTGATAAAACAACACACAAAAGAGATTGTATCTGTCTACACAAGCACACGTGCCCACTATTAAAGCGGGATAGAAAAGAGAACTGTGGTGCCACTTTGCATGTCACTGATAACACAATTGCTTTTTTTTCATTTTGCAAAGCAGTGAGGCTTCCATGGCATCATTGTTAAAAGAGAGGGAAGCCTAGTGCAGTTTGACTGCTGTGTTTTGGTCTCAGTCAGAATCATTAACAGTTTTTAATCCAAGCCAAATTAAAAATCCTTTTGCTCTCGATTTGCTACAGTTGCCAACTGTTTAGGGAAAACTGCTTTCATATTAAATAGATCAGAGCGGTTGGGTTACATGTTGGTGGCTCTGATCGAATTACTAGACAGTAAATCAGTATCTCTCCAAGCATACGTGTTATTTTGCTGTTATTATAGCTAGACATTTAAGAAGTGGCTTCAATTGCAGAAATAATCCATTTGGAATTAGGTAGCTTTAAAGTTCCATCCAGAAAAGAGATAGAACAAAAATGGTGTACATACTTTCTCTAATTAACACCCAGATAGCATTTATTCTTCCATGATCATCATGCAATCTGGTTAGGGGTTTACAAAGTCACCCCAATCCAATTTGATTTTGGGGAGAAAAAGATAAGTTTTCATGTTGGGTATAGAAGATACATTGATCGAGTAACACGATACTTCCAATTGTTCCAACCTTTGGACTTGGAGGAATCAATTCTGCTTGGCTGAAGGATCAAATGATTCTTTCTAACTGAATCTTCTAAAGCTCATCCATTTTAAAAGGTTGACTTTTAAGGCTGTGGGGGGCCAATCTCAAGCATGTTTGGTTTCTTCCTTACTCAGTCCAAAAGTTTCTCAATTACATCCAATCTGGTTAGGGACAAAAACCAGTAGGTCCAGTGGAGTGATAGACAGTTCCCTACAGAAACTTGGAAATGTCATGTAGCAGATGGCAGGGTGCTAATTTGATCATCATCCATGATGGATGATCGTGTCACAGATTGGGCATCGAAAGAAATATGGGGAGAAGGTATGTGATACGAGATTTCTGAACGGTGCTGAGTTGATGTTCAGGACAACGACTGCCTTCTGCTTCCTTCATGAAAATGCTTTCTTTTTTGTGCTCTTCTCTTTCTTGCTTCTGTGTTTATTCTTTTCTGCATTCAGCCACATCCTGGTGAAATAATTGGCAACCTGGATGCAGATTTGCTCTCTTTTTTTGACTCTGAATGGATTCTTCTCTAGTCTGTCTTTGTGTACCATGGGACCAGTATACCCTCTATCCAATCTCCAATGTAAGCTTATTTTTAAAAAAAAAATGTTTACAACAATAATACTTTGGTTCTTTGACTTTTAGAACATCCTGTAATGGAAATTAGTATTTGCTTTGTTCACAACATGTGTGTTGGCCCAGGGTGGGATACAAAATAAACACAGTCACAACAAACAGGTGAAGCCCCTTTTATTCCTTCACTTTGCTTCCAAGCACCAAATATCCTTGATTGGAGATAAAAAACTCACACACAAGCAGTTACAAGAAGGAGGATAACAGATAACAGATAATCAGAGTTGGAAGGGACCTTGTAGGTCATCTACTCCAACCCCCCACCCAAGCAGGAGACCCTACACCATTTCTGACAAATGGCAGTCCAATCTCTTCTTGAAAGTCTCAAGTGATGGCGCTCCCACAACTTCCAAGGGCAAGGTATTCCATTGGTTGATTGTTCTCACTGTCAGAAAGTTTCTCCTTATTTCTCGGTTAAATCTCTCCTTGTTCAGTTTCCATCCATTATTCCTTGTCTGACCTACAGGTGCTTTAGAAAATAGCTTGACCCCTTCCTCCCTGTGGCAGCCCCTCAAATATTGGAAGACTGCTATCATGTCTCCTCTGGTCCTTCTCTTTACTAGACTAGCCAAGCCCAGTTCCTGTAACTGTTTGTTGTATGTTTTAGCCTCCAGTCCCCTAATCATCCTGGTTGCACTTCTCTGTACTTTTTCTAAAGTCTGAACATCTTTTTTATAATGTGGTGACCAAAACTGGATGCAGTTTTGATCACCACATTATATGTGGTCTTACTAAGGCTTTATAGAGTAGTATTAGTACTTCCCTTGATCTTGATTGTATCCCTCTGTTAATACAACTTAGGATTGCATTAGCTTTTTCGGCTGCTGCTGCACACTGCTGGCTCATCTTTAGCTGGTTGTCCAAGACTCCAAGATCCCTCTCACAGTTACTGCTATTGAGCCTGATTTCACCCAGTCTATATGTGTACTTTTGGTTTTTCTTGCCTAAGTGTAGGACTTTACTTTTCTCTACATTTAATTTCATTTTGTTAGATATGGCCCAGTGTTCTAGTCTGTCAAGATCCATCTGGATCTTGAGCCTATCTTCTTGGGTGTTGGCTATTCCTGCCAGCTTAGTATCTTCTGCAAATTTTGTAAGTTCTCCTTCTATTCCCTCATCTAAGTCGTTAATGAAGATATTGAAGAGTACTGGGCCTAAGACGGAACCTTGTGGCACCCACTGCTTACTTCCCTCCATGTAGACTTAGATCCATTAAGGACTACTCATTGAGTGCAGTTTGCTAGCCAGTTGCGAGCCCATCTAGTGGTGGTGCTATCTAAGTAGGTTGTGGTCTACTTTGTCGAATGTGTTGCTGAAATCTAAATATATTATGTCCACAGTATTTTGCTGGTCTACTAATTTAGTCACTGTGTTGAAGAATGAAATAAGATTGGTTTGGCATGATCTGTTTTTAACAAACCCGTGCTGACTCTAGTTATTACTTTACTTGTTTCTAGATGTTGGCAGATCTGTTTTTTTTTATTATCTTTTCCAGTATCTTCCCGGGTATTGATGTTAGGCTGATTGGTCTATCAGTTTAAATTATAAAGAGTAAAAAACAACACAAACCAGGCAAGATAAGGGCTTGAAGATGTCCACAGATAACAGAACACACACTGGGAAGGTCATCAAACTCAGAGGAACCATAAACTAGAGATATTTCCACGCTTCGTTTCCAGCACTCACCCATACGCATGTCCATCCTTTTATCCAGTTGTCACAGCTGCAGCCCATGAAGAGAATCAAGGCCCTGTCCTCCTGAGTAAACCACGTCTCTCCCTTATCCTTTCCTCCCTGCATGCCCTAGGATGGAGAGGGGATGGGCTTGGGTCCTCCTCTGACTGCCCAGTCAGCCTCTGCCCTTCCCCAGCCTCCTCCACAACCTCCGGAGCCACACTTCCAATCCCTGTAGGCTGTTCCTCCTCTCCCTCAGAGTCAGTCTCCATCAGGGGCATGACAACATGCAAGACATAGAAAACAGGAAGCAAAATGATCCTGTAGGATCGTTTATAATTTCTTTTTTTAAAAAATAGTGTTTTAGTGTAGACCAGCTGTCTCCAAACCTGGCAACTTCAAGTCTTTCAACTCCCAGAATTGAAATTGGCTGGGGAATTCTGGGAAGTGAAGTCCTCAAATCTAAATCTTGCCAAGTTTGCCATACTGATTGAAAAAAAAAGTCACCAGCTGTCAAAGGGGACTCTGTGTGTGTGTGTGTGTGAGAGAGAGAGAGAGAGAGAGAGAGAGAGAGAGAGATTTGTTGTGATATGAAAAGCATTGTTGGGAAGAGTTTTGAAGGATTTAGCTAGCACATAATGTCAGAATGCTTCCAAATAAATCAGTTCTGCACGAGTGAACATTATGGATTGTAAACTTAGCACACTGTATAAGACACTGCAATGTAAGTCAAGGAAAGACAAGCTAGAGAAAGAGAGGATGCATCTGTGAAAATTAAAGAGGGGTGGAAGAAGTGCCCTCCATTCAATTTAAAAACTAAGCAATGAATGAAATTGGATCCTTCTTATTTAAAAAAAAAACTGTTTTGCATAGTAAGGATTTTTTTTTCTTTCTTTTCCTGAGCCTATAAAGTGAAACTCAACTTACAGTTCACCAAAAGGTCATAAGGAGAACTAAAGAGAGAAAACTGTGAAACTGACAGTGTGGGAAACTCGCATTTAGATGGTACTTTGGCAGAAGCACACTTAAAATTGTCTATTGGAGAGAAAAACCATTTGTTCTGTGAGCCTGCATTCTGGCAGGTGATGTTCTGGAATAGGGTAGGCAGAAAATTATATGGAAATAATAGAATCTCTACAAATGTCACGGCGACTGAATCAAAAGCCAAACTACTACAAGCAGGGGGGAAATCCAGATTGTCTTTCCTCGAAATAAAGTCAATGCTACAGTTTGTTTATTTATTATATTGGTTGTAAAATATAGGCCTGACCTGATCATAGTTTGGTGTTTTGTGGCAAGTTCAGGATGGCCATCGCTGCCATCACCTGGGATGAAAAATACCAGAATTAATGGAGGCATTGCAATCTGCTACTGCAGTTGATGGAAATAGAGATTCTTTTGCCTTGAGCTTCAGATTGGAGTAGAGGTAGTCCAAGACTTACGACCACAATAGAGCCCAACGTTTATGTTGCTAAGTGAGAAATTTGTTAAGTGAGTTTTGCCCCATTTTATGACTCTGCTTGCCACATTCATTAAGTGAATCCCTGCTGGTGTTACATTAGTAACATGGTTGTTTACTCAATCTGACTTCCCCATTGACGTTGCTGGTCAGAAAACCAGCCTGATTTAGTGCATTCTTAACATAACCTACAAACATACAAACTCTCTGCATTGCTTGAAGATAATTTTGGTTCATTTATTAAATCTTGATGATTAAACAATTCACACCTTGGGATAACAAGAAACAAGAAAAAGAAACCAGGCTAGACGAAAAAGAAACCAGGCTAGAATCTCCTCTGTGATATTTTCACATTCTATCAAGAAGGACTTTCTGATATAGAGACATATGCAAAAGTGGTGGGATTCAAATTTTTTTACTACCAGTTCTGTGGGCATGGTATGGCTTGGTGGGTGTAGAAGAGGAAGGATACTGCAAAATCCCCATTCCCTCCCCACCCCACTAACCTGCTTTCCAGCTCCATTCTCCTGTGCATGGCAACAAAAGGAGACCAGCTGATCAGCTGGGACTCGGAAGGCAGCAAATAGATGGGGCCAGGGCCAGTCAGAGAGTGTCAGCTGGTGCTCCCTTCAAAGTCCAAGAAAGAAACACTTAAACTCCAATTGTTAGAGTAAAGATATCTTTTACTAGAAATCAAAGTGGTAGCAACAAAAGAATTCTGAATCTGAGGAAATGAGCGCGAAAACACATATACAAAGTGATGGCAACGTTCCCACCCCCAACAGTCCATATTGCTCCTCCAATGGGAGATGGTGCATAACATCATGTGGGCATCTTCAGGTGGTGATGAGGCCTCTGTCCGTTGACCTTGGCATAGTTTAATAAAGAGTCGCAGTTGCGCATAGCAAGGAATAGAAAAGCAAGGAATAGAAACTTAAGTAAGACTCCCCCTCCCCTAGATATACAGTTTCGTTTCCTACTCACTCCAGCACGCTTCCCAAATATATCATAGCCCATTGCCCCCTCCCGTTACTTATGGCAGCCGAAAGATGCAAAGCAGAAAAAAGGAAATAAAGGAAGAAATCTTGAAGGCTGACAGAGAGGGTATTTGCCGGTTCTCCAAACTACTCAAAATTTTTGCTACCGGATCTCCAGAACTGGTCAGAACCTGCTGAATACTACCTCTGATATTCAAGCATGTTCTTCCATAACCTACCATCTGAGTGTTTGTTCACAATCATTTTTGATACTAAATGTACAAGGCAATTTATCCATGTCAATTCAGAATTCCTCTGGACTTCCTTGGGATTGTAGTTTTAACGTGAAGAGATCCTTCAAGAATTCTATGTTGGTCTATGACCATAATAAAGACTTGATTTGATTGAAGCTCAGGAATTCGATATTTTCTTTACAAATTCTAATACAACTGGGACTGTGCATGACTGACCGATGCATAGATCGTGTTATAGCTATCCAGGAATAAATAGATCCACAAATTCCAAATCCCCACACTGTATATAGTTTATCTTTATATTTTGTGTTTATTCACGGACATATAGATCTTAATTAGATTTTGAAATGTACATAGTAAAATCTGCTTCGAAGCAGAGGTGGTATTCAGCTGGTTCTGACCAGTCCTGGAGATCCGGTAGTGGAAATTTTGAGTAGTTTAGAGAACTGACAAATACCCCCACTGACTGGCCCACACCCATCTATTCTCTGCCTCCCTCCCGAGTCCCAGCTGATTGGCTGGGTCTTCATTTGTTGCCCTGCAAAGGAGAATGGAGCTGGAAAACAGATTAGTGGGGTGGGGAGAGAATGAGATTTTCCAGTAACATTCCCCTGCCACACCCATCAAGCCATGCCCACTAAGCCACAGCCACAGAACCGGAAGTAAAAAAAAATGAATCCCACCACTGCTTTGAAGTCAATATACTAAACTTTTTTGGTAGGTTCCTTTCTCTCCCTCCCCACTGGATAAATCAATCAAACAAAATGGAATTACGAAAGGAACATTGAGTGAACTGATCCATTAATGCAAAACTTTTTAACTACTTTAATATTATATTTGCATTTTTTAAAATGCCACAATGCACTTTAGTAAATATTTCAAAACTATCTTGATCGTTAAGGAAGGGATTAATACATAGTGAGTCATAGCTATTATAATAGCAATAATGTATGAAATCTACAAATATTTATAGACATGTGGAAAATGTTGGTAGACTGTCTCATCATCCTTAGAGGGAAAACTGTATATCAAAGAAGGAAAATACCCAATCCACCTTCCAACTGCTTTCAAAATCCCAGACTGAGTAACTAAATACTTCCATTTTTTCCTGTCTCTTAGTTGCAATATTAAGCAGTGAAGGATTTCACACTTCTTAAAAACTGATAAGTAGTATTTTTAAAGCAACAACGCACACCTGAGGCTTAGTGCTATCTGTCAAATTGTAATACAAGCTGGATTCCACAGGATGCTGTTTCTCCTAGCAAACCTGGAGACTCACAGGATTTCTCTCCTTTTATGTCCTTGGCCAACAGGCCATCATTGTGAAGCAAACTTTCATGAATGAATGAATGAACGAACGAATGAATGAATGAATGAATGAATGAGAAGTGAAGCAAGAAGGCTCTATTTATATTTGGCCATGAAATTCAGAATTCCACCAAGAATTCCACCTCTTTTTGGAATCATTGTGATCAGTGGTGGGATTCAATTTTTTGTACTACGAGTTCTGTGGGTGTGGCTTGGTGGGCGTGGCAGGGGAAAGATACTGTAAAATCTCCAGTCAGAGGTGGTATTTGCCAGTTCTCCGAACTACTCAAAATTTCTGCTACCAGTTCTCCAGAACTGGTCAGAACCTGCTGAATATGACCTCTGTTTGTGAAGATTATTATTCTGTTGCTTTGCATGCACATTGAGAGCTTCTGCACCAGAGACAAATTCCTTGTGCATCTAATCACACTTTGCCAAATAAAGCTATTCTATTTTATTCTGTTCTGTTCCATTCCATTTTTCTATTCTGTTCCTATTTCTATTCTATTGCCTTCTGTCCTATCATACCCGACCCTATTCTGAGGTTCATCTCCAATCAATATTCTTCCAGATGATACATTTCCTAAATTGTGACAAAGATGTCCTTTTTCTCAGATAGACAGTCCTCCCCCCCCCCTCCCAAATCATTCAATTTTTCCACTCCTCTTGAGATTAGAGTCAGTGAAACTCCTGTTTTTGAGACTGGACAGTGAATTGCCAGAAAATTAAATCCTAAATATGTCTGTAGGGGTTTCTCTTCAAGTGGCCGAAAATATCTTTTACCATCTCTAGATGTTGTGATGCAACTTTAACTGCTTTATGTTATGCTTTAACTGTCTGAGAAGGATGAGGCTTTTACCAGAGGCATAAAATAATCCCATTTTTGTGTTTTATTTTTATGGCAAGTGCCTTTCTAATGTATTTATTGCGTTTCATGTCATATTGCCATAGGATTCACAGAATCACAACAGTCTAACAGGAATGTGTGGGTGTAGAAGGCAGTTCCAGTCACATTTTAATGACTTCTTGTTCCATCCATTAATCTCCAGCCGGAAAAAAAATGAATATCCAATAAGGAGAGGACTGCTTTGTTTTGTGAAAATTGTTTTTATTTTACCAGCTTGCCCACTTTGCAACAAATATTCCTGTCTTTCATCAATTGTGATTTGTTCTGCAAAGTGACTTTTCAAAATAATATGCAGATCACATCTAACTATTCTCTAGATTGAGTTGCTCACAGATTGAATTTTATTTATTTTTAATAATAAAATTAGATACACACACACACAACCCCATACATGTATATATATATATGTCTCAACTTAGAAGATGATCAAAGACCAGGAGACAAACATGAAGAACAGTTGTAGGATTTGAGTTTGGCTAGTCTAAAGAAAAAAAGAATCAGGGGTGACATGATAGCAGTATTCCATTATTTGAGAGGCTGCCACAAAGAAGAGGGAGTCAAGTTATCCTCCAAAGCACCAGAAAGCAAGACAGGAAACAATGAATGGAAACTGATCAAGGAGAGAAGCAACCTGGAATTAAGGAGAAACTTCCTAACAGCGAGAACAGTTAATCAGTGGAATGATTTAGTCCTGATCTAGAAGGGATTTCAGATGAAGCCTTAGTAATACTACACTTGGAATACTTCATTCAGTTTTGTTCACCATGTTATAAAAAAGATATAGAGACTATAAAAAAGTGCAGAAAAGAGCAATGAAGATGATTAGGGGACTGGAAGCTAAACCTTATGATGAACAGTTGCAGGGATTGGGTTCTGCCTCCCGAGTCCCAGCTGTTCGGCTGGGTCTTCTTTTGTTGCCCCCTGCACAGGAGAATGGAACTGGAAAGCAGATTAGTAGGGTGGGGAGGGAATGGGGATTTTACAGTATTTTTCCTCTGCCACACCTACCAAGCCACGCTCCCCCAAGTCACACCCACAGAACCAGTAATAAAAAAATTTGAATTCCACCACTGCTTTGAAGTCAATATACTAAACTTCTGGTAAGTTCCTTTCTCTCCCTCCCCACTGAATGCAATTCCTAGAATGGAATTACGGAAGGAACATCGAGTGAACTGATCCATTAATGCAAAACTTTTTAACTACTTTAATATTATATTTGCATTTCTAAAAAATGCCACAGTGCACTTTAGTGCATATTTCAAAAATACTTTGATCATTAAGGAAGGGATTAACACATGGTGATTCATAGCTATGATAATAGCAACAATGTATGAAATCTACACAAATGTTTATTTATAATTTTGGTAGACTGTCTCACCATCCTTAGAGTGAAAACTGTATATCGAAGAAGGAAAATACCCAACTGCTTTCTAAATCCCAAACTGAGTGACCAAATACTTTAATTTTTTCCTGCCTCTTAGCTGCAAGATTAAGCAGTGAAGGATTTCACACTTTTAAAAACTGATAAGAAGTAGTATTTTTAAAGCAACAAATTGTAGTACAAGCCGGATTCCACAGGATACTGTTTCTCTGAGAAAACCTGGAGACTCACAAGATTTAACTCCTTTTATGTCCTTGGCCAACAGGCCATCATTGTGAAGCAAACTTTCATGAATGAATGAATGAATGAGTCAGGATTCTGGCAATTACTCCAATTAAATCAGCCTGAGCCACACTCCCAAAACTAAAAAGGATTTATTTGAAGTTAACATTCTATGTGTGAATGAGAAGTGAAGCAAGAAGGCTCTATTCGTATTTGGCCATGAAGTTCAGAATTCCACCAAGAATTCCACCTCTTTTTGGAATCATTGTGATGATTATTACTCTGTTGAGACTGGACAATCACTTGTCTGAAATGGTATAGATTCTCCTGCTTGAGCAGGGGGATGGAGTAGAAGACCTCCAAGGTCCCTTCCAGCTCTAGTCTAGTCTAGTCTACTCTGATCTAGCCTACTCTACTCTAGTTTAGTTTATTCTACTCTACCCTAGTTTAGTCTACCTACTCTACTCTACTCTACTCTACTCTACTCTACTCTACTCTAGCCTACTCTACTCTACTCTAGCCTACTCTATTCTAGTTTAGTCTAGCCTAGTCTACTCTACTCTAGTTGTCTAGTCTAGTCTAGTCTAGTTTAGTTTAGTCTACTTTACTCTACTCTAATTTAGTCCTCTATTCTACTCTAGTTTAGTCTAGCCTAGTCTACTCTACTCTACTCTACTCTAGTTCAGTCTATTCTACTCTAGTCTAGTCTACTCTAGTCTATTCTACTCTAGTTTAGTCTAATTTAATTTGTTTAGTGACATTTGAAGATACAGTAACATTGAAAAGAATGACTTATGACTGTTTTTTCATACTTACAAACATTGCAGCATCCCCATGGTCATGTGATCAAAATTCAGACACCAGGCTTATATTTATAATTATCACCATATCCCATAGTCTTGTGATCCCCTTTCACCACCTTCTGACAAGCAAAGTCAATGGAGAAGTCTGATTCACTTCACAACCCTGTTATTAACAACCACAGTGATTTACACAACAACCGCAGCAAGACAAGCGGTGAAATGGGGCAAAACTCACAAATTTTCTCGTTTAGCATGAAAATGTTGTGGTCAGAAGTCAAGGATTACCTGTATGTATGTCTGTACATTATGTATGCATGTACAATCTATGAAGAAAGAGGGAGATTAAAATAAATCTTCAAATGTGTCACACCTAGAGAGAAATGTCAGATTAATGAAGGAAACATTAGAGAAAAGAATTATGGGAAGAGTTTTAAAGATTGTCTTAGAAAACTGGAATGGCCTTTAGCCTGTCTTCAGTTGTTCCAGAGTGATTGACAAGGTTCCTTCCCAGAATTGTGTCTACTAATAAGTATCATTAACATCATTTTTCCTGAGCTCCCCGGGGATACAACTAGCCTAAGTGTCAGATCCGTGTATTTGCCATTCTTCAATGAAAGAAGAAGGGAGGGGAGAAGTTGGTGCAAGTAATCCTTTTTGATGTAACCTAAATATATTAAATCCTATATTGATCCTATATAATTTGCATATGATATACAACTGGAGCAGTGGGGCCAGACATCTAGAAACTTGTCACCTCTTGAAGAGATAACAAGATGAGAAGGAACCATAAAAATTCCAACTCTGGAAGACTCTCCTGGGAACTCTGCTAAGATATGTTCCCAGAGAAGGGGAGGGGGGAATTAACATGTTGATTCTTTGTTTGACTAAACCCACATCTGAATGAGGGGAGGGATTTTAACTTCCTTTATCTATGACTGTATGCCTGGGGATATCTTAGACTCTGCTTTGCCTAGTATTGAGATAAAATCCCTTTCAATAAAGGATTCCTTTTGAACCACCTGGTTTTCAAAAGTTAATTCTTTTTGATGGAAGGTAAAAAGTCCAATGCTTACACTAAGAAATATTGAGTCACACCGAATAACTGGAATTGTGAGAAACTCTCAAATTTTCACCCAATACACTGAAAGAAATGCAATGTTTGATAGCCATTTATGAACATGCCAAGCTTTTTGTGCAAATGATGGAATGGGTTAGCATAGTAATTGAGAATAAAATATTACATTTCACTTGTTTCAAGGAGAACAATATATTTGACTGAGGACTAATTAGCTTTTTTTTAAATTCCAGGTGACAAAAGCCAATATATCACACTTAACCACTAAAAGAACTCCATTTCAGTAAACTAATTAAACTAAACCTATCTGCACTCATTATTCTAAGTTCTACTAAATATTTTAACAGAGTAGATTTATTTCGTTATATAAATTACATCATACTTAAGGAGCACAGTTTGTGTTTGAAACGGGTTCTTATGAGTTTTTTTTTAAATCTTCCTTGAAAAATTCATGAGAAAATAATTTTATTACTGCTGAACAACAACAAAAATTAAAATAAGTAGACTTTAATTAAGTGCTCAGGTTTTCTTCTCATTTCAGTTGATAATGTACAAGTCAGTATGCTTTGTTCATTTGTTTCTTTTGCATTTGACCTTGCAATCATTTTAAAATAAACAAATAATCAAACCAAATAATCCATTCTTGACTACAAGACTAAAACAAATGATAACTAGGTTTAACTATGGGTAGCAGTGGGTGGTGCCATGGTGAAGAGCCATGGTAAGAATCAGTGGTGGTATTTTACCAGTTCAGCCTGGTTCAGTCAAACCAATAGTAAAAAATGCAACCAGGTCAGCTGAACCAGTAGTAAAAAAGTGCTACCGGTTCGGGCGAACTGATATTTCCGACGATCAGCTGTGCTGCGTGATTTAGATTAGCTTGAAAGTAGGAAATCATTGCATTTATTGCTTTCTAACTAAACTAAATCATGTGGCACAACTGATCACCCCTCGCTGTTGTACTTACCTTGGAAGGCTTCAAAATGTTTCTTTTTTTAGCGTCCAGGAGGCTTCCCTGAGGCCCAGTAGCAAAAAACAGCATGTAGGGGGATGCTGCAAAAGCGAAAAAAACACCACATAGCCACGCCCACCCAGTCACATGACCACCTGGCCATGCCCACTTAACCACGCCTATCTAGCCATGCCTACAAAACTGGCAGTAAAAAAATTTGAATCCCACCACTGGTTAGAATGCAGTTGAAAGAAACTTATTATCTGACCTTCATTGCAAATCTTTGTTCCTTCTGAGCCTTTGCTTTCCTGACCTTCATCTTTGTACATTCTGGCTCTCTGCTGATAATCAGCCTTAGTTAAGTGTCTCTCTTTCCATTTTTTTGTACTTGTCCTTTTTGGCTTTCAGTTTGTCACAGAGATCTTTGTGGAGCCATGCTGGTTTCCTCTTGGATTTCTTGTCTTTCTTTTTCAATGGTATTGTGCTGGATTGATTGCATTTTTCAGAATTTCTCACGCTTCTTGAGTTGTTTTTCTCTTTAGGATTTTCATCCATGGAATGTTTCGTAAGTTCTTTCTGAGTTTGTTAAACTCTGCTCACTGCCAGTTGTTCGATCCTGACTGGCTGGACGTTGATTCAGCCTTCCATCCTTCCCAAGTCAGTAAAAGGAGGACAGAGATTGTTGGGGACAATAGGCTGATTCTATAAACCGCTTAGAGAGGGCTGGAAAGCACTGTGAAGCGGTATATAAGTTTAAGTGCTATTGCTCTTTGGTATTTATTTCCAACTGAATAGAGATCCAAATTTCTCTTGGATTTTCAAAGGATGATGAAAGGAAGAAAAGAGGGTGTACTAGGCTGAACCCTGACTACAATGAATCCAAATGATCCATTTGTACCAGGGCTCTCTGGAAGTGTCTATGACAACTCGCCACGGGACAACTCACTGCAGCCAACTTGCCATGGGACAACTCACCACGGAACAAGAGTTACACTAAAATATTTAAAAAAATGGAATAGAATCGTTAAAGAAAGGATGGCAAAGGAGGGACAAAATGTTTTCTCATATTGAGTTGTCCCATTCTGCTGCAGAATCCTTTCAACAGGATGATCACCTTCTCAATGGCCTTGACTAAAAAAAAATAAATGGCCAGAATGTTTGGCTCCAGTAATGATTTCTTAAGAATTTTTTCTCTCTGGGATTAATTTACTACTGCATGCAGCTAACCACATAGCATCTCTCAGGAGGCCTCCACCAACTAGGAAATTTATGAGGAAGAGTAGTTGGGTTAAGCAATAAGATACTGTTCATTTCCGCTGGAATCACAAGGTCAACCATTTTAAGGTTTGCATTGCCAATTTAACAGGACCTACCCATTCAGTGAATCTGAGGGACTTATCTTCCAGATTTTAGATCATTGTAAAGCAGTGGTTGTCAACCAGTGGGCCAGGGATCACTGGTGGTCTGAGAGAAAATTTTGGTGGTCCGCAGAGAAATGTAACCCCCAAAGGAATTAATCCAGGCTGCGCAGGAACACAAGGCTGCACCGCCCACATGGCCCATGGGAACACAAGGCTTGTGTTGCTTGCTTTGCGAACAACATGAGGTAATGAGGGGAGAGGGAAAATGGTGGAGGGAGGAAACTTGTCCCACTCACTCCACATGCCTGGCCTGGCCACTGGGCTGCTTCTTTCCACTTCTTTCTTCTTCTGCTTTTGACTGCATGCAAGGAAAGCAGCAAAAGTCTTTCTTTCTCTCCCCCAAACTTCACCAGAAATGAGTCTTTGGGACCCTGCAAGGTATCCTGCTCCAAGAGGCTGCTCTGGCAAAGACTTCCTTTCTGGTGGAGTTTGGGGGAGAGAAAGAAAGACTTCTGCTGCTTCTGTTGCTTTCCTTGCATGAAGCCAAATCTCTGTCTCTCTGTCTCTCTGTCTCTCTCTCTCTCTGTCTCTATCTCTCTCTCTCCCTCCCCCCTCCCTCAGTCCCTCGGTCCCTCCCTCCCTCCCTGAGAACAGAGCTGGAGATGGTATCCTGCAATCCCAAATAAAGAATGATCGATTGGTAGGAAAACGGAATGGGGCATTTTCCTGCAGACTTTTTTCCTGCAGCGACCGTCAGTCAAAATTCCTATTAGTGGTCCACGGGATTTAAAATTATGAGTTTGGTGGTCCCTGAGGTCCAAAAGGTTGGCGATCCATGCTGTAAAGAGTCTGGTAGTTATCCATGCCATGATAATCACTTGACTTTCTTCCCATCACAACTTCAATTTCAAATTATAATGAAGGTTTTTGCAACAATGTACCCCAGTTTTTCTCTTTTATATTTTCCAATCAGATATTTAATTAATTAAACACTTGATTTTGATTTACTCTGGGTAGCTCATATATTTAGATTAACAGAGTTCAAAGGAACTTTACAGGTCATCTAGTCCAACCCCCTGCCCAAGCAGGAGACCCTATACCATTTCTGACAAATGGCAGTCCAGTCTCTTCTTGAAAGCCTCTAATGGTGAAGCTCCCACAACTTCCAAAGGCAACTTCTGTTCCATTGGTTGGTTGTTCTCACTGTCAGAAAATTCCTCCTTATTTCCAGGCTGAATCTCTCCTTGTTCAGTTGCCATCCATTATTCCTTGGTGCTTGGGAAAAAGAGCTTGACCCCTTCCTCTCTATGGCAACCCCTCAAATATTGGAAGACTGCTCTCCTGTCTCCCCTGGTCCTTCTGTTCACTAGACTAGCCAAGCCCAGTTCCTGCAACCATTCTTCATATGTTTTAGTCTCCAGTCCCCTATAACCAATAATAACCAATAACTACCACCACCAATGACAACAACAACAACAACAATAATAATAACAATGACAATGACAACCAATAAAAACATAAGAATAACATAAAGATGGGAGCCAGGGACAATGTACAACAAAAAGAAGAACAGCAAATATGAGCCAGAAGGGATCCCATCCATATTTAGTATTGTTAAAAAGTTTTGGATATATTTGGTGGGCTGTTTGGAGACATAATACACACAAAAAACCCTGGCAGTTAAAAAAATACATTAAAAATAGCAAGAATTGGATATGTCTAGTTTAATGAAAAGAAGGATTAGGGGTGACATGATAGCAGTGTTCCAGTATTTGAGGGGCTGCTACAGAGAAGGAGGTGGTCAACCTATTCTCCAAAGATGAGAAACAATGCATGGAAATTAATCAAGGAGAGAAGCAACCTAGAACTAAGGAGAAATTTCTTGACAGTGAGAACAATTAATCAGTATAATGACTTGCCTTCAGAAGTTGTGGGTGTTCCAACACTGCAAGTTTTTAAGAAAAGACTGGACAGCCACCTTCCTGGAATGGTATAGAGTCACCTGCTTGAGCTGGGGGTTAGACTTGAAGGCCCCTGAGGTCCCTTCCAACTCTTTTATTCTGTTACATATCTGTTCTGGATAGGAATGGGGGTGTCAGGAGTTTTTTTTCTGCTTATGTTGCAAGAAATATTTCCCACTCTCAGTGCCACAGTATTAGGCGTTTAACAAAAACTCATTGCAACATGTGAATTTATTGCAGTCACTTCCCGTCCTCCATTGTAGAACTTGTAATTCCAGAAACTGTCCTTAGTTTAGCTTCAGCCATTGCATCTTGCTCCACAAGAAAACTTCCATTTCAAGACCATCATGTCTGGCATTCAACTGAAGCATTTCCAAGGAGCTGAGAAGGAATACATACCACTTCAGACTAAATTGCTGCCTACTTCTAATCATGCAATGCAATTAAATCAAGGAGCTGTAAACCTACTAAATAGGGTGCTTTTAACAATGGTATTTGCACTCAAGAAATCATCCTTACCCTCCCATAGCAATAACATAAAGGAAGTGCAAGTCATCAGGAATTTGTTGGGGGTGAATTTAGAACATTCTCTTTATTTCTTTACAGAAACTAGAAATAACGGGGTGTGGGGGACAGGGATAAAATTGACATGATACCACTGCTTAAATTGCAACCCAGAAATAATAGGATCTAATTCGGAGGTTTGCTTTCACTGTGATTTAGTTTAGCATCTGTAGGGAGGCTGTTGTGACATGTCAGAGAGCACTGAGCTATGTAGATGTTGGGCCTGCAATTTTCAACATATGTACAGACAAAACTGGAATTAATTACCCTTCTGATGGATGGATCCTTTGGAAATCTAAAATGAAGGGAGAAGATGACTTGACAGCTGATTTGTATGTTATTACAGCCTAAGTGCTTTAGGTCATAGTTTCCATCACCCAACAACTCCTCTGCTGAGTTATTTCCATAACCTGCTCTCCAAGTCCAATCTGCCAGCTTCAATTAATTGCACTGTAATTTATCTTCCGAGCATCAAGTGAGCATCAATAAATTTTTATTTATTTATCTATTTGCTGTTCTGCTGAGAGGGTTACCTTGCCTTGCACATCCCCTCTTTTCGGGTTTTGGATTGGAGTGGCAAAGTGTGCCATGCAGCTCAGCCCTGCAGTTAGGTGGATTTCTAGTAAGACGCCAAGTGAATGGGAAGTTTTGCAGGTAATACTTTAGGCCAGCGAGACATGCAATCAATACTGGTCAGACATCAGTGTCGGAAGTGTCATGCTGTAGATGCTTTACAAATCACAAGATTGTGTTTCCCAGGGTTGTAGCATGGCAACATTGCCATGAGAGAGAGAGAGAGAGAGAGACAAAGAGATAAGGAGAGGCGGGAGAGAAAGAGGAGAAAGAGGGAGAGGGAGAGAGGGAATGAGGAAGGGAGGGGGAGAAAGAGAGAAAGAGAGAGAGGGAGGGAGAGAGAGAGAGAGAGAGATAAAGAGAGAATGACACCAAATCCTGAATTAATCAGGGCCTCTTATTATTACAAGCAGGATATCTGAAGTCTTTGGAAGAAAACTTTAAAGAATATGATTGACCTCTTGCCAGATTTTATTTAGAGAAAAGCCACTGCAGATTTTGGTCTTTCCACCTCAGAGAAGACAATCCAGGATCAGGAACGGGATATATGAATAAATTTCCATAGAGCCTAATAAAGGAATTTTTGCATATCCTATAGCATCATGAAATGTCTTAGGAAATAAAGGGATATTTCCATATATCAGATGGGGGCAACCTCTCATCCCCACTTGACTCTTAGTGGACTTCTGTGCGTATGCCTCAGAAAGTTGCGGACAACAAATTAGAACCTGCTATTTCTAATGCTTGAACAGAAGGACCAAGATAGATTATACCATATATAATGAACCAGGAGAGATTCGACCTGGAAATAAGAAGACATTTTCTGATAGTGACAGCAATCAACCAATGGAACAGTAGTTGCCTTCAGAAGTTGTGGGAGTTTCATCCTTGAAAGCTTTCCAGAAAAAAACTGGACTGCCATTTGTCAGAAACAGTGTAGGGTCTGGTATGAAATTGGGCATGTCTGGTCTAATAAAGAGAAAGAATAGGGGTGATATGATAGCAGTGTTCTGGTACATAAGAGCCTGCCACAGAGAGGTGGGAGTCATTCCACAAACCATTCAAGGAAGGACAAGAAATAACAAATGGAAACTTATCAAGGAGAGATCCAACTAGAACTAACAGAAATTTCCTGACAGTGATTTAATCAGTGGAATGGCTTTGCTTCCAGAACTTGGGAGTGCTCCATATGTGGAGGTTTTCTAGAAGAGATAGGACGACCAATTATATGGCATGGTATAAGGACTTGGGCAGTGGGTTGGATTAGAAGACCTCTAAGATTCAGTGGTATACGACAAATTACTCCTAAAATTAAAATCTTATGGTATCTCTGGACACTGCATAACTGGATAGAAGCATTCCTGTCAATCAAACAACAAATGGTCAAAATTGGGTGCGTCCTATCAAATTCTGTATCTGTCAATAGTGGTGTCCCCCAGGGCAGTGTTCTAGGACCAACTCTCTTCATACTCTACATAAATGACCTCTGTGATCATATTAAGAGCAACTGTGTTCTCTTTGCTGATGATCTAAAGCTATTCAACACCACAGACAATACTGCTACCCTTCAAAAAGACCTTGACTATGTATCAGAATGGCCAAACAAATGGCAATTTCAAATCTCAACAAATAAATGCTCTGTCTTACATATTGGCAAAAAAATCAGAAAATAAAATACAAGCTGAATAGTCAAGATCTTGTTGATGATCCAAACTCTGTGAAGGACCTTGGAGTACTCATCTCTAATGACCTAAGTGCTAGAGCCCACTGTAACTACATAGCCAAAAAGGCATTAAGAGTTGTTAACCTAATCCTAGGTAGCTTTTTCTCTGTTAATATCACACTACTAACTAGAGCATACAAAACATTTGCTAGACCAATACTCGAATACAGCTCATCAATCTGGAACCCACATTACGTATCTGATATTAACACAGTTGAGAAAGTCCAGAAATATTTCACAAGAGTTCTCCACTCCTCTACTCATTGCAGAATACCTTATGCCACCAGACTTGAAATTCTAGATCTAGAAAACCTAGAACTTCGCTGCCTTTGGTCCGATCTAAGTATAGTATATAAATTGCAATGTCCTATCTGTCAATGAATACTTCAGCTTCAACCATAATAATACAAGAGCACACAATAGATACAAACTCAAAGTTAATCACACCAAACTTGATTGCAGGAAATACGACTTCAGCAACAGAGTGGTCAATGTCTGGAATACTCTACCTGACTCTGTGGTTTATTCCCTAAGCCCTAAAAACTTTGACTGTCTACTATTGACCTCACCCCTTTCCTAAGAGGTCTGTAGGGGGTGTGCATAAGCAGACCAATGTGCCTACCATCCCTGTCCTATTGTTTCTTTTTTATTTTTCTTATATGTATCCATTTCATGTATTCATAACCATCTTTATACTTATACGTTATCTTATAATCGCTTGACAAAATAAATAAACAAATAAAAAAGAATCCTATGAGTCTGAGATTCTTTATAAGCTTTTCACAGCTATCACTTCCCACAGCTATCACAACTATCACCAGTCAAATGTTTGGGTTTGCTTGGTCTACCCTTGCATTTTCAGAAATCTTGGCCCTATTCCCTATTTATTTACTTATATTTTATATTTATCAATATATTTCTAGCCTGCTTTTATTATTATTATAAATAATTCAAGGTGACAAACCTATGTAATATTCCTTCCTCCTTCTATTTTCCCCACAACAAGCCTGTGAGGTGGGTTATGATGAGGGAGAGGGAATGACACAAAGACACTCATCTGGCTTTTTACTTAAGGCAAGGCTGGAATTCCTTGTCTCCTAATAATTGGCCCAAAGTCACCCAGCCAGCTTTCATGCCTAAGGTGGGACTAGAATTCACCATCTCCAGGGTTCTAGGCCAGCGCCTTAACCACTAAAGCAAACTGCCTCCTTCTTATCATCTTATCCTACACCTCTGGTTTTCAGAATTATCCACCTTTATAATCGAGTTTCCATTTTACAATCATGGTTAAGCATTTGGCAATTCTTTTCATTTTCAAGCTGTTCCGAATAGAAATCAGCGCTACCTTTTGTACTTACGTGTAATGCTGATTATACCTTCAAATTCTTTTTTAACTCCACTGCCAGTTTCAAGAGAGAGAAACATTTGAATGAGATTATAAAAGATATTTTGCCTCAACAGACTCTCCTGTCTCTCAAGAGCCATTTAAACAGCAGCATTCCATCAAAAATCTGGTAATTCTGTTATTATCATTAGTGGAAACAAGACTCAGAGATGTCCAGGAATATTACATCTGCTCCAATTTTCATAACTGATCATGCTTGAGCAGGCTGAAAGATAATTTTCTTCATAAGGCAAATTTATTTTTAAGGGAAAAGATCAGATGAAAGAATTGCAAGCAGGAGAAATACTTCAGGAGTAACAGTGTGGGGAAACAAGAGAGCCTCATTATGTAATGTGATTATTCATTTATTTATTTTGCAGGCTTAATTAGGTTGTTTATTGGTTTCCAAGATTGTTTTTTCAGTCTCTTCTGATCTTATTTCTGCACTCTTGTTTTTTTTTAAATCTGTTCTGCAGTTTTGGTTTCTTCATTGGCAGCTTTAGCTGAAAATTCTTTTGGGACATGAGCCAGATTTCTAAGATAGGAAGTTTCTGTTAAGGGAAATGGTGTTACCTACAGGGAAATGTGATGCCATCTTCCTGAATGTGGTGAGGTTGATTTTCTCAGATCCCTTTGAAGAATTTCATTGTTTTATTTACAAATATACATCTGGATGTTTTTACGTGTATGTGTCAGAGACAGAGGGACACACACACACACACACACACACACGCAGAATGTGTGTATAAGTATTTTAATATTCTATATTATTCTATGTAGCATTCTATAGTGTGTGACTCTATAGTATTTTTATTTTACACTGCTATTTCAAGTTTATGTTATCCACAAATATTTATTTATTTGTCAAACATGTACAAGATAACAAGTATAAGTATGAACAAACAAGAACAAAGGAAGTAAATACAGGTAAATGGGGACAGTAAGACAGGGACAGTGGGCACTCTGGTAGGCTTATGCATGCTGTATATGTGTAATCTAAGCAAGCCTTTCAGTATATTTCGATCTAGGTAGGTTATGTTGTCTTTTAGCTGAATGTTTTTGTCTAAGTTACCTTAACTATCATGACATTGTCAATGTAGTTTTGAATATTTGTAATGCTTGCATATCAATTATCCTGGGCTGGTTAATAACCGTAATAAAGTGCAGTAAGATTTTTTTTTTCACACATTGGAGCAAAAGCAGAGATTATGAACTTGGTGGATTTTTTTCCATTACAATGCATTGATCATTAGATAAGAAACAGATTGACAGAGTTGGAAGGGACCTTGTAGGTCATCTAGTCCAACTCCTGCCCAAGCAGGAGATCCTGAACCATTTCTGACAGATGGCAGTCCAGTTTCTTCTTGAAAGCTTCCAGTGATGAAGCTCCCACAACTTCCGAAGGCAACTTCTGTTCCATTGGTTGATGGTTCTCACTGTCAGGAAATTCCTTCTTATTTCCAGATTGAATCTCTCCTTGATCAGTTTCCTTCCCTTATTCCTTGTCTGGCCTTCAGGTGCCTTGGAGAATAGCTTGACCCCCTCCTCTCTGTGGCAGCCCATCAGATATTGGAAGACTGCTATCCTGTCTCCCCTGGTCCTTCTCTTCACTGGACTAGCCATGCCCAGTTCCTGCAACCATCTATTGTATGTTTTAGTCTCCAGTCTCCTAATCATCTTGGTTGCTCTTCCCTGCAGTTCTTCTAGAGTCTCAACATCTTTTTAATAGTGTGGTGACCAAAACTGGATGCAGTACTGTAGGTATGGTCTTACTAAGGCTTTATATCTACAGTAGCTGGCGCAGTTTAGAAATTACCATGATGCCATCTCTCATGACACAAGACCAGTGAATTGATCTTGAGTGAATTAAAAGACTAGAGATTTCTCTTCATCTCAGAATTCTTTCCTTCTCTCTCTCTCTGTTATATTTCTTAAAAAAAAAGACACTTAGCAGCTTGTAAAGGATAATACAGTTAAAACATCCACTGTATAGTCTAAAAGCAGAACAATCATAAGTACAAATAATAACAATGAATAGTGCAATAATGAAAAAACACAATAATTGTCAGGCATGGAAAAAACAGATATGTGTAGAGTTCAGACTAGCTACTTTATTGTTCTCTGGCTATAAAATAGGAACCTCCCCAGACTGGTAGCTTTCACCTGGGAAAGATCAGATAAGGCTCAAAGGCATTTTTTAAGGGGATGGGGAATCGGGTGAGATAGTGCCCCCTTGTGTTTATATAATAGGTCCAGGTCCAACCCCAATTCCCTTCTTGAGCCCTGAGTGGAACAGCTGCTCTCCACCACTAATGCTACAAACATAGAACATAAAAGTGGCCACGCAAAATGGAAAGTGGCCTTCCTGGTATGATTGGAGCAATCAAAGTTGACTTTATCAGAAGGATTATTGCAATTCGACAGTAGAGCTTTTGCTCACTAAATCAAATGTTATCTCTCTTCACTCTGTTCTTCATATGTGTGCATCTCACATTGGGCATCTCACAGATACTGTGGGTGCTTTATTGGTTGTCTTGTTTGTTTTATACCCTGTTATCTGTTTTCTGGAGTTTTAAGAAGTGGGCTGGGAGCTTTGTTGAGGAACAGCAGAAGAGGAAATGAATCTTATCTTCTCTGCCCACTGAAAAAAAGAATAACTGTTCTGGAATTCTGCACTCCACCTTGAGACAGGAAAGCCAGATGTCCTCCAATTGACTTAGAGCAACATCTCAATAGATATAGGGAAAGCTTAGCCGCTCCTTCTGGAGCCATGCTGCAATTAAAGCAGTTGCATTCAAGCACTGCCAGTACAACAAAGGAGAGCCGTTTTGATAGAACTGCAGTTTCTGGGTTGTTTGCCATGTTTAATCTCCTGTCATGTGTACCTACCAGTCTCTGTTTGTTTGTTTGTTGGTTTGCAATTACTAAACATATTCTTCGCTTCCCAAATGATAATGTTAAGCTAGCTCAGCCTTTCAATTTCACTGCACACCTAATGAAACCAGTTTCTGGTAATGGAGAAATAAGCTGACCTTTACTCAGATAAAGTTGTCAAGCCCTGAGAATCACAGTGATGTACAAAGCAGTTAAAGCTGTCTAAAGATTGTACAGGAGTGTCAGGTGCCTTTCTTTTGTCACAGGTAAAGACAATTCCTTCAACTCTTATACTGTGGTCAGTGAAGGTTATGAGATCTCCCTCCCTCCCTCTCCCTCCCTCTCCCTCCCTCTCTCTGTTTAAATCTGTCTGTCATCTATCTATCTATCTCTCAATCATGCAAGAAGTAGTCAAGAGAGAAGCAGCTATAATGTGATTTAATAAAGCACTTCACCCTGGTAGAATCAACACTGTTTATTTGATCGGACTGACCTTGTTGTCACAGGCCTTCGTGCTACTTCAGTGGAGTTCTCCAACACTGCCAGTAGCCAAAAAAAAGCCTTCTGGGCTTAACAGCCCACTGGAAATGCTAGAAAAGGCTTCCGTACACCTTTAGAAACCTATTCCTGCTAATACAAGTGCTGAGGAAGGCCACTGGGCATAGCTCAAAGCAATGGCGAAAGTTTGGTATCATTTGTTCAAATAGTCAGAGGAAGAAGAGGCAAGCAAAAGAGAGATTGATGTTGTTTGCTACAGGTGTGTGTGTGTATGTGTGTGTTTGTGAGAGAGAGAGAGGGAGAGAGAGGAAGAGGGAGGGAGGGAGTGAGAGAGAGGGAGAGAGAGAGAAAGAGAGGAAGAGAGAGAGAGGGAGAGGAGGGAGGGAGAGAGGGAGGGGAAGGGAGGAAGAGAGAGAGAGAGAGAAAAAATGTGTGGCTGTTAGGAGGAAAGAAGGGAAAAGTTGGAATGGAATGGAATATTGGCCAAGTGTGATTGGACACAGAAGTAATTTGTCTCTAGTGCAGAAGCTCTCAGTGTACATACAAGAAACCAAGTGATAAATCACAAATCGTCAATCATAAGTTGCAATCAACTAATGAAGTGACAAGTCACATAAGATACCAATAGGAATTTTTTGTAAAAATCCTATTTTGAAAGGAGTTTTATTTTATTTTATTTTTAAAAAAATTATGTCAAATCAAGACAAAATAATTGCTCCATATGTAAAACAGATGTGGATCACAAATAGATTAGGACAGCTTCTACGAACTCTAATTATCCTTTCTGGCCACCAGGGAAATTATCTTCTACAAAAGCAAGGAGTGCATCATGGTTCCTGTATTTCATGACCACCATTGTGAAGTGATGGCATTGATGGTGGAATATAGTTCCATCTTATCTTGCTTATGGTGTAGAACCAGAGCTTTCTATTGATCCTGCTCGCTTTTTGCCTTCTCTCTTCAGAGCAAGCTCCAAACTTGCACGTGTAAAACGCTGATGGCAGCACACCATTGATTGTTCTTTCTGCCTGCCTCTCTCTTTCTCTCAAAATAGCAGCGACCTAACTCACCCCTGATCTATGTACTTGCATTAGACCAATTTGCAAAATTTATTGGTCAGAAATGCTCAGCGTTCCAAGGTGGGCAGCACACCAAAGCCTCTTTTGGCCAGCATAAAACTTTGTGAGTAGAACAGATGGGATCTGTTTGGAATTTGCTTTTTTGTTTCTGCTTTTTTAAAAGGATAAGCAGCTGCTTTTGGGACTTAAAAAATATGTACAATATCATTTGCCCTGGTATCTCCTATCCTTGTTTCGTTTTTAAAAAGTTAAATACAACAAGAGTTTCAAAACCCCCTAAAATAATAATAATAATAATGAGGAGGAGGAGGAGGAGGAGAGGAAGAGGAGGAGGAAGAAAAGTAGTAGTAGTAGTAGAATTTATTGATATTGCGATACTAGGGGATGCCAGAGTCGAAGAAAAAGAACTGGAAAAAAATCAAAAATATTGTGACCTGGCCATTGAAACTACATGATTATGGAGGAATCATGTAACAGTGATACCCATTTTCATCAGGGCACTTGGTACCATGTCCAAGAATTTTATATAATACATCAAGAAATTGCAGCTTCTTGTAATAACACCAGGGGAACTGCAAAAAACTGCGCTACTCAGAACATCGTACATCTTAAGAAGATACTTGGTTGATACCAAGGATGCTGGCAGCAACGTGTATCAACCATTAGCACCAGTCACTGGTGTTTGTGATACATTTTTGAATGTTCAGTTGACTGAGTTTCATGTTTAATGAATAAAGTATATTACTATTATTGTTGTTATTGTTGTTGTTATTATTGTTATTATTATACACAAAAAATGACAGTATACACAGCAAACAAGATAACTATGCTGGGTTTCATATCACAAATCACTAGTCGAACACTTCCCAAGCATTTAGGTCTGCGTGATGTATCAGTCGATTATGCGAGTAGATCCCAGTAAGGTGGCCTTCTGCAGCTGACCAATGGCGATCTTGTCAGCGCCAATTGTTTTTAAGCGCTTATCTAGGTCTTTAGGCACAGCTCCCAATGTGCCCAGTACCACTGGAACCATCTGCACTGGTTTATGCCAGAGTCTCTGCAGTTCGATTCTCAAGTCCTGATATCTGGTGACTTTTTCAAGTTGTTTCTTGTTGATTCTCCTGTCACCAGGTATGGCAATGTCGACAATCCACACTATAATAATGATGATGATGATGATGATGATGATGATGATGATGATGATGATGATAATGTTGCTGTTGCTGTTGCTGTTATTATTATTATTGTTATTGTTATTATTATTATTATTTTAAGGGGAAGGAAAACTTCTCTAAAATTCTTCATTGAAGAGTATGGTTCTCTTTATTGATGGAACAGCAATCTGAATGTAAAACCTCCATAGGAGTTTCCTTCATAGCAAAAATGCAAATAATTGAGTAAGAGGATATTGCAATGAAAAGCTGGACTTTTTTTTCAAATAAATTTAGTTCATTTGTGTATTAGAAAAATACATAAAGGGGAAGGTGTGGGAAAAGGGGGAATAAGAAAGAAAAGGCATTGACTCATGACTCCCTTTGGTGCAGTAGAATAACATAATAACATTAAACCTCACCTTATTACTTTTACGTATTAGTATAAACTAGCCATTTCTATAACAAACCTATCTAATCAGTAAAATCCAAAGTCAAAGTCTCATTTTTTTCCCCACCTTGAGCACAAAGTCCAGAAGAGGTTTCCAAGTAGAAACAAAAGTAATTGTGTGGTATTTTTTCTTTAAGCAAAGCAATCAATTTAGCCATTGCTGCTAACACCATCAACTTCTGAAGCTGAAAAGCAGGACATTGATGTGCAGCCCTTGGCTACCTCATCACTCAAGGGTGTGAGAACATCACTCATAACTCCTGAGAATTTCTCTGAAATCTTTCTCCTTCGAAAGAAGGGCTGAAGATTTGTATTTCTCCCCCTCGTATACTGATTGAGTACTAGTTGGAAAAAGAAAAAAGTTTTGAGATCGAATTTGGATTGATCATCAGAATCAGAAATTGATTCTTCTGAGCTTTCGGATTAATTCTGGAGCCCATCTCCAGGAAATTTCTCTCCACTGAAATATATGCTTTCGGTTATTCTGTGAGTCTTCTACTGGTTGATTGGTGTGTTGATGGTTGGCAATTGGCTATTGTTTCCTTTGCTGCCAAGCTGTCAGCCCCTAAGTATTTGATAAGCTGGTAGTAATTCAACCCTCCTGTTAACTGACGAGAGGCCAATTTGCCAGGATTCAATCATTTCCCTGGCTGTTTTTGTGCCTGCTCATCCAACAATCTTAGTTGCTGCAAAATTAAATGTGTGTCCTTGTTCATTGCAGTGTGAGGCTTCTAATGAGTTCGGGTCTCCTTGTCTGACAGCTTACTTGAGTTCTTGCAATTTGATGGTTAACTTCCTCCCTGTTTATCACAGGGACAATCCACCTGTTTTAGTTATTTTATGTTATAACATAGGATAAGATTAGGAGCCTCAGTGGTGCAGTGGTTAGAGTGCTGTACTGCAGGCCACTTCTGCTAATTATTGGCTGCCTACAATTTGACAATTCAAATCCCACCAGGCACAAGGTTTACTCAGCCTTCCATCCTTCTGAGATTGGTAAAATGAGGACCCAGATTGTTGGGGACAAGAAGCTGATTCTGTAAAACCCCTTAGAGAGGGGTGTGAAGCATTATAAAGTGGTATAAGTACTGTTGTATTGCTATAAGTACTATTGCTATTGCTATAAGTCTAGTAAGTGTTCTTGGATAAAGATGTGGCTGCTTTTGATGGATTGCTGAGAAGTGAAGGATGGTTCTATGCTAACTTTGCTTCAAGATACCTTTTCAGGACAGCATTTGAAGTCTTCCATAGATTACACGTTTTACTTGTTTTATTCCCTTTGTTTTCAATGTTGGTGTTCCTTTCTCTTCCCTTTGATTCCACTGGCAAAGACTGTTTTCAGATTCTTCTAATTATTGCTTTTCCAGTACAGTTGGTGGAATTGTTCATTCCTTGCCTTTGCAAACTTGGAAGATGTGGTTTGTCCTAATCACAGTCTACTCCCCTCTGGCTAAAGAAGAGGATAGCAGACTAGGCTGTTTGCAGGATTCTGGCAATTGCCCTAATTAAATCATGAGCCTTAAACCAAGCTTCAAAAGAATCCAAAAGATTTATTAGGGGCAACATGTTGACGTTATCCAAGTTGAAATCAACTCTGAAGACGTAATTCATGGTCAGCTGTGACCCTGTTTCTCCCTCCTCCACAGATGTGTCATACATCAGAATCTCCAATGAAGCATGTTCACGGGTTGGGTGTCATCAATCACACTCTCAAATGAAGGATTTTTGTGGGCAGAAGATCTGGTAGCCTAGCTACAATCTTTGTAAGATAAGAAATGTACTTCTGGTCCCCCCACACTTATTTATTTATTTATTTTAGGTTTTATATACCGCCCTTCTCCCGAAGGACTCAGGGCGGTGAACAGCCAACTAAAATACATGTAGACAAATATAAATAGTTAAAAAAGAATTAAACCCTAGGCTGTCCCTATAAAAATCTAAAAAACCCCAATTAAAATAAATTAAAACTTTGTACCCCATCCCAACTAATCTAAAAACCCCATTTAAAAATCCCATTTGAGTCAGCTCAGGCCGGCCTGCTCGAAGAGCCAAGTCTTCAGGTCACGTCTGAAGGCCCTCAGGTCACTGGTCGTTCGTAGTCCAGGGGGCATCCCGTTCCAAAGGGCGGGTGCCCCCACAGAGAAGGCCCTGTTCCTCGGGGTCACCAGGCGACACATAGAAGGCGTCGGGACCCGGAGGAGACCCTCTCTGTGGGAGCGCACCGGTCGGTGGGAGACTACTGGCAGAATGCGGTCTTGTAAGTATCCTGGTCCGATGCCATGGAGCGCTTTAAAGACCAAAACCAGTACTTTAAAGCGAACCCGGAAGGCCACCGGCAACCAATGCAGCTCGCACAGGAGGGGCGTCACGTGGGAGTATCTCGACGCCCCCATAACTACCCGCGCGGCTGCATTTTGTACCAGTTGAAGCCTCCGGGTGCTCCCCGCAGGGAGCCCCATGTAGAGGGCATTACAGTAGTCCAGACGGGAGGTGACCAGGGCATGAGTGACTGTGCGTAAGGTGTCCCGATCAAGAAAGGGCCGCATCTGGCGTATCAGGCGAACCTGATAAAAAGCCCTCCTGGAGACGGCCGTAATATGATCTTCCAAAGACAGCTGTACATCCAGGAGGACACCAAGATTGCGAGCCCCTTCTGTGGGGGTCAAGATCTCATCACCAATAGCCAGCGATGGAGTCAGCTGACTATATCGGGCCGCCGGAAACCACAGCCACTCGGTCTTGGAAGGGTTGAGTCGAAGCCTGTTCTCGCCCATCCAGTTCCGCACAGCCTCCAGGCAACGGGCCATAACCTCCACAGCATCGTTGGGGTGGCTTGGGGTGGAGATGTAAAGCTGAGTGTCATCAGCATAAAGATGGCATTTCACCCCAAAACCACGTATGATCTCTCCCAGCGGCTTCACATAGATGTTGAACAGAAGAGGGGAGAGGACCGACCCCTGAGGCACCCCACACATGAGGGGCCTAGGGATGGACCTCTCCCCCCCCGTCAACACAAATTGCGAGCGGTCCGAGAGGAAGGACGAGAACCACCGCAAAACGGTGCCCCCAATTCCCAACCCCTCCAACTGCCGCAATAGGATACTATGGTCGATAGTATCAAAAGCCGCTGACAGATCTAAGAGGACCAGGACAGAGGAATAACCTCTGTCACGGGCCCTCCAGAGATCATCTACCAACGCGACCAATGCTGTTTCGGTACTGTGCCCGGGCCTGAAGCCCGATTGGAACGGATCTAAATAGAATGCTTCCTCCAGATACTGAGGGAGCTGACGCGCCACCACACTCTCAACAACCTTTGCCACAAAGGGAAGGTTGGAGACAGGACGATAGTTATTCAAAAGAGCCGGGTCCAGGGAAGGCTTCTTGAGGAGGGGCCGCACCACCGCCGTTTTCAGGGCGGTCGGAAGCGCCCCCTCCGTCAACGAAGCGTTGACAATCCCCTGGAGCCAGCCTTGTGTCACCTCTCTGGAGGTAGAAACCAACCAGGAAGGGCATGGGTCCAATAAACATGTGGTGGCATTCTTACTTATGGTAACTTGGATAGAGGCATGCTTTATGAGTTGACACCTATGACACTAGAATGCCAATATTTCCTGTGGATTCTTGGTCCTTTGAGGCATGTTGAAAGATCCAAAGATAGAAGCCACAAGGTCCCATTTCAAATTTTATCCTCTCTCCTACAGTTCCCAATTGGGATTTAATTGTGTGTCCTCTTGCAGATGTTGGTTATGATAGAAGAGAATATTCTTTAGCTCTGGGCTGTGGGATCCATGATGCTCTCTGAACTCGATTGTTTTCCTGCAGATGATTCATGACCCAACTCATCAATGCTAGGAAGTAATGGGACCTGCTCTCTGTTTATTTACAAATGGCTTATATACTATTAGCTAAACAAGGAGAAAAGCAGCCTAGATTAAAGAGAAATTTTCTGACAATGAAAACAATTAACCAATGGAACCGCTTTCCTTCAGAAGTTGCAGGTGCTCTATCACTGGAGACTTTTAAGAAGAGAGTAGATTGCAATTTGTCTGAAATGGCATAGGGTCTCCTGCTTGATCAGAGTATTGGACTAGAAGACCTCTAAGGCCCCTTCCAACTCTGATGATGTTCTATCTTCTGTGTGCTATGCTTGCCCTGTAAGTGGCGGAAATGTTCTTGATGATTTCTTTAATGAGGCTGTTTACTGTTAGCTTGTTGGTCTGAGTTGGTAGTTCTTTGTTTGGGGTGTTTTTTACAGCTTGATTATTGTCTTGGTGTTCACCAAACAATACCCCAATCAAGGAACTACCAACTCAGAGAAACAAACAGTAAACCACAGCCTAATCAAGGAACTGTTGAGGAGAAACAGCACTCCCACCAATACAAGGGCAAGCCACTTGCATATAAATCGAGAGTGCATCCGTCTCCCTTCTAGCACTGATGATGTTACCTAGTAGGGTAATGAAACATCTGCAAGAAAACTACCAATTTCAAAGACCACCAAGGACCACACACAGTGTTGGTGATGGATTAAGGAAAAAGCTTGGATGCTACTGAAGCAGAAATCTCCTAGTTTCACAATTTCTGGAGCTTTTCCTGCGAGAGAAAATTACAGTGGATGGAGACTATTCTATAAGCATCGCCAGGAAGGTGAAAAATGATAAGGAAACAAACCGCCAGTGTGAGGCCTGAGAAACGTGGTTTGCTGACAAGCGGGAGAGGAAGCGAAGCATATTTCATCACTGTGTGACTTTTTAAAAGAGCAGGTTGTCAGTTTAACATATTAGAGTTTGTCTTCAGCATCAAATGAGCAATAGTTAACATAACAGGCTCTACCTTTCTATGTTCAAGATCATCCATCTATGTACCGAGAATATGCATCCAAAGAAGCGTTGAGCAGAAGGAAAATAGCTACCGGTATGTCACTCTTCTGCAGAAGCATGAAAAGCATATGAAGAAAGTGAGAAGTATATTTAGGGGATATATTATATAATAGTTCTTAGGTTGCCATCTCTGCAATGCTGTCTTACAGGGACCTCCAAACTTGACAACTTGAAGACTTGTGGACTTCAATTCCCATAATTCCCCAGTCAGCATGTGAGTTGAAGTCCACAATTCTTCCAAGTTTGGAGATCACTGTTGTAATAGAGTCTTCTAAAATGAAAGATTTCCTGTTGTCAAACTCACCAACAAATTATCTCCAGGTTTAAATATTCTGCCATGAATGATGTTTGCAAACTTAGAAAGGGTGTGGGATATTTAAAGTGTAATTATCTTATCCTAGCAATCACTCCCCAAATATTCACATGTGGCAGAATTGCTCTTAGACTAGTTTAACTTTCATGAAATCCCAATTCAGGAAACAGGATAGAGGGATAAAAAGGGCAACATCCAAAGTGTAGTATGTTTGACTTAAATTAAACATCTCTTATTTCCTTAAAAAAAAAGGTTTGTATGTAACAAAGCTAAGAAATAGCTCATTCTTTTCTGAGACCAAATGCTGAATGGATCAGTATTTCCACCTAGGATATGACAGCTTCAATCATTTATAATGTTGTGGTTCTGCATGTACATACCTGTTTCCTTACTTTTGGACTGTAATTTAGATTAGTCAGCAGGAAATCAACTGAAGTTTTTGAATTGATGATAAGGGGTCAAACTTATGATGAACCTAGAATGTCTAGTGTAATGAAGAGGGATGACATGATAGTAGTCTTCCAATATTGAGAGGGTCTCACAGAGAAGAGGGGGTGTCAACTAAAAAGATACTCCTTTGGTCTTTTTAGCTGTCAGAAAAAGGGAGAGTGGGAAAACAAGGCATTCTTGAAATGCCTAGATAATCAACTTGGCAGCCCAAAGTTGTCGGAATTTGGTGAATTTGTTGGAGCCCTGACAGGGGGTTGACTTATTCTCCAAAGCACCTGAAGGCAGGACAAGAAGCAACAGGTGGAAGATCATTAAAGAGAGATCCAAACTAGAATTAAGGAGAAATTTCCTAACAGTGAGAACAGTTAAATCAGTGGAATGATTTATTTCCAGAAATTGTGGGTGCTCCATCACTGAAGATTTTTTAAAGAAGGGACTAGACAATCATTTGTCCAAAATGGTGCAGGGTTGGACTAGAAGATCTCCAAGGTCCCTTCCAAATCTATTGTTCTGTATTCTATTCCAGCTCCTGAATGTGGCTGAGCTTGGAGGATACAAATTGTTCCTTTCTGAGACCTCAGTGAATCCATCAACTCTTTACTATGGATAAGCCACATTCCGCAAATAATCCAATCGATTAAAATTGATTTTAGTTTTGCTTCGTTCTCAGAGTTCTAGTGGTAATGCAGTGGCAAGTCCATGAATGTCTTATCAACCAAGCTCCCATCAGTTAAGTGATACTTAGATGATCTTGTGTCATGGGACCCAGCGGTGCTATACATGATCGCTGCTGCTGAAGAAGTTAAATTGAAGTGTCAGATACCAGAATTGCATTTTATTTCTAATATGTTGGGCTGCCAGCTTGGGAAAAGCAATGGGAAGTATGTGATAGAAAGGAACAGACCTGCTAAATCAAGGCAAGCTGGGCTGAGCTTGTGGGGGGGAGGGGAGACCTTAAACAGGACCCGCAAGTATTTGAATCCTTGCGGGTAAATACATTTAAAGTAGTCTTCAACTGGCATTTTTGTTGAAAAAAGAGTAGACATGAATGTCTGGATTCTTCCATCAACTAGACCAAGGAATGACAGGTGAAACATTCCAGACCAAGGAATGACAGGATATAAATATAAGACATATATAAATATAAGAAAAACCCACCAAAAAAAGATAAATAATATGAAATAGGCTTCTGAGTAACTGCAAAAATAGGTTAGAACAGGGGCGTCAAACTCAAGGCCCTGGAGTTGCCTAGATCTGGCTTACAGTGCCTCCTCTAGAAAAAACAGAGCTCAGGAGGGCTAAGCATACTCCCCTTGAGCTCTGTTTTTGCTGGAAGAGGATTGCAAAAGGCTGTCCCAGCCGAAAACAGAGCTCGCAAGGGCTATATGTGGCACTTTCGCTGGCAGAGGGTTGCAGGAGGCTATCCTGGCAAAACACCAGAGCTTGTGAGGGCTATTCACGCTGCCCTTGAGCTCTGTTTTTGCTGGCAGAGGGTTGCAGGAGTCCGTCCCAGCTGAAAATGGAGCTCAAAAGAGCCCGTTCCATTGGAAGAGAGCTCAGATCACCACAGGCACCCCTACATGAGTCACATCAAACTGGCCACTCCCACCCTGGCAATGCTACACACACACACACACACACACACACATGCACACGCACACACACACAAAGTCAAACACATCTCTGATGCAGCTCTCAATGAAATCGAGTTTGACACCCCTGGACCAGAAGAGCAGAAATAGCATGTTGCCTGTGAAGAAAAGGAGAGAGGAGGTGAATCCCCAGGAGAAAGGGGATGCAGTTCAGAAGAGTAAGAGGCAACTCAGCCAGGATATTCTCTGTGAGAGAAAGAAGATGAAGACAGCCTCTTCCTAATAGTTCCCAGAGTATATTGTAGATGCAGATAGTAAAGTTTTCAGTCTGGCAAGACTGATCTCAGGCCAAACACCAAGAATAAAATGTGGTGATTCTTTCAAGCCGAATTCTTCATTGTTTAATGCTTATAGTCAAATTGAGGACTCGATTCTGCACGAATAGTGAAAATTCACTGGACATCACACAATGGAATTGAGGATAGACAAAACCAGAGTTCTTGACTTAAAACCTTTGATTCTTTCCCTCTACTTGGCTTGGTCATAGGATATGGAAAAAAAAAAGAGATTAGAGAGCATCTGGGATTGAAGACTGGAGGTGTTCAAAAATAGACTGGACAATCAACTTGGAATTCTACACCTTTTGCAATTATGTTTTGCATTTTTTAAAAAAAAATTAACCTTAAATCATTTGGTTTTAATGCTTTATTATATTGATTAAATTGTACACTACTCAGAGCCCCTCTTTTGATAGAAATGGGCAGTTAAGAAATTTGATACATTAAATATAAATACAATTTGATCAAGATGATAAAAGGATGTCTTGAGTAGAGGGTTGCACTATAAGATCTCCTAGGACCCTTGTAGTCCTATGGTTCTATGTACTATATGCCTTCAGTATGATATGGCTGTTAAAAGACTGTTTTTTTAAAGCTGGGTCAATAGAAGTATAGCTTCCAAATTACAAGCCATAAAAGTTCTGTTTTCTCTATTGTTCACCTCATTTGGCTTTCTACAACTAGCTATATCTTATGAAGGTTTAGGGTGAAGCATTTTATTTTTTCCTTTCTTTCAGGCAATGTATTTGGCAATCTTTGTCAGAAGATGCTAGGGCAGTTCTATCTGAGATCAAGTAGGGATAAGTACTATTGTTGAATATGTTTCGTAGTAATAATTTACAGTTCAGTTTTTCCATGAATGGCATGGAGAGAACATAAAATGTGCAGTGTTTTTCAGGGGGTTTACAATGGCTTTGCAAAGCATGGTTTTCTCCAAGCAAACATATCTGATGTAATAATTTTATGTAGTTAACATATCCGACGTAATACATTTTTGTAATGGAGGGTTGTTCTCAGCATGAGCTTACCAAAATTTGCAGATTACTGCATAGACAGGATGAAAATACCTGGGGTTCTTCTTTGATGGAATGGAATGTGAGCAGCAGAAATATTTATCCATTGATTCATCCTTCTTTGGTGGAAATTGGACAATACATCTAAGGCCACATTTTCCCCATTGTTTATTGAGCTAAATCTTGATATAGCTAAGTAGGAAGAAGTAAGGTTGATGATTGATTGAGTTGCATTTTGTACAAAACTATTGACCATGGTATAGACATACTTCAAATAATTATTTTTCTTTAAATTTCTTCTAAACTCCGGAAAGTTTTTAATGAACTGTCATCTTTGTTAGGAATGTAAGTCACCTAACAATTGGGTTGGAAATATATAAACCAGGATAGACATTTTAATACTGTCTCTTTAAGGGAATGCTAAATTTGTAATTGGGTGTGGTTTCTCAAACGGCCATAAGATGGAGCCAGAAACCGGTTTCCCAAGGCAGAAGAAAGTTGAAGGAGGAAGAAATGTTTGCTGTTTTTGGTTCCTGTATTGACTGTTACTGATTGTCTTTATTCTTGGATTGATGTGAGTCTATTACTGAACGGTTTTTGATACTGGACTTTGTAATTGGATTATTCCTGGAGTAAAAACTGTGTGTGACTTGGACTATTTGTTGGACTTTGCTTAACTGTTTACTGGAAGTAAAACCTACATTTTACTATACAGTGTAGCTGTGTGCTGTGTGTGTGTTATTCAACATTACTCTCACAATGTCTCCCTGTGTGCACTCATTACCCTAATGGAGAATTGCCTCAACAATCTTCTCCATCCTTCAGTGTATATTAATAATCTGGGATTATTATACTAACTATCAGGGATACAAATTTAATACTGTGTAATGCTTAATGTTATTATTGTTAGATTGCCTTTTAAATCCTGTCTCATTAGGTTTTTTTTCCCATTCTCAGAAGTTTAGATTAGGTGATCCAGAATTAATATTCCCATATGTTTTTGTCCTAGAGGTTGGTAACATATTTGAGTCACACTGGTGTCTGTAAATATTGTAGAGAATTTTGACAGATGATTTAGTCTCAGCTTTATTTCTTTTTCTTTTTTTAATTGGCAAAGTGGCTCTTAGAGCAACTCACACAAACACCCAAACTGTACAAGCTTTTCCATGATCTGAAACTTCCAATCTACAATTAACAAGAAAATTAACAGAATAACAGGGTTGGGAGAAACCTTAGAGATCTTCTAGTGCAACCCCTTGCTCAAGCAGGAGACTGCATATTATTTTGGATAAAATGGTTGTCCAGTCCCTTCTTGAAAGCCTCCAGTGATGGAGCACCTACAACTTCTGAAGGCAAGTTGTTCTGTTGGTTGATTGTTCTCAGTGTCAGGAAATTTTTTCTTAGTCATATGTTGCTTCTCTCCTTGATTAGTTTCCATCCATTACTTCTTGTCCTGCTTTCAGGTGCTTTGGAGCACTCCCTCTTCTTTGTAGGAGCCACTCAAATATTGGAACACTGATATCATGTCACCCCCTAGTCCTTTTCTTTACTAGACTAGACATACCCAATTCTTGCAATTGTTCTTCATATATTTTTTGCATCATGGTGACCAAAACTGGATGCATTATTCCAATTATGATCTTAGCAAAGCCTTATAAAACAGTACCAACGTTTAATATGATCTTGATTCTATTGCTATTAATGAGGGGGGGGGGTTGTTAACTTTTTTTTGTGTGTGTTAATTTTGTTAACACAAAATCCAAAGAGAAGCCAAGAGGAAGAGCAACATCTTCAGAGCCATTCTTAAAATTGAGTAGTTTCTTCTTGGAACAACCAGGCTATAGTTTAACAATTGAAATGGTTAAGGAAGACAAAACCCTGGGAAGATAGATAGATAGATAGATAGATAGATAGATAGATAGATAGATAGATAGATAGATAGATAGATAGATAGATAGATAGATAGATATTCAAGTAATAGTGATTGAATCACTATTGCTGTGGCTGTAATTATATTTTACATCCACCAGGTACTGCCAAAGAATATCCAACTTAAGCTACACATACTCTTACACAATCTTGCAACTGTTCACACTTTAGTCTAAACTCTGATTATGTAAGTCTTCTGACAGAATCTCCTATCCAGACCAGGGAGCTGATATCCAACTGTGGCTGATCGTTACGACCAGGGGTGGGATTCAAATTTTTTAACAATCGGTTCTGTGGACGTGGCTTAGTTGGTGGGTGTGGTTTGGTGGTCATGTGACTGGGTGGACATGGTTTGGTGGTCATGTTATTGGTTGGGCGTGGCCAGCTCAATATCACTCACGTCAAGGCACCATCTCCTTGCCTGGCTTCTAATGACTGTGGGGATGCTGCAACAGTTGTAAGTGTGAAAAATGGTCCTAAGTAATTTTTTTCAGTGCCATTGTAACTTTGAATGGTCACTCCACACAAGCAAAGTACCAGCAAAGGAGGAAAAAAAAACCTCCAGAGAAGTTCCAGAGACAGGAAGTCTAGTCCTGCCAAGAATGTAATAAGGGTTAACAGAGAGGCAGTTTCTGTAAGCAACACCAGAATGTTTCCTTCCTGCTTTCCTTACAGGATTAGGCCAGTAATTTCTTCTAACAACTGGTTCTCTGAACTGCTTAGAATGTTAACAACCGGTTCTAGAGAATAGGTGCGAACTGGTAGGTGCAACTGGTTCTAGCGAATAGGTGCGAACCCTGATTATGACTTTACAATGAACTTTATAGAGAGGAGAGTGTTGGTGTTTTAAAACACCCAGAAAACTGTTTTTCCCCTTGTCTAGATAGCAATAGAATTCCCAACTTTATACTTTAGATCAGACCTATATAGACGGGGGATTACAAGGCAATCCTAGGATTGCAGGCTAGATTGGGAAGTTTAAAAAAAATTATCCAGGTGGAAGACAAAACACTTCCATGGAGAAAAAGTAGGAGACTAAATGCAGATAATGCCTTGACTTGCAAGCATAATCGAAACCAAAATTTCCATTGCCAAGCAAGACCATTGTGAAGTGAGTTTTGCCCCATTTTACAACCTTTCTTGCCATGGTTGGTAAGGGAATCACTGTGATTGTTAAGTGAGCAACATGATTGTTAAGTTAATCTGGCTTCCCCATTGACTTTGCTTGTTAGAAGGTCTCAAAAAGTCATTCCTTGCCCGTCAAAACTACATGCAGTTGCCAAGCCTTTGAATTTTGATCACATGGATGGTGGACCACGAGGATGATGTTGCCATGTTTATAACGGTGGTAAGTCCCTTTTTTCAGTCCCATGGTATCTTCAAACAGTCACTAAATGAATGGCTGTGGGAGCTTCATCACTGGAGGCTTTCAAGAGATTGGACTGCCATTTGTCAGAAATTGTGAAGGGTCTTTCCTGCTTGGAGAGTGGTGGTTGGACTAGGTGACCTACAAGACCCCTTTGGACTCTGTTCATCTGTCATTGGAACAGCTTGGAACCTGGAAGTTGTGGGTTGTAAGTAGAGAATTCTCCCTAGTTTTGTCCAATTAAGCCATCAGGAGTTGTTAGCCTTGCAAGAAACTTAGTGCCAATTGTAAAGAGAATCTGAAGAGATTGTAGCCAAGAAAGATTGGCACATGCAGCCATTAGGTTAGAAATATACAGTGATGATAAATTGGATGGGATGTGCATAGACCCTAATTTGAAAAATAGTATTTGGCACTTTGGTTCTGCCGATTGTCGTTTCTGAAATAATTGGGGGAATAGAAGCACCCACATTTTCATATGCCTGCAGGGGGTAGCTTGTCCATGCTCAACAACAATTATTTATCATAGCTGTAGCAAAACTGAAATTATCAATATTAAGAGTACAATGAATAGTAATTTCTCCGGATGTATCTTGTTTTCAGAGTCTATTGCTGAGCACACTGTCTCTGATTTTGGAATATAGCCATGTAGGTAGGCCTTGACTTACAGCCATTAATTGAGTGACCACTTGAAGTTACAACAGCACTAGAAGAAATGGTGCACAATTGTTTTTCACATGTACAACTGTTGGCTGCATTCCCATGATCACAGGATCATAATTCAGATGCTTGGCCATTGATTCACAGTTTATGATGGTTGCAGGGTCCCAGGGTCATGTGATTCCTCTTTTTGTGACTTTCTGACAGGCAAAATCAATGGGGAAAGCTGGATTCACTTAACAACCATGTTACCAGCTCAACAACCGTACTGATTCACTTAACAGCTGTGGCAAAAAAGGTCATGAAATGGGACAAAACTCACTTAAAAACTGGCCCAATTAGCAACATCAATTTTGGGCTCAATTGTGGTCATAAGTCAAGGATTAGCTCTATTTACAAATATTCAAAATTCACATGTCCCACAGGAGTGTTTAGAAATACTGTTTCAGTGTTTCTTATAGTGTGGTTCTAGGATCTTTCGAAGCCTCTAAGAGTCTACTTTCTAAGGTAAAGGTAAAGGTTCCCCTCATACATACGTGCTAGTAGTTTCTGGCTCAAGGGGGCAATGCGTCTTTCTGTTACAAAGCCAAAGGGCAAGCACTGTCCAAATTCGTCTCCATGGTCATGTGGCCAGCATGGCTAAACACCAAACATGCACGGAACGCTGTTACCTTCCCACCAAAGCGATCCCTATTTTTCTACTTGCATTTTTACCTGCTTTCGAACTGCTAGGTTAGCAGAAACTGGGACAAGTAACGGGAGCTCACTCTATTACGTGACACTAGAGATTCGAACCACCGAACTTCCAACCTTTCTGATAGACAAGTTCGGCATCTTAGCCATTGAGCCATCATGTCTCTATACCGCATCTTCTTTCTAAGGGAAACATAAAATCAAAATTATTTCCCAGCCTATGCTGAAAAATTATATGACATTAAAACCCCACCAAATAATTTTGAGAAGTGGTAGTAGTAATAGCAGCAGTAGCAGCAGCAACAGCAAATGCTTCAATTTTAATTTATAACATGGTGCAAATATCAATAAATATAACCCATTCTTATTGACGCTTTTTTTGGGGTTCTCCACAATTTTTAACTCAGGGATGGGGTGGCTCAATGGCTAAGATGCTGAGCTTGTCGATCAGAAAGGTCAGCAGTTCGGCGGTTCGAATCCCTAGAACCGCGTAATGGAGTGAGCTCCTGTTCCTTGTCCCAGCTTCTGCCAACTTAGCAGTTCGAAAGCACATAAAAAATGCAAGTAGAAAAATAGGAACCACTTTGGTGGGAAGGGAACAACGTTCCGTGTGCCTTCAGTGTTTAGCCATGCTGGCCACATGACCACAGATACATCTTCGGACAGCGCTGGCTCTTCGGCTTTGTAATGGAAATGAGCACCGCCTCCTAGAGCCAGAAATGACTAGCACAAATGTGCGAAGGGAACCTTTATCTTTATACAATTTTTAAAAGTGGGAAGAGGCTATGAAAAAGGGGGGGGAGTTTAAGAAACACCGATTATGAAGAAAAAATCCAACCATTTGAACATTTAATGTAATTTGTCTAGGGGGATTTCGGTTCACCCCGTTCTATTCTCATCAGGGCCAAAATCCACATTCCCCCTTTTAAAAAAGGGCACCATGTGATCCAGGCCACGAGCAAAAAGCATTCAGACTGGATCATTTTGGAGATATTAGGAAGTGAAGTCTTGCATGATATGAGCAGAGGATCTGTTTTCCAATTTCCAAGGCTTGGCAACGAAAATTCCTCTCAGGGTATAATGCAAGTTTAATTATCTATTGCTGCCGGGCACAGTTGTCAGAATACACCAGAGGAAGCTGAAGTGGAAAAGAGGGCAGTGTCTGAAGTACAGCCCCTAAACAATTCCATTCTTGGAGAATGCGATGTTGTGGCTTAAAGCTTGATAAGGGTAATGGGGATGGTTTGATCAATCCCAAGTCCCTCTCAGTCACAGCGCTGTGCTAATCAAAAGGGAGCCATTGATAGAGTGGTTTGCCTTGATGTAGCTGATCAGTCGGGTTCCATGTAAATCTCCCCCCCTTCAGCTTTGTCCAATCTGCCTGTAAGCTTTGCGGGAAATGTTTCCAGAGCTGTTCCTTGAAAGAGAAAGAGCTTTGACTTTTCTAAACCTGCCTGTGTTGCTGCTGCTGCTTTTCTTTTTTCTTGGTAAAGAGATGGAATGTAAGAGGAATTAGTTTTTTGTTCATTCATTCATTCATTCATTCATTCATTCATTCATTCATTCATTCATTCATTCATAGATTCAGGAAATTGCAGGAAAGCAATTCTGTCCCATGCTACACTTCTTCCTTAAGATTCTGACTTATATCTTTAAAGAGAGAAGGAGGAGGGAGGGAGGGAGGAAGGAAGGAAATTGAGATGATATAGGAGGGAGGGAGGGAGGGAGGGAGGAAGGAAGGAAGGAAGGAAGGAAGGAAGGAAGGAAGGAAGGAAGGAAGGAAGGAAGGAAGGAAGGAAGGATAAAAAAGAAACCAAAAGGTCACCTCTGCATATTCTTTGGTCCTATTACCATGAAAGCAAACATTATTGTTCTTTACGAAGTTATTTGAGCAACATGTGGGGAACTTATTTTGAAAAGTGTCCTTTAATACTGAATCAAAAATGCTTATATTAATAATTCTTAGCCTACTCACAGGCATGTTCACACAGATTACATTTAAGACATTTATTCCCCTTGGTTAATCATTTCGGCTTCTCTCAGCTGCTTTCTCAGCCAACTATCTGAGGCTTAACTCGAAGATATGCAAACCATGGCCCTGCATCCTGACCCCAGGGCTCCAAAAGAAGCTCCTCCATCCTATCAGTTCTTCTTTTCCACCTCCCACATTCTCTGCTTCATTTGATAATCCTCCCATTCAAGAGCCTGTGTTATTTTCTTTAAAAAGTTTCTCCAATGATACAAAGGCTAAAACATATGAAGAACGGTTACAAGAGTTGGGTATGTCTAGTTTGAGGAAAAGAAGGAGTAGGGGTGGCATGATAGGAGTCTTCCAATATTTGGGGGGCTGCCACAAAGAAGAGGGAGCCAAGCTATTCTCCAAAGCACCTGAGGGCAGGACAAGAAGCAATGGGTGGAAACTAATCAAGGAGAGAAGCTATCAGGAACTGAGGATAAATTTCCTGACAGAACAATTAATCAGGGGAACAACTTGTCTTCAGAAGTTGTGGGTGCTCCAACACTGGAAGTTTTCAAGAAGAGACTGGACAGCCACTTGTCTGAAATGGAATAGGATCTGCTTGAGCAGGAGGTTGGCTTAGAAGACTTCCAAGGTCCCTTCCAATAACAATTTTGTTATTCAACAAAATTATAATTTCAAAATGTCTATTTCATATGGAAAGAGGCATGCCTAGTGCAAAGGCACACTTTCACGTGGCTTCTGGAGTCCCTCAACCTACTACCCTTCTTCCTTTTCCTGCCAGATCCATGAGGAAATACATGGTCTTATAAAAGGTGAGGAGGACATCCTTGGACTTGTTCTGTCACCTGGAAACAAAATTCTTCTTGTTTCAACTCTGCTTGTGGGAGTTTTCAAATGTTCCACCAACCAATCTTCGAGAACTTTGGGTCTCAGATGAAATTTGGCAGAGAGGGGGGATTACTGTCTCTGCCCAGGAAGAAACCAGAAGGCAAGTATGAGATGCTGCTCCAGCTTGTCCTTTCCATCTGAAATAGCAATGATCTCGAGAACAATGTGCCCAAGAGGAAAACATGCTTGAGGGTCAGTTACGAGTCCCAACCAGATGTCCAGTACAGATAGTCCTCACAACATTTTGTTTAGTGACTGTTCAAAGTTGCAGCGGCATGGGAAAATGTGACTTATGACTGTTTTTCACATTTACAACCTTTGCAGCATGCCCGTGATCATGTGGTTAAAATTCAGATGCTTGACAACTGATTCATATTTATGACGGTTTCTGTGTCCCATGGTGATCTTCCGACAAACAAATTCAATGAGGAGGCCAGATTCACTTAACAACAGAGTTATGTGATGACCCAGGGTAAATACAAAACAAACACAGTCATAGAAAACAGGTGAAGCCCCTTTTATTCCTTCACTTTGCTTCCAAGCTCCGAATATTCTTGACAGAAGCCAAAAAACTCCCACACAAACAAGAAGAAGGAAAAAAGCAACACAAACCAGGCAAGATAAGGGTTGGAGGACGTCCACAGATAACACACACTGGGAAGGACGCCAAATTCAGAGAGAAACTTTAAATTAGAGATATTTCCGTGCTTTGTTTCCAGCATTTGCCTGTATGCATGTCCATTCTCTTATTCAGTTGTCACAGCTGCAGCCCATGAAGAGGATCAAGACATTCTCCTGCTGAGTAAACCACGTCTCTCCCTTATCCTCTCTTCCCTGCATGCCCTAGGATGGAGAGAGGATGGGCCTGGGTCCTCCTCTGACTACTCAGCCAGCCCTTCCCCAGCCTCCTCCACAACCTCTGAAGCCACACTTCCACTCCCTGTTGACTGTTCCTCCTCTCCCTCAGAGTCAGTCTCCAACAGGGGCATGACAGGTTACTACCTTATCTACTGCAGCAATTCACCTAACAACAATGGAAAGAAAGGTTTATTAAATGGCCAAAAAAAAAAAAAACCTCACTTACCAAATGTCTCCCTTTACAACAGAAATGTTGGCCTCAAATTTGGCCGTAAGCTGAAGACTACCTGCAATGCCTTTTGTGCACACTCTACTTTTGTTCAAAACTGAATGTTTCTGTAGAGTCACAGTAACCACCACGAGATACCACTACATCATAATCACCAGCCAGTTAATTTAGTTTTCACCTTGATTGACCATCTGCATTTGCCGGATATCAGACTGATTCTGTTCCACTTCTGAAGCTCTTGCTGCATTGCGTTTTTTTTTTCCTGAACCTTCCGAGTCCAGAAGCATGAAATTTCTCTTTAGTCCCTCTGATTTGATATGGTAGTTGCCTAGCAATCAAGGGAATTGGAAGTGTGGGTTAACATTGGTAAAAATGGCGGGGTATTAAAAATTAAAGGGCTGAACCATTCAATCATCCTTTAAGATAATAGGGATGCCGAAGCCAGGCTGACCTTTTATTCTGAAGGGTTGGAATTATTTGCTGTGTGCAGAAAAAAATGGAAATAGAAGGCACACAAAGTTGCACAGCCAGACTTCGAAGTAGCCAAGTTTTAATCCTCCCCAGTTAATCATAAGAAACTTACATGCAAGTGCTATCTTTTGCAGTGCTGGACCTCCTCATGAATAGAAAAATAGAATAACAGGGTTGGAAGGGACCTTGGAGGTCTTCTAGTCCTACCCCCTGCTTAGGCAGGAAACCTGATACCACTCCAGACAAATGGTTGGACAATCTTTTCCTAAAAACTTCCCATGTTGGAGCATTCACTATTTTTGGAGGCAAGTTGTTCTGCTGATTAATTATTCAAACTGTCAGGAAATTCCTCTTTAGTTCCAGGTTGCTTCCCTCCTTGATTAGTTTCCACCCATTGTTTCTTGTCCTGCCCTCAGGTGCTTTGGAGAATAGCTTGACTCCCTCTTCTTTATGGCAGCCTCCGAGATATTGGAACACTGCTATCATGTTATAGTAGCTGTGACCATCAAGAGAGCTCTCAGCTATGACCCCGGGCTTTAAAAACTATGACACTAAGATCACCCCCACCTCAAGCAACTCACTTATAAAATCTCATCATTTTCTCCACTGCTACCTATCATTAGGTGTCAAAAAGTTGGTACTTCTGGCAGCAATGTCTTAACCAGAAGCCTATAATGTCACTTAGATTTTAAGGGAGATTTGCATGCAACTGCCAGACATTTTTTTTTGTATGCCAACCATCTTGCAAAGAGATATTACTATTTTTAACCAGGGACATCCAACCTTGCAACTTTGAGACTTGAGGACTTCAACTCCCAGAATTTTTCAGCTGGCCAGTCATCCATGCTGACCGGGAAATCCTGGGACTTGAAGTCCTCAAGTTTTAAAGTTGTCAAGGTTGGAGATCCCTGACTTAGACTATCTAGGTCAGGGGTGTCAAACTCAAGGTCCGGGGACTGGATCTGGCCCACAGGGTGCTTAGATCCAGTCCATGGGGCCATTCTGGAAACAGCGGACTGGCCCATGGTGCCTCTGCCAGCGAAAACAGAACTCAGGAGGGTTGCATGGAGCTCTGTTTTCACTGGCAGAGTGCTGCTGGAGGTTATCACAGCCAAAAGCGGGGCACGGGGAGGGGGGGGGAGGGCACGGGCAGCCCACCCAAGCTCTGTTTTTGTGGACAGAGAGCTGCAGGAAACTGTTGCAGCCAATAATGTAGATTGGGAGCCTGTTTTTGCTGACAGATTGCTCAGGCCCCAACATGAGTGATGGCAAGCTGGCCAGGCCCACCCTGGCCATGCTCACCCTGGCCCCCGAGGTCAAAAACAATCCTGATGCAGCCCTCAATGAAATTGAGTTTGACACCCCTAATCTAAGTGAAGGAAATGCACGTGCCAGTTTCAAACAGAAATGTTAATACAAGAAGAATGTTAATCCATGATAATCTGCTATGAGGTCTAGATGTAGCAGTTTCTATTGAACATACTTAAGGAACTTTCTGATAATTTTTGATGGTATTTTTCTTGACTTTTTGCTTGATAGAAGCAGTTGTAGTTTGTCATTAGTCCAAACCATTTCATTCTCTCCTTTCTTTCAAAGCTCTGATGTCCAATTAGTCCCCTATTTAAATCAGAGACATCAGCTGAGAAAGCTGGAGATGGGTGATTTAAGGACTTCTCCTCTTCTTCAGTCACAGACAAATAACCACAACTTTATCTCTCAGTTTTTTGACACTCAGGAATATTTTTAGTAGAGTTGTGAAGTCCCTTTGAAGGATGGACAAGTATCTGCAGGGGCTTCAAAGTATGCAAGATCTCACTAAACGTGGGGAAAATAAAACATGTACTTTTGCATAACCATAACCTGCCATACCATTGAGCACCAGACGAGATTTTAAAAAATTGAGGGCCAAGACAGAGGCGTAGTTAGTAGAAGGAATAATTTTTCCATTATTTTCTTCTAATTCAGTAAACTGTTGTCTTCTCTACAAGGAGAAGTAACTGTACTTCTGTTTTCACTTCTTTATCATATTCATGTTTTCACTGGGTCACAGAAGTGATGCCTAGGGCTGACATGTTGGTTGCCATCAATCTAATTTTGTGTGTGTATGTTTGGTGCATATGTGTGCATGTAATTAAACCCTCAAACATAAACTATAATCATATAGTATGGCAGATATTAAAGACATATACCACATAGGTGCCATGGAGAGTATTTAGACCATGATGTCTGTCTTGAGCTGGGCAATTTTGTGATCCAAGACATTTCAAAGAAAGCTCTCAATTCTGCCCATTAATTTTGTCATTCAGTTTCTCTTTACCTCTTCCCAAGGAATTGTTCAAAAGAAGCAATAAGAGAATTGCTCCCATGTCATTAAAATATTTTCTTTCCAAGTTCTACTTTTAATTAGCAAAGTTTATATTTCCCTTCTGAGCCTTTGCTTGCAAACAAAGCTTGCTCTGTTTTGCATGGTGCAAATCCCTATTTGCCTGACAATAAAAATCTTATTCCATAGCCTGGAACAGACACCTAGAACTAAAGAGAAATTTCGTGATAGTGAGAACAGCCAATTAATAGAATAGTTTATCACCAGAAGTTGTGGAAGTTCCAACACTGTAAGTTTTTAAGAAGAGATTGGGCAACCATTTGTCCAGAATGGTTTAAGATCTTCTACCATGATCTAGGGATTGGACTAGAAGACTTCCAAGGTCCCTTCCAACCTTCTATCTTTTCATTTTCTCATCTTTCTCATCTTCCCTACTACCTTCTCCTCTTGGTATCTTATGATTTATCACTTGTTTGTATCTTATGATTTATGGTTCTATTTATGATCTATAACTTACCGCTTTGCTGCTTATATGTACAATGAGAGCTTCTGCATCACTGACAAATTTCTTGTGTGCCAAATCACACTTGGCCAATAAAGAATATTCTCTTCTATTATTTTATGTTCTATCTAAAACATGAAACTCTGCATTCCTATACAAAACTGTTGTGTCTTTTTATCTCTTTGTCCCTTTTATAGTTTTAAGAGTTTTTAACATTAGCAATATTAATTTTCATATTAATAATATTAATTTTTATATATTATTTTAATTTTTCTGTAAGCCACCCAAAGTCACATGATGGTGAGATGGGCATCGGAATAACTTTCAATGACTAAATATAGAAATCAAACCACCAGAAATCATGTGACACAGAACTATAGCTCTCTGCTCAGAAACATTCCTAATTTTTATTTGTTTGTTGAGCCTTGTGAAGCTAATTTGATTGGAAAGGAGATTTTTTTTTTAATCTATTGGGTTACTTGATAAATCAATATAGTAGGTGAAGCTTGGGAACTATTTTCTTTTTTTGTCTTTGGAAAGGGACCAAACTCAAAAGTGTTATTGTATTTGTTTTGCAAAATGTTTATGCGCTTTCAGTCTGACTGCCTCTAAAATGATGCATCTTATTACTGATAATCATATATACTCATGCTTTAGTGTTTCCAATGCTAAATGTCATCATATTTCCAATTTAAGATTTAGTTTCAGACTAAGGAATCACTCATGCAGTTCCAGGAATGAACGTTCATCTCAAATCCAACATTAGGTGGCCTTCCATGGTGACAGTGTTTTACAGCAGGTGTACTTGTTAAATTGCAAATTACAATAAAAAAAGGCAAACTTGCAGTAATAATTAGCCTAGAAGTCTGTTAATAGCTTGAATAGAATTGCAGAATCGTATTAGTAAAGGTGTGAGCGTTAATCAGATTAGCCAACCAAGTTTTTGTTGATAATTGAATAAAGCTAATCAATTTTGTTTAGTTGATTGATTAAGAAAGTTAAAACGAGAAGACATCTCTGATCATTTTTTTTTTGAGCTTATTCTGGACCTCCTGTCTGTGACAATAAAAGGGGAATGCAAATACTCGTCTTTGTTTCAATCAGTGTGTAGCAATCTTTCTCTCTTTTCCCCAGTCCTGTTGGCATCTCAGCTAGACAGTTAATATCCTGGGGTTTTAGCAACATCAACATTTAAATGAAATTGATTAATCAATTAAAGGTGAATGAGCAATCAATCAAAAAAGATATTAATAGGCTGTTCTCAGTTATTAGTATCCCTTTGACTAGCAGTTATTAGCCAAGGTATTTCTTTATTTTTTTTCCCCCTCTCTTTTTTAATGGTGGCACATTTTCAGTGAAACAATTTTATTCCGTTCCTCTGAGGAAAGGATCTCTTTTTTAAATCACAAATTGCTCTGGTCCGGATATATGCATTGTATATACATACATACATTTGGGGCATGGAATCACTCACTTCATGCAGCATCCCTCTTTGCTTTCCCAGATCAAGGCAGATAAATTAAGCATCCAATTCTGTTTATGTAAATGTTAATCTGTGAGGTCCTCCAACTCGTCTCTCTGCCCTTGGTGAAGTTAATTTGGCATCTTTTATGTAGGCAGATCATAGATTCTTCTTTGCGGGGTGATGTGGCTTTTGTTGAATCTCGTGTTTGAATAATATATTTGATTGCTATGGCGAATGTTGTGTGTTTGCACCCATCTCCGAGAAGTGCCTAATTAACAAGGATGGTAACGAGGCCCTTTCTCTCTTCTTAAACAATTGTGTACATGGCAGTTTCTTTTACTCTTTTTATTTTTTTCAAAATTGGTTTGATCCCCTGACCCTGCTGCCTCTCTTGTGTTATATGTTTACCCATGTGATGGCTTAGCCAAGCTGCTAATTTTCTGCAGTGCTTCCTTTCTGCTTGCAATTAACACATCCAGCACTGAACCAATTCTTTAGCACTCAGATGTTGAATGGAGATTTTGTTTTTCTCCCAGTAATTATGTGGTTTGGCTTTCTTTTTTAGATATTTGCATTGACCTACAAGGATACCAAGCATTTCTTTCTTGTTTTTTTCTTACTGTACAGTAACAGTGTGCTGTTGGGTATATAGTCAGAGACTGAATGGGGGTGGGATATATAATCCCAACATGATGTAAAATGTATTTATTATTTTGTGAAGAAGAGGCTTTTACTAACATTTGGGGAAAGAAGTATAGTGTATAGTGTGTGGGAGGAAAAAAAGTGTTAACTGCTCTTGTTGGGATGGGCTACAAGGTCAGAAAGTAAATTGTTCTTTTGTACAAATTATGTTTACTTCATCCTGTCTATATTCAGAGAAGAGATTTCCCCATTCAATCACTTTTTTGTCAATGATCAGAACTAGATTTTTAATTTTGGAAATCCTTGTTTCTCATTGATACAAGTAAAGGGAGCTATCTTAGGTATTTCTATACATTTAAAGAGACCTTTACATGGAATAATTTTGGATTCTTTTCTATTGCCACCAGGAATTAAATGGGTAGCAACAAAATATCTGAACATCAGCATCCAAAATTATTCCATGTAAAGGTACCTTTAAATGCATAGAAATACCTAAGATATTCCTTTCAAAGATTCCTTTGTCAATGAGAAACAAGGTTTCCAAAATTAAAAATCTAGTTCTGATCATTGACAAAAAATAGTGATTGAATGTGGAAATCTCTTCCCTGAATATAGAAGAAGGGATGAAGTAAACATAACTTGCACAAAAGAACAATTTACTTTCTGATTTTATAAGCCAATCCCAACAAGGGTAGTAACATTTTCCCACCACACACTATATATTTAAAGTGTCAGAATCAATCAATCAATTTGTCATATTTTATCCAGAAATTTTACTTTTCTAGTAATGCATGGCTTCTTCCCAACCCAAAATGGGAACTGAATTGTAATTCTGATGTGTCTGCTGAAAATATAGCATAGACATTCCTTGAAGAACATCTGCATGAGTTCGGAATGTCATTTTAGATATGATAAATTGTCATATGTTTGCAATGCAGACAATTCTGAGACATTTTGACAGATTTATTGAACTGTTTATGTTGCTTGGGATTTTGTTAGACCTTTTTGCTTTATGGAAATATTTACAAGTTTGTTTTTTGGATTTCACTTATGGTATGCACAGAATTATGCTTGAAGTTCCAATTTTTAGATTTTCTTGACAGTTTTCACCATTTCTGGGATCATGTATTAAAAGAGGAACCTATATTTGCTAAAACTGCTCATTTTGAACAATATTTTGATAATTTAATTTACAATTATGCAACATACCAAACCCTCTGCAGTAGGAAAGAAAGACTTAATAGCAAACTATTCAGTAACTAATGGCTAGTTCCTAAACGTTAAATGGCTTTCATACACAGATATAAGAGTTCACTAGAAGAACCAACAAAAATTTGGTGAAATTCTAAAACAAAGTTTAAAATGTGGTGGCATTTGTCTGCCTCTGCATCTTTTAAAACATCAAACTTAAGATTTAAGCCATAATTAGCAGCTGATCAGTAGTTACAGAGATCGATACCACCCAAAAAAGAATATAAATACATACATACACACATACACACACACACACACACATATAGCATATATATTCTTCTAGGTTTGGTCTGGAATAGTAATGATACAATTGTCTAAATCGATATCTCTCTTGTCGGCTCTCTGTCTGATGTTTGAAATCAGGCAGCTCTTTCCTAGTAGAGCTTTCCTGAGGAATAGTGAATTATTTATTATTTGTATCTTCTCCCCCCCCCCTTAGCTTTCTGATGACTTCTCCCCTAACACCCCCACCTTAATAAAATGTGTGTGTGTGTTTTTGCATGCACACTTTATGTTGCCAAATCAGAGTCGCTTCGGTACCAGTAATTGGGTACCTTGCACAAGTCACAAGAAAGGATGGATTCAGTTACATCTACAACCTTTCCTTCCTCCCCGCCCCCTTCTGCGTATATTGATCTCTTTCCTTTCATATATAGCATCTTTCTTCCTTGTCTGCCGTGCTGAGGGTCCTTTCTTGAACAACCACAACAACAATCACGTAAATAATGGCTCCGTGTTGGCATAGGAAGTGTGGACATTGGCAACCTGATCTCTTTGCATTAAAAGAAAAACAATGTTACTGATCAGTTCTGACTCAAAAAGAAGTTTGAAAAATGGCAGACTACAGGAACCAGGAGCATCACTCAGGCGATCCTGAGGACACAGATAAACCTCCAAGTGGCTTCAACGACTCTCTAAAAGGATGCAAATGACCAGCTGTCTGCAAGGAGTAGAAATCTTTCCATTTCCCCACCATCCAATCAGAGCTGAAGAAGCTTCTTGGATGAGAAGCGAAGCGTCTTCTAAGAAAAAAAACAAGAAAGTCCATTTGCCTCCTGAAAAAAGGCACCTTTGGGACAACCATGACCTGGATGATTGAGAATCTCTACAGACGTTGAAAAATTAATGCAAATGTGAGATGAGACTAAGAAAGAAAAAAATATTCCTGTTGTATTCCAAATCAATGTCAGGTCCTCAAACTTTAAAAAAAAAATCCATTCTCTCTCTCTCTGTTGGTTTCTTCCATACAGGGTAATGAAATGGAAAGAGACTAGCCAATTAAGGCTCCCCATTAATTGTTTTAAATGTAAATGAGATGGGGGTGAGAAGAGTCCCTTTTGTAACATCGAATTAGTCTCCCTGGTCTTTTTTCCCCACTTGTTGCAAGCTAAGCTTTGAAGCTGGCTTGTCCCACAGGCAAGAGAGCAGCCCATGGTGGACCGGTTTTGGTGACAGAAGAAGGAATTGAGTTTCCCTTTTTAGTGTGATTTTTGCTGAAATTCATAGGTTGGTAGATAGAAGGGTTCATCCCTGTTTCCACTTAGATGCCATTTCCTATGTAGGAGAATAAATATTTCTACTTAGAGCTCTCAGAATTGAGAATTCATGCTGGCTCAGGAATTCTGGAAGTTGAAGTCCACAAGTCATAAAAAGGCCGTAGTTCCCCACTGCTGATCTAGAACATCCTCCTGGTCCCTGGTATTATAAACCCCAGCGATGTACCCAGAGGATGTGCCAAAGAGAGACATTTGATTTTATCCAAAGTGAATATTCGTCCAGTATTGACCATCCTAATTGAGATAGTAAAAGGACCTTTTCAATTTCCATGGAGAGTTTTATTTCCAGAGGGAGGGGTAATGCAGAAACTGAAAGAGTGGGTGCTTCTTTTCCTCATGGTGAGAATTTTTAAAAGTAAAGTCTTACACTTAGGCAAGAAAAATCAAAAGCACACATATAGATTAGGTGAAACCAGTCTTAATAGCAGTAACTGTGAGAGGGATCTTGGAGTCTTAGTGGACAACCAGCTAGGTATGAGCCAACTGTGCAGTAACAGCCAAAAACCAATGCAATCCTAAATTGCATTAACAGAGGGATACAATCACGATCAAGTGAGGTACGAATACCACTCTATAAAGCTTTAGAAAGACTACACTTAGAATATTGCATCCAGTTTTGGTCCCCACACTATAAAAAATATGTTGACACTCTGGAAAGAGTGCAGAGAAGAGCAACCAGGATGATTAGGGGACCGGAGACTGAAACATATGAAGAACTGTTACAGGAACTTGGCATGGCTAGTCTAGTGAAGAGAAGGACCAGGGGAGATATGATAGCAGTGTTCCAGTATTTGAGGAGCTACCCTAGAGAGGGGGGGGGGGGGGGGGGTCAAACTATTCTCCAAAGCCCCTGAAGGCCAGACAAGGAATAAAGGATGGAAACTGAACAAGGAGAGATTCAATTGGAAATAAGGAGAAATTTTCTGACAGTGAGAATAATCAACCCATGGAACGGAAGTTGCCTTTGGAAGTTGCAGGAGCTTCATCACTGGAGGCTTTCAAGAAGAGATTGGACTGCCATTTGTCAGAAATGGTGTAGGGTCTCCTGCTTGGGTGAGGGGTTGGACTAGATGACCTACAAGGTCCCTTCCAACTCTGTTCATCTAATCTAAGAACTCAAAGAGTCCAATTTAAGGTGGATAGGTTTGTGTGAAGGAATCCCATTGAGGTGCCAGCATTCCCCCTTATCCCCTCCCCAAAAGGCTGATCAGAACTGGATTTCATTAATACTTGGACAAAACACACCAGGAGTTTGTAGGTCCCACTAGAGCAGGGGTCCTCAAAGGCTGGCTGAGGAATTCTGGGAGTTGAAATCCACAGGTCTTAAAGTTGCCAAGTTTGGAGACCTCTGCACTAGGGTGTAAAACTAAGCAGGAAAGAAAGGGAAGGCGAGACACTGTCAACCTTGTTAACAATAAAAGTTCATGAATCAGGAGTTAAACATGAACTGAAGGAGGGGTGGGTTCCACACATGCCCTCCAACCTTCCTCCCACCCAATTCCTCCTTCCCCTTGGAACGAATAAAGCTCTTTTGTCAGATATATTAAGGACACTTTATTTGTTGGTCAAAATAAAATGTAGCTCTTACATCCAGTGGAATAGAATTAGAAGATATTAAGAGCAGGATCAAAGACACTTTGATACGTTTTCCACTTTTTATATAGAAAGTGAAAATCAGTCTAATCCACTTCTACGCAGTCTAAGTGTTCGCTGCAACGAAACGTAACATCTAAAGAATAAATTTCCTCTGCACTGGACCTTGCTAAGCATGTTTGAGATCAAATTCAACTGTGGCAAACTTTAAAAGGAAATCTCTATGGAGATTCTCAGTCATCCTGGTTGTCCCAAAGGCGAGGAGTCCTTGGGGCTTCCTGAGCTTGTTTCTTTTCTTGCAGACATTTCATTGCCGAAACTAGTTAACATAATTGGCCTTGGTGATGTTACCTATTTTGGTAGTGAAACATCTGCAAGAAACTCGGGGAGCACTTCTTCCTCCTCTTCTTCCTCCTCCTCCTCTCTGTAACTCCCCCTCCCTTCTAGCACTGATGATGTTACCTAGTTCTGCAAGAAAACAAGCAAGCTCAAGGAGCAACAGGGATGCCACAGTCCTCCTCCTCTTCCTCTTCTTCCTCTTCCTCTTCTTCCTCTTGCTCCTCCTCCTCTCTGTAACTCCCTCTCCTTTCTAGTACTGATGATGTTCCCTAGTTTGGGTCATGAAACGTCTGCAAGAAAACAAGCAAGCACAGAGAGCAAAAGGGACCCCTCATTTCAATTCTGAGCTGCAAATATTTTCCTTTATTGTCACAAAGATATTTTTCCCCTCCTCAAAAGGCAACTGGGCTTAGTTTTTCCTTGAAGATGTTTTGCTTCGCATCCAAGAAGCTTCTTCAGTTCTCAGTTCAGTTTGGTTAAAAAGGAGATGACTAAACTTTGAGGAGGCTGTTTCATGGGAAGGACCTGAGGTTCTTACGTTTGATAAGTGGACAAGTTTGTATCTTAGGTGCTGGGTCTGCAACAAGTAGAAAAGTTATTTGAGATGAAATACGTCCATATTTTCCGTGATGGCAGAAGTGTATCCTTGAGTACATTCTGCAGACAGAGTTCCTTTCTGCTAAAAAAAATCCATTTGAGACAAAGGTGAAGAAGAGCATTGACAAATAGGTTTTCCAAAAAAACTTAGGGCAGTTTTCTGAAATTCCAAACAGAAGGTGTAGGACATGTCTCCTTCCTCTCCCACACTTATAATAAACCCCATAATGTCTTTTTTATATGTTCCCTCACTCACTTTTAACCATAAAGGTGTTTTTAGAGAATTTTTGATGATAACTGAAGTAAGATTGTTGTACACACAACAATGGAAGAATAATGAAATCTCCACACTGGAGGAATGGATGGTGAAAATGTCACAATTTGCAGAAATGGCAAAACTGGAAAAAACAACAACAACAAAAGATTTTCTGAAAGACTGGAAACTTTACATGGACTTTTTGCTGAAACAGGAAAGAATTATACGGATGATATGACCAGAGAAGACATGATAGCCATGCTCCAATATTTGAAGGGCTACTACAAAGAAGAGGAGGTCAACCTATTTTCCAAAGCACCTGAAGGCAGGACAAGAAACAGTGGATGGAGTCCACTCAAGGAGAGAAGCAACCAAGGAGAAAATTCCTGATGGTAAGAACGATCAACCAGTGGGACGGCTTGTCTTCAGAAGTTGTGGGTGCTCCATCACTGGAGACTTGTAAGAAGATACTGGACAGCCACCTTGTCTGAAATGGTATAGGGCCTCCTGCATAAACAGTGGTTGGACTAGAAGACCTCCAAGCTTCCTTCCAACTCTGATATTCTATGTTCTATATATAGATCTGAAGGTTCAGAAAGATGTTCATTAAATGAGGGGCTGAAGGGATTTTTTTATTTATGTTTGTCTTTATTTAAGTTGATTTCAATAGCCATCCAGCTCAAAATCTAGATCTGGCAGTGACTGGGAGGCTTCCAGAAGTGAGAGTCAGCATTCTGCAAAAGCAGATATCCCAAGTACAACTAGCCCTACCCTTGAGAACATAGAACATAAAAGAATAGGATAGGACCTTGGAGGTCTTCTAATTCAACCCTCTGCTCAAGCAGGAGACTCTATACTGGGCAGATCACTTCAGGGATGAAGGCAAATATACGAGTCCTGGATAATGTTGCAGGATCTAATCTGAATCGGTCACCAGGACCAGAAGTGTAGTCTTCCAAACTTTCAGACTTGTGTTGGAGCCCATCCTCAGGGAATGTTTCTCTAGCAAAAGGTGGAGAGAGAACTCATTTTGGTAGAGAGATGTTCTCTGAGGATGGACTCCAGCATGAGTCCAAAAGCTCAGAAGACTAAACCTCTAGTCCTGGTGATCGGCCCAGATTGGATCCTGTAAGATCAGTTCAGGATTCATGTTTTCTGCCCATAAACCCTTGCCACCTGGCATGTCTATTTTATAGTGCCTAAGGCAGAAAAGTTCTCCAGAGAAATAGCTTTTCCAATGGTGGCTACAGGTCAGTGGTGGAATTCAAAAATTTTTACTACTGGTTCTGGGCGCATGGCTTGGTGGGCATGGCTTGGTAGGTGTGGCAGGGGAAGGATACTGTCAAATTTCATTCTCACCCAGCTCCAGGGGAAGGATACTGCAAAATCTCCATTCCCTCCCTACTCCTGGGGGAAGATTACTGCAAAATCCCATTCTCTCCCCACTTCACTAACCTGCTTTCCAGCTCTGTTCTCCTGTGCAGGGCAACAAAAGAAGACCCAGCCGATTAGCTGGAACTCGGGAGGCAGAGAATAGATGGGGGCGAGGCCAGTCTGGTTCTCCAAATTACTCAAAATTTCTGCTACTGGTTCTCCAGAACTGGTCAGAACCTGCTGAATACCACCTCTGCTACAGGTCCATCATTCTGAACCAGTTCTGAAGAATATGTTTTGAGGTGACTGTAGAATCTGCTTGGGCAACCGACCTCAGCAACCAGCTTTGAAAACACTGCCAGTAGGAAATGCATCTATGTGCAGCTAGTTGGTAGGGGGTTCATTGTAGCACTCAACTTGAGACAATGCCCCCTAAAAAAGTATTAGATTAAAACCCCTGTCTGTAACCCTTTGAAAGGAATGTCTCTTTCCCCAGACTCTGTTGACAGCTAGAGGGAAAGAAAGATGTAGCTGCTTTAAAATATTGCAAATTGGGATGCTACAGACATGTTCATGAGGTGCATGAAGAACTTTATCAGAATTATTTCTCAAATGTGGCACAGCCATAATAATTTCTCTATGCTACCCTGGCAAGTAAGTGTTCTTTCTAGGGGTTGCAAGATCATGGACATTCACACCTAAAGCAGGAGATTTCCTGAAGAAGTGAAGAGCATGAGTTTGGAGACATATGCTATAGCAGAATAGCAGAGCTGGAAGAGACCTCTAGTCCAGGGATGTCAAACTTGGGTTGTCAGAGTCATCAAGTATTGTGAAGTATTGCGACTTTTTTCCCCTTCACTAAACTGGGCGTGGGCATGGCCAGCATGTGATGCATCTGGCCCTCAGGCGACAAGTTTGACACCCCTGATCTAGTCCAACCACTTGCTCAAGCAGGAGACTCTATAGTATTCCAGACAAGTGGCTGTCCAGTCTCTTTTTAAAAGCCTCCAGTGATGGAACACCTACAACTTCCAAAGCCAACTCATTCCACTGTTAGGAAGTTTCTTTTTAGTTCTTCCATCCTTGATTAGTTTCCATCCATTGCTTCTTGTCTTACCTATTTGGTTCCCAGCTTTATCTTGTTGTTTGAGAGAAAGAGTATGATCTAGTTTTAAAACTCCAAAGAAAATACGTTGGAGCAATTGTTGACAGCTTAATCTTTATCCATGAAGAGTCCTTCTCCAACCAATGATCCAGACCAGAAGTTCAAGGAAGTTGTGTTATTTGATCTATTCAGCCAGCAATAGAGGTTCTGGTAGTTTTTGATTCCCCAATGCCCCTAGAGACAGTTCTGTAAACTGTTTTCTCTCTTCTCCAAAACTAAAATAAGAGAATTAAATGTGAGAACCTTCATTAACTCTAATGACTTGAGATCTCAGTTAGAGGTTCCAGGAGCTCCATGGAATGGAGAAACCTGAAAATTTAGAAGGTTCACTTTGGAAGGTCCATATCAAATAGATCAGATATTACTGATTGGACAAAGGATTGAACTAGAAGTCCTCTATGATCCCTTCTGGCAGTGGTGGGATTCAAATAATTTAACAACCGGTTCTCTGCCCTAATGACCAGCTGAATAGGCATGGATGGGTGGTCATGTGACTGGGTAGGCATGGCCAACTCAACATCACTCACATTGAGGGGTGCATTGCCTCACCCGGCCCCACCTCACCCCTCCTCTCCCAGCCAGCCCTTGTCACACCCAGCCTTGCCTCTCCTTGATTAACAGCCACAATTGAGCCCAAAATTTATGTTGGTAAGTGAGAAATTTATTAAGATTTCTTCCAACAGCTGGTCCTCCGAACTGCTCAGAAAATTAATAACTGGTTTGGTGAGAACCGGCTGAATCCCACCACTGCCTTCCGGTTTATGATTTTTTGGAAGAAATTTCCAGGCAAATTTCCTTTCAGCAAAGAAAATAAGAACTGGTGGAAAGTCCTAACTTTTGTCCAATCGTGACTAGTCAGTTGTCTACCATCTGAAGTAGAGACATTGAGGGTAGAAAAGCCCTCAATCTGGCAAATATTCTTATCGGTACTTTCCCAAGTTGCATCAGAGTTCTAGTTTTTTTTTCTGGAAAAACCTAGATGTGAAAACACATTGGAAGTTCTAACACACAGTACTTTTGTGATACAGCTGGACCTGGCTCCAGATGCTGGGCATATCTTCATATTTTAGGCCAGGTAAATTTCAACTTCTTTGGAGCCTGCTAATATATTTCTGCATTCTTTTCAGTTTTAACATTTTTATTGAGTTATAAAATATTGTAAAATACAAAAGTAAGTAGAAAAGCTGTGGGGAGGAAAAGTGGGAAGAGAAGTGAGGAAGGATAAGAAAAAGAAATGAAAAAGAAAAAGCAGCATTGATTTCAACTCTGTTGCAGTAAAATAAGGTATCAACATTAAATCACAACTTTTTGCTTTTTCGTAATAATATGAACAAGCCATTTCTATAAAGATCTATCAATCTACTCAGTAGAATCAAAGTTTCATTTTTTTTCCACTTCAAGCATGAAGTTCAGAAGTGGCCTCCATATGGAAACAAAAGTTCTTAGGTTCTTTTCTTTTACTTTACATTGTTCTGATGGAGGAATTTCACAGGAGTTCCCTCTCCCTTTATTTTGCTTCCTATCAAATCAGATTTGCACTTACTGTTGCACATGTTTTCTTTGTTTTCAAAAGTTAAATGGATTTAGGCAACCTAGATGTAAACACACGTGCACACACACACACACAACACTATAGAAGAAGCAACTTAAGTCGCATACGAAGTAAATTCCCAACAACATTCTTAGCCCTGTTGCACTGATGTTGCACATCAAGAGTCCTTCATCAGGCTATAGTATCTATCAATCTCTGTATTGCTTCTCATTTCAGCAACCCTCAGTTAATCAAAGGTGGGAGATTATTAATGGTAATTTATTATCTTATTTAAGCATGCTTGCCTAGTAATTGGCATTGGTTTGGGGCTATCTCTTTAATTAAAATGTTCATCTGTTGTTCAGCCACTTGGTGTTTGGGCGAGGATCATGTCTAACTCACGTGATATCAGCTGGACTGTTTTTCCCTGATTAAGGAATTCAGGATTTGGTCCAAGAAACTGTAATTGGGAAGTTCACTGCATGAGCAAATGAGTCTTGTATTTCTAAGGGAGCTGTCAGCCTGCTTTCCAATCTGTCAGCTGGCGTATTTTGAGGCTACTGCTACATTAGTAACACTCACCCTTTATTTATTAGACCTTGAATTTAGCTTTGCCACTTGCCAAATTTCTGCAGCAAGGACATCAGGAGACGGGATCCTCATTCTCTATTTTGCATGTTTTCCATTGGTTGCAGGAACCTATTTGGGGGAGCAGGTCATACAAAATAAAGGAGTGTGGGGGCACAGTGGTTAGAATGCAGTATTGCAGGCTAATTCTGCCAACTGCCAAGAGTTCGGCTCAAGTGTGACTCAGCCTTCCATCCTTCTGAGGTTGGTAAAATGAGGACCCAGATTGTTGGGGGGCAATAGGCTGAGTCTGTTAACTGCTTAGAGAAAGCTGTAAATCACTGGGGAGTGGTGTATAAATCTAAGTGCTCTTCCTTCCTTCCTTCCTTCCTTCCTTCCTTCCTTCCTTCCTTCCTTCCTTCCTTCCTTCCTTCCTATTAGAATGCATTATTGCAGACTAATTCTGCTGACTGCCAGGAGTTTGATCTTGACCAGCTCAAGGTTGACTCAGCCTTCCATCCTCCCAGATTGTTGGGAGCAAGAGGCTGACTCTGTAAAACTGCTTAGAGAGGGCTGTGAAGCACTGTGAAGTGATATATACCTCTAAGTGCTATTGCTATCCATGGTTAAAATATAGAATAGGGTTTGAAGGGACCTTGGAGGTCATCTAGTCCAACCTTCTTCTTGAGCCAGATTGAAGCCCGTTTGTCCAATCTCTTTTGGGATCAACATGTTGAAAATTTTGTCCTAACAAAACTTTTTTTTTTCTTTTTTGCAATGCTTGAAATAACGCAGACATTTCTAACAAGTTGGATGAGACTACTTTTTAAAAAACAGTTTTCCTGTCCTGCATCTGGTTAGGTCTTGTGAGAAATTAATCTCTCTCTTTTTTTTTTTTACTTTTAAAATGAGCTTTATTTGCAATGGATTAAAAAGATATAAACCTACAAGTATACAGAAATAAAAAATAGTAAACATACTAATAGGACAGTAAACATATTTTACATTTGATAATAGGTTTGATAGTTCATAATAAATAATAATAACTAATAATTGGCAAGTATTCCTTGTCTCTTATAGATAACGTATTAATAAATAACACATGTTACTCTATAATTGCTATTGGATTATAACTGTATTATTTAATCATTAGAACCTTCATAATGTTTATGTATTAGAGAAGAAGTTTGAAACCATTATTTTATATATTCAGCATATACAACTATATATAATATGTTTCCTGGGTTCATTTATTCTGTACATTCTTTTTCTTGCGTTCTTGGTCTGATCAATTCATGTTAGAATCATATGTTGTTCATTTGTATTACTTTCACCCAATATTACTTATTGATCTTTTCCCCCTTTGGGGTCTAATTGGGGAAAGCCCCACAATTAAACAGAGAATGGAACTTGATAGAAGAGAATGTGTGTAGCTCAGGGTTGAACTGTGGTGCTCTCTGAGCTTGGTGGTTTTCTTGCAGACATTTCATTACCCAACCAGGTAACATCATCAGTGCTAAAAGGGAGGGAGGTTTGATCCCTGTTTATATGCTTCCTGTCAGGGAAAGCCACTTGTAATTTGTGTAATTGCAATTGTAATTAGAGAGCACCTTCTAGCACTGATGATGTTACCTAGTTGGGTAATGAAATGTCCACAAGAAAACCACTTAGGCTCAGAGAGCACTAAGGACCTTACAGAATTTCACTCATTTTTCCATCTCTTGTTAAATTTCAGTTGTTTTGTAAAATCATCCAAATACTCCCAAGGTAGCAGAAGTTCCATCCACTTTCAGACAACCCATTCAAATAGGTTTTGTTCAAGGGACAATTTTCTGTTGCTGAACAACTCCTTATTCCTCTCCAACACTGGCAGTAGCATTTTTATTTTTATTTATTTTGCTGAATCACCTGCAAAGTTCATTCAAATCATCCAATCATTGGTGATGCAGCAGCTAATCCATGGAATATCAAACAGAGGATTTGTTTTTCATTGGGGTGGGTGGGGAGTGGAGGACGGGAAGTGAGGATTGGAGCCAAGAATTTTCAGCTGGAAACCCAAACTCTGCCGGAATTTCTTTCCTACCTAGTCAGAAAGTCCGTGTTGGGACTGCAGAGCTGAAAGTATCTGCTTTGACCCCCTTCATCTTGATTCTACAACTGGCTTCAGGAGACTCCTGTGGTACCTGTGTCCTTGGTATCGTATAGCCTAAGATAGAACCAGAAGCATATCTCTCTAACTAGAGTAGTGCTTCCCTGAATGCAAAGCTAACTTTGGCTGATAGAGGGAAAAATATTGGAAACATCTACATCTTTGCTAAGAAACATAGAATGCAATCGGTGAAATTCTTCCTCTCCTGATCCCTTTTTCCTTCTCTTCCTCCACCCTTCTCCTCCTTTCTCCTCTTCCTCCTTGTCCTTTCTTCCTTCTCCCCCTCCTCTTCCTTCCTTCTTCTCCTTCTCCCCCTTCTGCTTCCTCCTCCTCCATTCTTCTCTTTTCTTCCCTTCTCTTCCTCCTGATTCCTCCCTTCTCTTCCTCCTGATTCCTCCTCCTTCCGTCTTCCCTTCTCCTTTCTTCTCCTCCTCCTTCCTCCTCCTCCTGCTTCTTCCTTCTTTCTTCTTTTCTCTTCTTCTCTTCCTCCTTCTTTCTCTTCCCTTCTTCTTTCTCTTTCTCCTCCTCCCTCCTCCCCTCCTCCTTCCTCCTCCTTTCTCTCTTACCACTTTGGGTATCGAGGGAGATAACAAAGTTCTGTTTCTTGCTCTTCTGGTGATCTCAACTATTGTTACTTGATGCTGTTGTAGTGTGCCTTTGATGTTGTCTCTCCATGAAATCTCTTGATTTTGTTATGTTTTGTATTATATGGAACCCACATTTATGACTGCAAACCAATCTAATATTCCTTCCTCCTCCCATTTTCCCCACAACAATCACCCAGTGAGGTGAGTTTGGCTGAGAGGGAGAGACTGATTCAAAGTCACCCAGCCAGCTTTCATAGTAGTCAAAAGCTTTCAGCTCATCAATTACATTCTAACCCAGGGGTCTCCAAACTTGACAGCTTTCAGACTTGTGGACTTCAACTTCCAGAATTCCTCCTCCAGTCATGTTAGCTCAGGAATTCGGGAAGGTGAAGTCCACAAGTCTTAAACTTGCCAAGTTTGAAGATCCAACCTCTCTACTGCTGCTGAAAATTTGGCAAACCCAGAAAGTGTGATAATACTTGTTAAAAGCCAAGGTAATTCTTCTTGTGCCAGAGTAATTTATAACTTGCCAGAAGAGATTTTCTAGTGGTTTGTGTTGAATTAGCACCAGGAATCTCCAAGCGAGTCCATCCTTCAGCCATTGAAACACACCAGGTGACTATGGATCTGTTCCTTTCTCTCAGCCCAGCCTATCTCCCAGGGTTGTTGTTGACATGAGGATAAATGGAAGGGAGATCTCCTTGTTAGCCACCTTGAGCTCTGGAGATACTCTAGATGTGGGGATCAATTAAACCAGAAGCATTCCCATCCCTTGTAGCATCTTCAGAACTCCGCAAAAATGCAACAAACAGCAAACTATAAATGCAGGTTTAAGGCAACAATTTATTTTGCATCCTGGTTTACTGAAAAGCTGAGCTTATCCACGAAGAGAAACCCAGCTTTGTTTTAAATTCCATTATTCCCATTCTCAGATTTATTAAATTATGCAGAGCTCAAGAGAAAAAAAAAACCCACGACCTTTAATAAAATCAGTCGGGAAAGGAAGGCTACCAGATTCCTTGGGTGTTCTTTTGCTTCCAAAGTACCAAGTACCCTGCATGGTCCTGCAGGCACGTGGGTAATTTTCAAGCTGCCATTCCATGGGTAAAGCTTGGGGGAACCTCCTCTAAAAGAATAGAATAGAATAGAATAGAATAGAATAGAATAGAATAGAATAGAATAGAATAGAATAGAATAGAATTCTTTATTGGCCAAGTGTGATTGGACACACAAGGAATTTGTCTTTGGTGCAAATGCTCTCAGTGTACATAAAAGAAAAGGTACTTTCATCAAGAGTCAAGAATCATCAGGTACAACAATTAATAATAGTCATAGGATACAATAAGCAATCAAATCATACTAGGAAACAGTCAATAATAGTAAGGATACAAGCGACAAAGTTACAGTCCTACAATCACAAGTGGGAGGTGATGGATGATAAGGAGTGATGAGAAGATTAACAGTAATAGTAGTGCAGACTTTGTAAATAGTTTGGCAGTTGAGGGAATTATTTGTTTAGCAGTGATGACGTTGGTGGGGGGGGGGGTAAACTGTCCTTGTGTCTAGTTGTTCTGGTGTACAGTGGTCTATAGCAGTGGTCGCCAACCAGTGAGCCTGGGACCACTGGTGGTCCATGAGAAAATTTTGGTGGTCCACAAAGAAATGTCTTCCCCCAATGCAGTTAATCCAGGCTGCGCGGGAACACAAGGCTTGCGTTGCTTGCATGCGAACAACACGAGGTAGGGAGGGGAAGGGGGAAAGGGCAGAGGGAGAGGAAGTTGCCCTACTCGCCCCATGCACCTGATCTGGCCACCGGGCTGCTTCTTTCCACTGTTTTCTTCTGTTTTTGGCTGCACGCACAAAAAGCAGCAAAAGTCTTTCTTTCTCTCCCCCAAACTTCACCAGAAATGAGTCTTTGGGACCCTGCAAGGTATCCTGCTCCAAGAGGCTGCGCCAGCAAAGACTCATTTCTGGCAGAGTTTGGGGGAGAGAAAGAAAGACTTCTGCTGCTTCTGCTGATTTCTTTGCATGAAGCCAAATAAAGAATGATCGATCTGTAGGAAAATGGGGTGGGGAATTTTCCTGCACACTTTTTGGGGGGATTTTCCCAAGGTCTCTGGTCTACAGGATTTAAAATTATAAGTTTAGTGGTCCCTGAGGTCCAAAAGGTTGGTGACCCCTGGTCTATAGCGTGCTTTGAGGGTAGGAGTTGAAACAGTTTATGTCCAGGATGTGAGGGGCTCTGTAAATATTTTCACAGCCCTCTTTTTTACTCATGCAGTGTGCAGGTCCTCGATGAGAGGCAGGTTGGTTTTTTCTGACGTCCTAATTACTCTCTGAAATCTGTGTCTGTCCTGTTGGGTTGCACAACCAAACCAGACAGTTTAGAGGTGCAGATGACAGACAACAAAAGTTGTGCCTGGCTCCATTCCCTCGGTTGCAGGCAGGGGTTGATAGCTGGCTGAGTAGCGAGTTTGCACCTCTCTCCTTCAATTAATCCATCAATCCGAATTTAACTTGAGGCTGAGATTTCCCTCCCCTCTCTGAGAATCCAGAGCTTCGCGTTAGGAGCCCTCCCCCCAACTCCCATTGTCTCAAGATTGTCTTGCCTATCGTGTAGGTGTCTCTGCCAAACACCCACACAAGAAAGCCACCAAGTGAGGTGTGAAATATATTCATTGTTGAGTTCCGGGAGATGGAGGCGAGCAATTGGCAGTAATAATGTAAGACAGCCAGAAAGGAGGGGAAGCCAAATGCGGGCGGCGTTTTTCGGGTGGCCTTTTTTCATTACAAGGCTGCGGAAATAAGGCAGCGATTCGATTAGGGCTTGTTGTCGGGGTTGGGGAGGGACGCGGGGGCTGGAATTGCTTGCCGTGCGCTGACCCCTTTCCACGGGGGATCAGATGGCGAGTCGGCTCGAATAAAGTTTGGAACGGATTAACCGGACAGAGAATCGCCTGGCTGGGGAAGGCGATTTTCCTCCCCCTTCCTTTCTTTCTTTCCTCCCTCTTGCCAAGATTGGGCTGGCGCTGCTCGGATCTATTTGTACCTTAAGGCGAAAGAAAGAGAAGGAGGGGGGGGGGGAAGGAGGGGGGGGAGGAATAATAATAATAAAAAAGAGGGATTGGCCACGACGTGTAGGAATGAGTCACCGCAACCAATGGAAGTTTTTCTCCACCTCTCCCGTAATTGCATCTCGGCTTCTATCTGGCTCCCTAAAAGGGGCTCTGTGATTAATAACACTGAGGAAACCTGTCTTTTGGATTATTAATTTCCCGTCTCGCCCACCCACCCACCCCCACAGCCGCGTTTGCACAATATCCCCGATGCTTTGCCTTTAAAAAGAGAACGAGAGAGAAAGAGAGAGAGAGAAAGGGGAGTGGGGAGAGGACTATTTTTTTTTTTGCATTTTCATTTATATATATTAGATTTCTTTGGGTATTTTCCCACGTCTTAATATTTGTGCTTTTATTATAGCGACGTTTTATATATATATATATATATATATATATATATATATATATATATATATATATATATATATATATATATATATATATATATATATATATATATATATATATATATTATATAAATGAGCAGATATATAAATAAAAAACGTCGCTATAATAAAAACACAAATATTAAGACATGGGAAAATACCCAAAGAAACCTAAATACCATACATATAAATACCCGCGAAAACATAAAAAAAACATTTATATACATACATACATACATACATAATATACATATACATATACATATACATATACATATATATATACACACACACACACACACACACACATATAAAATTGTGACTTGGAGCGTGCTCTTCGCTGCTCGCCCAATTGGGGAGGGGACTCTCCTGTTCCTTCTGGCCAAGGACAGAGGGGTGAGTGCGGGGCTTCCCTTTTTGGGAGAGACACAGAGGTGAGGAAGGCCACCCCGAAGGAGAAAGGGGCGGGGGGCTTAGGGGGAGGGGAGGGCAGAGGAAATGGAAGGTGGAAAGCCAAGCGGGACCCAGATTCGGTCTCTTCCTAGATAGTTATAGCCCTTAACTCCCGCAACTCCGCTCCGGGCAGGGGAAGGGGTGGGCGAAGAGGGGGGTCGCTTGGTGGGGACACATGTGCCCGCTCACGCACATGAGTCGGTGGGTGTGCGCTTGGCTGAAGGCCAACCATCTCCGGGCTGATGGGCCCCTTGGAAGTCGCCTTTGCCTACCGGGATTTGCCAAGGGATGGTTAAGGAGAGGCGGAGAAGCCAGGGGTGGCTTTGGTTTCCCTCCTTCCCTTCTTTCCTCTTCTTCTTCCTCTTCCTCCTCCTCTACCCTTCCTCCCCTCTCCCTCCTTCCCCTCCTCCTCCTCCTCCTCTTCCTGTCAGCCTCAGCCGAAGGAGTCCTGGGTGGGCGGGGGTGTGTGTGGAGGGTTCTTGGCGAGTGGGCGCGGAATGGGCGAACCGGCCTGGCGTCCCACCACGGCGGCGGCTGAATGACGTTTGGAGGCGGGGAGGGGGAAAATTCAGCCCCGGGACGTGGAACTGAACGCCGTCTGGTCAGCCCGCGGGAATAAACGCGGCTGCTTTCCCTCTCTTGATTCGTTGACTGGGTCATGTGCCCCGTTAGTAAAAGAGAAAGAATGGTTGGGGGGGGGGGGGAGGAGGTGGGGGGTGGTGTCAAGAGCATCTCCCCTCGCCCCTTTTCCCTTGAGACTAACCAACAGTATTTCTTTCGTCAAGATTTCGGAGCGATTTTTGCCCTTATCGCATCCGCGTTCAGCGGACCTGACTTTCTGGGCGATTCACGCTTTTCCGAAAAGTCTTGGGGAAAAAAAAAAAAAGAAAAAAAGTGGCATCTTTTAATATATATGTAAATAAATCGAAAGTTTATAACTCGGGAGTTTGCACAGAGTGGTACTTGGTTGTAAGCTAACAGAAAAAAAAGAGAATCAATCAATCAATTAATCAATAAAGTGCTCTTCGTGGTTTGGGATTAAGGGACGCGCGCTGGCCGGCCGAGAGAGAGAGAGAGAGAGAAAGTGAAGGTGAAAGTGATACCTTTGCCGTGCAAGGAAGCTGAGCCAATATTGAGGGCCGCGTCAAAAATCAGGAGGGACAGGAGTAAGGATGCTTTCCGCGCCCCCAGCCCCTCCTCTTTTCAAAGTTGGGTGGTGATGTTGGCGATGATGGTGGTGGTGGTTTCCCCCTGGCGCATTGTGGCCTGGCAATTTAAAACATACATTCAGAAGAAATGGACATTTTCTCAGTCTTTGAGCCCTGGTGTATAAGCGACAGGCACCCCCAGGTAAATTATAACCGGCGTCCGTTTGTTGTGCTGCTTTTTTTTTTTAAGGAAACAACTGCCCTATACGAAAACTTAAGGCTTCCGACTTTCTTTCTTTCTTTCTTTCTTTCTTTCTTTCTTTCTTTCTTTCTTTCTTTCTTTCTTTCTTTCTTCTTTCTTTCCCGTTCTTTCTTTCTTCCCTTCCTTCCTTTCTTTCCCTTTCTTTCTTTCTTTCTTTCTTTCCTTCCTTCCTTCCTTTCTTCCTTCCTTCCTTCCTTTCTTCCTTCCTTCTTTTTTTCTTTCCCTTTCTTTCCCTTCCTTCCTTTCCCTTTCTTTCTTTCTTTCTTTCTTTCTTTCTTTCTTTCTTTCTTTCTTTCTTTCTTTCTTTCTTTCTTTCTTTCTTTCTTTCCCATTCTTTCTTTCTTCCCTTCCTTCCTTCTTTCCCTTTCTTTCTTTTTCTTTCTTTCCCTTTCTTTCCTTCCTTCCTTCCTTCCTTTCTTCCTTCCTTCTTTTTTTCTTTCCCTTTCTTTCTTTCCCTTCCTTCCTTCCTTTCCCTTTCTTTCTTTTTTCTTCCTTTCCCTTTCTTTCTTCCTTCCTTTCCCTTCCTTCCTTCCTTTCTTCACTTGAGACGCAAATTCTGTAGTATATCATTTGAAGTCCGGTTCCTCCCTGTTTGTTGGGACTGTTCGCTTGTAAATGATAAGGGCTTTGCCAGGCTGAGAGAGGGACGTGGGCTAATTTCAATTAAACATTCGGGAAGGTACTTGTCTCGAGAGTGCGACGCGAGTTTCAGATCCCCTAAAAACTATTCCCATTACTTTAGCGCGGGGGGGGGGGGGGGGAACCAAAACATTAGTTGTAATGCCGTTAGCTAGACAGTTTTTGGCAGGTCTCTGGTTTGGAAAGAAAAAGAAAAAAACATTAGGTGGCTTCAATATTTCTCCAGTTGTTTTTTTTTAAAAATTCTGGGCGCATTGTTAGAAAAGATGTTGTCATTGATTGATTACAGAGCAGTGGTGGTGCTTCCTCTTCCTTTTCCCCCTCCTGCCCTCCCCGGTCCCTATCTTTTGAAACCCCAACAAATATTAACGAAATAGCATGGTGATATCTGAGAATAAATAAAGCCGTGCTTTTTTCCCCCTTTCTCCCCAAGCTTAAATGGAACAATTCGGATGTTCTTACCGGGGGAGGTAGAGAGCGAGCACGAGCAGACCAATGCTTTTGACATGTTTTTTTTTTTTAAACTATTTTTTTTCTGTTAAGTCTGGAGGATTTAATTGTTCTGCTACAATGACAAAATATATTTGTGCAGGGGGAAAAAAAGAACGCCTCTCTTCTCCCCTTTCTGTTGAGTGTAATTTTTTTTAATCTGCTCTTGTTCGTAATCAGTGGTGGATGTGTAGCAAAACGATACTATTGTGACAATTAGATGCCATAATTCAGACTTGGAAAGTTGCTTGTAGCTGAAAGGGCATTCTTTGATTTTAAGCACAGTTAAAAGAATCATTTATTCTCCGGGTTTTTTTTTCCCCCCTTTCTTTCTTTTCCCGTAGTAAAATATTAATTCCCACGGAATTGCAGAATCTAATGATTTGCTGTCTTTTCTATAACTCGTTTTTTTTTTAACTGCATAGGGGTTTGTGTAATGACTTTTGGAGGGAGAGATAAAACGATGCTCTCTGGCTTCACAAATTGGATCGTTGCTGGTATCCCTTGCTAGCCTTTCCCGTCTGGTGTTAGATATATTAAGTGATATGCATAATCTAGATTGAGACTTCAAAGCTAATTCATTGAGGAGGGAATTCAATTAGTTTGTCCATCTGAAAAAAATGAAAAGAATGCAGCTGAAATTGTTGATGAGCAGATCTACTTATTGAATTTCTTATTCAGGTTTTTGTTGGCTGAAATTTGAGTGTTTCATTTTTTCCTTGTCATGTGAATGTCTAACCTACTTTTTAAAAATTCTAAAAGATTCCATTAAAAATATAGTTCTGTTTTATTTTTATGCTACAAGGAGGCATGAAAACATCCGTTCAAGGATTTGTTGATAGAATGATTTATATGTTTTTTAGAAAGATTTGTTTAATTCATGTTTAATTAATTGAAATGTCACAAGGGGTGAGTCTATGATACTTAATCCAGCCATTTTTAATTCTTTAATCTTACATGAGGCTGCCAGTATGTAAGATGCAAATAATAAGAGCAGATGCATAAAGATAGATCAATAGATAGATAATGATAGACACCCATGGAAGCTTTTTCTATTGGATTTACTGCTACATCTGTCCAGATTCCCAAGATGGGAATGTTTGCTAAATCCAGAACATTAATTGATCTGTCTGATAGGAAAACTGAGCTTCAACACTTACATTTTGTCTTTTTCCATCGTTTTTTTTTTTAACTTTGAAGCTAGTAAATTCACTTGGGATTTTGAAAGTGTGTTGTGGAAGTGTTCACAAAATGTTTATGTGGGATGTTTGACCATTTAGGGATTATTGTGAGTATGCTTTCCAACCCTATCTCAAATCTCTGGAAACTCCCTATTGTGTTGATAGGTTCTTGGTGTATTTTTCTTGGAGATGTGAATGAACCTCATGAGAAAAACCTGGGATAAAGTTATAGTAATTCAGTTTTTTCTTTCTTTCTAAGTCTGCCCGTTGAGTACAAAGGCATTCTTAATATTATATTTTATATTTATATTATCTTTCCCCATTAAAATCATAAAAATGAAGGTAGAGGAAGAAACTCGATGGATAACAAGGACATCCTTCCTGGACCACTGATGTTCTTCATGATGTGATGCTTCATTTTTGCTCTCTTTTGCACAATTCAAAATAATTCTACAGGTACTCCTCCTCAACTTACAACTGCAATCGAATCCAACACTTTTTTGTTGTGAAATGATAATATTTGTTTAAAAATTGGGCCCATTTTATGATCTTTCTTGCCCCAGGAAAATCACTGCAGTGGTTAAGTGACTGACATCCTTGTTAAGTGAATCTGGCTTCCCCATTGACTTGGCTTGTCAGAAGGTGGCCAAAGGGGAGGACGTGACCCTGGGACACTGCAACCATCATAAATATGAGTCAGTTGCCAAGTGTTTGATGACGCAACTATGGGGATACTGCAAAGGTTGTAACTGACAAACAGTCATAAGTCGCTTTTTTCAATGCCGTTGTAAACAGGCTATCCATCATACTCTCCAACTTTCAGATAATGTCCAGGCCTTTTCTGGATTGGATTCCTGTCTTCCTAAATGATTTCTGAAGTTCTCAAGTAGCTTCTGCTTCTAGTTCTTAGATATCATATTAACTTCCTTCAGTTTATGGGTAATTCTCAAAATAATCAGACAAAAAAAAAACAGCAAATGTTAATAGTATAGTTGAGAGAAATATCCATCTGGTTCAGTTCCAAACTGGGAGAAAGACCCTGGAAACATGGAAGCTGATTGGAAAGAGGGTTTAATGATGATACAGGCACATGGTTCTCTGGTGCAGCTGAACACATGTAGTTGAGAATGAGGGGTGTTTATACCTTCTCTTGGGCTTTGCACTTGAGCTTCCTGTTCCTGTGCAAGAACATGTATTCTTTTGGTTGTTGTCAGACTCCCATGGGGCCATGTATAAATCCTAGGAGTTTGTCTGAGCTAAGTTTGGTTAAAATTTGGCTAATGCAATGAAGGGGCTTGTTGGGCAATTCCTATTGTGGCTGCAGGCTAATCCTACCTTTGTTCAGACCTTGTTGCAGGGAATTTGCTTATGAATACAGCTAGCTATCTCTTTGTTTCTTAAGTGCTGACGTCTGCTGAGGACTGTTAAGAAAGGTGGGGGCTGCTTTCCAAGAGCATATTTCTTCATTTCTCATCCAGGGAAATATAATATTCTGCCTTTTTAAATATTTGTCAAAATATTTCATTCTTCCAGGAGAGGATTGGGTGCTAACTTTCTACAGTATCCTGAATGAAAACAACTGAATCCATAAAGCTGAATGCTAGCCACCATGGAATCCACTTTGGATGATGGGGCAGTGAAGGAATTGCCAAAGCCTGAAAGACAAGATTTAATTAATGCAGAAAACTAACAAGTTCCTATAATGGGATCAATGAACTGAGGAGAAGTTTTGTAAATTGGAAGATGAGTGGAAAATGGCCTCTCAGGTCACCTAGGAAGACAATTTCCATACTGTTCAATCAATACAATTTATTATGATCATTGACCAGTAATGAATGCAATTTCCAAACACTTTTTTTTTTTGTTGAAGCTTGAGTTCACATAGATATCTTTGTTTTTTTTAGGAACACTCAGCCCAAGAGACATTGAGCAGTTCCATTTAGAATTCTTTATTGGCCAAATGTGGTTGGACACACAAGGAATTTGTCTTGGTGCAAATACTCTCAGTATACATAAAAGAAAAGATACATTCATCAAGAATCATAAGGTACAACACTCAATGATAGTCATAGGTACAATAAGCAATCAAATCATACTAGGAAACAGTCATTTGCATGGAATATATGCATATACATATACATTTTTATTAAAATTTCTCATAATATAAAATAAAAAATGAAAACCAAGATAATAAGGGAATGGGGAAAAAGTGGAAAGGGTGCTAGGTTAAGAAGGAAGAAAACAAGCAGTGACTTCCAACTTTTTTCAGTGCAGTAGAATATAAAATAGAATTACAAACTCAATGTTTTGCTTTATATACAGTATTTAATGTGGTAGCTCTTTCTATAACATGGAAGTTAATTCAATCATTTAAACCTAAAATCAAAGTTTCATTTCTTTCTGTTTTGAGCATAAAGCCCAGAAAGGGAAATAAAATTGAATAAGTTCTTGTCTTCAATTAAAATATTTATTTTGGATATCTCCAACTCCATCACTTTCTCCATTCATTCTTCTATTGTGGGAATTGCCCCCCATCCCAAAATCGCATTTCTGATACAGTAACTTTTTAAAGGCCAGTGTAGAAATTCTAGGGCAAACTTGAAGAGTTGGTGGTGATTCAACCAGGACCACTGTGACTTGGGTCTAGAAAGGTAGAATCATAAGGACGGGAGGAACCTTTAAGGTCTTCTAGTCCAACCCCCTATCGAAGGCAACAGTATTTAAACCATCCTGGACAAATGGTTGTCCAATCTTTACTAAAATCAAACAAGTCAATCTTTTTAAGCCATGTTTTTCTCTTGCTATGAAAACAAGAGTGCACCTTGGTTTGAAGACTAACCTGGAAATTATGCCATGTTTATAGGATTATATTAAATTATTTTGCTATTTTGCTGTATTGATTTCTCTTGGCAGAATAAGTAGTGAAAAATTGGGAGAGCCTATACTAATAAAGTTAAATGAGAGTGAAGCCAATTAAAAGTATATCTATCATAAAAACCAGCCTCTAACATCATATTAGATTATGAACAATTGAGGGATCTAGGTATGTCTAGTCTAAAGGATGCGGTGGCTCAGGGGCTAAGACACTGAGCTTGTTGGTCAGAAAGATTGGCAGTTCGGTGGTTCGAATCCCCAGCGCCACGTAATGAAGTCAGCTCCCTTTACTTGTTCCAGCTTAGCAGATTGAAAGCATGTAAAAAATGCAAGTAGAAAAATAGGGATCACTTTGGTGGGAAGGTAACAGCGTTCTGTGCACCTTCGGCATTTAGTCCTGCCGGCCACATGACCACGGAGACATCTTCGGACAGCGCTGGCTCTTTGGCTTTGTAACGGAGATGAGCAGCGCCCCCTAGAGCCGGAAACGACTAGCATATAGGTGCAAGGGGAACCTTTACCTTTATAGGAATGGGTGAAGGTTATAATGAAGTACAGGTAGTCCTCGACTTATGACAACAATTGAGTCCAAAATTTCCATTGCTCAGTGAAACATTTGTTCAGTGAATTCTGCCCCACTTATGACCTCTCTTGCAACAGTTGTTAAGTGAATCTGACTTCCCCGTTATCTTTGCTTGTCAGAAGACTGCAAAAGGGGATCACATGACCATGGGACACTGCAACCATCATAAATACGAGTCAGTTGCCAGGCATATGAATTTTGATCACAGGAATATGAAGGTGCTACTACAGTTGTGGGAAAAACTGTCATAAATCACTCTTTCAGGGCTGTTATAACTTCAAGTGATCACTAAACAAAGTGTAACGTTGACATTTATAGAGTTGGAAGGGACCTTGTAGGTCATCTAGTCCAGGGGTCACCAACCTTTTGGACCTCAGGGACCACCAAATTCATAATTTAAAATCCCACGGACCACTAATATGAATTTTGACTGACAGTTGCTTACTGACGTTGGTGGGAAAGTCGGTCCCATATTCCAGAGCTGCAGTAGTCATAGGACTGGCCCTTTGGTCATCCCAGAGCAGACTGCGCCTCCACCCAGGTGCACCGGCCTGGCATGGACTGGAGGAACTGCTCCGGGATGACCAAAGGGCCAGTTTTGTGACTACTGCAGCTCTGGAATATGGGACCAACTTTCCAACCAACATCAGCAAGCCATCCTGGGGTGGATTTCCCTCCCCCACTATGGGTCTTCCCTTCTAGTTCCAGCTCGTGTGGCTCTACTCAAGGTAAGGTTTGCACTCGGCCAAAGGGTAGTGGCCAGTGAGTGGGTGGGCCATGTGGGCACCCAGCCTTGTGTTTCCATGCAGCCTGGATTAATTGCTTTGGGGGGGACATTTCCCTGTGGACCACCAAAATTTTCTCGTGGCCCACCAGTGGTCCCTGGCCCACTGGTTGGCAACCACTGATCTAGTTCAACCCCCTGCCTAAGCAGAAGTCTCCACACCATTTCTGACAGATGCCAGTCCAGTCTCTTCTTGAAAGCCTCCAGTGATGAAGCTCCCACAACTTCCGAAGGCAACTTCTGTTCCATCGGTTGATGGTTCTCACTGTCAGAAAGTTTCTCCTTATTTCCAGGTTGAAGCTCTCCTTGATCAGTTTCCATACATTATTCCTTGTCTGGCCTTTGGGTGCTTTGGAAAATAGCTTTACCCTCCCTCCTCTCTGTGGCAGCCCTCAAATATTGGAAGACTGGTCTCATGTCTCCCCTGGTCCTTCTCTTCACTAGACTAGCCAGGCCCAATTTCTGTAGTTGTTCTTCATATGTTTTAGCCTCCAGTCCCCTAATCATCCTGGTTGCTCTTCTCTGCACTTTTTCTAGAGCCTCAACATCTTTTTTATAGTGTGGTGACCAAAACTGGATGCAGTATTCCAGGTGTGGTCTTAGTAAGGCTTTATAGAATGGTATTAGTACCTCACTTGATCTTGATTGTATTCAACTGTTAATCAACTTAGGATTGTCAGTATTGTAAGTCAAAGGCTACCTGTATCGGAATACCTAGAGGACTGATAAATTTCTGCTCCATTCAAATATACCAGGTGTCATCTTTCACATCCATATCTAAAATGGTGACCACGTTTTTCCATAGTTGTTCAAAATTATGGCATTGGAGAGAGATTTGTGCTTCAAATGCATTTGCATTCACGAAAGATCCAAATACATCACTTCCACATTTTGAATGTAATTTAAAATCTCTCTACAGGGTAATGGTGTACTTTCAGAATGCCGCATAATTAAATTTTAGAATTAAAGCAAATGCCATCTTTCTGCCTTCTCAGCCAGGCTACCATGAAGACCTCAATCCGCGGGCAGGTGAGCTGGCTCGATTCTATAGAAATGTTCTATTTTGGCTACTGTTTTGCCAATTATTGAATGAGAATGCCTTCCCTGGATCCATAATTAAGTTACAGAAGTCATCACAATTTATGGTGATCACTGCTGCCATAGATGGGTTCAAGGTAATCTAGCACTAAATCAAAGATCTGTTACCATAACTGGGGCCACTCTTCATGCACGATGATAGCATTCCTGGAAATATAGGACCCTGGAGGGCAATGAAAGAAAATGTGTAGGGGCCACATTTGGAAAACAACATTGTGCTTTAACTCCAGAAGCCAACATAATCCAAGTTGCAATGGATTAACAGAGTTGAAAGGGATCTTGTAGGTCATCTAGCCCAACCCCCCATTCAAGCAGAAGACCCTATACTATTTCTGACAAATGGCAGTCCAGTCTCTTCTTGAAAGCCTCCAGGGATGAAGCTCCCACAACTTCTGAAGGCAACTTCTGTTCAATTGGTTGATTGTTTTCACTGTCAGAAAATTTTTCCTTATTTATATGTTGAATCCCTTCTCAATCAGTTTCCATCCATTTTTCCTAGTCTGGTCTTCAGGTGCCTTGGAGAATAGCTTGACCCTCCCCTTCCTCCTCTCTGTGGCAGCCCCTCAAATATTGGAAGGCTGCTATCTGTCTCCCCTGGTCCTTCTCTTCACTAGACTAGCCATGCCCGGTTCCTGTAACTGTTCTTCATATGTTTTAGCCACCAGTCCCCTCATCAGCCTGGTTGCTCTTCTCTGCATTCTTTCTAGAGTCTCAACATCTTTTTTATAGTGCTACTTGACCTTTGTGTTCTTAAAGCACCCGAAATACTTCATAGACATAGGCATAGGTCTGGAAGGGACCGTTAAGGTTTTCTAATTCAACCTTTTGCTCAAGCAGGAGACCGTTTTGCATATCGGACAAATGGTTGTCTACTCTTTTCTTGATAACCTCCACAGATGGAGCTCTCACAACTTCAGAAAGCAAGCTTTTCCAAGCATTAATTATTCTCACTGTCAAGACATTTTTCCCCAGGTTGGATTTCTCTTAGTTAAATTTCCATCCATTACTACTTCTCCTGCCCTCAAGAGAATAAGTCAACCCCTTGTTCCATTTTTCAGCCTTCTCTTCATTAGGCTAAACAAATTAGTTCCCTTAACCGTTTATCACATGGTTTAGCCTCCAGACCCTGTATCATCTTGGTTCCGTTTTCCTTTTTTAAGAGGCAACTGGACTTTCTTGTTCTTTCTTTGAAGACATTTTGCTTCTCATCCAAGAAGCGAAATGTCTTCAAGGAAAAAAGTAAGGAATGTCCAGTTGCCTCTTGAAGAAAAAAACAAAGCATCTTTGGGATAATGATGAGCTGGATAACCAAGAACCTCCATGGACTCCTTTTCATCTTTAGTACTTTTCTTTGCACTTTTTATAGGTCTAGCATGACTTTTATATTGCAACCAGATTCTAGTATACTAATATACTGGATTCCAGTATTCTAATAAAAATAATTAAAGAAATGCATCTATTTTAATGAATCATACATCATACAAAAAAATTGAAAACCTCCAGATATTGTTGAATTTCTCACTGGTGGTGACTGGCTGGAAACTCTGACAGTGAAAATCCATACACACACACACATACACTCAGGGTTAAATTTCAGTTCCATGCTATAAATCATTCTTGGTTTAAATTTTCCAGTTGCATAAGTTTCAATTCAACTTTGGCAGGGGATTCCAAGACCCCTTCGCTCTGTTGCAATTCTGGATTCCCCTCCCATGCATTGCAATATCTAGTTTTCCAGAGGGATGGCTGAGTTGAATTGAAATAGTCTCCAAATTCAACAAACATTAAAAATAAATTCTTAACTTATCTACCATTTCATTTTTTAATTAATAATTAGAGTCATACCTACAATTTATTACCAGCATAATCCTCATTCTCTCTCTCTCTTTAGTATGCACATGCAGGAGACTTAAATAAACCTGGTTTGCATTTTATGAGAGTTTATCTAATAAAACACCACATGGACTAAACTTGGCTATTGCTTGAAATGTGCATTGCTTCAGACATCCCAGGACAGTCCTTGCAAATCCCATAATCAAATAAAAACTTACCAAGCCTATATTTTAAAGGAGAATATAGGCAAACTTGAGCATGCCAGAAAAAGAAAAAAATAACAGCATATGCTGTCCTGGGAATCAAAACACCATGCAAATACATCTGCAGTATAGTGTTGGAAGAAATATCCATCCGATTCAGTTCTAAGCTGCAAGAAAGACACTGGAAAATGGAAGCTGGTTGGAAAGAAAGTTTAATGATGAACAGAATCAACAGCAGTCTTGGATCAGCTGGAGCTGAGAGTGGAGAGTTTTTATACCTTCTCTTGGACTTTGCACTTGAGCTTCCTGTTCCTGTGCAAGAACATGTATTCTATTGGCTGTTGTCAGACTCCCATGGGGCCATGTACAAATCCTAGTCTGAGCTAAGCTTGGTTGAAGTTTGGTGATGCAATGAAGGGGCTTGTTGGGCAATTCTTATTATGGCTGAGGGCTAATCCTACCTTTGTTCAGACCTTGTTGCAGGGAACTTACTTATGAATAGAGCTACCTATCTCTTTATCTTTTAACTGATGACATCTGCTGAGGTCTATTAAGGAAGGTGACATTTTCCAAGAAAATGTTTCTCTATTTCTCATCCAGGGAAATGTAACATTCTGCCTTTTTAATATTTCTCAAAATATTTCATTCTTCTAGGAGAGGGGGTCGGTGCAAACTTTCTACAGCAGAAAGATATATATATAAATGTATGTCACACAAATGTATACTCTTTGAGAACACTTCAAAATAATAACTTTTGAGAATTGACAGTTTTTCCCCCAATGCCATCACTCTGCTAAACAACTAATTCCCACAACACTGTCAACTTATTTACTAAGACTGTATTACTATTATTCCTCTACTACTAGACTATAATAACTTATCTTCCCACTTATGACTATAGCCATGTTGCTTGTATCTTTACAATTTATATTGTTTTATTTGTTCCCTAGTATGATTTGATTGCTTATTAGTAACCTATGACTATCACTAAGTGTTGTATCTTATGATTCTTGATGAATGTATTTTATTTCCCTTTATGTACACTGAGAGCATATGCACCAAAGACAAATTCCTCATGTGACCAATCACACTTGGCCAATAAATAATTCCATTCCATTCCATTCTATTGTATTTCTATTTCTATTCTATATTATTTCTCTATTCTCTATTATTTTCTCTATTTTTTATTCTATTCTATTCTATACTCTTTTCTGTATTCTATATTATTTTCTCTGCTCTGCTCTGCTCTGCTCTGCTCTGCTCTATTCTATTCTATTCTATTCTATTCTATTCTATTCTATTCCTTATTCTGTTCTATTCTATTCTAAAAGCATTAAGGGGAACAGGTGAGAAAGGGACTTATCCCTCATCAGTAGAGTGCAAATGGCAGAATAAGTTAGCTTAAATTTTCACTTTTGCTTTAGGGAAGATGGAGGAAGAAAGCGTAGGGATATTGGAGGTATGTGTTCATCCTGTACTGGAGAGCCAACTCACCTTTTGGGATGGAACAAACTTTGGCTTGTGAGGTGGTGGGGGAAGGAATGTTGTCAAAAGCAAAACAGTCTTGTCTATCTTTGGGAAGAGATTATTTTTATTTATTTATTTTTGCCAATTACTTACAAGATAATAGGTATAAGTAAAAACATAGTTATGAATATATGGATACATATAAGAAAAACAAAAGAAACAATAGGACAGGGACGGTAGGCACATTGGTGCGCTTATGCACGCCCCCTTATGTACAAGGCTGTTTTAAGCTTCCCCAGGACCTCTCTGTACTGTAAATATGCTGCGTCTGGCTGCACTTAGGACTTTCTTGAAGCTTTGAAAGAAGCAATTACAGTCATGATCGCTCATAAATGGAGCCTTTTTTCTGCTTGACACTGATCCTGTGATACTCTCCCCACTTAATCCTCCCTGGCAATTTGCGTATAGTAGCTGCTAACAGGAAGTGATTAGAGAAGAGTTTTCTCATTGCCTTTCCTCCCCATGCCCCTCCCCACTTGTAACTGGTGTGTTCCAGGCTCCAGAATCAAAGCTGTTTCCCTATTAACTTAACACCTCCTGATGTGCTCGCCTCACTTTGATCTAATAAAAGTGCTCTGCTTCTAACATTATTTTAATGTTATCTGTTGGACCATTTGCAATGCCCGTATGAACATTAACAAAGAGAAAGGAGAGAGAGACACACACAACACAGATACACACACACACACACACACACACACACACACACAGAGAGAACACACAGAGAGAAACAGGGAGAGAGAAAGAGAAAAACAGGGAGAGAGAGAGAAAAACACAGAGAAACACACAGAGAGAGAAAACAGAGAGACACACACACACACAGAGAGAGAAACAGAGAGAAAGAGAGAGGGGGAAGAAGGAATAAAAATGAATGCAAAGCAGTAATTCTGCAGCTGTTTGCAGTGTTGAGAAGTTGGGAAAGGACACAGAGGAGATTCTTTCCACTTGAAATGCTCTAACCCACAAATAGAGTCCACCCAATGCCACACGAAACCTATTATCCACTTTCCTCTCCATAAAACTGAAAAATTTAACCTCTGCTGCCCATAAAAAATGCATCGAAGGAGAGGACAGGCTTCTGAGAGTTGTACTAAAGAGCTAAAAGCAAAGAGCTTATAATAGGAAAATTGATGTGAGGTTGAAAGGTGAAGGAAGTTAACTTTTTTTTTTAAAATGGGAATTTGTAAACAATTTTGATGTTTTGTCATCATTTTTTAAAAAATCACATTCAGTACACAGGTAACACACACATAAAAACACAGGCATATCCAAGCCATTGAACACAGCTTCATAACAGATGCTATTCTTTGCAAAAAAAATATGCCCATGATGCACAATGCTAGTATGATGTAGTGGCTGTGACCCTGGACTGGGAAGATCAGCTTCAACCTCTTACTGGACCACATTATCAAAGAAGTAATCTTCAATTACTGTATCACAATCTTAACATCCTGAAGATATGTGGACTTCAGCAGCTGGAATTCCCCACCTAGCAAACCCATGCTGGCTAGAGAATTCTGGGAGTTGAAGTCCATGCATCTTCACGATTGCCAACCAAGGTTGAGATACCCTGGACCACTTTCTCCAACTTCTTCATCCTGACAAAAAGGTAAAGTTTCACTGAACTTGATTCTTGATGATCTGTTGAACAGTTCCAACTTCCTAACAGGGAGAACAATCAACCAGTGGAACAGCTTGCCTTCAGAGGTTGTAGGTGCTTCATCACTGGAGGTTTTTAAGAAAAAAACAACAGACAACAACCTATCTGAATTTTTTTTTTTTTAATTACATTTATATGCCGCCCTTCTCCGGAGACTCAGGGCGGCCTACAGTCTATGGAGCACCATGCTAAGTGCTTGGCAATAGCCTTCATTCCATTGTATATACCTGCTTATTATTACTAGGGCTTTTGGCCCCCCCAAGCGGCATTTTTTTACAAAGTCAGCTTATTGCCCCCAACAATCTTGGGTCCTCAATTTACCTACCCCGAGAGGATGGAAGGCTGAGTCAACCTTGAGCCTGGTGGGATTCGAGCCTGCACTAATTGCAGGCAGCTTGCACTAAGGGCTAGATGATTATCAGCCTGCACCACCAAGGCCCTTGAAATGGTATAGGGTCTCAAGCTTGAGCAGGGGGTTGGACTAGAAGATCTCCAAAGTCCCTTCCATTTCTATTCTGATTAACTGATATGTCTAAGTGCTACATCTATCTATCTATCTATCTATCTATCTATCTATCTATCTATCTATCTATCTATCTATCTATCTATCTATCTATCTATCTATCTATCTATCTATCTATCTATCCATCCATCCATCCATCCATCCATCCATCCATCCATCCATCCATCCATCCATCCATCCATCTATTGAGAAGGACAAAGTCACTGGAATGACAAGAGTATATATATATATAAAAAGATGTTTGTAAAACCCAGCAAGTAATTTTGGCTCAATCTTGCCACTGTATTTCTTCTGTATTATAAATATGTTCATTGTTTGCCGAAGGAAAAAGAAACCAGCATTCTATAGTAAGTCATGGGCTGTATTCATGTAGAGAAGTGAAATAAGGCCCTTAGGATAAAACAGACAAAACAGGCCAGGATGATTGAATGCTAAGTTGACTGCAAAGGTTTGTTTGACAGGGTGGGCTTGTCGCCAAACATAAATGAGAATCAGTCAGCCCTCTGAGAAATGAACCTTCCTGGTGATTTTCTTTTCCTCCTGCTGTTTCACTTACTTTTTCCTTTATTACTCCTCTTCCTTCTCCTCTTTGTTTTGTTCAGCAACCAAGTTTTTGCCTGGTAAAAGTGTTCAATAAATAGGAAGTCTGTCCATTTCAAATGTATAGATTATAGAATTTGTGTGAAGCTTTTCTTCACTGGATGGCTTAAAGGTAGTCAAATTTAATCTCTGAATTGAATTGACCTTCTGGATAAAATTGATAATAGGAGTCCAATGTAAGAGCCAAGTTAGCCTAGTGGTGAAGGCTAGAAAGCAGAAGACTGCAAGTTCAAGTCTTTCCTTAGCCATGACAGCCAGCTAGGTGACTTTGGGCCCATCACCAGGAGACTGGGAGTTCTAGTTCCACCTTAGCCATGAAAGCCAGTTTGGTGACTTTTGGGCCAATCACCAAGACTCTGTGAGTTTTATTTATTTATTTATCAAGTTTATATACCGCTCCCTCTCCCAAAAAGGGACTCGGGGCGGTGAACAGCCATGATAAAAACATACAATCAGCAAAGTTAAAATAAATTTAAAAGTTATTAAATAAATGGCTGAATTAAAAACTACAAAGCCAATAAAACCCAATAAAAATTTAAAAATTAAGTTAAAAATTTAAAACCCTTCTCATAACATTAGGCCAGACCGGCCTGCTGGAAAAGGTGGGTCTTTAGTGTGCATCGGAAGGCTGGTAGGTTAGCAATGGCTGGAGTTCTAGTCCTGCCTCAGACATGAAAATCAGCTGGGTGACTTTAGGCCAGTTATTCTCTCTCAAGCCCAGCCCATGTCACACAGTTGTTATTGTTGTGGGGAAAATGGGAGGTGGAAGGTGTGTTGGAGATGTCCGCTGCCTTGAGGTATTTGTAAAAATACTAAAGGTAGAATACAAACAAACTAATAAATGAAATCCTTTCTTTTCCCCAAATTAAATAGATTCAGTTTGATGACTGTGAATGCAAAGTTTGGTGTAGTGTAGTGGTTAAGGCACCAGACTAGAGATCATAAGTTCTACCCTTAGGCAGAAAGCCAAGTGGTGATAGAATAGAATAGAATAGAATAGAATAGAACAACAGAGTTGGAAGGGACCTTGGAGATCTTCTAGTCCAACCCCCTGCTTAGGCAGGAAACCCTATACCATTTCAGACAAATGGTTGTCCAATCTCTAATTTAAAACTTCCAGTGTCGGAGCATTTACAGCTTCTGGAGGCAAGTCCTTCCAGTGATTAATTGTTCTGTCAGGAAATTTCTCCTTAGTTCTAGGTTGGTTCTCTCCTTGATTATCAGTATCAATCAGAATCTTAGGCCAGTCATATTTTCTTAGCCCTAGAAAGGTGGCAATGATAAACCACTTCTAATATCTTGCCAATGAAACTTCAGGGAGTTGTCTAGACAGTCAGCAGGAATAAACAGTGACTTTACAGAACTCCTTCCCTCAAAATGGATGAACATATTACAACAATATATAGGGAATAATGGATGGAAACTGATCAATGAGAGATTCAACCTTGAAATAAGAAGAAATTTCTTGACAGTGAGAACAATCAAACCATGGAACAGAAGTTGCCTTTAGAAGTTGTGGGAGCTTCATCACTGGAGACTTTCAAGAAAAGACTGGAGCAGTGGTGGGATTCAATTTTTTTTTTTTTTGTAAAAATTTTATTTAGGTTTTCACAAAACATAATACAAATAAAATATCTTTTTTTGAGAATAGCATGGTCCCGAGTTATCACTTCTCCATACAGACACAAACTCAATTTCATATTCATCTTTGTGTTCTATTCTATATTTTATTACTATTTTAACATTTTCTCAAGACCTGCATATATATACATACATACATACATACATTCATACATACATACATACATTCATACATATATTTGTTTTCGTAGGTATGCAGGTCTTGGTGTGTTCAGGTATTTTCCCGTGTAAGATTGAGACTATCTGGGCAACGTTTCAACGAGATCCAATTCTCCATCTTCAGGCTGGTGCTTTCAGCTTTGCTCACACAAAGCCAAAAGCACCAGCCTGAAGATGGCGAGTGGGATCTCGTCGAAACGTTGCCCAGATAGTTTCAATCTTACACGGGAAAAGACCCGAACACACCAAGACCTGCATACCTGTACCCGTGAAAATCTATGAAAAGATATATACAGTGTGTGTGTGTGTGTGTGTGTGTGTGTGTACATACACACACACACATACATACATATATTTCTAAGTTTCAGTATCTTTTTAATTATTATATTTATACTTTTGTCTGTCCTGTTCCAATTTCATATTTTCTTTTCTCATTAAACAAAATTTTCCCCTGTAGTTACTGATTGGACTATGAAACCTTTGTATCTTTTAATTTTTGTCCATTCAACTCTTATTTAAACTTTAATTTATGCCTTTACAATTGTAACATTCAATATAACACATAATTTCCAGTCAAATTCTGCTTGGTACATTCTTAAAATACACACTAAGTTCTTAAAGAGAAAGTATATATATAACAATAATAAATAAAATACTTATTCTATTCCAATTCAGCTCTATCATTAATGTTAGTTATAATCATTAACATCTTTAACAGTTCTTTTCAATGGGATATCATACTTCCTTAGGAACACTTATAATATTTCCATATTTTTTTCATATTTCTTTCATATTCCACTTAAGTTTTTAATACTCTAATAATAATTAAAATGTTCCCATCCTTTCCTTACTTCATTCTCTCATTCTCTTTATTTCATTTATTTATTAACAAATATTACAGTACATTACAATGAGTATTTTATCTATCATTTTAATCACACTTGTTTCATGTTTTCCTACTGAATACCACCTCTGGACTGGACTATCATTTGTCAGAAATGGTGTAGGATTTCCTGCTTGAGCAGAGTGGTTTTGGTGTTGGGTTAGATGATCTACAAGGTCCCTTCTAACTCTGTAAAAAAACTTTTCAATCTATCAAGTCTGCATATCTCAGTAAATAATTTTAAAGGTCACTAGTCCTCAGGTTATTTTTATAAACCCTTTAAAAAAAATAAAAACAAAAACATGGTTTCTGTCTATAGCAACTGAATCCTTATACTCAGGTAAACTAGTTTTGTACGAGGACAGCAGAAACAAACTCTATTTTTATTCCTGTAATTATAGGGATGTTATGAATTCACTGACTGCATAAACTATAAAACTCTGCATGTGATTTCTTTAACAAAAAGGGATGGGTTTTTTCCTCCCCCCTTAATTGATCAAGAAAGAAAACAAACCATTCAAATATAAAAATGGATTTTGTGATATAAAACAATAAAAATATATTATTAATTTTTTTTAAAAAAACTTTTAAGAAAGAATGGAGAAGCTCTGTACAATATGAAATTCCAGGGTTTAGAAGGGGAAAAATACTTTGTGCCATCTCAAAGGGAAAGAGTGTTATGTGTGAGATTTAAAGTCTTGTGTTTGAAAATGTCTTTGTGGCAGGATTTCTCCCCCATCTTCATTATTTGCACCTCTGTTTCATTTTTTTTTAATGAAGGAACTAATTCCTCAGACTTATTTAAAAAAGAAGTTGAAGATATACAGCGGCAGCAACCAACATAGGTTGGTAGTGGAGATCATTGGGGGTATTGGGGTATCTCTAGTTTTATTTGTTTATTTATTTGATTTGTCAATCGCTTACAAGATACAGGTATAAGAATAAACATAGTTTTGAATACATGAGGTAGATACTTATAAGAAAAATAAAAAGAAACAATAGGACAGGGACGATAGGCACGATTGGTGCGCTTATGCACGCCATAGTTGAAAGTACTGAGGTGAATTCCTATCAGAAATAAAGGAGATCTACTGATTAGAGCAAGGGTCTTCAAACTTGGCAAGTTTTAAGATTTGTGGACTTCAACTCCAAGAATTCCTGAGCTAACATGATTGGAGGATGAATTCTGGGATTTGAAGTCCATGAGTCTTAAAGCTGTCAAGTTTGAAGACCCCTGGATTAGAGTAAGTGGCCTAACCCAGGACAACAGTGGTGGGATTTTAAAAAATTACTACTGGTTCTTTGGTCACGGCTTGATGGGCATGGCTTGATGGGCATGGCTTGGTGAGTGTGGCTTGGTGGGTGTGGCAGGGAAATGATACTGCAAAATCTCCAGTCCTTCCTCTCCCTCCCTAACTAACCTGCTTTTCAGCTCTGTTCTCCTGTGCAGGGCAACAAAAGAAGACCCAGCCAATCAGCTGGGACTTGGGAGGCAGAGAATAAGTGGGGGTGGGGCCAGTCAGAGATGGTACTTGGCGGTTCTCTGCACTACTCAAAATTTCTGCTACTGGTTTTCCAGAACTGGTCAGAATCTGCTGAAAACCACCTGCAGGACAAAGACATTTTCTCTTCTTTAATGCATTCTGTCAGAGCGTTTGCAGCATGACTATTATTATGAGACAACCCAGGAGCAAAACACAGCACAGAGACTTAGACATTTAATAGTGGTTTATCTACAAGACATATACAGAAATAAATGTGGTAGGCAAAATACCTTACAAGCAATCAAACTTCTTAACACAGAGAACTCTGCAATGAATACCGGACACAAGGAGAGAGTACATACCCTCTAATGGCTGCCTTTATATAAACACCTCTTAAAGGGGTAAACCCATCCCCAGTCTTAAAGGGAAATACCCGTGCTATGCTGTTCTTATTGCATCAGCCTATATTGTATCAACTTCAGTGCTGGTCGGCTCTTAAAACCCAAGACCTTAACATTCTTTTTTCTGATCTTAAAGAAAGAGTAGTTTACAGTATTCATGCTTCCTTGGGGAAGGATTCCTAAATGCAGGGTAACCTAATCATGATAACTTAGTTAATACTTGGAGGCCTGTCACAGCGAAGAGGATCAACCTAATCAAGTAACCTAGGAGAGAAGCAACCTAGAACGAAGGAAGAAAATTCCTAATGGTGTGAGCAATCAGTGGAACAGCTTGTCTCTAGAAATTGTGAGCGCTCCATCACTGGAGGTTTTCAAAAAGAGATTGGACAACCATTTATCTGAAATGGTATAGGGTCTCCTGCTTGAGCAAGGGGTTGGACTAGAAGACTTCCCTTCCAACACAGTTATTCTATGTTCTGTGTTCTATTATCCAAAACACTTGAGGGCAGGACAACAAGTAATGGATGAAAGATCATTAAAGAGAGATCCATCATAGAAATAAGGAGGAATTTCCAGACAGTGAGAACAGTTACCCAGTGGAACAGCTTCCTTCCAGAAGTTGTGGGTTCTCCATCAATGAAGTTTTTCAAGAAAAGCCAGGACAACCATTTCTTGGAATGATATAATCTCCTGTTTCACCAGGGAATTGGAGTAGAAGACCTTCAAAATCCCTTCCATCCCTATTATTCTATGAAAGCCACCCACTTGACCACTTTTTGCTTAATCCCAGGAGGCTGGCACCTCCAAAGTAAAACATTTGAAGAGTGATCAGAAGACTCATTCCAAAAGACTGGGGTGTTATTCAGAAAAAGTAGCCTCTATTTTGGCTTATATGTCATCACAGAACCAATTCTCATGGATGTCTTCGTGGAAACATATGATTCTGTAATAAAATTCTGTAACGGGATAAATTTCCTGTAGCAGAATTTTACATGTTAACATGTTTGTGGGTGGTAAATATGAAGCTGTGAAGGTTTTCTGAACTAAATCAAACCAACAGTACTTACATGATGTTTCACTGAAAACATTAACTGCTAGTTCTAAACTGGAGCTAAACAGTTCAAAAATCTCTCCCCGATTAAAACTTATGTTATAACCAGTGAGCAGGGGCAAAATTGTGTGATTCTTTATGTCTTTTCCTTTGGCCATTATCTGCAAAAAGCAAGAAAATTAAATGTGTCAGGAGGAAAATGCATCTGCGAAAAGTAATTAGAAGTCAGAATGTTAGCACTGTGTAGAAATAACTATTTCAATTAATTTTCTAAAGCTTTGGAAAATGCATGAGGTTGCAGTTTTTTATCCACTCAGGTTATAAAACTAGACAGATGGTTTCTCCAGGCTCCCAGCTTTACAAGCAAAAGAGTGGAGAGAGAGAAAGAAAAGAAAAATAGAAAAAGCAAAAAGAAAAGGAATAAGGAAAGGAAAGGAAGAAGGAAGGAAGTAAAAGAAAGGAAGGAATGAAGGGAAAAAAGAAAAGAGAAAGGCAAAAGAAAGAAAGAGGGAGAGAGAATGAAAGAAAAAGAATGAAAGAAAAGAGAATAAAACAAAGAGAGAGAGAAAATGTAAGAAAGGGAGAGAGAATGAAAAAAGAGAGAGAATGAAAGAAAAGAGAATGAAATGAGAATAAAAGAAAGAAAAAAGAAAAAAGAAAAAGAGGGAGAGAAAGAAGAAAGGGAGAGAGAATGAAAGAAAGAGAATGAAAAAAGAGATGAAGAAAATAAAATAAAAGAAAAGAAAAGAAAAGGAAGGAAGGATGGAAGAAAAAGAAAGAAAGAAAAAGCGTGTGTGTGTCTGAGAGAGAGAAATTATTAATAAAACTTTTTAAATTCACTGTGTTAAGCATTTTTCAAATAGTCTTTAAAAAGAGCAGGAGTGATGCTTATTGATGGTTTCTATTTTATCCACTCCTTGAAGGTTAACGCCTCACCATGCCAAAAGCGAAGATCCTTGTACCACAAGCTAAAGGTCAATGTAAATTTGTTCAGATAATGGAATACCTTGCTCAGATTATAGAACTGCAAGGCATGTGAAGGTGCTTTCCAGAGACAGCTCCATCTCTGGATTTTGACACACCTGGTTATCAGACACAAGCGATATGGCTGCTGAATGAAGCTATGGGTGACAATGAGCAGAGATCTTGGGATAACTTGCAGGACATAGAGCTTAGAGAATCACTGCTTTTCCAAAAAGTTTGATCAATGAACCAAGGGATCACAAATGGAAGTGGAGCCAGTCTGCTGGCTGACTTGATTATATTGTTGCTGTCCTGAGACAGGTGGGGTGGGATTTTTAATGGTTTTATTATTATATAAATAAGTAAACATTTAATAATATTTAATAAAGTAATATATAAATAAGTAAATAAATAAGTAATAATGAGCTGCAATGGCACAGTGGTTAGAATGCATTACTGTAGGCTACTTCTTCTGACTGCCGGCTGCCTACAGTTTGGCACTTCGAATCTCACCAGGCTCAAGGTTGACTCAGCCTTCCATCCTTCCAAGGTGGGTAAAATGAGGACCCAGATTGTTGGGGGCAAGAGGCTGACTCTGTAAACTGCTCAGAGAGGGCTGTAAAGCACTGTAAAGCGGTATATAAGTCTAAGTGCTATTGCTATATGATGGGTCTTCTATTTTTTAAAAATGTTGTAAGATGCCCAAAGCCACATATGTCTCAGTGGTGGACAGCTATATAGATTATATGGTGGTCCAGTCTCTTCTTGAAAGTTTCCAGTGACAGAGCTCTCACAACTTCTGAAAACCAGCTGTTCCACTGGTTGATTGCTCTCACCGTTAGGAAATTTCTCTTTAGTTCTAGGTTGCTTGTCTCCATGATTAGTTTCTGGTACTTTGGGAAATAGTTTGCCCTTCACCTCTTTGTGGTAGCCCCTCAAATACTGGAAGACTGCTATCATATCAACCTAGTCCTTCTTTATCTAGACTAGAAACCCCAATTCCTGCAACCATTCTTCATATGTTTTATCATCCAACAACTCATCTTTTTTGATCTTCTCCGCACTCTTTCCAGAGTCTCAACATCTTTTTTGTATTGTGGTGGTGACCAAATATAATATATTGAACAAATATAAATTTGTTTAATATACTAAATATATATAAATTTGGTTAATTCATAATAAATACATAAATAACTTAGAATCCCCTCTAATTCAAATGCCAGAAATTGCTCATGTTTTACTATTTCAGCTGGGAAATGCACAACAAATGTAGACTTAAATTTAGACTTAGAACAACCTTATTGTCACTTTGAATGTACACTAATCAGCATACATTAAAATAAAATTTCATTGCATATAGCTCTCAAAGGGTCTCCACCTCCAACGTATACTACATAAACATGACAAAATAAATAAATACAAAATTATGCATATAAATGTATTGTAAATCCTTAAATAGGTTTAAATTCTTCAAGCCCAGAAAATATTGGTCCTACCACTTTTGAGTTCTGACCCAATATATCAGAAGCAGTTAAATGGGAACTTTGTCCTTGCTTGAGAATAAAGTCCTATTGTATAAAAGAAAGATCTGAGTTGGTGGTCATTTGGCTGGACATCCCTTGACAGTTATTCTAAAACAAATGTTTCCTTCCTTCCTTCCTTCCTTCCTTCCTTCCTTCCTTCCTTCCTTCCTTCCTTCCTTCCTTCCTTCCTTCCTTCCTTCCTTCCTTCCTTCCTTCCTTCCTTCCTTCCTTCTTTTCCAATCATCATCTTAATTTCTGAGAGAATTTCTAAAGAAGGAAATCTAGGTCAGGTATCTATGGAGATTCTCTGTCATCTATGTCAGTGGTTGCCAACCAGTGGGCCGCGAGAAAATTTTAGTGGTCCGCAGAGAAATGTCCACCCCAAAGCAATTAATCCAGGCTGCGTGGAAACACAAGGCTGCACGCCCACATGGCCCACCCACCCGCTGGCCCCCACCCTTTGGCCGAGTGCAACCTTATCTTGAGTAGAGAGCCACACGAGCTGGAACTGGAAAAGAAGACCCATGGTGGGGGAGGGAAATCCGCCCCAGGATGGCTTGCTGACGTTGGTGGGAAAGTCGGTCCCATATTCCAGAGCTGCAGTAGTCACAAGACTGGCCCTTTGATCATCCCAGAGTAGCTCCTCCAGTCCATGGCAGGCCAGTGCATCTGGGTGGAGGCGCAGTCTGCTCTGGGATGACAAAAGAGCCAGTCCTGTGACTATTGCAGCTCTGGAATAGGGGACCCACTTTCCCACCAATGTCAGCAAGCCACCATCAGTCAAAGTTCATATTAGTGGTCCACAGGATTTAAAATTATGAGTTTGGTGGTCCCTGAGGTCCAAAAGGTTGGCGACCTCTGATCTAGGTCATCGTTGTCCCAAAGGTGCTTTTCCAAAAAGCTAGTAGATTTCTTCAACTGAAGAAGCTTCTTGGATGAGAAAAGAAATGTTGTCAAAGAAAAAAAAAACTTTTTCAAAAAGCACCTTTGGGACTATGGGCCAGGTAGTGCCTCCCAAAAATATCTCAGTGTCACCTGCTCTAAGGAAGTGAGAGAAGACTAGGACTTCACCCAGATGTCTATTTCCAGGGGTGATCCTGATCATGAAAACATTGCAGAAGGCGATGCAAATTCTTCTGATGAAGTGAAGTATTTGTAACGGAGGACAGCTACTAAGGGGAGTTTACATAGCAAAGGATTGGCTGTTGTGGTCCTCTGTCTGCAGATGATTAGCCTAGCTTTGGGAAGAGGAAGGAAATTGTACAGCTCAAGTTGATTTATTTCTCAACCTGCCACTTTGCAAATAAAAAGCTGAGAGTCCAGTTGTTTGGGAACCTGGCTGAATCTCCAGTGAATCTTGGCTCAAATTAAGCCCGGGAGCCAAGAAGCACATCAGAAACGCCAGGGACATTGGGATGCTTTCCCCTAGAGGCAATGCTTCAGGCTGGGCAACTCCAGGATGTCATTCTGATGACCTGCAAAGCTTAAATATCCTTATTTCAAAACTATTATTTATTTGAATCTCTGTATATCTTCAACCCACCAGTTTCATAGTTCCATTTGGAGTTGGAATAAAATATTCTGGACCCAAAAACCACCGTTTCTCCCCCAGAAAGCATAAATGTGATATTAGAAGAGGTCTACATTTGGAGGGAGAGTTGTTGAGTGTGGCTTCCAAGCCTGCTTTGATTTGACTTACAGGCACCCATCCTGTGCAAACATCACCTTTAACGAGATCATTTATGTCCCAAAGATGCTTTTTCAAGAAGCAACTGGACTTTCTTGTTTTTTTTCTTTTCTTTTGAAGATGTTTTGCTTCTCATCCAAGAAACTTCTTCAGCTCTGACAGGATGGTGGGGAATGGAAGGATTCATACCCCTTACAGACAGCTGGTCATTTGCATCCTTTTATTTTTTATTTGTCAATTTGTCAATTGTTTACAAGATAATAGGTATAAGTAAAAACATAGTTATAAATTCATGGATACATATAAAAAAAATTAAAAATAAAAGAAACAATAGGATAGGGACAGAAGGCACGTTTTGGTGCGCTTATGCACGCCCCCTACAGACCTCTTAGGAAAGGGGTGAGGTCAATAGTAGACAGTCTAAGGTTAAAGTTTTTGGGGTTTGGGGAAGAAACCACAGAGTCAGGTAGAGTATTCCAGACATTGATCACTCTGTTGCTGAAGTCGTATTTCCTGCAATCAAGTTTGGTGGGTTAATCTTCAGTTTGTATCTATTGTTTGCTCTTGTGTTGTTATGGTTGAAGCTGAAGTATTCATTGACAGGTAGGACATTGCAATGTATGATTTTATATACTATACTTAGATCAGATCGAAGGCGGCAGCGTTCTAGGTTTTCTAGGTCTAGAATTTCGAGTCTGGTGGCATAAGGTATTCTGCAAGGAGTAGAGGAATGGAGAACTCTTCTTGTGAAATATTTCTGGACTTTCTCAATTGTGTTAATACAGATACATAATGTGGGTTCCAGACTGATAAACTGTATTTGAGTATTGAGTACGTATATTGGTCTAGCAAATGTTTTGTATGCTCTAGTTATTAGTGTAATATTACCAGATAAAAAGCTACGTAAGATTAGGTTAACAACTCTTAACACCTTTTTAGCTATGTAATTTTAGAGAGTCATTGAGACCACTTGGAGGTTTATCTGTGTCCTCAGGGTCACCTGAGTGGTGCAAATGGTTGTGGAGCCTTCTTGGAACTGTTGAAAGGATTGTGTTGTAGACTGGAGGTAGATGATATTGTATCCTCCCCCCCCACTTTGTTGAGAGAGGGGGCTGCTCAATTTTGACATAGATGGCCTCTTTGACCCCTCTTTCAAACCAGCGGTCCTCTCTGACCAAAATGTGGACTTTGCTGTCTTCAAAAGAGTGGACTGTGTCTTTTAAATGCAGATGGACTGCTGAATCTAGTCCTGATGCGTTTGTTCTCCTATGTTGTGCCATGTGTTTATGAAGTGGTTGTTTTGTTTCTCCAAAGTACAAATCTGCACATGGCTCACTAGATGGTACTGCATATACCAGGTTGCTCAGTTAGTTTCTGGGTGTTTTGTCCTTGGGGTGGAGGAGCTTCTGCCTCGGTGTATTCTTGGGTTTGAAGTGTGCACATATGCTGTGTTGGCTGAAGATCCTTCTGAGATTTTCCGATATTCCTGCAATGTACGGAATGACAACATTGCTTTGTTTATTGTTCTCTTCATTGTCTGTTATGGAGGAGTTCCTGTAGGGTCTTTTTTGAGATGTGATGAAGGCCCACTTGGGATAGCCACATGTTCTGGGGGCTTCCTTGATGTGTTTTAGTTCTTTTTCTTTCCCTTCATTGCCGGTAGGCAGGCAGGCCTTCAGCTCAGTGGTGTAGGGTTCTGATGACTCCCATTTTGTGCTCCGATGGATGGTGGGAATCAAAATATAAATATTGATCTCTCTGTGTGGGTTTTCTGTAAACGTCAATGCTAAGGCTTTGGTCTTCCTGCAACAAGGCTAGACTATGAAAGAAACCAGACTGGAATACCACTCTACTTACAAAGCTTAGTAAGTAATTATTATTGTTACCCCATAAAATAAAATGTTAGTAAAACATTTAACATTTTGTTTGTATGTTCTTCTGATGCAAACAGGGATGGGCTGCTGGGGGTTTGCAGGGGTTCGGGAGAGCCCCTAGCTAAGATTATGTACAGTTCAGAGAACCCCCAAATCCCACTCCTGGCTGGCCCTGCCAACCCCTCCTCTCCCCGCCCCTCCCAGGAGTCCCCACATGGCCCATTTTGGATGCAAGTAAGGGCAGGGCATACATGGACGCTCGGGGAGGGTGAAAAATGGGCCTCCTGGAAATTCAGGAAGGTTGGAAATGGGCCTGTTTCTGGCTTCCAGGGGGCCTCTGGAACCTATGGAGGCCATTTTCACCCTCCGCTATGGTGCAGGAGGCAGAGTAGGCCACGCCCACCATGGCCACGCCCACCCAGCAACCGGGTAGAGAACCCTTTGCTCAAATTCTTGAAGCCCACCCCTGGATGCAAATATTCCTGCTGGTGGTTTAGTGAGAAATGTATGTGGAAATTAACCTTCCTAAGTAAATATGGGAGAGAGCTAGTTTGTTATTATGGTTAAGGCATTAGGCTGTAAATTGAGCTCTAGTCGTGCCTTAGGCACTAAGCCAGCTAGCTGGCCTTGAGCCAGTCCCTGTCTTTCAGCTCTAAAAAGGAGGCAATGGCAAACCATCTCTGAAAAACCTTGCCAAGAATACTGCAAAAACTGCAGGAGTCAAAACATGGCTATACCCAGTGGCACACACAAACCAGTGTGATATAGTGGTTAACGTGGTGAATTAGAACAGGGGGATCTAAGTTTTTGCTTTTTGCTAGGCATAAAATTAGGTGGGTGACCTAGACCTATCACTAGCTCTAGGCCATTATGTTGAAAAACATCTACCTACCAACTGACACTGAACCAGGAGGGTAAATTATGGACCATAACCTTCAGTGAAAAATACTTCATCCTGTAGTGGATTGATTTAGGGTGACAGTAATAATACTAGTAATCCATTTCTCAGCTCTAGGAAGGAGGCAATGGAAAAACATTGGCAAGAAAATTTCAGGAGTTAGTCTATGCAATCTCAAGGAATAAAAAAAAACTGACTTGACAGAAAAAGAAGAAAAAGGAAGGGAGGGACGGAGGGAGAAAGAGAGGAAGAGAGGGAGAAAGAGGGAGGGAGAGAGGGAGAAAGGAAGGAAGAAAGAAGAGGGGAGGGAGGAGAAGGAGGAAGGGAGATGTAATAAGAACAATTTGTGGGTCCTAAAAGTGGGTGGACATGAAGGAAAGGATTTTGGGTCTATAAGCTAAGACCTATTGTTCTAGACATATTGGAAGTATCTCAGTAGTTAGTGTTGGGAGCATAATACTGGAAATGATAAAGATATTCGGAAGTCTTTAAATCATGGTTGGCCAATCATTGCTATTTGTAGCAAGTTAATCGCTTGTGGAATGACAGGTCTTTGATGGGTGGTGCTATTGTTCTCTATGGCATGCAGGATCTGTCATCATTGTAGTTTGGTGTGCCACTTATAATCCTATTTAAATATTTTAACTTCATTGGTTCATGTTCTATCAATCTGAAGTTTAGTGAACTGTAGTGTGTTACAGATAGTTTGAGATGATGGTTAGACCTTGGTATTTTGATAATAATATTCTTAGCTTTAATCCAAAGGCTAAGAAGCAATATTTGGTAGATTCTGTCTTTACTAGCTTCATACCATTTTGGGATTGGCAACATGTATCTTGAAAATAATTTCTTTTCCTATATATTTCTAGGTGGATTTTGGGATTAATTTTGGAGGCCTAGGTATATAAAATCTGATAGTATATTATTTGGATCTTAACCTTTGCAATCATGTTTCCATTGATATGCTTCAGTAAAAGGAACATGTTCAGGATACAATAGGATCTCCTGCCTTAATCAGTAGAACATCTTGTCTCCAGGAGTTGTGGGTGCACCACCACACAGGGTCTTTAAGAAGAAATTGGACAACCATTTGTCTGGAATTGTATAGCTTGAGCATGGGGTTGGACTAGAAGATCTTCAAGGTCCCTTCCAACTCTGTTATTCTGTTACTTTGCTATCTTGTCCTGCCTTCAGGTGCTTTGGAGAATAGGTTGATTGCCTCTTCTTTGTGGCAACCTCAGATAGTGGAAGACTTGCTATCGTGTCATGCTGTCATGTTAAATTGATGGGAAGCTGCATTTATTTGCTCCCTCCTATATTGTAATCACTTTGGTTTTATTTTGCTTTTAAAAAGGTAGAGAGAACATTGTAGCATATGGCATGTGCATAACGAGAGAATCTACTTTAAACCATCCCTTGCAGAGTGAGAATCTTGTCTTTAATATGCTTATGGCTACTCACTTTTTTAATATTCCCAGATTTCAAGTGTATGTCATAAATATGCATAGAAATGTAATTGTCTTATTTTATTTCTCTCTCTCTCTCTCTCTCTTTCTCTCTCTCACACACACACACACACACACACACACACACACACACACACACAAACTGCCTTTGCTTTGCTGCACTGCTGCCTCCAAGGAGGATTACATGTTGAATTTACACAAATTGTAGATCTTACATTCTTCCCCTACCTCTGCTGTTGGAAACGCAATGAATATGCACACCATTCTCTCTCTCTAAAGGTGAACAAGTCTTGTAGTGCAATATATACACATGAATTATGTAAAGGTGCAGAGAAAAGACACCTCCACCGTGTTATTAATGTTAAGAAATGGTTGCTGCTTTTCCGTGGAGTGTGTTTTTCTAATTAGATGAAAGCTACTGACTTCCATTTCCGTAATCAACATGGGAACAGAAACTCAGCAAAAAAAGAAAAAGAAATCCGAGTTTTTGTCACCGCTTCTCGGTAACATAAAAATGGCTTTTCTTAACATAAAGGCTGTAATTAGAATAAGTCAAACCAGTTGGCAACGATTAAAGCAAGGACAGAATAATCTTCCTTCTGTGTATTTTGTCTGGAGCTTACTTCTTACAACTACCAAGGTGTAGCTTTGATTCATGTGGAATGCTTGATGTGACAATTGTAATCTTTCCAAAGGCAAATGAACCCACCTTTGAAGACAGCTGCTGAAGTTCTTTTTCTTTCTTTCTTCTTCCTTTTTAAAAATATATATTGTTCTTTGGATGGGAAGGAAAACCTTGATGTGAATTCCACCACAGCTGTATCGCCGGGGAATTAATTGAATTGAATTGTGATCCTTCATCTGAATTCTTCGCTTCTGCAATCCAAACCACTGCCACGTTGATGGAGGCACTTTAGAGGTCCCTGTGGAATAATTTGTCACATGTCACCATGATAAGTTGATGCAAGTCTCATTGTGTTTAAAATTATAGTCCTGAGGTAGGGATTTTCTGCGTTACTTCTCTGACATCAGCTATTAAAAAGATACAAGCGAATCTTGGCAGGTATAGATTTAAAGAAGAAAAGAGATTATGTAAGGAAATCAGGAGTGTTTAATATTAATTAGGCTCCAAAGAAAATGGGATATTCATTAGGTGTACCTTCCTTTGTAGGGCTTCTCCATTCATGGACATCCCATTCTTATATAATGGTTTTCCTTCTGTTAGGAATGCCTATGGTTCTGTGAAGATTTTCACTATTTTTCGCTTGCATCTAGATACAGAGATATATGCATATAATGTGAAGTTATTTGGAGCTCGTATTTTTCCATAATTTTGTCTTTCTTCTGGAGGAATCCACATGAGAAGGCAAATGAGTACGTATCTTGATGGAGTAGAGAGAGAGAGAGACAGAGAGGGAGGGAGGGAGGGAGGGAGGGAGAGAGAGGGGGTGGGGTATTGCTTGTTTCAAGTCCAGAAAGGTATGATGAGTGCAGTATTTTCAGGAATAAGAGCTTATTCATGAACAGCACCTCTTCATGAAGAAAAAAGTTCTTCTGAAGAGTTAATTGTTAGCACTCACTATATCGATCAGTTCCCTGAACAAGTGATTTTTATAGCCTTATTTAAGAACAACTAATTCTAGGAATAATAGACCAAAGTTCCTTCCTTGGTCTAACACATTTATGACTTATTTGGTGTGTAGCATCAGGATAAGATGTCTGCAATCACTTACAAACTGTAATAATTGAGATCACAATAGGCAAAGTCCAAACTAAAGAAATCACATTATGGTTTAGCATATTGCGTGATCATAGACATACAGAATTCTCTTCTTCTTCTTCTTCTTCTTCTTCTTCTTCTTCTTCTTCTTCTTCTTCTTCTTCTTCTTCTTCTTCTTCTTCTTCTTCTTCTTCTTCTTCTTCTTCTTCTTCTTCTTCTTCTTCTTCTTCTTCTTCTTCTTCTTCTTCTTCTTCTTCTTCTTCTTCTTCTTCTTCTTCCTCCTCCTCCTCTCCTCCTCCTCTCTCTCTCTCTCTCCCCTTTCCTCCCTCCCTCCCTCCCTCCCCCAAGCTGGTAGATTATGGAAATCAGATGATTGCATTTAGCTGGATTCTGAACATGTGTGAGGCTGTACCTATTTCTTGAATCTATATGCTTGATTATTGCTTTTATTCTGAAACTGATGTGAATTACTGGCCAGTAATTGGGTTGTGTATCCCACGGTCTTCCTAGAGATTATCACATTTGCTTATGCTTAGTCATCAGATTGATGCCCCGCCCCCTTTTGTGGCATGAATGCATTTAGTCATAGCAAATGTAATTGTCCCTAATGGATTACTTTACTGAATTTTAAAGCATCCCATTAAAACTTCTGTAATGTGCTACAGCAAGATTTTGAAAGGATTTCTGTGTCATCTTTATTTTTTCTTTACCATCCACACTCAGAGATGTCAGTAATTGAATAGCTGTGGCCCTCATGGGCCAGACCTTCTCTCAGTCTTGACCCAGAGCCAACACAGCCCAGCAAAGTGTGAAGTGCTATCAATCTCCAACTGATCCATTTTTCCATTCTTCCCTGGCTCTTGATGCATATCTAAAAATAAGGGAAGCGGGAAATAGGACAATGAGAGAGAAAGCCATTTTAGAAGGACTATGTAAAACCCTTCTTGTTAAGAATCCTTAACAAGATTGCTGGAAGTGAGACTTGTGCTGTAGGAGATAACTAAGCTGAGCCCAAGGGTGGGGTCAAATGCATCATCAGTTTGGAATCTCTATACCTCAGTAAGAGACCTAAGTCCACTCTCCATGAATTCTATTGACTCTTACCTGGTGCTCATTCGCCTTCACTGTTAATAATTCAGATTCTTGTACATAAGTAGTATGAGATAAACTTGTTATATTTTTGATCCTGACTCCTCACTTTTAGCATCTCACATGTAAATCCGTACCAATTAATGAGATTATCCATAAAGTACTTTCTCTCTCTCTCCTTCCTTCCTTCCTTCCTTCCTTCCTTCCTTCCTTCCTTCCTTCCTTCCTTCCTTCCTTCCTTCCTTCCTTCCTTCCTTCCTTCCTTCCTTCCTTCCTTCCTTCTCTATCTCTATCTCTATCTCTATCTCTATCTCTATCTCTATCTCTATCTCTATCTCTATCTCTATCTCTATCTCTATCTCTATCTCTATCTCCTTCCCTCCCTCCCCCTCCTCTGTCTTCAGCTAGCTAGATTATGCCACCTATCTCCCCTACAAGGTGACTCTGGGCAGCTTATGGTTTATGACTTGTTTATAGCATGATGAATAAAGCATGATTGAATAAGGCTTCATGTATCCTGTTAAGCCAAGAAAACCTTTTTTGACAATCCAGAATGGTTGGGTTTCAGCAAAATCCAAATCTCAGTAAACTATACTATGATATCATGTATGATGCAGATTTGGACCCATGGAGTGAATTATTTGAACTTTTAAGGAACACCAGACTTGGGGTTCTGCAGACTGAACACTGATTTCCTACTAGGGAAGTACAAAAACTTCTGAACGTGAGCAAGTCCCTTAAATCACAGAACTCGATGGGCCTCCTGAGTCATCCTTGAAGTCCTTTCCAAGTTGACTTTGCACGAGTACATATATGTTATCAATGGCCTTGATGGTAGTCCCAGTAGAAGGTTGTTTTTTCCATCTTCCCACTTCATTGTCCGTGACTTTCCTGTTGCATATTTACTATCAAAAGTAGAATATATTAATTCCTTTAAACCTTTATGAAGAAACAATTAATCTACCCCCGAAAATGGCCTCCCCAGGCTCCAGAGGCTCTCTGGAAGCTGGAAACGGGCCCATTTCTGGCTTTCCTGAACTTCTGGGAGGCCCATTTTTCACCCTCCCTGAGCCTCCGTGCATGCCCTGCACTTACCTGCATCCAAAACGGGCCACGTGGAGACTCCTGGGAGGGGAGGGGTGGGTGGGGCCAGCCAGGAGTGGGATTTGGGGATTTGCCAAACTGCACAGAATCTTAGCTAGGGGCTCTCCCGAACCCCTGTGAACTCCCAGCAGCCCACCCCTGCCTTAGAATCTTGAGATAGCATTATAACTTCCAGTTAAAATCTATTTTGCTGTATTGAATTCTCTTGGCAGAATAAGTAGTGAAAAATTGGAAGAGGCTATACTAATAAAGTTAAATGAGAGGGAAGCCAATTAAAAGTGTATACTGTATATCACAAAAAACCAGCCTCTAACATAATATTATATGATGAATGATTGAGGGATCTAGGTATGTCTAGTCTAAAGGATGTGGTGGCTCAGTGGCTAAGATGCTGAGCTTGTTGATCAGCGGTTCAAATCCCTAGCACCACGTAACAGAGTGAGCTCTCATTACTTGTCCCTGCTTCTGCCAACCTAGCAGTTCAAAAACATGTAAAAAACGCAAATAGAAAAAAAGACCACCTTTGGTGGGAAGGAAACAGCGTTCCATGTACCTTGGGCATTTAGTCATGCTGACCACATGACCATGGAGATATCTTCAGACAGCGCTGACTCTTTGGCTTTGTAACGGAGATGAGCGCCACCCCCTAGAGCTGGAAATGACTAGCATTATGTGCAAAGGGAACCATTACCTTTTTAGTCTAAGGAAGAGATGGATCAGGGGTGATATGATAGCAGTCTTCTGGTTCTTGAGAGGCTATCACAAAGCAGAGAGGGTCATCTTATTCTACAAAGCACCTGAAAGCAGGACAAGAAGGAATGGGTGGAAGATCATCAAAGAGAGAGCCAACCTAGAATTAAGGATAAATTTCCTGTCAGCAAGAACAATTAATCAATGGAAAGATTTCCCTTTGAAAGCTGTGTGTGTTCCATCTCTGGAGGTTTTCAAGAAGAGACTGGGACATCTTTTTCTCCAAAATAATATAAGGATCTCCTTCTTAAGCAAGAGATTAGCTGAAAGACCTCCATAGTCTTTTCTCCCCCTCTTTTTATGCTCTATGTTCCATTTTGAAGAATGCCTCTGGATCTCATATAGGTCTCATATTTTTTCTCCTCTAAAATAAAAATGGTTGGTGTCCCCAATTGACTTTGGGGTAACAGAAATGTGTGCAGCAACCATATCCGTTTCATGATGATTAGTCATGGGTGTCATTTTATGAACAGACAAACTTTGCACAGAGAACATTGTTAAAATAACAACAACATCAATAATAATAATCCAAAATTGATTTCAAATTCCAAACACATGCATTGACTCAAAATCCTTTCTCTCCACTTCAAAAAGGAGAAGCTTATGAGTTGACCTTGAATCTTGGGCACAATCAGAAGTTCTCTTGGAGAAAGTATGGGAATGGTATGTCACTGCCATTTTCCAACATGTTCCTTCTCATTTTAGCCTACAACCCTGGACTCCTTTGTAAGCTAACAGCTCTGACATTACTTGGCTTTTTGAGAACAGTCAAGATTGGCTAGATGTTTCCACTTAGGGGCATTCCTTATCTGAGAAGATTACATGTTCCATAGACATGCATTTCTATTCTCCCCAGTTCTACAGTTGGTGTTCTGACCTCAAACATGACAAACCTTCTGAAGATTCCTTTAATTAGGAGTGCCAGCAACCCCAGCAAAAAGTTTCTCTCTCAACGCAGGCTAACAAGGCCGTCCTGCCAGAAGATGAATGGTTGTCTGCCATACCTATTCATCTCTGCCCCCTGCCTTTTATCCCCAGAGCTAGGGTGGGGCTTTGCTAGCAGCAGTGGCTCTTCCATCCCAAGGATCAGCTCATAGATTTCCACTGCTCTTCTCTCCCTTCTGCGTATCCGTGCATCAGGCACTGGACCCAGCTGTTCCTCCTTTTCCTCATCAGCCACCTCCAGACCTGGGGGCTGTTTGACTCTCCATTTGAGGGCTGTTGGTGGCCCAGGTTCTGCCTCTGTCTCTCTCTCTATCTGCCAGCTCCATTCCCTCTTCCTCCTCGGAGCTCTCAGGTTGCCTTGACTCCCATGCCACCTCCTCATCTGATTCGGCTGCCAGAGGGCCTGGCAGCCAACAGGCCACAACAGTTGGAATTGTGTGAAGGAGAATTCAGAATTAAGGACTAGAGTTCATCTGGGGCCATATTACTCCTCCCAGGTTCTTCCCTCAGTCCCAAAAGTGAGACCAAGAAACTAGTATGACAATTTCAGTGTGATTCCACAGAGGCTGTGTTTACAAAGCTCAGATTTCCTCAAACATCTCTCCGTAAGCAGCAGCTTGATACATGGGAATCAGCAGGAGGAAGGTTTTCATGGCAAAGTGATAAGTGCTTTCGCTTACAGATCAAGACAGTATTTTAAGTCGGAGCTGCAGGAGCTTCTAGAACACTTAGCAATCTCATTCCTATCATGTACCGTGTAGTTGAAAACCCAAGGATACATTTCATCCCGTTGCGTCTCCTACGAGAGGTCAAGCATATCTGTATCGAAAGCTTCTTTTTTTTCATTTGAATCACCTTCTACAACCCGTGATTTAATAAGGGTCTTGTGAATAAGGGCTTCCCCCCCTTTTCCTCCTTTTTTTAAAAAAAAAATAAAACTAAAAAAAAAAAAAAGGATTAGCCTGGGAACCCACTGAGGCATCCTCTCTAATCTCCTCTCTTTGAGGGCCAAATCATCACAGGTTTCTTGACATGAAAATGACATTAGAGTTGACAGACATAAGGACTTACATTTTGTCAAATCCTGAGCTGTGTCTCTAAGTTGCGGGGAGGGTGGGGAGCAATCCAGAGGCTTCCATCTTTCTCAATTGCAACAGAAGAGGCTCTGTGCAACAGACAAGTTGCCCCCCCACCATGCGTAAGGTGTAAGGGAAAAGTGAATAAAGATGAGCCCAGGCTCACAAACTGCTTTCGCTCCAGGGTTGGTTTTAATGAGCTATTCCCTAATGACTTGTCCCTGCAACTAGCTTTAGGCCTAAACAGATGAGGCAGGGGTCCTGCTAAATTTTTGATGGGGTTTGCTTGGGTTTTTATGAGCTAGCAAGCAGCCAGAAAATACCAGAAAGTACGGGGGTTATGCCATGAATCTTTTACGAGAGCTCGATTGTTGTTCAACTTGTCAACAAGGTTTTGTAAGATCTGATTTCTACTCGAAGAGGCTGGCACCTTGTTGTAAGTGGGATTGACAAAGAAGCAGGCATCACTGTGGAGGGATTTTATTCTTTCAGGAACAGGGAGATACAAAGCCCTAACGATTTTCTTAATGATGACACAAAATCAACAGTGAGATCCAATCAATGCTATCAATGGATGGGTTTTTTTTCTTCTTCTTCTCAAAATAGCATGCACACAAATGCAAATATATAAATGCTTTTTTTCTCTCCCAGAACTATTCCATAGGTACAGGTAGAGTTAAAATAATATAGTTAATGGCTTTAGAAAACATGTTTTTGGAAATATTTCTGATCCTATGAAAAAGAAAAGGTAAATTCATGTCTGTGATAGCAAGTTAACATGTTCTGTAGGTCAAAGAAATTGTATAGGTATTCCCCGGGTTATGACCACAATTGAGCCCAAAATTTCTGTTGCTAAGTGAGACATTTGTTAAATGAATCCCCCCTATTGTATGACCTTTCTTGCCACATTTGTTAAGTGAATCACTTAACTATGAAAAACAGCCATGCCACTTTTTTCACTGCCATTGTAACTTTGAACAGTCACTAAATGAACTGTTATGAATTGAGGACTACCTGTATATCAGATATTCCCAGTGTTGCTTATCAGATCAAGGTGATAATTATTAAGCTTCAAAGATAGGCAGCTTCCAGTTTGATGTACTGTGGTTCTTAACCTCAGAAGTTCCCTATATATAAACATTTATCATTTATTTGATGTGTGCATAAGAGATAGTTGGGTCCAAAATGACTGAATTCCTAGTTTAACAGATTAACAGACTTGAAAGGGACCTTGGAGGTCATCTAATCTAATCCCCCACCCAAGCAGGAGACCCTACACCATTTCTGATAGGTGACAGTCCAGTCTCTTCATGAAAGCCTCCAGTGATGAAGCTTCCAAAGGCAAATTCTGTTCCATGGGTTGATTGCTCTCACTGTCAGAAAATTTCTCCTTATTCCCAGTTTGGATCTCTCCTTCATCAGTTTCCACCCATTATTCCTTGTTTGGCCTTTGGGGGCTTTGGAGAATAGCTGACCCCTTCCTCTGTGTGGCAGCCCCTCAAATCTTGGAAGACTGATATCCTGGTCCTTCTCTTCACATGCCCAGTTCCTGCAACAATTTATCGTATATTTTAGCCTCCAGTCAGAAAATGTCTCCTTATTTCCAGGTTGAACCTCTCCTTCATCAGTTTCTATCCATTATTCCTTGTCTGGCCTTTGGGTGCTTTGGAAAATAGCTTGACCCCAGTGGTGGTATGCTATTGGTTCAGCCCAGCTCAACTGAACCGGTAATAAAAATTACCACCAGTTCATAACTATCTCCTGCTTGAGAGTGGAGGGTGAACTAGATCAGTGGTCGCCAACCGGTGGACCATGAGAAAATTTTGGTGGGCCACAGAGAAATCTGTGCATCAGAGCACCTCCCCCCAAAGCAATTAATCCAGGCTGCAAGAAACATAAGACTGCTCAGCCCACATGGCCCGCAGGAACCCTCCCCGCCCATTCACTCCTTACCCGGCAAACCTGTCTGCTAAATTGCTATTTTTCTTTTTTCCGACCATCATCTGTTCTACTGTGCCAGGAGATTTAGATTAGCTAGGAAGAAGGAAATGGTTGGATTTCTTGCTTTCTAGCTAAGCACAGCCGAACCTCCCTTAGGACTGAAGGTTTGTTTGCAAGCAAATTCAATGCAGACTCACGGCAAACAAATTTGAGAGACTGAGTTAGCCGATGGTAGACAGATAGATCACTGATTGATTCTGTGAGCCACTCAATCTGCCTGCTTTGCCTGATTTTGGATAAAAGTTGCTTTTTTAATTAAAAAATCAATATTTACATACATGGTGTGTTGTGAGTTAATTTTGTGAGTTTGCTGCTAGCAAATTTTATGTGACAGACTGAGCTAGCCAATGGCAGATAGATAGATTTCTGAATGAATCTGTGATTCTGTGAGCAACTCAATCTGCCTGCCTGCTTTGCCTGATTTTGGGTAAAAGTTGCTCTTTTTTTATAAAAAAAATAATATTTATATAAATATTTACAATATTTACATACAAGCCATGCCCAGCCAGTCATATGACCACCAAGCCACACCCACACATTAAGCCATGACCACAGAACCAGTTAGTGGTCCCTGGGATCTAAAATTATGAGTTTGGTGGTCCCTGAGGTCCAAAAGGTTGCTGCTCGAGGAGGGGGTTGGACTAGACAGCCTCAGAGGTCCCTTCCAACTCTATTATTCTATGTTCTCTGTAAGTTTGCCAATTACACAGTTTGATAAAAGTTGTGCTTTTATCTCCTCTCTGAAAAGAACTTTCCAGTCAGAGCCCATAACTGTTCAGGACCCTGGGCTGCTCTTAAATTAACACAGAGAAGTCCATTCACTGCATCGCACAAGCTTAATCTTTCTGCTGGGGTTAATCCTGAAAGGGGTCTGGCTCAGACAAATCCCACTCCCCTTTCATACACTTGTCATTTGTTCCTCTTAATTACATAAATTGTCTTTCCGGCTTATCAATTCTCTCCAAGCTTGTGGTCTGGAAAAAAATATGCATGTTCAGCAGTCTAGAATGCATTTTCGGGAAACTGCCCGCATGCATATTTAATAAATTTAATAAGCCTTTCACTGCTTCAGTTGCTTCCTATAGGTTTTTTGCATCCTTCCCTGACATCCACCCACTGGACTGGAAATCTGGTGTTGAAGGGAGGGAAGCAAAATCAATGGCTTCTCCCCCACTCCCCTCCCACTGGCCGGGTTCCTCTCATTCAGAAGAACTGACATTTGTGTAACATGGGTGTCCATGCAACTGAAGCAACTGGGGAACAGGCAAGAGGAAAAGGGAAAAAACAGGGTGCTGATAACTACCAGTCATTTTCTTTTTTTTGCTTTTTAATCCCATTTCATACCCCAGTGAAATTTGTAGTTGCCTCTTTTTTTTTAAACCAGTCACAGCCATGCTGTTTCCATCTTTATCTCACATGTGCTTTTCATCAAAAGCGTTAAATTAATTAAGCGCCCAAGGAGGCTTTCCCTCCCCCACCATCCCCATCAAAAAAGGAGCAGCCTATATATGTGCAGTGGTTAGTTTGTAGAAGGCGAAGAAATAAAATCTGCTTTTGTTCAAAGCAAAATTGTTTGCTTTGAATCGTTTCCTTTTCATCCCTGTGCAAGTTTAACATTAATTAACATCCCCCCTGAAAGAGGTAGGGTGATGTTGTGTATTATTTAAAGTGAAACTGTTTTTAATTGTTTCCTGATTTTTCTTTCTACTTTTCTTTCTTTCTTTTTTCTCTTTCACATTTTTGTACGTGTTGTTTGTCTGTTTTAATTGTAAAATTAATAAAGTTTATTAAAAAAAATATAAAGTGCCAGCTGGTTTGATGATTGTCAAATCAGTTCTGATACGAAAGAAGATAGGTGAGCTGTTTTCTTTTAATACTTCTTTAACCAGAAAGAATCTGTGTGCTTGAGAATGCTAGTAAAAAATGCAAAGGGAGTAAAATAAATTTTAAAAAACCTATTGGCTGGGTTCACCTATCATGCTAAGCCATGGTTTATGGAATTGTTAGCCATTATTAAATAAGCCATGGTGGTCTGGATCACACATAATCCTGAACATCATAATTACAGTTTGTAAAGCCCAAATGGCTGAGTTCATGGTTTGTGGGAAATTAAACCCAACAAACCAGATTACATGGCTGAATGAAAAATATGTCGATATATTCAATGTGGCAGGGTTAATTTATGGAACTGAGGGCATTGTGGGATGAAGGGGCATTGCTTGATAGAGTCATGGTGTAATTGCACATTTTGTGATCAAAAGAGATTTAGAGCAGTAATTTGGTTAGGAGAATACCCAAGAAGGCTTTCAGAAAGCTGAGAACATATTAAGAATCAGACTGCAGAAGACCAGGAACATCTAAAATCTATCCTTCCATTCCTATGGTTGAAATACAAATCAATCTGGAACCTATAAATAGTTTTGAAACAAAATATTCCTACCCTCCAGAAATAAGAGGCATATTCTCTTGGATATAGGTGGTGGTACATCAAAAATGAAGCTATACCAAATAAAGTCACTGACAATTTTAATCCCCCATAGATTTCTTAAGCTTTTTTCCAAGTTGTCTACATTGGTGGGTTTCACTATTTCTTGTGGTTGTCCTTTCCACCAATAAGCAATAAGCTGAATCTATATATATATAAAAGCGAAATACCACTCATGCATCATCACAAAATCTCCAGAACCGTAAAGCCTACAAACTTGAAATTTGGCACATTCCTCTTGGCTTCTAGGTGCTCGCTAAGAAAGGGTTTTTCGAAATGACCATCACAGCATTAGTATTTTGTATATTATTATTATTATTAACATGCTCTGATGCTAAGGAGATCTTCTCTCTCCCCCCACCTGAAAAGAAATTTGTTCCAAATGCAAAACACAAGCAAAGGAGAGGAGTTTCAGTTTTAGTTTTACAGCAGCAACCAGCTTTAGTACAGACTAGTTGAGCTAAGTCACACCCAGGCTCCTTGCTGTCTCCTTCTTGCTCACACAGCAAATAATTTCAATTTCCAAACAGCCCTCAACTCTCCCACACGCTGACAGGACGCTAGCCAGATGAATACCAATGGATGCTGATAGGCAGAATCCCCACCCCCTTATTTTCCTCCCCAAAAACTAAGCCCGACCACATAGTTTTGTAGTGAAGCACAGGTATCAAGCTAATGAAGAACTATTTCCTTTGATCTCTCTTCAGTCTTTTTCTGCTGAGCTTCTTCATATAACTCTTGGTTTTATGAGATGTTAATCATTATTTTTTGTCTTTATTGTGCATGCTACAGAATGTTTGAGGTTTCTTTTGTTGGTTACCTTTTAGGTGAAAGATCAGGTTCATTCTTAACAGCTAACTTTATTAAAAGCCTGTAACTTTTACTAACTCTGATCTTTGGGTTGTGTTCATGCATCATACTAAGCCAAGGGTCTTCACACTTGGCTTAGTATTCCTAAGCTAACATGACTGGAGGAGGAATTCTGGGAGTTGAAGTCCACAAGTCTTAAACTTGCCAAGTTTGAAGACCTCTGTACTAAGCAATCGAAGGTTTTATTTGATGAATGGATGGATAAACCTCCGTGGATAAACTTCCAGCCATGGAAATTTATAATATGGTATTTTATGGTTAGCTTGTTGTTTATAATCAAATACCTTGGTCAAGCTATACGTTGCATTTCTAGAGCTTTAAATTATTTAACCTTCTTTTGTGATGAATTCTCACTTCACGGATACAGTTAAATCTGCTAAACAATCCAACATATTTTAAATTGCACACATATCAATGTATAGCTTACTTCTAATCAGCACATTAATTATAGTAGTGCAAATCATGCCATTTTCATTGAGGAATTTGCATATACTTAAGTTTTCAGGCATCCTTAGTCTTTCTCTGTCTTATTCACATAGAATAGAATGGAATGGGGAGAGTAGAGTAGAGTAGAGTAGAGTAGAGTAGAGTAGAGTAGAGTAGAGTAGAGTAGAATAGCATAGAACAGAACAGAACAGAACAGAATTCTTTATTGGCCAAGTGTGATTAGACACATAAGGAATTTATTTTTGGTGCATTAGCTCAAATTTTATATAAAAGATATAAGTGATAAATCATGATCAGAATCATCATAAAAATACATTCATCATAAATCATTAAGATACAATACTTAGTGATAGTCACATGAAGTTTAAAAAGCATCTAAATAAGAGCGGGCCTTTTTTTCCACATTAGGTCTGATCAGTGGAATGCATAAAGCTTTCCAGCTCAAGATTGATAAGTTATGAGTTCTATTCTGCCCAGCAGTGACAGCTCTTATCAGATCCCATTTGCACCATCGAAATTGATTTCTCTCAACATGGGCTGTGTGGTCCTCACCTCTTGATTCATCTCCCATCCATCGAACGAGGCTGTATCTCAGTAGGCTGTTATTATTCTGTTTACTCTCTTGCTCTCTTGCTTATGGCTATATTTAAACCCAACCTTTTCTTCTTCTTCTTTGTGGGTCAAACAGACTCACATGAAGAAAAAAGTGTGTTAGGAACGTGCTTTTTTGACTGAGGGAAGGTAGCGATATTCTGGCCTCTATCCCTAGAACAGATGCCTGCATCTTAACTGCCTTTAAGGAAGCGCAATGAAATATACAACTGGGAGAATTAATATTTGAAAATGGCCCTCATCACTCATCTTTCTTCTTCCATATTGTTTTGATCCAGTTTACCCAAGCTGTGAACCAACCACTGTGTTGCTAGGCCTGTGGCTAATCAGATATGATGAAGTGTCAGGGGAAAGCAGAGCCATTATAGAAAAAAAAATTGATTTCTAAAAGTAAACAGCATGAGCTAGGAACTCAAAACAGTTCCTCCTGGTTTGTGTTAGGTATATGTTGATGTAGACAAAGCTTCGGTAGGCTTTCAAGATTCTATTCTAGAGCTCTAAACCATTGTTGGAAGAGATATCCACCTGGTTCAGATCCAAGCTAGGAGAAAGCCACTGGAAACATGGAGGCTGATTGGAAAGATGAAGCAGAACCACATGGGTTCTGGGCAGCTGACCACATGGAGTTGAGAGTGAGAGGTTTTTATACCTTCTCCTGGGCTTTGCACTTGAGCTTCCTGTTCCTGTGTAAGAACACGTATTCTATTGGCTGTTGTCAAACTCCCATGGGGCCATGTAGGGGTCATGTTTGTCTGCGCTTAGTTTGGTTGAAGTTTCTGAGGGTGATACAATGTCCTTAGGAGATTGTGTGATGTAGTGAGCTCTGTGTCTTAGTGGGTTAATCCTATTATGTCCTGAAGGGTCATGTCTTAATCCCTTCACCCTGGAGTTAAAGGTCTTTTGTTTTGTAGATAGGATGGCTCAGTCTTTCTTAATGGGCACAAAATATCTGCTGGGGAGAGGGAGTTGGGGCTCTGAGATTCTGTCTTCCTTAAGATTATTTATTTCTCTTTTAGGGGAAATATGTTATGCCACCTTTTAAAAATATTCCTCAAAATATTTCATTTTTCTATGAAGGGGATGGTGGCTTCCCTCACCATATTTTAAGGCAGTTATTTCTCCCTGGCCTTTCCTTCCTTGAAGGACAGACACTGGGATAGCCATAATAAGAACAAACGGCTATGTGTGAGTTTAGAATATTAGAATCATAGGGCTGGAAGGTACTCTGGAGGTCTTCTAGTCCATGGCCTTGCTCAAACACAGGGTATTTTTGCCAGAAAGTGGCAAAAGAAGTTTTTTTTAAAAAATGCAGTCATGTTATCACAGGATCCTGCAAACGGCAGTGAATCTAAGCCAGTTGCCCAAAATGCTATTATATGACCACCAGCCAGTGGTGCATTTCAAAAAATTTTTACCACCGGTTTGGTGGGTGTGGCTTGATGGGCGCGCTTTACGCATGCCAAATGTGCCCTTTGCACAGGCGCAGAGGCTTTCTGACTCACCTCCTGCAAGCCTGCACTCTCCCGGTTGCTTCAGCAGCGGCTGTGTGAAAAGCAGCTGCTCTTCAAAAGCAGGACATAAAGCTTAGTATGGGAGCCCTGGCAGAAAGATGGGCCAAACAGCAGAGCTTTGGAGAGAACCGGTTAGGTCTCTGCTGCTCATCGGTGCTATCAGCTCAGCAGAACCAGGCCGAACCAGTAGAATACTGCCACTGCCACCAGGGGTGGATGCAGTGACCATAAATTTGAAAATTGATTGTAAGTAGCTGTGTGGAGGTCCATCGTAACTTCAAATGGTTGCTAAATGACCAGTCATTAAGCAAGGACCACTTGTAGTTGCTGTCTCTTCCAGCTTTTATTGAATAAGAGCCACTATGTTGAAGATGTTGTATGCTTCCTATGCTCTATTATACTGTGAAATACAATAGTTGCTAGTGATATAATATTCTCCTTCGTTTTCCTCTTCCACCACTTTTTTATCATGAGGTTGTCATGGAACAGGAAATATGATGTCAACTGTTGGAAGAAGGTCTAGTTCTGGGAATGTATCTCCCTATTTATTATGGATGAGAAAAGCCTTTCTAGATTTGTTGTTCCATTTTGAATAATTTACCATGGTTACACTGTTTTCTGAAGAGATCCCTTCACCTGCCCTTGAAAGCTGAACAGGATTGACTGTGGTTAGTACTTGGATGGGGAATCCCCTGGGAATTCCAGTGTTGTAGGCTGAACCAGGAGGTCAAAGAATCTTTCTAGATGAACATGGCAATGGCCAACCGCTTCATTGACAGAAGTAGAACAGTTTGGAAGGGACCTTGTAGGTTATCTAGTCCAACCCCCTGCCCAAGCAGGAGACCCTACATCATTTCTGAAAGATAGGATTCCAATCTCTTCTTGAAAGTCTCAAGCGATGAAGCACCCACAACTTCTGAGGGCAAGCTGTTCCATTGGTTGATTGTTCTCACTGTCAGAAATTTTCTCTTATAAATCTCTCCTTGTTCAGTTTCCAACCATTATTCCTTGTCTGGCCTTCAGGTGCCTTGGAAAACAGCTTGACCCCCCCCTCTCCTCTCTGTAGCAGCCCCTCAAATATTGGAACACTGCTCTGCTATTTCCTCTGCTCCTTCTCATCACTAGACTAGCCAGGCCCAGTTCCTGCAACTTTTCTTCATATGTTTTAGTCTCCAGTTCCCTAATCATCCTGGTTGATCTTCTCCGAACTTTTTCTAGAGTCTCAATATCTCTAATGTATTTATAACATATTCTTGCAATGGAGCATTGAAGCCATTGAGATTGCAATTCCATTTACAGAATACAAAAAAGTTAGAAGGGACCTTGGAAGGCTTCTAGTCCAACCCTCTGATCAAGCAGCAGACCCTATACTTGTACCAGTCCAGGCAAATGGTTGTCAAGTCCCCTCTAACACACCACCAGTGATGGAGCACCCATAACTTTTGGAGGCAAGCTGTTCCATTGATTAATTGTTCTCATTGACAGGAATCTTCTCTTTAGTTCTAAGTTGCTTCTTTCCTTGGTTAGTTTCCATTCATTGATTCTTCTCCTGCCTCCAGGTGCTTTGAAAATAGGTTGACCCCATCTTTGGGGCAGCCCCTCAAACATTGGAAAGCTGCTATCATGTCACCCATAGTCTTTTTGATAGACATTCCCAGTTCCCTCAATCGTTCATCATATGGTTTAGTCTCCAATCCCCTTATCATATTTGTTGTTCTTCTCTGCAGTCTTTCTAGAGCAGAAGTGTCAAACTCAAGGCCTACGGGCTGGATGTGGCCCATGGGATGTTTGATTTGGCCCATGCCACCACCCTGGAAATAGCAAAGGACCAGGCCGCAGTGCTTCTGCCAATGAAAACAGAGCTTGAGAGGGCCCTCCTGAGCTCTATTTTCACTGGCAGAGGGTTGCAGGAGGCCATCACAGCCAAAATGGAGCTTGGGAAGCCATTTCCACTGGCAGAGCACTCAAACCATCCCAGGTGCCCCCGACATGAGTGATGTCAAGCTGGCCATGATGTCCACCCTGACCACACCCACCCCGACCCCTTGAGGTCAAACACAACCTTGATGAGGCCCTCAATGAAATCGAGTTTGATACCCCTGTTCTAGAGTCTTAACATATTTTTTTTCCTATCATGGTTCCTCTATTGACTTTGCTCATTTGGAAGCTGGCTAGGCATGTCACAAGTGACCCTCATGTGACCCCCCCAGGATGTGGCAACCATTTTTAAATATGGGCCAGTTGCCAAGCATCCAAATTTTGATCATGTGACTTATGGGGATGCTGCAACCGTTGTGAGTCTATTACTTGTTCCTAAATGACCTTTTCAGTGCCTTTGTAACTTTGAAGAGTCAGTAAATGAATGTTGTAAGTTGAGGACCACCTATAACAGGGCTATCAAACTTGATTTCATTTATGGCTGCATCAGGGTTGTGTTTGACCTCAGGGGGGTGGAATGGGCATGGCCAGTTCAATGTCACTCATGTCAGGAGCGTCTGTGGTGGCCCGAGCACTCTGCCAACTCCCGAGCTCCGTTTTCAGCTGTGATGGCCTCTTGCAATCCTCTTCCAGTGAAAATGGAGCTTGCAATGACCATGCACGGCCCTCCCAAGCTCTATTTTTGCTGGCAGGGGCACCACAGGCCAGTCCACAGGTCTAAGCACCCCGTGGGCCAGATCTGGCTCCAGGCCTTGAGTTTAACACCCTAGAAAAGAGAGAAATTGGAGTCCTAGAAAAGAGAGAATTGGAGCATCAGCCATTGACCTTGCCTCTGTCCTTATTTCCTTGCTGGTCTTCTCCATATCTCTGGGATGAAGGTATAAGATGGAGAACCTCTGCTACCTGCTGTGAGATTTGGAACAAGATCATTGATTTTCTGTATTCAGAAGTATACCTGATGGAGATAAGCTCTTCCATGTTCTGAAAGTTTTTAATGAACAGAAGATGCAATCTTCAAAGAAGAGAGAGTCTCTTCCATCCCAGATATATAGTTTGATGTATCAATCAAACAGAGTCAAAGAAGAGAAACTGTAAATCAGAGGGCACTCCAGTTTCAAATTTCTGCTACACTCATGTTGGCATGATAGAAACTCTACAGAGAATTGAAAATACACAATTATTTTGTTTCCCCCACACCTCCCCTTACGCCAAGGTCTTTGTCTTTTTTTCCATTGTTCCAGTTTATGGCTCCATTGTAGTTGCCTGGGAACCTGAGCGGAGGGTGTTACCAAGAGGCTGATTTCAAACCATAAATGGAGCATTCTTTGTGGCCTCCTGTAAATGGAAATAGCACATGCTGTGTCAACAGATGGTGGGGAAGGCTCTCTCTCTCTCTCTCTCTCTCTGTGTGTAAGTGAGTGGCGGGGGGGGGGGAGGGGGAGAGAGAAGGCATGATGGCTCAATGTTTAAAGACACTGAGATTGTCAGCTGGAAAACTGACAAGGTTGGAGACCCAAGTTCTACACAGCGGGATGAGCTCCCATTCCTTGCTCCAGCTCTGTTCACCTAGCAGTTCAAAACATGCAAATGCAAGCAGATTAATAGGTACCACTTTGGTGGGAAGATAACAGTGTTCTGTGAACCTATGAGGTATAGCCATGCTGGCCACATGACCATGGAAAGTCTCCAAATAATGTTGGCTCCCTTGGCCAAGAAATGGAGATGATCAGTGTGCCCTAGAATTAGACATGACTGACAGGGAAACCTTTATGTAGACATATACACATATACATACATAGCACCTGAAGGTAGGACAAAAAGCAATGGGTGGCAACCAATTAAGGAGGGAAACAACCTATAACTAAGGAGAAATTCCCTGACAGTTAGAACAATTAATCAGTGGAACAACTTGCCACCAGAAGTTGTGAATGCTCCAACACTGGAAGTTTTTAAGAAGAGATTGGATAATCATTGGTCTGAAATAGGTATAGAGTTTCCTGCCTAAGCAGGGGTTGGACTAGAAGACCTCCATGGTCTTTTCTAACTCTATTATTCTAAATTCTAAATATACATATACATAATGTGATTTAACTGTATGATCACTTGCATGTAATGATGACTAGACTCAGTTTCTACTATCTAAGGGACTTAAACCAAAACAATTTTGGGTTCCTATTTGAAATATTTGAAGTCCCACCTGCTAATCCTTTGGCCTAGAGTTATCATTTCTTCGTTGCAATGAACAATTTATGGTCAAAACAGAAAGTGAGGGAGAGTTTGGGCAAAATATGAAAAGGGGAGACAATCACACATAATGAAGAAAAGCAAATTTGTAAATTATCTGCTAAGTTACTAGGGTGGAGAAGACCTGCCAAGTAACCCTTTCTTTACTCCTTCCACTTTCAGTCTAAGGGCTAAGTATCAATGGGCAGCTTTCCAGCCATCCATTCCTAAGGTTCATAACAGTTGAAGAAAATCCTGTCAATCAGGATAGCAAGCCAAAGGAAGCCATTGTCCATTTGTCTTCAGTCTCTCTACTCTTAAAAATAAGTTTCCAGTTTGACAAAATTGTGGCCTCCTCCTCCTCCTCCTTCAATGCCTGAGAATTGGTTTATAAGGGACATTGCAGAGGTGGTATTCAGCAGGTTCTGACTAGTTCTGGAGAACTGGTAGCGGAAACTTTGAGTAGTTCAGAGAACCGGTGGTAATCTTTCCCCAGGAGTGGGGAGGGAATGGAGATTTTGTTATATCCTTCCCCTGGAATGGGTGGGAATAGAGATTTTGAAGTATCCTTCCCCTGCCATGCCGACCAAGCCACACCCATAGAACCAGTAGTAAAAAATTTTGAATCCCACCACTGGGACATTGATCAGGTTCACGCAATACAGAAGATAAAGCTGATATACATTACTTTCAGGGTTCAGCAGGTTTTGGAAAAACAAACAAACTTAGTTTACCTTGTGAAATCTTTGGTGCTCTCTGAGTTTGCTTATTTGCTCACAGACATTTCATTACCCAACAAACTAACATCATCAGTATTAGTTTATCCTGCTGGGCAAAAAACCCACTACCATGTTAGTCTATATAGTATTATTTGTTTTTGGTGTTGAATGCAGTAGGAACATAATGTTTTGGTTTTGTTAAACCTGACTTGGGGTGAAACAAGCCAGTTATCCAGTTTAACAAGCTTCCACTGATACTGAGTTGAAACTATCAAATCTCTCCTCTTATGAGGCTAAAGTTAGATCATTCCTGATCCTCAAGAGGAGAAGGACATTAGATGGCAAAAGGGTTATTACCAAACAGATGAAATTATTTTTCTTTTATATGAATGTTGGGAGGAGTTGCCAGAGGGACACTCTTTCATAGAATTCTAGAGGTGGAATTGCTGGTTCTATTGGAACCGCCAAGCCCTATTCAGTGCAAAAATCTCAATTATATCCAGGTCTGTCCAGGTCTTTAACAGATTAACACAGTTGGATGGGACCTCGTAAGTCTTCTGGTCCAACCCCCCCTGCCCAAGCGAGAGACCCTACACCATTTCTGACAAATGGCAGTCCAGTCTCTTCTTGAAAGCTTCCAGTGATGAAGCTCCCAAACTTCTGAAGGCAACTTCTGTTTCATTGGCTGATAGTTCTTACTGTCAGAAAATTGGTTCTTCTCTTCACTAGCCTAGTCATGCCCAGTTCCTGCAACCATTCATTATATGTTTTAGCCTGCAGTCTCCTAATCAGCTTGGTTGTTCTTTGCACTTTTTCTATAGTGCGATGACAAAAACTGGATGCAGTACTCTAGGTGTGGACTTACTAAGGCTTTATAGAATGGTATTAGTTCCTCCCTTGATCTTGATTGTATCCCTCTGTTAATGCATTGGCTTTACTGCTGGCTCATATTCAATTGTTTAGTCACTAAGACTCCAAGATCCCTCTCACGGTTACCACTATTAAGCCTGGTTTCACCCAGTCTTCCTTGAATACCTACAGTGAAGCTATCCAGCTATCATGCAAAATAGTTCAGAATTCTTTCTCACGTTTCATCCACAATCTTGCAATCTTAAATTGGAACTTCTACTTCCATCTCCTTCTTCTTTCCCCTGTGGATGCAAGCAGGCTCCTCTTTTGAATGAAAGCAAAATAACATTTTGGAAAATAACTAACTCCTTTTTAATTTTCATTTTTACAAAACTTCAACAACCAGCTGTTGATTTTCAGTTCAGCAGTAAGGTTTCTTTTCTGGGTTGTTTTTTCCATGTCTTGTCCTGTTCTTTTGCTTTTATCTTTCTCCTAGGGTGGGTGGGTGTGGAGGAGATGGAGGTTGATAAAATCCCAAGAAAATTACCATGACTTCAAAAAAGAGTCCAAGCATCCTCTCCAAGCAATTCCTGGGTGATATTATATCCATATCTGCTTCAATTGAGATCTTTGACCGGGCCTGTACTCACCTCCCAATTCCCTAATCTAATCTAACTCTCTGCTGTTTATGGGGGTTCATTTAAGCAGTCAAAGTTGTGCTTTAATTGTTACGTGTGGCAGCAGCAATTTGTACCATCTGAGTATGGAAAAGGAAAAAGAAAGGAAGGAAAAAATATGCAAGGGGAGAAAGCTGCGAGCAATATAATTCAAGAAGAGTCAAAGAGCAATTGGAAAGGAGAGATGGTCACTTCTTTATCCATGATAAAATGTCAAAGAACATTGAGAAAAAGAAAGAGGTAGCGGGAATCTGCTACTTTATGACAGGAGCCAACATAAGCAGGTTAATACATATATGAGTAACAGTATGGATGAAATGTCAGACTTATAGTTGGTTTGGGGATGTCCTGTCTATCATCCTATTTTCCAAAACACCTGAAGGCAGGACAAAAAGCAACAGATAGAAACTAAGCAAGGAGAGAAACAACCTAGAACTAAGGAAAAATTTCCTGACAGTGAGAACATTCAATCAGTGGAATGGCTTGCGTCCAGAAGTTGGGAGATGCTCCATCACTGGAGGCTTTTAAGAAGAGAGTGGACAGCCACTTAGTCTGGAATGGTATAGTGCAGAGGTAGCTGCTGGCCTAGCTAGGTAAGGAATTCTGGGAATTGAAGTCCACAAGTCATAAAAGGGCCATAGTTCCCCACCCCTGGTATATAGAATCTCCTGCTTGGACTAGAAGACCTCCAAGATCTCTTCCAATTCTTGCTATTCTGTTATCTCTTTGTTGCTGCTGTTTAAAACATTCTGGATTTAGTCCCGAAGGTGCTTTTTCAAGACGCAACTGGACTTTCTGTTTTCTTCTTCTTCTTTGACCTGAAGAAGCTTCTTGGATGAGAAGTGAAACGTCTTCAAAGAAAAAGCAGAACGTCCAGTTGCCTCTTGAAAAAGCACCTTTGGTACAACCATGATTGAGAATCTCCATAGACATTCTGGATTTAGCATACCATTTGCTTGGTAGTATAAACACTATGACATATTTATTTACTCACATGCTCCAACCCACCTCAATTCAATATTTGCACCAGAGATTATGGAAGAATTGTAATTTCATCAGGCTATTGCATCTAATCCTGTTTGCAGACTGTTATCATGACATCCATGACAAAAGGGTTGAGGGGTATGATCCAGTGGTGGGATTCAAATTTTTTTACTACCAGTTCTGTGGGCATGGCTTAGTGGACAGGATGGCTTGATGGCCATGGCTTGGTGGGCGTGGCAAGGGAAGGATACTGGAAAATTTCCACTCCCTCCCCATCCTTCCCCTGGAGTGAGGAGGGAATGGGGATTTTACTATATCCTTCCCCTGCCATACCCACCAAGCCACGCCCACCAAGCCACACCCACAGAACTGGTAGTAAAAACATTTGAATCCCACCACTGCTTTAAACATCCTTGCCAACCTTACCAGCCCTTGTAGTTTTGGGATCATCTTTCAGGCTGGATGTACAGGTTCTCCTGTCTGCTTCTGCTCAAACCAACATCATCTCCCATTCCTTTTCCATTTTGCTTGTGACTTTGATAGCAGAAGAGCTCCAAACCCCAAAGTTGTAACTCTCTGGATTTTACACCCACTCTTCTGAAATTCTACATATACAATATGTGTGATTTTCATACAAATTATCAACTTCCTTGACAGAATTGCAAAGAAGGAACAGAAAGTGAATTCTTGGCCTCACAACTGCTTAAAAAATACTGAGGATTTCACGTTTCATAAAACCTCAGTCCTTTCCTTTTGGAAAAGATGGATGTCTCTGTAGAGAACACCATAGTTCCCACTTTCTTTCTAGATGCTTTCTATTTGCTTTAAATGGAGGATACCAAGAAGGAGAAGCTGCTATTGCCCCCTCAAAAAAAAAACAAGAAAAGAGAAAGAAGAAGAAAAAAGAAAGAGAGAGGGAAGGAAGGAAGGAAGGAAGGAAGGAAGGAAGGAAGGAAGGAAGGAAGGAAGGAAGGAAGGAAGGAAGGAAGGAAGATTTTAATGGAACTAAGAGCTTTGCTTCATACATCAGGGTCAACATAACTAAAATAGGAAAATTATATTATAAATTATATTATATATTAAAAGAAACCTAACCATCCATCCATCCATCTATTATTTGTAATCCCTTCTGAATCCCAAAAGACCCTACACAGCATGAAATATTAAGTAACAAGCATAGTAATATATGTCTATGAAGACTCTCAGTCATCAAGTTCATAGTTGTATCAAAAGTGTGTTTTTTTTAATTTTTGAAAAGGCAATTGGACTGATTTTTTTAAGGAAAAAGAAGAAAAAGATGTAAGTTGCAGGAACTTACATCTCCCAATGGAAAAAAAAATTAGGATCCCAAGTTAAATTTAGCAGTGTGGGAGGAAGCTTTGAATAGCATGAGATAAATTAATTTATCTAATTAATCTCAGACTATTCAAAGCTTCCTTCCATGCCAAGGGAGTGGAAAAGCACCAAGTCTAATTACCTTTTAGCATCAGATAAACTCTTACCTGTTCTCTCAGGTTCCTCATTTAATCTGCCTTTCTGCATCATGTTTATCTGGTGTGATCTGGCCTTTTTGTGATTTTATATCTTTTGAAGACTTTTAATTCCGAACTGTTTTAACTTTTGAGCCGTGTGGGGTTTCTTTGCACCTCATGTTGAGCTTGCATTGAATGGAGAAGTGGATAAGGTTGCTATGAATTAATGCATCCAGTAGATAAGAGTCACCATTTTTGTTACCTACAGAGCCCTATTAACCAGATCATTTTTGGGGGGAGGGGGATGGGGCTAACATTGCAGACAGTGGAAATTTAAACGGTTTGTAGCTCTTAAATCACTTCAGTGGTGGCTCCTAAAAGCTAACTGTGAGCTTGCAATTAGCAAAGATCTAAGTAGTAATACCAGAGCTGTAGAAAAGGCAATGATGGAATTCTTAAGAGAAGAGATAGCTGGGAAGAAGAATTGATCATAAATGAAATTCCTTGTACTTCTCCTGACCTTACTTACTCTAGGCAGATTTAGAGGGAGTCATGGTGGTGCAATGGTTAGAATGCAGTATTGCAAGCTGACTCTGCTCATTGCCAGAAGTCCTGATCAGCTCAACGTTGACTCAACCTTCCCTCCTTCCGAGATCGGTGAAATAAGGACCCAGATTATTGGGGGGGGGGGGGGGGATGGCAATAGGCCGAGTTTATAAACTGTTCAGAGAGGGCTGTAAAGCACTATGAAGCAGCATATAAATCTAATTGCTATTGCTATTTGTGAAACACCTTGGGGGGAAATGAACATTACTTGCACAAACAGAGAAATATTAAGTGGCAGTATTTACTAATTGTCAACCGTCCCACACAGTTCAGTCAGGAAATATAGAATCGTGGGCCAGTTTCATTTTCAAAGAGTACAATTTACTGAGCTGGGATGGATATGGAAGTAGCAAAGCTAATTCTAACTGGGTTCCCACACTAATTGTATAACTAAACATCCTCTTTTTCCCCAACCATCCCAAAGTCATTTTATTTCCTCCAATGTACTGTGTTCATTTGTTTGGGTAACAGACTCGGCTTTCTCAGCTGGTTGACCTTGCTAAAATGCAGTATATTGTTGACAAACTCTGCCAACTGCCAGGAGTTCAATCCTGACCAATTCAAGGTTGACCTATGCGTCCATCTTTCCAAGGTCAGTAAAAGGAGGACCCCAAATTGTTGGGGACAATATGCTGACTGTGTAAATTGCTTAGAGAGGGCTATGAAGGGCTGTTATGAAGCAGTATATAAGTCTTAAGTGCTATTGCTATCTTTCAAAAGATTGAGATCCATCATCACCACCACTTCTGTGGAACTGTGTATGTGCACAGACACACAAACACACACACACACACATGTGCACACCCACATACACAAAATAATTCCCAAGTAAACATTGAAGGTTCACTGATAGAATAAGAGTCAATCCAGAGGTCAACTTGGTTGGAGATGTCTACCTCAGTTGAAATTCTCCGACTCAAGTTGCAAATGAGAATACTTTCTTCTCTGCTGAAGAGTATATAAAGACAGTTTCATCAACTAACTCATTAACACATAATTTTTATTGGTAAACAGCCAATGTCTAATTTGACTTTCACTGAGAACTGTATGAATTATGCAGCTGAAAACACCTTTTATTTTATCTCTCTTTTTTTTGGTCTAATGTTTGTTAGCTCCCTTGGTATGTAGCCACAAAATGTTGGCAATTTTTTGAACCTTGAAAGGAAAAGCATTGTAAATATTGTCCAACACTTCTAGCAGAAGTAGAAGCAGTGTTGCTACCATGAATGGTTGGATGAAAAAAAATATGAAGAGTCAGAAATATACAAATGTTCCAAACAGGGTTGACATTTATGCTAAAATTTAGTTCTGTGCTATTGCTAAAAAAGGAAACTGAATACATCCATGAAAGTCACCAGGCACTGAACTTGACTTGTAGAAACTTTACTTTTAATGATTAATGTAAGAACTGTAAACTACAAAATCCATTTGTCTACAGCAAGCAACTGCAAGCAGATCAAAGAAAGAGCAAAACAGCATGAACAAAAGATTATTTTTGCTTGCTTTCTCCAAGCTTCTCTCTGTTTAGCCCAAGCAGATTAGTTTTACATATTTTGCATCTTCAAACTGGATGTTTTCAATTCCCCATCCATCCATCTCCCTTCCTCCTCCTCCTCCTCCTTCTCCTCCTCCTTCTCCTCCGCAGGACCAAATTCAGATGCAGAAGTTTTTGTTCTTTCTGTCCTCGGTACAAATATTCTCTCACACACTCAAAGGTCAGGTAAACAGAAAGCCAGAGAAAAGAAGAAAGGGGGAAAAAAAGCAGAATTCTGGGCTTCTGAACAGCCCATCTCCCCCCTTGCAGAGCAATGGCCCTTGGCAGACATTTCACAGGGCTCTGCTCTGATGCTATCAACTCCACATGATGATGCCAGGTTACCTGTGGTGCTCTCACCTTGATGACTGAAGGGGCTGCCAGCATGTATTGCCTGGTTAATTTCTTAGGGTGTGCCCAGCTCCTACTTACATGGAGCCTTAATTAGGCCTCATGACACAGTTGTTTTTGAAGTGGAAATGTTAAGTCCCAGGTGGGTCCTGTCACAGTGTCTAGGTGGCATTCAGAGATCAATACTTAGCTATCATGTCAGTGAGAGTGTTGTAGAGTCCCCAATGCTTCCCTCCATCTTAAGACCCCCAAATGCAGCAGGCCTGAAGTTAACAGCCTTCAAAAGTCTGGAAAGCAATACATCTACCTATCCACAGGAGAGATCCTTTCCATGATAATAAAGAGGAGGGTGGGGGCGAAATGAGATGCAGAGATTTAGAGTATGGCAAAAGTTGCTGGATGTAACAGAAGCATATCTGAATTCCGGATGAATTTAATGACTGCTGGTTCCATGAGCATTGGATGTGAATGTCCAAAGTCTTTTTTTTTTCACAGACTCAGGGAAGTTTTGTTGTGTTGGCCTCTCCCTCTGCTGCCACAACACACACATAGGAAAAATAGGAGTAATATGGGCAGAATAATGGAAGGAGCCCTGAGACTGACTTTGGAGAAGTCATCCAGAAGCTCTAGAGACAACATAAGGTGCACAAGAAGCACACATTAAGTCCAGGCAGGCATGAATGTATAAGGAAAAGATTCAGAAGGATTTTCTCCAGCCCTGTGCTAGCATAGGCAGACTTGCAGAATTACACTTCTATAGCTTATCTCAATAATTAGATTCAATTCAAGGTGTTGGTGTCAGCCTTGGAAGATATATTTTACTTGGAAGCTTCGAGGCTGCCACATTTAGTGCCTGGGAATTTGGGGTGGGGGGGATTTCACAGACTCAACAACATTCTTTCACAGAGAGTCAAGGACATGTTGCCCTGCACCTGGAGAGGAATATCTGGAGGAAGGTCTCCAGCTGGGACAAAGATTTGATTGGACCATGTGATGGATTGATGGTTGCAGGGGATGGATCTTCGATTTCTCTTTTGGGAAGGGAAAACCTGGAGCTCTCAGATTCAGATTTTCCCAGATGTGCCAATATGACAACTCTAATAAAAATTGAACTTTGAGAAAATGCTTGTCTTGGAGTTTGTTGGTTTGGAGGTTGTTAGTTGGAACGCTGACAGTTGGTTTAATCTTTAAAGATCTTTGTTGCATGGGACTGGGGTATTTGAAGGACTACCTCCCCCATTTATCCATCCCATCAGATTTAGCAAGAGAGACAACCTACAGATCCCATCTCTTAGACATAGAGAAGAAAGGGACATTCTTAGTTGTGGGGGGTGGGGGCACTTGGAGATCAGCTCTATCCCTCCTTATTTTCCTGAAGTCCTCAACATCTGGCTTTATCATCAGATCTGCTTTTTTAGATTATTTTAAATGTGACCTATTATTTTTATAAATATCTGAAGGCAGCAAAGGTATCTATTACTCCTTCTTTCTCCTGTTTTCCTCAGGACACCTTGTTGAGGTGAAATGAACTGAGAGAGATGGACTGGCCCAAAGTTGCCCAGTCATGTTTTTCTTGCCTAAAGTGGGGCTAAAGGTCACAGTCTCCTGGTTTCTAGCCTTTAAACACTAGGCCAAACAGGTTATTTTGGGGACATCGTAAGAGTTCAGAGCAAGATTGGAATGTCTTGGCTCCTCTTGATTCCTAGATCTACTGCTGACCTTTGGGAGAATATTGGTTGCAGATAGCTGTGATGAGGAGAAAAGCTTTATGTTTAGAAATGCAGGAGAATAATATGAAAAAAAACAACAACTAGCAAATTGAGATTCTAATCATATCATATTTGGGAAGACAGTTAGTAATTTATTGTTCCCAGGGAGGAAAGCCCTAGAAAGAATTTCAGTGCTAGTTGATAAGTGGCTTTTCAATTTAAATTTTCAAGATCAGATAGCTTTTTTAAAGCACATTTAGGACTAAAACTGTATTCTAATTGGAGCATTGGTACCCACAAAATCGAGAGCTGAGTTGTTGAGCGCAATGGAGATTAATAGTATAAAAATGTTTCTTTGCGGGTAAAACAAAACCTTTGCAAAGTAGATTTCACTCAGAAATGTTCCAGACCTTGTCAGATTGGCTGGCATTTGTTCTGTCTATCCTTGCAAATCAAAATCACTGGATATAATCTAGATATTTGGCTATTGGCTATATTAAATCTGAAAATAAAAATAAGAAAAAAGACCTCTGAAAACTGGTTGCCACAACTGAACTACATTCAGATTTTCAAATCTAGGAATGCTCTCTTAACTACTCTGTTTATAAGCATTGCCTTATTTCCTCACATACATTCATTTCCTGGGCTGCTTAAAATGCAATGGAAGCCCAACGCATGAGTAATAAGTGCAATCAAAATAGGTTAAAATGTTATTTGCCATCAAAATTCCAAATGAATATAGAGCTTTCAATCTGGCACTGGGGGAAAAAATGAAATTGTCAAGCTGTGAAATTTAGTGTTTTCAAAAGTACTGATGGCCATCAATTTAACTTAGTGGTAAAAGTAGAGAAATGAATAGGGGACAAAATTATCAAGAGCTACACCTACCTACCACAAAAGTACAAAAAGAGACAGAGACACAGAGGGAAGGAAGGAAGGAAAGAAGGAAGGAAGGAAGGAAGGAAGGAACGAAGGAAGGAAGGAAGGAAAAAGGAAAGAAAGAAAGAAAGAAAGAAAGAAAGAAAGAAAGAAAGAAAGAAAGAAAGAAAGAAAGAAAGAAAGAAAGAAAGAAAGAAAGAAAAAGAAAGAAAGAAAGAAAGAAAGAAATGGCAGGGAGAGAGGGAGTAAGGAAAAGAAAAAAAAGGAAGAAAGGAAAGAAAGAAATCTTAAATTCTGAAGTTATATAAAAAGAAAAAGATTCCTACACTGAATTCCAATTGAAGAAAGGGAATTTGCTTCTGAATATTTATTATTAGTATAATTTTGTAAAGGAGAATTATGGTTGACGTCTGGCTTTCATTCCTCTAGGATACAGGCTTAAAATGTCTTCCTTCCATTTTTTCCTAAGTTCTACTCAGTAGCCTCTCTGGTTTTGCACCCTTTCCAATTTGGAAAAGAAAAATAATAAACCACAGAGAGTTGTATGCAATTCTATGAAGAGACTCCATTCTGCTGGAGAGATAATTATATATTGAAAAACAAGCACTCACACACAGCCCCGTGTTATTTTAGCTCATCATAAAATAAGCCTGCTGTAAATCAGTTCACAAATACTACCAAGAGAAATATGAAGTAATTTTTTTCCAGTATTCTAAAGAAGAATGTTAAAAAAAAAACCCTCTCAAATGAGAAAAAAAATGCAAGGCAAATTTTAGGATACCACTATTCAAATATCATTTTAGGACGCAATGATAACATCTTTGCAGTCTTTGTAATCTGAATGCAGCCCTGGATATCACATAAAATGAGAGGCTTGGCTAAGGCTGTGGTTTGATAAAACAGGCTATACTTTTAGATGTGTTTGCATGTGCACCTGTGTGCATGTTTCTTCCCTTTTAATCAAAATAGTTTACAATTCCTGTCCCCACTGTATTTGGTGGCATGGCACTAACGCTAGTATTTTTATTTTATTTTTCTGGCTTTCAATTTTATTTCAAAACAGCAAGGGAAATCATCCAGAATGTGGTTTTTCAAGTAACTCGGTTTGCCAAAATCACATTTTTGTTGCAGTTAAGAATAAGTTAAGAAAGATTTCAGTTTGGAGACCTGTAGTCCTATGCCCAAGGAATGAGCAATGCATAATCCACAGTCTGCAAAAAACTTCCAATGGTGGTTTCTCTGTTAAACCCATACAACAGCCTTCTCCAATTTGAATGGCTTCGAAAATTTGATTCCCAGAATTTTTAGAGAAGTCTGTATCTTTTAGAATTACAACTTCTGGAAGCAAGTTGTTCCACTGATTAATTGTTCTAACTGTCAGGAAATGTCTTATTATTTCTAGGTTGCTTCTGTCCTTGATTAGTTTCCACCCATTGCTTCTTGTCCTGCCCTCAGGTGCTCAGGAGAATAGCTTCACTCCCTCTTCTTTGTGGCAGCCCCTGAGATATTGGAAGACTGCTATCATGTTCACCCCTAGTTCTTCTTTTAATCAGAGTAGACATACCCAGTCCCAGCAACCGTTCTTTATATGTTTTAGCCTCCAGTCCCTAATCATCTTTGTTGCTCTTCTCTGCACTCTAGTCTCAACATCCTTTTTGCATTGTGGTGACCAAAACTGGATGCAGGATTCCAAGTGAGGTTTTACCAAGGCATTATAAAGTGGTATTAACACTTCACCTGATCTTGATTCTATCCCTCTGTTTATGCAGCCTAGAACTGTGTTGGCTTTTTTGTAGCTGCAGCACACTGCTGTCTCATATTTAAATGATTGTCCACTAGGACTCCAAGATTCCTCTCACAGTTACTACTATTGAGCAAGGTATCAGCCTATACTGTACCTGTGCATATTGTTTTTCTTGCCTAAATGTAGAACCTTACTTTTTTCCCCACTGAATCTATCTATCTATCTATCTATCTATCTATCTATCTATCTATCTATCTATCTATCTATCTATCTATCTATCTATCTATCTATCTATCATCATCATCATCATCATTATCTATCTATCTATCATCTATCTATCTATCATATCATATTTAGAGATTGCCCATCTCCCTCATAGATGGATGCAAAGACTGAGGATGAGTCCAGGTTGGTTTTATGGATTGGCAGCGGCCACCTCTGCTCTGCCGTGAAGTATCCCTATGAACACTTTCCAATGTTGTGTTGTTGGATATATAGTCCATAGAAAAGAGAGATGAGCACTCAACCAAATCAAACAAGACTCCAGCTTTTCTTGTTTTTAAGAAAGGAATAGTCCTTTCCCTGAGCCTAGTTTTGCCATTTAGAGTTGAACTGCCAGAACAAAAACAAAATGTCCTAGGGGATAGATCAGTATCACAAGCAATTTTTTTCTCATTCTGGAATCTATATATATATAAGTGAAATACCACTCACGCATCATCACAAAATCTCCAGCACTGTAAGGCCTACAACTTTGAAATTTGGCACGTATGTTCCTCTTGGCTTCTAGGTGCTCACTAAGAAAGGATTTTTCTAAAATGACCATCAGAGCATTTGTATTTCCAATATTATTATTAACACACTCTGATGCTAAGGAGTTCTACTCTCCCTCCCCACCTGAAAAGAAATTTGTTCCAAATGCAAAACACAAGCAGAGGAGAGGAGTTTCAGCCTTACTTTCACAGCAGCAACCAGCTTTAGTACAGAACAGTTGAGCTAAGCCACACTCAGGCTCCTTGCTGTCTCCTTCTTGCTCACAGAGCATATACTGCTTCAGTTTCCAAACATACTAACAGGATGCTAGCCAGATGAATACCAATGAATGCTGGTAGGCAGAAGCAGAATTCCTCCACCCCTTATTTTCCTCCCCAAAAACTAAGCCTGGTCACATAGTTTCATAGTGAAGCACGGTATCCAGCTAGTATTTAATAAAAGCCAATGAGAGCAAAGGACTCCATTTGAAAAAAGAACCAGACATGGAAGATCAAAGAAGAAAATATCTCCAAAGGCTAGGTCATCTTGACAAATCCTCCCTCTCTCCCCAGCCTAGAGTGATCAAAAACTGGTTCATTAAAAAGAAAGCAAGTGTAATCACAGTGTGCTAATCCTCGGGTTCTTGTCTCTAATAAGATGATGAAGGTAGCTACAGGAACATCTCATGTTCCCCATTAAGTGGAGCACCTGTTGCTGTAAGGAAGGGAGCCATGCAGAAGCCATCATTTCTCAGGCCAGAACCAGACAGCTGGGGGTTGGCCTCTTCTACAAAACGAATGTGCAAGGCAGCTCTCACTATTAGGCAGAACAAAGTGTTTCTGCTTAATGATAAACTTATTATTTCTTTGTTGTCTTGGCGTCAGAGTGTATCTTGATAGTTGACGGGGAAAATCCAGTAATAAACACAGGAACTGAAAACTGGAAAACCTACAGGCTGCTAAAACCAATAAAAGCCTTGCGCTTATTATACAAATGACTTAACAGTTCTAAACAAATGACCTAGCAGTTGGAACAACTCAGCTACAGAAATGTGGCTCTCTGAACTAGGATCATTAGCCTCTCCAATCCACACAGTGTATTCAGAGTGGACACCTTCAAAGAGGATGTTGGAGAACCCTGGAACAGGCTCTTGTTGGACAACCAAACTGATGTTCTAATGATCACCCCACAAAAGTCAGTCATTAAAAAACCCTGCCTGGTTTGCTGATCCTGCTTGAGATCTAAAACATTCAGCAGAGGAGGAGGGACTGTAAGATGGTAAAAATCAGTTGAAAAAGATTGGAACTCTTTCTTTCTTTCTTTCTTTTTCTTTCTCTTTTTTTCTTTTTTCCTTCCTTCCTTCTTTCCTTCTTCCTTCCTTCTTTGTCTTCCTCTCTTCCTCTTCGTCTCTCTCTCTCTTTCTCTTTCTTTTTCCTTCCTTTCCCTTCCTTCCTTCCTTCCTTCCTTCCTTCCTTCCTTCCTTCCTTCCTTCCTTCCTTCCTTCCTTCCTTCCTTCCTTCCTTCCTTTTCTTAATAAATATAAAGAAAACAGCCAGAAAGGCTCTCTTCTGTCATCATTATCTTTAACCACCTGGCAGTAAGAAAAGAAATGTTCTTCCAAAGGCCCAGGGGTGTTCCCATTTTAGCTCCTGTAATTGTTAGCCAAATGATTCATGGGAACAAATCAGCCAAAGAGGCCATATGAGTGAGAATCACTAAAAAAACAGATGCAAAAATGTGCCCTGACTGAGAAAGGGGGAGCAACCCCAAAATTTATTACCCAGAATCCCAGAAATGAGTAACCAATTTATTATTTACTATAGGGAACTAATCTAGGTCTACCAGGAGCTGTGTAGAAAGAGGCATCATATTTTAAAGGCTGAGTTGGGCCACCATAGAAAACCTTTAGTCAAAAGGTACAGGCCAGGTTATCTCAATGGCCAAGGAGAACTTTGGCCCTTCTCTTCTGCAGTCCTTTATTTATTTATTTATTTTTATTTATTATTTTTTATTTTATTATATAAAATAAACAAAGAAGAAAAGAAAATAGGAAATTATGGAAGGGAAAGGGAGCAGGGAAAAGGGGGGATGTGAGATATAAGGGAAAAGAGAAAAGGAAAGGAAAGGGAGCATTGACTTCCAACTCTTCTTAGCACAGCACAAGATAAACACACTCCAACCTCAATTTTTTGCTTTTGCACATTAATTGGCCATTAACTAGCCATTCCTATAACACTCAAATCTTTCTAATCAACAAAGTCAAAGTTTCATTTTTTTTTCTTCATAAGCACAAATTCCAGAAGTGATATCCAAATAAGAACATCTTTTCCTCTTTGAATAAAAATGATCAGTTTTGTGATGATCCAGGGTGGAATACAAAATAAACACAGTCACAAAAAACAGATGAAGCCCCTTTTATTCCTTCACTTTGCTTCCAACCTCCAAATATCCTTGAATGGAGACAAAAAACTCCCACACAAGCAGTTACAAGAAGGAGGAAATGCCATTTAAACTAAAAATGGCTATAAATTATAAAAAGTAAAAAACAGGCAAGATAAGGATTTGAAGACATCCACAGATATCAGAACACACACTAGGAAGGATGCCAAACTCAGAGAGGAACAATAAACTAGAGATCTTTCCACACTTTGTTTCCACCCCCTTTTCCATATGCATGTCTGTCCTTTTATCCAGTTGTCACAGCTGCAGCCCATGAAGAGGATCAAGGCCCTCTTCTCCCCCATAGACCACGTCTTTCCCTTATCCTCTCCTCCCTGTATGCCCTAGGATGGAGAGGGGTTGGGCCTGGGTCCTCCTCTGACTGCCCAGCCAGCCTCTGCCCTTCCCCAGCCTCCGAAACAACACTTCCACTCCATGTTGGCTGTTCCTCCTCTCCCTCAGAGTCAGTCTCCACCAGGGGCATGGCAGCTTAACCATTCCTGCTTTATCTTCCTTGCTAGGGGAATAAGATGCACTCTGTCAGAATGTGCAAAGATGGGAATCAGAGCTTCCTCACACTAGAACAGGGCTTCCCAATCTTGGCCATTTGAAGACATATGGACTTCAGCTCCCAGAATGCCCCAGCCAACATAGCATACCTCCAGACTTCTCAAAGTTGCCATGGTTGGGAAACCCAGCACTAGAAGTCTCACAATGCGCTGGAAGCAAGGTTAATCCACCTGTATAGATCATGAGCCATGGTGGCACAGTGGTTAAGTGTGTAGTACTGCAGGCTACTTCTGCTCTCTGCAATTTGGCAGTTCAAATCTCACCAAACTCAAGGTTGACTCAGCTTTCCATCCTGTTGTGGTTAGCCGGCAGCAGGTGTGGTCTCAGATAAGGGGCCAGGACCATTAGGGAGTGGACTGCTGCCTTCAGAGATTGTGGGGGCTGGCAGCAGCGATGAAGAGGTTCCCAAGAAGCCTGTGCCAAGTGCATGTGCACACAGGGATGCTCGCAGGAAAGAGCAGCTGCTGCAGCATGGGCGACTCAGGAGTAAGGCTGCAAGGTAATGGCCCCTCCTTCAAGAAGATAAAAGCCAGCTGTGAATCAGATGTTCTTTGCAGGAAGCAAAGACGCTTTGAAACTCGAGCCTCATGGACATTGCAGTATCTTAAGTTGGTTTTTGAAGATTCTTGTGTTGTAAAATATCTCTAGGTAACCTTATTTGTTATTCTTGGCAGCCTCACACAATTTTGGCGAGGCTCGTGCGTATCAAAGTTAATTAGTTTGCAGAAGCCTTTTAACTGGGGATTCGTAAGAATCATTAAAAGGTTTCTGTTCCCTTTGGTTCGTGTTTGTTTTATTGGAAAAGGGTCAGAACATATCCTTCCGAGGTGGGTAAAATGAGGACCCAAAATTGTTGAGGGGTAATATGCTAATTATGTAAATGGCTTAAAGAGGGTTGTAAAGCACTGTAAAGCAGTATATAAGTCTAAGTGCTATTGCTATAGTTATCCACATGTGATATGCAACTGTGGCTTCATACGGATTGCGGAAACCTACTTCTCCTTTAACTGAGCATGTGATGGAAATACTGTACGACAAAGTATAGGAATATCAGCAGAAGTAGATTCATCCTGAGACATTCCCATAGGCTACCACTCCTTCGAGGACATGACCTTGTTATTTTATGCTCCAGACCTATGGGCTACTTTGATGCTCTTCGAAACACATGTTCCTAGAAGGGGGTGAGTCAGAGCTCTGTGGCATTTGCTGAATGCTCATTAATTGGTCCCTCTGATGTGTCTCACCTTCATACAAAGGCATGGACTTTGGTCACTGAAGCAAAGTGCATTGAAAAAAAAAACCCCACAAAACCGAAGGAAATATTTTAGCCGGGTAAATCAGCCCCACATCTGTTCTGGACTTAATTAAATAAAAGTAAAAAAATTGCCTTGTTTCACCCTTGAAGAGCTCTCAATTGGAAGTTCTTCAGACATCAGAAGTTTCTCAGGAGGGATCTGGCCATTGAAAGGATCTCATTATAGCCATTTTAATTTTATGTGGAGGACGTTCCTGATAGATTCCACATATTTTTATTTATTAATTTGTCAATTGCTTACAAGATAATAGGTATAAGTAAAACATAGTTATGAATACATGGATACATATAAGAAAAATAAAATATAAAGGAAACAATAGGACAGGGACGGTAGGCACGTTGGTGCGCTTATGCACGCCCCCTACAGACTTCTTAGGAAAGGGGTGAGGTCAATAGTAGACAGTCTAAGGTTAAAGTTTTTGGGGTTTGGGGAAGAAACCACAGAGTCAGGTAGAGTATTCCAGACATTGACCACTCTGTTGCTGAAGTCGTATTTCCTGCAATCAAGTTTGGTGCGATTAACCTTGAGTTTGTATCTATTGTGTGCTCTTGTATTGTTGTGGTTGAAGCTAAAGTATTCATTGACAGGTAGGACATTGCAGTAGATAATTTTATGTACTATGCTTAGATCGGACCGAAGGCGGCGTAGTTCTAGGTTTTCTAGGTCTAGAATTTCAAGTCTGGTGGCATAAGGTATTCTGCAACGAGTAGAGGAATGAAGAACTCTTCTTGTAAAATATTTCTGGACTTTCTCAACTGTGTTAATATCAGATACGTAATATTGTAATATGTAATTGGGATACAAACTCCAGAAAAATACATCCCACAATACATACATATGGAATCCACACCAATTTATTCAAGACCTGAACATACTGATTTTTTTTCAGGACTGAAAATTGTGAGGTTGTTATCAATACTGCACATAAATTAGAACTCAATACTGTTTTCAGGCTACCTCTTGATGGTTTTTTTTTTACCCCCTCTCAATACTAAAATCCAGTTTTATTTCAGTAGCACAAGAAGAAAGTTAGTGTCAAGCACACATCTTTGAAAACCCTCAGGACACGGTCAAGTATAAATTTTATAACCTGTAATGAAACTTTATGAAAGTTTGCCTCTCTCTAGGCAGCAAATGCACATCAATCATTGGCAAGGGATTTCTCTATGCTGTATAGCAAATCTGCATTATTGATTGTCTTATTATTACACTATGTTTTAAAGGGGACACATCTTTACTCAATGGAGATACCTTTAGATATTTATTTAGAGTGGTTTCTTTTAAACAGTTCATGAAAATTGGTGATTTACTCTTCGCGGAAGAAAGAAAAAGATATTTTAAGTTAGAGTTTAGGGACTCTTTGATTTTTTTTAATTTTAAAAATAATTTAGAATCATTTTTTTTCCTGGGTTTCAATTTTATATCAAAACAGCAAGGGAAATCTTCCAGAATGTGATTTTTCAAGTAACTCGGTTTGCCAAAATCACATTTTTGTTGTAGTTAAGAATAAGTTGGGAAAGATTTCAGTTTGGAGACCTGTAGTCCTGTGCCCAAGGAATGAGCAATGTGTAATCCACAGTCTGCAAATAACTTCCAATGGTGGTTTCTCTGTTAAACCCATAGAACAGCCTTCTCTGATATGAATGACTTTGAGAATTTGACTCCCAGAATTCCCTAGCAAGCATACTGAGAATTTAGAGAAGTCTGTGTCTTTTAGAATTCATAGAATAATGGAGTCAGAAGGGACTTTGAGGGTCTTTATTCCAGCCCCCTGCTCAAGCAAGAGATCCTATACCAGAGGTCTTCAAACTTGACAGCTTTAAGCCTTGTGGACTTCAACTCCCAGAATTCCTCCTCCAGTCATGTTGGCTCAGGAATTCTGGGAGTTGAAGTCTACAAGTCTTAAACTTGCCAAGGTTGAAGACCCTTGCCCTATACCATTCCTGACAAATGGCTCTCCAGTCTCTTTTTGAAAGTCTCTAATGGTGGAGCATCCACAAGTTCTGACGGCAAGCTGTTCCATTAGTTGATTGCTCTCACCATCAGAAAAAATGTCCTTAGTTCTAGGTTGCTTCTCTCCTTTGTTAGTGTCAGAGTTCCAAGTAACAAACTCCAACTCAAAAAACTCCAAAACAAACATCTTCTCAAAAAGTTCCATTTTATTAGAGTTGTCATATTGGCACATCTGGGAAAACCCAAAGCTGACATGAGCTGTAAGCCAGAATCATTACAATTATGATACATCATGGCTTGAAGTATCTTGCTTTGCATGTAATGAGTCTGTCTCATATATTACTTTCACCTTTTAAGTTGCATTACTGAAATAAATGAACTTTTGCATGATATTCTAATTTTTCGAGTTTCACCTGTAATCCTAACCTCAGCCTCCCAGATGCAAAATTGCAAATTTATTTCTTTGTTTATTGATTTTACATTCTGCTCATCTTGCTATCCAGAATGGCCATCCAAACTGACTCAATTAATAAATACATAAAAATAAAAGTCAATTTACCTGAAGGATATCCACCTTGGGGAAAACTGAATGTAGACTGTTCTTAGAAAGCCATTATTCTCTCTGGAACTGTACATTTTGCTAAACTGGAGTGTGTTTTTATGTTTAGCATGTTACATGGACTCAGGCTAGCCTAGACTAATAGAATAGTAGTGCAGAAATTCAAAAATGTAATAAATAAAATACGAATTATCCAGGCCAAGGTTATTGTGAATTAATATTGCTGGAACAAACTGCACCTTTCTGAAACTGTACTGAGGGTCTCTCCAGAGTTAATCCAAGCAAGTGAATGTATCACATCTTTTATTCAAAATACTTTCCATCTGAGTTCGACAATTCCAAATCATCAAGTTATATTCCTTGAGTAGAATCTGTGCCTGAGAAATTATCTGTGGCCAATTGAGGAACAGGAGTAGAATTATTAGAATTAGAATAGAATAGAATTCTAGTTCTATAGAATTAGAATAGAATTAGAATAGAGAATGGAATAGAATAGAATAGAATAGAATAGAATAGAATAGAATAGAATAGAATAGAATATGGAGTGGAGTGGAATAGAATAGAATGGAATAGGGAATGGAGTGGAATGCAATGCAATAGAGAATGGAATGGAATAGAGAATGGAATGGAATGAAATGGAATAGAATGGAGCTGGAAGGGACCTTGGAGGTCTTCTAGTCCAGCTCCCTGCTCAAGCAGAAGAACCTATACTATTCTATACTATACAGTTATATTATACAATATACAGTATAGTATACCATCCTATACTATTGAGTTCCAGTTGGGTTTGTAAATACAGGTAGTCCTCAAGTTACAACCACAATTGAGCCCGCAATGTCTGTTAAGTAAGACATTTGTGAAGTGTGTTTTGTCCCACTTAATTTCAATCCTGCTATCTTATCTACATTAAGGCAGAGAGTTTTTAAATGTTCTTTCTAACAAGGAAGGGAAAAAAGGTAGGACTTTTTCATTGACAATGGAGAAACCATTTATATAACAGCCTCCTGAATCTTGATCGATCTTAGAATCCCACTCTTCTGTGATGATTAAATAGATGCACTAGTACCCAGTTCCTCGTTTCCTTTAATTCTCTCTTGCAATGAGCACTGAACTTCAAAGGACATTTTAATTAATGTTGATACCTACTATAGTTAGGCAGTCATCTGTAATCTAAAAAAGATTTAAAATTACATTCAACATTCAATAATAGTTTCCTTCCTCATTTTCTGGGATGGATCTCTTGAATTATTTTAAGAATGAACATGTTGCATCTTAAAATGTAATTGATTATTGATGGATGATTGGATTTTGGATATTCATTTGCAATCTCTCGAGTCTTTCACTTTCCGATCTTATTCAAGGAAGGAATGATAGGAACAATTGTAATTAATAATTTGTCAGAGCTGTATACCATGAACTAATAGAAAGGATCCAACTCAGAGGGGGGATTCAATTTTTTTTACTACCGGTTCTGTGGGCATGGCTTGGTGGGTGTGGCAGAGAAAGGATACTGTAAAATCTCCATTCAGAGGTGGTTTTTGCCGGTTCTCTGAACTATTCAAAATTTCCACTACTGGTTCTCCAGAACTGGTTGGAACCTGCTGAATACCACCTCTGGTCCAACTCCATGAATGAATCAATCCTATATAGGTAGTCCTCAACTTACGATCATAATTGAGCACTGATTTTTTGTTGCTAAGCAAAATATTTGTTATGTGAGTTTTGACCCATTTTACCACTTGTCTTGCCACAGTTCACCACACTATAAAGAAGATGTTGAGACTCTAGAAAGAGTGCAAAGAAGAGCAACCAGGATGATGAGGGGACTGGAGGCTAAAACATACGATGAACGGTTGCAGGAACTGGGCTTGGGTAGTCTAGTAAAGAGAAGGACAAGGGGAGATATGATAGCAGTCTTCCAATATTTGAAGGGCTGCCACTGAGAGGAGGAGGGGATCAAGCTATTTTCCAAGGCATCCAAAGGCCAGACAAGGAATGATGGATGGAAACTGAAGAAAGAGAGATTCAACTTGGAAATAAGAAGGAATTTTCTGACAGTGAGAACAATCAACCAATGGACAAGATATTGCCTTCGGAAGTAATATAATGAGAATTTGATAAATGTGATAGAGATTACTAATATTGTTAGCATGAATTGGATCAATATGAATGTTACTTAGAATTAATTTTGTTTACATATATCAAGAAAGGTTTAGATTGAGCAAGAAAGATATAGATGAAGATTGAGATAAGGATGAGGAGTTAGGGTTTTTTTTAGTTGATGTATGCTTAAATAAAAAATGAGGATTACTTAAATTTGACAAATGTGATAGAGATTACTAATATTGTTATAATGAATTGGATTAATATGAATGATACCCAGAACCAACTCTGTTCACATACAATATGGATGTATATTGGAAAAAATGAAAAAAAAAATCTTTAAAAAAAGAAGAAATTGTGGGAGCTTCATCCCTGGAGACTTTCAAGAAGAGATTGGACTGCCATCTGTCAGAAATGGTGCAGGGTCTCTTACTTGGGTGGGGGGTTGGACTAGATGACCTACAAGGTCCCTTCCAACTCTGTGAATCTGTAATCAGTAAGTTGTTAAGCAAATCACAGCAGCTATTAGCGACACAATTGTTCAGTGAATCTGTCTCCCCCATTGACCTTGCTTGTCAGAAGGCTGCAAAAGGGGATCATGTGACCCCAGGACACTGCAATTGTCATAAATGTGAGTCAGTTGTCAGGCATCCGAATGTAAATCACGTGACTGTTGGGATGCTGGAACAGTCGTAAGTGTGAAAAAATGGTCATTTTTTTCAATGCTGTTGTAGCCTTGAACGGTCACTAAATGAACTGTTGTAACTTGAAGACTACCTGTAAATAATTTCTCTCCTTCAGAGGAACAAGTTAATTTGGAAGTTAACTGTTGTGACTTCAAGCGGTAAAAAAAAAAATCACTAGGTGATGTAACTTCATTGGAAAGAGGGCATCAAGTTTTTTGGGATGGAGGAATAGGGGAATTTGATGGAGAATGGAAGAAAATGTACAAAATCGCCATCTGGGGAAATAAATACTCCTCTCCTTTATATTGGGACTACTTGGGAGAAAGTAAGGACAGGTAGTCCTCGACCACAATTGAGCCCAATGTTCCTGTTGTTAAGTGTTGTGGTTCGCCGGCAGCCTGTGCAGATGGCAGCGGAATCGGACAGTGGGGAAGAATGGGGACCAGTCCAGGAGTCTGGAGAGGACACGGACGAGGGTCCTGCGTCCGATGCAGAGATGGGGCCAGGACCATCTGAGAGTGGGGTGCTGCCTTCAGAGCCTTTGGAGCCTGGCAGCAGTGAGGCAGAGGAACAAGGGAAGCCTGTTCCAAGTGTGCATATGGGCAGAACTGCTAGAAGGTGAGAGCAACTGAAACTAAAGGGATGACTGGGGAGTAAGGCTGGGAGATGATTGCCCCTCCCATAAGGTCTAAAGGACAGGCAAAGGTGATGAAACATTTGCAGGAAGCAAAGTCGTTCGCTCTGTTCAGTTTAATCCTTGAAGCTCTGTGTGGAGTTTGTACTTTGGTTGGGCTTTTTTCAGTTAAAGGCACTTTAATTGTTAGCAGCAATTCAAAGGAGAGAAAGGTGGGTGCTTATCTCGAGGGACTTTTTGGAACTCATTAGGGGCTGGGAATGAACATAATTCCCAGCGTTGAAATAAAACAAGAGTTGTTTTGACTAAGTGTGTGCTTAATTATGGTCTCAAGAAGCCTTGGTCAGAACATTAAGTGAGACATTTGTTCAGTGAGTTTGGTCCCATGTAATCACCTTTCTTGTTACAGTTGTTAAGTGAATCATCACAATTGATAAGTGAGTAGGCCAGTTGTTAAGTGAATCTGGCTTCCCCATTGAAATTGCTTGTCAGAAGGTCACAAAAGGAGATCACATGATCTCGGGACATGGCAACCATCATAAATATGAACCAGTTGCCAAGTATCTGAATTTTGATCATATTATTATGGGGATGCTGCGAATATTATAACTGTGAAAAATAGTCATAAATCATTTTTTTCAATGCTTGTAGTAGCTTGCTGTTACAAACTGTTGTAAGTCGAAGGAGTACCAGCAAGGAGGTAGGTCAATGAACACCTGCCTTCTTTCTGGACAGCTTATAGAGTGTTTTTGTGTCCTGGACTTTATTTTTTGAGCAAGCCATCATTTTACCGAAGTCTTTAATGAATGAAGAAACAGTAATCTTTACAAAATGCATGATGTATTATGGCATCAAAGACAATCTATGGAGAAGGTGTTATATTCAGGCCAATTTTTGTTTGACTAAGATGGACTGTCAGATCTCATGAAAAATGTGATAGTCCTCATTCAATTGTTTTGTTTTGGGGAGATGGATTAATTTACTGCTTGTAAAAGTAAGGAACTTTTTATCACTTTCTCCCACAAAGTAGAAGTAAATCAAATTGATGGGACAGGCGCCCACTGCAAATCATGAGAATTAACATCAATAATGAAATAAAACATTGCAAGCTTTCTTTTATAGCTATCTGGGTTTTTTTATATTTCTGTTTATGATCAGAAGGTTGTTTGTTCTAATTTAAATATGCATAGCTCCGACTTGCTGTGAAGTTTTGAAACAAAACAGAAAGGACGAAGATTACCAAATGTTTTTAGCATTGTTACGACTGAAAATCTTTGGGTTCCAACCTATTATAAGATTATGTAATAGTAATAGTAAAATATTTTCATTTCATTAGGATATGTTGAATTTAACATTTTTTTAAACATGTTGTCACAGTAATACCAGGTTCTCTTTTGCAACAGACCTACTGATTGGACTTAAGCAAAAAAAATATGTATAAATAGAGGCAGAGAATCAAGATTACGTGATTGGAATACTGCAACCAATTTTGGTCACCATACTACAAAAAAAAAAATATTGAGATCTTGGAAAAAGTTCAGAGAAGAGCAACTAAGATGATCAAAGGCCAGAAGACTAAAACATATGAAGGACAGCTGCAGGATTTGGGTTTGGCTAGTCTAGAGAAAAGAAGAATTAGAGGCAACATGATAGCAGTATTCCAGTATTTGAGGGGCTGCCACAAAGAAGAGGGGGTCAAATTATTCTCCAAAGCATCAGAGAGCAGGACAAGAAACAATGATTGGAAACTAACCAAAGAGAGAAGCAACCTGGAATTGAGAAACTTCCAACAATGAGGTCAGTTAACCAGTAGAATAGCTTGCCTTTAGAAATCATGGGCACTCCATCGCTGGAATTTTTTTTAAGAAGAAACTAGACAGTCACTTATCTGAAATAGGATAGATCCTCCTGTTTGAGCAGGGGACTGGACTAGAAGACCTCCAAGGTCCCTTCCAGCTCTATTCTGTTCCAATTGGTCAAATCATTAATCACATTCAACATTCCTACCTGTTTTATGGAAGATGCTATCACTAAAAGAATTATCAGCAAATGGTCAAGTTAACCTATCTTAAAGTGGCCATGGTTGAGAAACACGCCATATTTTTAAACCCATAGAACTTGGAAGCTCATCCATGAAAACCTATTCAGGCTTAAAGATCTAACAAGTCTGTCATCACCACCAGCTTTTCATGATGTTCTTAGTCAACAAAGGGGTCTGGAAACCTCCATATTGTATTCCAAGAAATACAGCACCACCCTTTGAATGCCACTGCCAGCTTTGAACACAATGGTGCTTTCAAAAATCCTCAAATCCCTTTAATCTCCAAATAAAAATCATTACCTCGGAAGGTGATTACACTTATGCTCCTTATCAGCCGCCTTCTCTTCCGATGTTAAATTGTTCAGCATCTGTGTAATATTTGTCTCGATATCAAGGTTGGACCTGCTAGCATGTTTCTCATTTATCTACAAAGCTGGCTATCTACAAAGGAAACTTGGGTCCATGGCGCTCAATATCTCCTATGGCATTGTGTACAGCTAGATCTCCCTTCCCAACCTTTCTCTCTTTTGGTAAAGCCATTGGGGTATTTTTATTTTTTTATTTTTGCTGAAATGTGAGGCTGCGAATTGACGTGACACAAATTTAATCTAAGTTACAAAGAGCAGAGGGCATGGGGTGGGGGTGGGGGAGAGATATAGAAGGCTTTCTAGGTTGTTAGCTTTATAGCGGCTGCTGCTTCTTGCAGACTCAGCTCTGTAAAATGCCTTGCAAATAGAATGCATCTGAGGTGAGGTTGAACTGGCCACCTGATGAGAAGGAAGGACTCGCTAGAGAAGAGCCTAATGCTGGGAAAGATGGAGGGCAAAAGAAGAAGGGATGACAGAGAATGAGATGGCTGGATGGAGTCACTGAAGCAGTCAGGGTGAACTTAAATGGACTCTAGAAGATGGTAGAGAAAGGAAGCCCTGGAGGAACATTGTCCATGGGATTGCGATGGGTCAGACATGACTTTGCAACTAACAACAGCAATACAAAGAGAAGAGAATGGGATCCTTGGGTGTTTGTACTCAATAGCTTGAGAGCAATGACAAAAAAGGAACTCTTTGACCCACACAGGCATCAGAAAATCCAGGAGTCTTTAAGGAAGCCTCTCCTACCAACCTTATTGAAGAGATGGATTCCTGCAGAGATACACCATTGTTCCACAGTCAAGCCCTAATCTCCTTAGAGTTTTCAAAGTCGAAACCAGAACCCTGAACTCTGCTTAGAAAACAAACCATTGGAAATCTTTGAAACACAGGCATAATTTCTCCCTAGAAGTGTGTACCAGTTAGCAGTCTTGAACTGGTTGAAATTCCTGGATACTTGATATATGGGAAGATTCGGTAATGTGAGTCTTCCTAGATGCAGTCATGATGTAATTGAAGCAGAAGTTTCCTTCCTTCCAGACCTAATTTAATTCCACTTACTTTGTTATGACTTACATTATGTCCCATAATTTACTCTGATTATGGGGTTGTTCATGAACATATGGTATTTTTGTCAGGTTGTCTAAAACCAAGTATAAAGCATGAAAGAGACAGTCTAGGATTCTTGGAGAAGTTATCTCAGTAACCCAAGGGCAAGAGCCAGGAAAGACATTTGGTGTAAGGAGATTTTTTAGATGGAGATGCTTTCAAACCATTAATATTCCTAAAATAGGACTTATGAAATTATATCTCCCATATCTTCCATAAAACATAAAATGATGGATGGATAGATAGATGATAGATGGATGGAGGTAGAGAGAGAGAAAGAGAGAGAATGGATGGATGGATGGATGGATAGATATAATGGATGGATGGATAGATAGATAGATGATGGATGGATAGATGGAGAGAGAGATGATAGAATAAAAGTGTTAAAAAAGAAAATAGATGAACACATTGAAGAACATCTTTGAAGAAATGTTGTTCCATAGAAAGGAGAATATTATCCTTGGGGTTTTGCAGAGGATATTTTGGAGTGGCCCATTTTGGCTGGTAGGATGTTGCAGGACACATCCATCCCATCTCTCCCCCAAACCCCTCCTCCCGGGCTTGCCCACAAGGGAGAGCTACAATGCTGATCTGGCCCTGGAAGAAATCCAATTTGACAGCCCTGCTTTAGAGCTTAAGGCAGCAAACATAGCACCCACCCTCTGTCAATTTTCTTGCCTAACAGGTGGTCTGGGCTAAGGAGCGACTGTTCCAAACTGTTCCCAATCCTTGTTCTATACCAGTGTTTCTGAGCCTTGGTTGCTTTGAGATGTCTGGACTTTCAACACCCAGAATTCCCCAGGCAGCAGATTGAGAAATACTGTCCTACATCTTTACTACCAAGCATATTGGTTTAGCATCCTGTCCTTGTGGTTTGGAAGCCACACTTTCTGCTCATGTTGTGTGAATGTAACATTTGGATTTATTCAGTGGTGTGCTGCAACCGGTTTAACAACCAGTTTTGTGAGCATGTGCAGCATTCAATATACACCAATTTGAACCTCTCCAGCTCACCTTCTAGCTTTCCCCCATAAGTAGAACAGCTGAGGCGCAGTAATCCACTTTGCCGCGTGAATGAGTTGAGGTGCAAAAGAAGGAAATGTAAGACAAGATAGGGCAGGGTGGGTAGGAGGAGCCAACTGATCGTCATTCATATTGATTCGCTAGAACCAGCCCGAACTGGCAACAGCCCACCACTGCATTTACAGGTGAAATTCAAAAAATTAGAATATTGTGTAAAAGTTCATTTATTTCAGTAATGCAACTTAAAAGGTGAAACTAATATATGAGATAGACTCATTACATGCAAAGCAAGATAGGTCAAGCTGTGATGTGTCATAATTTAGTTGATTATGGCTTACAGCTCATGAAAACCCCAAATCCACAATCTCAAAAAATTAGAATATTGTGAAAAGGTTCAATATTCTAGGCTCAAAGTGTCCCATTCTAATCAGCTAATTAAGCCATAACACCTGCAAAGGGTTCCTGAGCCTTTAAATGGTCTCTCAATCCGGTTCAGTAGGAAGCACGATCATGGGAAAGACTGCTGACCTGACAGTTGTGCAGCAAACCTTCATTGACACCCTCCATAAGGAGGGAAAGCATCAAAAGGTAATTGCGAAAGAAGTTGGATGTTCCCAAAGTGCTGTATCAAAGCACATTAATAGAAAGTTATGTCGAAGGGGAAAGTGTGAAAGAAAAAGGTGCACAAGCAGCAGGGATGACTGCAGCCTGGAGAAGATTGTCAGGAAAAGGCCATTCAAAGTGTTGGGGACTTTCACAAGGAGTGGACTGAGGCTGGAGTCAATGCATCAAGAGCCACCACACACAGACAGATCCTGGACATGGGCTTCAAATGTTGTATTCCTCTTGTCAAGCCACTCCTGAACAACAAACATCAGAAGCGTCTTACCTGGGCTAAAGAAAAACAGAACTGGTCTGTTGCTCAGTGGTCCATAGTCCTCTTTTCTGATGAGAGCAACTTTTGCATCTCATTTGGAAAGGACCCAGAGTCTGGAGGAAGAATGGAGAGGCACACACTGCAAGATGCTTGAAGTCCAGTGTGAAGTTTCCACAGTCTGTGTTGATTTGGGAAGCCATGTCATCTGCTGGTGTTGGTCCACTGTGCTTTATTAAGTCCAGGGTCAATGCAGCCATCTATCAGGAGATTTTGGAGCACTTCATGCTTCCTTCCGCAGATGAGCTTTATGGGGATGCTGACTTCATTTTCTAGCAGGACTTGGCACTTGCCCACACTGCCAAAAGCACCAAACCCTGGTTCAATGACCGTGGGATTACTGTGCTTGATTGGCCAGCAAATCCGCCTGATCTGAACCCCATAGAGAATCTATGGGGCATTGCCAAGAGAAAGATGAGGGAGTATGAGACCGAACAATAACACCTCAGCAGTGCTACAGGCTGATAGCTTCCATGCCACGCCGCATTGAGGCAGTAATGCCAAGTATTGAGTACATATGCAAGCTTATACTTTTCAGAGGTTTGTTCTATGTACAATCCTTGCTTTATTGATTTCATGTAATATTCTAATTTTCTGAGATTGTGGATTTGGGGTTTTCATGAGCTGTAAGCCATAATCATCGCAATTATGACAAATCATGGCTTGAACTATCTTGCTTTGCATGTAATGAGTCTATCTCATATATTAGTTTCACCTTTTAAGTTGCATTACTGAAATAAATGAACTTTTGCATAATATTCTAATTTTTCGAGTTTCACTTGTATTTCATAATCTATGCCTAAAAAAACTATCATCTATTGCAATATATGAAGCTACTTGTTTTATAATAACCTAGTTGGCTACTCTTTGTTCTTCCTCACAAATCTGGGTTGTTTATGCTACCTGTCTATGCCAGGGTGAACATCAAATGCTTTTCAGAGTGGTAGAACAAACAGATGTGAACAGCTTGGTGTTTGGTCCTCAATAGATTATGCATGACACATCTGGAACAAAATTGTTCTACTTGTTCTCTCCCTGCCCTACTATCCCTTTAATCACTGTGCTTGCACAGTGTTCCAACACACACTTCATAACACTTGTCATTAGAGACTCTGTAACATCTGTTTCTGATTTCAATCCTTCCTCTGTGTGTGTGGAGGAAAAAGGCATTAGGCTGAGATCAAAGAGAGGGATTTTTTTTGTTTTGTTTTTTCTAAAAAAAAAAGAGGGAAAAGGGAAAATTGTATCTTCCATTGAAACATGGAAAATTTGTTGCTAATAGTTTTGGAAGTTCTGTCAGAACTTTGTGATAACTATAGGCCATTAAAGTAATTCAGATAGATAGATAGATAGATAGATAGATAGATAGATAGATAGATAGATAGATAGATAGATAGATAGATAGATAGATAGATAGATAGATCTATTTTTAATTTGTTAAACTCAGATGCCATCCATCTCCCTGTTGTCAACTTGTAAAGCGTTCCTATTTCAAGTTACCATAAGCAGGAGTGGGGAAACCTGAAGGAGCAGTATGGCAATTAAAACCAGAAATACATTCCATGCTTATCTTACAAAGATTGTAGCCTAGACTACTGGATCTTCTGCCCTGAAAATATTTCATTGGAGAATATGATTGATGACACCCAGCCTGTGAATGTGCTTTAGTTGGAGAATCTGATTTATGACACAAGCAGGGGGGAGGGGGGGAACAGGGTCATAGGTGACCATAAATTACATCTGGCTTCATATGGGTCAATGCCGACATGTTGCTCCTAATAAATCTTTGGGATTCTTTTGAAGCTTGGCTTGAGGCTCATGATTTAATTAGGGCAATTGCTGGAACCCTGATACCTGTTTAAGCATCTCTGGGTGGCTTGCAACAGTATAAAAACACAATATAAATCAATAAGAACATTAAAGCATTACAAAAAGTCAGCATCAAGAATTAAAACATTAAAATTAACCAAGGCTAGAAAACAGAATAATACAGTTGGAAGGGACCTTGGAGATCTCCTAGCCTGACCCCATATTCAGGCAGGAGACCCTATACCTTTCCAAACAAATGGCTGTCCAGTCTCTTCTTAAAAGCACCCAGTGAGGAAGCACCCACAACTTCCGGAGACAAGCCCAGAGTTGATTGTGTTCACTATCAGGAAATTTCTTCTTAGTTCTCTTTAATGACCTTCCACCCATTAATCCTTATTCTGCCCTCACATAGTTGGAGAACAGGTCTATCCCCTCTTCTCTGTGACAGAAACTCAAGTACAGGAAAGCTGCCATCATATCACCCCCTAATAATCCTTCTCTTCATTAGACTAGACATACTAGTTCCCTCAATTGTTTAGTTTCCAGCCCCCTAATCACTTTTCTTGCTTTTCTCTGCACTCTTTCCAGAGCTTCAACATCTGTTTTTATATCATGGTGACCAAAATTGGATGCAGTGTTCAAAGTGTGGTCTTATCAAAGCAGTATAAAGTGGTACTAATACTTCATATGACCTTGAAACTATCCCTCTGTTCATGCAACCCAGGACTGCATTAGCCATTTTGGAAATTGCAGCACAGTTTTGGCTCATAGTCAAGTGATGATTGACTGGGACATCTGGATCTCTCTCACAGGCATTACAGTTGAGCCAGGTATTTTCCCCACCCACTGAATTGCATTTTGTTGGAGATATGACCCAATGTTCAAGTATGTCAAGATTGTTCTAAGTCTTATCTTCTAAAGTGCCATCTCTTTTCCCCATCTTAGCCAGATAAAAGGGACCAATATGAAAATGTCATGGAGATGGGATCTTCTTTGGATTGTTTTCCAAGTTAAAAAAAATCATACAAGATAAAATTATCTAGACTTTGGCACTATGAGCTGGGTTTCCCAATAAATGTGGGGGTTTTAACATTACCATCTTGCTAAATGTTGAAATTTGCTTGTACTGAAAGTGGGTTGTGGTCCTTAACAAACTTGGTCTTAAATGTGTTTCGATAAAGTCAGGATATATCAGTTTCCCTTTGTGTAGGTTGCTTCCTTTCAGTTTAGCATAAGACAGAAAAATAAACTGACCATGTTCCCATCATATACTTTGGCTACATTGTGGTGCAGTGGTTAGAAAGTAGTATTGCAGGCTAACTCTGCTCACTGCTAGAAGTTCAATCCTGACTCGTCAAGGTTTTACTCATCCTTCCATCCTTCCAAGGTCGATAAAATGAAGACCCAGATTGTTGAGGGCAAAATGCTGACTCTATAAACTATTTAAGACAGGGCTGTAAAGCACAAGGAAGCATATATAAGTCTAAGTGCTATTGCTATTGTTATTGGCTCCATCTATGAAGCTACTCAGTGTGATTTCCAAACCATGGTTTATGTTTTAGCAAAATATATGTAACCTAACAATGGTGATTTGATGAATCGAACTGTGGTTTAGTATAGAATACAAACCTGGCTATGAAAAAAATTCATTTGCAGCAGTCAGTACAGAAAAATATTTGATAAAAATGAACAGGATTTGGAGCAGAACAATCTAATCCCTTTCCTTGTTCACCAAACTAAAGAGATTTATAAGTGACAAAAAGTAGCTGTCTACCCACCAAAACTTCATTAAGAAATTGTATTTCAGAAGCTCATTATATACCAATCTTTCTTTAAAAAAAAGAACAGCCTTTACAAATCATGCAAGATAATAATGTTCTCTCTCTTGAGTTTTCCTTTTTGCTAATCAGCACTGTTACAAAGCATAGTGGATGTAAAACTTTATTTTTATTGAATGGACATCACTACAAATACTATTCTGACTATGTCTTCTTTTCAGAGTTTCTTTACTGTCTGGCTTGTTCGCTCAAGTATTATATTTATAAACCTAAAGTAGATCTGATAGGAACTCTGGAAAGACCATATTGCATTATGGCTAACTAGAGAAATTCTGTGGCTCTTCCCACCTTTTCCTACCAGTTCTTATTCAGTTGAATCATAGATTCATATAATCACAGCACTGGAAGGGACCTTGGAGGTCTTCTAGTCCAACTCCCATCCAAGGCAGACAGTTGTCCAATCTGTTCTCAAAAAAAAAAAACCACAATTCTAGGAGGCAAGCTGTTCCATTGGTTAATTGTTCTCCATGTCAGGAAATCCCTCCTTACTTCTAGGTTGGGTCTCCCTTTAAGAAGATTCCATCTGTTGTTTCTTATCTGGTCTTCAGGTGCTATAGATTATTATTTGACCCTCCTCTTCTCTGTGAGAGTCTCCCAAATATTGGAAGACAGTCATCAAAGCAACAAAGATGATTAAGGGGACCGGAGGCTAACTGTAGCTAGAATTGGGTATGTCTAGTTTAATTAAAAGAAGGACTGGGGGTGACATGATAGTAATGTTCTGATATCTCAGGGGCTGTCACAAAGAAGAGGGAGTCAAGCTATTCTCCAAAGCACCTGAGGGCAGAACAAGAAGCAATAGGTGGAAACTAATCAAGGAGAGAAGCAACTTAGAACTAAGGAGAAATTTCCTGACAGAACAATTAATCAGTGGGACGACTTACCTCCAGAAGTTGTGAATGCTCCGACACTGGAAGTTTTTAAGAAGAGATTGGACAAACATTTTTCTGAAATGCGTTAGGTTTTTGCTGCCTGAGCAGGGAGTTGGACTAGAAGACCTCCAAGATCCCTTTATAATGCTGTTCTGTTCCATTCCATTCTCCCCTACTCATCCTTCCCTTCATTAGACTATAGATATCTCATTCCCTTAACCATTTTCATACAATTTAGTCTCCAAGCCCTTGATCATCTTTGTTGTTCTTCTCTGCACACTTTCTAAGGGCTCAACATCTTTTTTTGTACCATGGCAACCAGAAAGAGAATTTTCTTTTTGAGAAATTCCCATGAGTGGGAAGATTTTGAGCCTGCCACAGCCTTCAGCTTCTTCAAAAGTTTACCAGTTCCTATTCTTAAGACAGTTATGTAATGTATTATCCTCCAATTAAAGAAAAAAATTGTTTAGCCATTCTTTTCCATACATGGAACATAATTTAGACATTCATAACTAGTACAGGTAGTCTTTGACTTACACCCACAATTTCCCTCAGGATTTCCAATACTAGGCAAGGAAGTTGTTAATTGGAAGTTGTTAATTCAGTAGCTTCTGATTTTTCAACCATTTTTTCAACAGCTCATAATCACTGAATCACTGAAGTTATTGTCTATGGAGATTCTCAGTCACCCAGGTTGTGGTTGCCCAAAGGTGTTTTTTTTTAAGAGGCAACTGGACTTTCTGGTTTTCCTTTGAAGGTATTTTCACTTCTCATCCAAGAAGCTTCTTCAAGAAGCTGAAGAAGCTTCTTGGATGAGAATCGAAACGTCTTCAAAGAAAAAACAAAAAGACCAGTTGCCTCTTGAAAAAGCACCTTTGGGACACTGACTCTATTAATTCAGCATGTGGTTGTTTAGCAAATTCAGCTTCCTTCATTGATTTTGCTTGTCATAATCCAGGTGGGAAGGTTACAATTGATGATCACATGATCCCTGGACACTGCAACCATTGTCAATACCTACTGGTTGCCAGGCACCCAAATTTTGATCATGTGACTATAGGGATTTTGAGGCTGTTGTAAGTGTGAAGAGCAGCTGTAAGTTAGGGTTTTTTCAATGTTGTTGTAATTTTAAGCAGTTGTTGAATGAATGGTTGTAAATGGAAGAATATTTGCAGCTCTCTACCTGGTCTCTAATTTTTTCCACTGTAGAAGACATCAATGTTTGATCAGAGTTAATGGATTTAACTGTTGAACAAAATGGGAATAGCAAATTCCTCAATTCTGATCTATTCCATCATCTTATAGTTTTTTTTCTCCCCTCTTTTACATGTTCCCAGCATCTACTATTCAGTGGTAAGATTCCTGTTTCCCAGTCATTACAAGGAATGCTAAGATCAGCTATTTCAATTTTCCATGAATCCTAAATTTCCACATTGTTCTGCAAAATGTTTAAAAGGAAACCTGCTTGAAATGCTTGTTGCTTCCTAGGCAATTTTATTAATAAAAATTTTGTATGCAGCTTCTAATATAAAGATAAGATAAACCAGGGGTCCCCAACCTCTGAGCCATGAGCCACCACCAGGCTTTGGCCTAATCGCCACTGGGTCATGTGAGTGACCAGCCATGGCATGTGCGTCTGAGCACATCTGTGGCACCACTTGCACGAGCATCGTCATTGGCACTCACGGTCTCTCACCCGAGCCTCATTATGGACACTTACATCCCCACTCGCAGCCGTACTCACATGCAGATGGATTAAATGGGTAGATCACAGGCAGTCTTCAAGTTAAAGCAGTTCATTTAGTGACCATTCCAAGTTACAAAATCCCTGGAAACAGTGACTTATGACCATTTTTCACATTTGCAACCATTGTAGCATATATTCTTATAATATATACAAATTCAGAAAAGAGTTGGAAGGGACCTTGGAGGTCTTCTAGTCCAACCCTTGGCTCAAGCAGGAGACCCTATACCATTTCAGACAAGTCGCTGTCCAGTCTCTTCTTAAAATCCTCCAGTGATGGAGTACTCACAAGTTCTAGAGTGAACATGTTCCACTGATTTATTGTTTTCATTATCAGGAAATTTCTCTTAAGTTCTAGGTTGCTTCTCTCCTTGATTAGTTTCCATACATTGTTTCTTGTCTTGGCTTCTGGTGCTTTGGAAAATAGATTGATCTCCTCTTCTTTGTGGCAGCCCCTCAAATACTGGAACATTGCTTCTATATAGCTAGAAGTCAGTGAAGTTGTTTACTCCAGCGATTTATGAGTTGCTCTGGTTGTTTGTGCCCGAACATCTGAATCTTTAAATTTGCCTGGAACCATGTGGATATGGTAGTATATAAACATTGCAATAAGTAAAGGTATAGATTGGGAGACAACAACAATATCTAACAGCTTCAACTAGCATCATGTTTAGGAATATTGAGATTTATAGTTTGGCCCCTTATCCTCTGATTTATGTCTGTTTCTGAAGGTGTGGCTTAAGGGGACTATGGTCATGTCTGATTTTTACTATTTCAGAGTAAGTTATGTATTGTGCAGTATAATTTTTGATTATATTGTCCCAAAGGAGGTTTTTTTTTCAAAAAGCAACTGGACTTTCTTTGGTTTTCCTTGAAGATATTTTACATCTCTTCAGAAATTGCTGAAAAGACTGTGTTGTAAACAGAGGTGGGATTCAAATTTTTTAACAACCAGTTCTGTGGGTGTGGTGGAGGTGGCTTGGTGGTCATGTTATTGGCTGGGCATGGCCAATTCAATATCACTCACATTGAGGCATGCATCTCCTTGCCTGGCCTCTCATGACTGTGGGGACACTTTTTTCAGTGCCATTGTAACTTTGAATGGTCACTCCACACAAGCAAATACTAGCAAAGGAGAGAAAAAAAAACTCCAGAGAAGTTCCAGAGACAGGAAGTCTAGTCCTGCCAAGAATGTAATAAGGGTTAATGGAGAGGCAGTTTCTGTAAGCAACACCAGAATGTTTCCTTCCTGCCTTCTTACAGGATTAGGCCAGTAATTTCTTCTAACAACCAGTTCTCTGAACTGCTTAGAATGTTAACAATCGGTTCTAGTGAATAGGTGCGAACTGGTAGAATCCCACCCCTGATTGTAAATGGGAGATCATACAAACAGGATACAATATCACTTATCGCTTGTTTGTAATACAGTCATTTCAGCAGTTCCAAGAAGCTTCCACACCCATTTGCATTATTCAAGAGACCCCGAGGGCACAGATAAACCTCCAAATAGCCTCAAGGTCTCTCTGAAAGAATGCTAATGACCAGATGTCTTCAAGGAATATAAATAGCAATGGCACTTAGATTTATATACCGCTATGTGCTTTTACAGCCCTCTCTAAGTGATTTACAGAGTCAACCTCTTGCCCCCAACAATTTTGGATCCTCATTCTACCCACCTCAGAAAGATGGAACCTTGAGCCTGGTGAGATTCGAACTGCCAAATTGCAGTCAGCCAGCAGTCAGGAGAAGTAGCCTGCAGTATTGCACTCTAAGCACTGCACCACCATGTGTCAGCATTCCAGCAACCTCCATTCCAATCAGTAACTCTGAGACAAGCATAATCTCAAAAGTACGTTTATTAGAACAGCACCTGGCACATCTGTGAAATATCAAAACTAAAGTTTCTTGGACTTCCCACAATGTCCCAAACTACAATCCATCCCCTTTTCTTCCATCAGTACATCACATGGACCAATCACGATCTGTCTCAGTATAAGATCCTTTTTCTCTGCTGCGCCACACTTAATAACCTTGAACTAAGAAAAGAATTTTATTTTGTCTACTTATTTATTTTTTATTTATTTGATTTGATTTGTCAATTGCTTACAAGATAATAGGTATAAGTAAACACATAGTTATGAATACATGGATACATATAAGAAAAATAAAAGAAACAATATGACAGGGACGCTTATGCACATCCCCTACAGACCTCTTAGGAAAGGGGTGAGGTCAATAGTAGAAAGTCTAAGGTTAAAGTTTTTGGGGTTTGGGAAGAAACCACAGAGTCAGGTAGAGTATTCCAGACATTGACTACTTGTTGCTGAAGTCGTATTTCCTGCAGTCAAGTTTGGTGCAATTAACCTTGAGTTTGTATCTATTGTTTGCTCTTGTATTGTTATGGTTGAAGCTGAAATATTCATTGACAGGTAGGACATTGCAATGTATGATTTTATATACTATACTTAGTTCAGACAGAAGATGGCGTAGTTCTAGGTTTTCTAGGTCTAGAATTTCAAGTCTGGTGGCATAAGGTATTATGCAACGAGTAGAGGAGTGGAGAACTCTTCTTGTGAAATATTTCTGGACTTCCTCAACTGTGTTAATATCAGATATATAATGTGGGTTCCAGACTGATTAGCTGTATTCGAGTATTGGTCTAGCAAATGTTTTGTATGCTGTAGTTAGTAGTGTAATATTATCAGAGAAAAAGCTACATAGGATTAGGTTAACAACTCTTAATGCCTTTTTGGCTATATAGTTACAGTGGGCTCTAGCACTTAGATCATTTGAGATGAGTATTCCAAGGTCCTTGACAGAGTTTGGATCATCAACAAGGTCTTGACTATTCAGCTTGTATTTTATTTTCTGATTTTTTTTGCCAATATGTAAGACAGAGCATTTGTTTGTTGAGATTTGAAGTTGCCATTTGTTTGACCATTCTGATACATAGTCGAGGTCTTTTTGAAGGGTAGCAGTATTGTCTGTGGTGTTGAATAGCTTTACATCATCAGCGAAGAGGACGCAGTTGCTCTTGATATGATCACAGAGATCATTTATGTAGAGTATGAAAAGAGTTGGTCCTAGGATACTGCCTTGGATGACACCACTGCTGACAGGTACAGAATTTGATAGGATGCTCCCAATTTTGACCATTTGTTGTCTGTTTGACAGGAATGCTTCTATCCAGTTATGCAGTTGTCTAGAGATACCATAAGATTTTAGTTTTAGGAGTAGTTTGTTGTGTACCACTGAATCAGAGGCTTTACAGAAGTCTGTGTAGATTGCGTCTATTGTTTTGCCCTGATCGAGTTGTGTAGTCCATATGTTTTTGCAGTGTAAGAATTGCAGATTGCAGGATAGTTTTTTCTGAAACCAATTGTTTATTAGAGAGTAGGTTGTTTGTCTCTAAGTGGAGGATGATGATTGGTTAATAATTGATTCATGACTTTACAGGTGATGCAGCATAAAGAGATTGGTCTGTAATTTTCAACTAGACTGGGATCTCCCTTTTTGAAGATGAGGATGACCATGGCTTGTGATCATAGTTTTGGCAAGGAGCTAGCTAGTCCTGAAAGATTTTTCAAAGATTATGCTTAGAGGTTCGGCTATGGCAGTGGATAGCTTTTTTAAGAAGTAGGCACAAACTCCGTCTGGTCCAATAGATAAAGATGGTTTTAGATTGCGTAGTGCTTTTGCAACATTGTCTTCTGTAAAATCGATATGTATTAGATCATTGTAGTTGTCTGTGGTTCGACTAGGAAATACTGGGCATGATCCATTGCTGTTTACAAATACTGAGCCAAAGAATGTGTTAGAGATTGGCTTTAATGGTGTCATCATTGCAGTCTTTACCATTAGGTCCTTTCAGGGGTGGGATAGACCTTGAGTCTTTTAGTTTGTTGTTTACAAAATTGTAAAAAGGCGGGTGGCATTGGTGCGTAGAAGGTTTTCCTCTTGTTTAATGTGATAATTGGTGCATTCAGTCTTTATCTGGTGGCATAAGTTTTTGCATCGGCTCTTGAAGTTGGCAACGTGACCAGATGTGTTTTTCCGCCAAAGTGATTTCTTTTTGGGTTGAAGCTTCCTTATTGTTATGGGTAATCTGTTTTTTTGGGTTTTTGGAGTTGTTATTGGTACATATAGTTTGATGACTCTTTTGACTTCAAGTAAAAATATGTTGTAATGGTCTTCAACAGTATTGCATCCAGTGAATACAAATTGCCAATCAAGGGATGAGAGATCTTTGTCTATAAGATCATAGTTGCGTTTTTTGAAGTTATATTTGGGGATCACATTGTTGTGTCGATTTTTGTGTGGACGTATGTTAAGACAAAAGTCAATCATACTGTTGTCACTGTTTGGAAAATGGTTCTTTAATTTGTATTCCGTAAATTGAATTCAAACTATTGCAGGAGATGAGATCGAGGCAGTTGTTAAGTCTAGTATTGTTGGTTACTAATTGTTCCAGTCCCAGGTTTGTTACAACATTGTAGAAGGTTGCATGTATGGGTTCAGTTTTACATTTGTTTAGGGTCCAGTTAATGTGTGGTAGATTGAATTTACCAAGAAAGTTAAAAGTGTGTTGGCAGGATGTTGCCCATGTTAGTAGTGAATTTAGCTTGTTTACATGTTCGATGTCATAATCAGGGGCTCTGTAACATAGTAAGAATTGAAATGTGATATTTAAGGACGGTTCACAGAGGATGGTCTTAGGAAGAGCAAGCTCTTGGGTAACTTGGATGTTTTTTAGATGTAAGGACTTTTTATAGAAGATAGCAACAGCACCTCCTCTATGGATTTCACGATCTGATCGGTAAACATGATAGTCTCTTAATGAGGTAATGGAGTCAGGGAGAGATGCGTTGAGCCATGTTTCATAGACAAATATGATGTCGAATTTATCCATATTTACTAAGAGGAGAACTTCAGGTATTTTATTCACAAGGCTTCTTGCATTGAGTAGCTTGCATTTAAGGCCAGTTGTAGTTGGAATTGAGGTAGTTAGGAGTGTGTGTACCTAGTTTTGAGTGATGATGGGTTGGATGAGGTAGGGCTGGATGTGGAGTTGTGGGTTGTGTGACTTACTTTTGATACAATCTGTGCGGTAGTCAATGTAGAGATCCTTCTCTCCATTGTCTAGACATCTTTTGAGTTCATTGCAGAGTTCACGGGAATGGATAAGTCTGGTCTTGAGTGAAGTTTTTTGTGGCTGGGATTAGTTTTTGCAATGGCATTTATTGTATGAATGAATATACGTTTGCTGGACTCATTTTTGCAAACAACTCTAGAAAATTTTGGGGCCACAGAGCTGTCATTGTATTTGCACCCAGGGCCATCTCTGGTTATTTCCATGATATCTTCAGGAGAGATGTTTGTTGTATTTGAGTTGCTTATGATATTACAAACTTTGGTGATGTCATCTGATTCGTTGATGTCTTCAAGACCAAATAAGATGGCATTTGGATGTTTCTGATCACGTTCTATGGTGTCTCTGATGAATAAGGAGATATCATTTGTGGAATTATTTGATGGGATAGTAATTATTTGTGGTTGTGGTTTGGTGGTTATTTTTGGTTGTAGTTGTGATTGTAGTTGAGGTAGTAGTTATGGTAGTGGTTGTTGGGTTGGGATTTGATTTTGAACTGATAGGTAGTTGCTTATCAGTGCTGTATTTTTTTTCAAGAGAAATTAGCCTTTCTTGTATAATTGTTTCAAAACGTGTTGCTAAACATTTTTCTATTGAGTGCATGAGTGATTCTATGCTATCAACTCTGTCAGGCAGGTTACTTGGTTTGTTTAGCTTAGGAAAACATGATGGACATAGACAAGGGAATGTATCTGATGCTTTTAGGAAATCAGCCATGTCTTTGTTTAAGTTTAAGCAGGCAAGGTGGGCTTGATTGTCACATAGGTAGCATTTGATGTTATTTTCACTTTCATTGATGGTTTTAAGACATTTGAAGCATGTACAGGAGTCTGGGAGGTCATTGGTAGAGATATAATTTTTTGTTGTTGTTTGGTAGTGGAGGATTTGGAGTTTCTAGAGTTTCTGGCTGGCATGATCAATGACAATAGTACACTAAACAATTACAATAGCTAATTAATGTGGTAGGTAGACAGTTACTTAATGAATGTTGGTAATTAATAAATGTTAATTGATACGTTAGAGAACAAATCAAAAGTAAGGTTACTTATTGCTAAAAATCAATCAATCAACTTATTACTGAGAATCAATCAATCAATCAATAGACTAGATAATCCCAGAGGTGGGATTCAAATTTCTTAACAACCGGTTCTGTGGGCGTGGCCTAATTTGTGGATGTGGCTTGGTGGTCATGTGACAGATAGGAGTGTCTTGCTGACTTGACGTGGCTAGGTGGTCATGTGACTGGGGTGGGCGTGGCCAGCTGGCCATGTGACTGGCAAAGCAAATATAAGTGGTCCTCGCTTAATGACCAGGTCCTTGCTTAATGGCCAGTTGCTTAGCAAGTGTTTTTTGCCATTTTTCAAGGCCTGGGGAGCCCTGGATAGGGCAGGGCAAGGCCCAGGCAGGTGGCCATGTGACTGGCAAACCAAATGTAAGTGGTCCTTGCTTAATGACCAGGTCCTCGCTTAATGGCCAGTTGCTTAGCACAATGGTCGCCAACCGGTGGGCCGTGGCCCACTGGTGGGCCGTGAGAAAATTTTGGTGGGCCGCAGAGAAATCTCACCCCCAGAGCACCCCCCCCCAGCAATTAATCAAGGCTGCGCAGAAACACAAGGCTGTGTCCCCGCATGGCCCACAGAACTTTCCCTGCCCACTCACTCCTTATCTGGTAAACTTGCCTGCTAAATTGCTATTTTTCCTTTTTCCGACCATGATCTTTTCTGCTGTGCCAGGAGATTTAGATTAACTAGGAAGCAGGAAATGGTTGGATTTCTTGCTTTCTACCTAGTCTTTAGATCTTCACTTCCCTTAGGACTGAAGGTTTGCAAACAAATTGCAAACAAATTCAGTGCAGACTCACAGCAAGCAAATTTGAGAGACTGAGCTAGCCAATGGCAGATAGATTTCTGAATGAATCTGTGATTCTGTGAGCAACTCAAATCTGCCTGCTTGCTTTGCCTGATTTTGGGTAAAAGTTGCTCTTTTTTTATAAAAAAATCAATCTTTATATAAATATTTATAATATTTACATACAAGCCATGCCCAGCCAGTCACATGACCACCAAGCCACAAATTAGACCACACCCACAGAACCTGTTAGCGGTCCCTGGGATCTAAAATTATGAGTTTGGTGGTCCCTGAGGTCCAAAAGGTTGGCAACCTCTGGCTTAGCAAGTGTTCTAATTTACAACTGACCTCCACAGAGCTACTTGGCCTGTTTTTGGTGTTTTGACAGCCACACACACACACTTACACATATATAAACAACCTTCTAACCCTGCTATTCTTTGATTCTGTAAGGATCTCCTGCTGGAGCAGGGGTTGGACTAGATGATCTGCGAAATCCCTTGTAGGCCAGCCCTAGACTTGTGTGCTGCTTCAAAGTCTTCTGAAGCCAGGGTTTATGTCCTTCCTTCCTCTCCTTTTTCTCTCTCTCCCTCCTTCCATGTATTTATCTATCCATCCATATATCTCATTTACTTTCTCCTCTCTTCCTCTTTCTTTCTTTCTTTCTTTCTTTCTTTCTTTTCTTTCTTTTCTTCTTTCTTTCTTTCTTTCTTTCTTTCTTTTTCTTTCTTCTGCTTTCCTTCCATCCCCCTTTCTTCCTTTCACTCCTTTCTCTCTCCCTTTTTCTTTCTTTCCCTTTTCACTTCCTTTTCTTTCTTGTATCTTCCTTCTCTTTCTCTCTCACTTTCTTTCTCTTCCCCCTCTCTCTTTCCCTCTCTTTCTTTGTCTTTCTGTATCCCCCTCTCTTTCTCTCTCCCCCTCCCTCTCTCCCTCTTTCTCCCTCTCTCTTTCTGTCCTTTCCTCCTTCCCTCTCTCCTTCTAAAGCTAGGAAACCCACCTGAAACACACACACACAGGGGTGGGATTCTCCCACTTTGGCCCTGTTCTATTGTACTCTGCCTATCAGACAATAAGCCTTCAGGCAGGGACTGTGCTTTTTAATCTTTGTCCAGGGTCTTAAAAAAAATACATGTAACCAACAGAAACAAATGTGGCAGCTTAGAAACAAGAGGATGTTCAAAGCAACCCCAATTCTACAGTATCATAGAATAAGAACAGCCCAGAAGAAAGGAAATAGTAGGAAGAAAGGAAGGAAAGAAGGAAGGAAGGAAGGAAGGAAGGAAGGAAGGAAGGAAGGAAGGAAGGAAGAAAGAAAGAAAGAAAGAAAGAAAGAAAGAAAGAAAGAAAGAAAGAAAGAAAGAAAGAAAGAAAGAAAGAAAGAAAGAAAGAAAGAAGAAACCACCCTACTGAGGGCTGCAGAATCATGCAGCCTTTAACATTTCAGATTGGTGACTCTTCCTAGACCCAACTGATGCTTCTTATTGTACCTACAGTACATGAGTTTCAATCCCAAAGATGCTCCTTCTCCCCAGGAGCCCAACCTTCAAATGTGGATGAATACTCCTGCACCTTTTCACTCCTTGTTCCTCAACGTCCTTCTTACATTGGATCACAAGCTATTGAACCAGATCAGAACCAAGAACAACAGTTGCAGTTATGTAGATGTAAAAGAGACTGGAGATTTTACAGCCTTCAAACCCCAATCCAAGATCGCAGGCAAAACAGGAGCCTCTCAATACTTTTAATCCCCTGACACTCATAGCCAGGTATTATTTCTCTTCATTGTGTCTCTGTATGTGGCATTGTTGCAGAGAACTTACATAAACAAAACAAACTTTACAAGAATAATAACATCTTTAGAAATGATCCTTTCTTCAAAAACCAGACATTAGGAACTGTGAATGGAGTAACTTTATTATTTACTTAGACACTATTTAACCTCAAGAATTCACCTGAAGGTAATAATCAAGCAACCCAAGACTGACAAATCAAAGATAACAACTTTCATGAATGCAAACAAAAGAAATGTAACACTCAAACGTCCCATGCTCTTAACAAAAATGAATTTGTACCCGAGAAGGGAAAATTCTGAATTTACAGATATTGTAAACAAAAGGTTCCTAATGCAACCAGGATCAGATGCCTGTATGCTGACTTTCTGTATCAATGGTTGCCAACCGATGAAAATTTTGGTGGGCCGCAGAGAAATCTCACCCCCAGAGCACCCTCCCCCCCAAGCAATTAATAAAGGCTGCGCAGAAACACAAGGCTGCGCTGCCCACATGGTCTGCAGAACCCTCCCTGCTAACTCACTCCTTACCTGGTAAACTTGCCTGATAAATTGCTATTTTTCCTTTTTCCAACCATTGTCCTTTCCTTTTTCCAAACATTGTCTGTTCTGCTGTGCCAAGAGATTTAGATTTAGATTAGGTAGGAAACAGGAAATGGTTCCCTTAGGACTGAAGGTTTGCTTGCAAGTAAATTCAGTGCAGACTCACGGCAAGCAAATTTGAGAGACTGAGCTAGCCAATGGCAGATAGATAGATTTCTGAATGAATCTGTGATTTTGTGAGCAACTCAATCTGCCTGCCTGCTTTGCCTGATTTTGGGTAAAAGTTGCTCTTTTTTAAAAAAAAAAATCAATATTTATATAAATATTTATAATATTTACATACAAGCCATGCCCAGCCAGTCACATGACCACCAAGCCACAAATTAGACCACACCCACAGAATCAGTTAGTGGTCCCTGGAATCTAAAATTATGAGTTTGGTGGTCCCTGAGGTCCAAAAGGTTGGCGACCTCTGTTCTATATGACCCCATTATTCCTTCCATCTCTTTCCCTCTGGGGACAGCCACTCAGGGGTGGGATTCTCTCTTTCCCTCTTTCTTGCTCTTTTACTCTCTCTCTCCCCACCTCTCTCTTTCTCTCTCCCACTGTTTCCCTCTCTTTCTCTGTCTCCCTCCTCTCTTCTCCCCTCATTCCCCCCTCTATCTCACTCACACACAGCACACACACACCTGGTCTGGGACCAACAGCTCCAGTCAGCAGCAGGTGGCGTGGCGAGAAAAGGAAGAAAGGGGGAGGAGAGGGTGGCGTGCAACTGCAACGGAACCTTGAGCACCCCCACACCCCAGCCGTCACCGCTCCACTGGGAGAGGCTTTAGCGGCACACAGGATTTAAAGCAGCAAGCTTAAAGAGGCAGGCGTGATGGGACTTTGCAATGGGACTGCAAGGTCCCATCACGCTTAAAGTGGCGTTTTGGGAGAGCCAAAGTTTCCCAAAACAGTGGAAAGATTCCAAATCAGGATCCCATCAGCAACTGCTCCCGGGCAAGCAGAGAGAAGGAGGTTTCAACCTGGCTTGCTTCTCTGATTGCCCAGGGTCTGTTTCTAATGGGAAAGGGGTGGACCTGGAAGCTTTCTACTGTACTGGGAAACTCTTGTCTCCCATCAACAGCAGGAGGAAGGAACACCATGACTCAAATCCTTCCATTCCCCACCTTTCAGTCAAACCTGAAGAAGCTTCTTGGATGAGAAGACAAATATCTTCAAAGAAAAACAAGGAAAATCCTATTGCCTTTTGAAAAAGCACCTGAAGAAAATGAAGAAAATGAATTTCCATAAAGAAAATGAATACAATATAGTGTAATTTTAAGGTAATGTCTGTGCGTAAGTTGTGTATAATGTATGTGACCACCATTTATCCTTAACTGAAGATATATGGAAGAGAGTTGATTCCTAGTTTTTTAGGGATGTGGAGTCTTTGATAGACTTTCATAGATGCCCAATTCCAATTATCATTTAATTCTACCCCTTCTGCCAAGCATGGACTTATTTATTTAAAATTGATCTTTTTGGTTCAGTGATCCAGCCTCTACCAGTGTTAGCCTCCAGGTCTCTGCTATATTCTGCATATCAGTATTCAGTCTGCCTTGCCAGTTCCCTGAAGATAAAATTTGCTAAGTGAACTTGATGGTTTCCAGCTTTTCTCCATATGGCAGGGACCGAGCTCATGCTTCGGAGAGTCCTTGGGATTCAAAGCCGGCCCTTGCCTTATTAAAATGGCAGTGGTTACATCATCCAAGTCAGATTTAGAGACCTTGTTTAAGTCTTTTGAACTTTGATATCTGCTTTCTCCTGCTTCCTTGTTGTTGTATATCTCTTCCAGTTCACTTTCCTTCTCCTCCTGTGTCTTCTTCCAAAGGTAATGGAATGGAACGGAACGGAATGGAGTAGAATAGAATAGGAACTTGAACCTCTTCTAGTCCAGCCCTTTGCTCATGCAGAAGAACCATTCTGCTTTTATTTAAAAGTGTAAAGCTGGGTCTTTTTTTTTAAAATGCAACTTTCTTGCATTATCTTCCTGGATAGTTTAGACATTCCACACATGCTTAGCTTTGATGTGGATCTTCTGTGCTTAGCTTGCCCTTGTGAGAAATGACTGCACTCCCCGCTTCACCTTTAATTGATTTAATTTCTATCCAGTTACTGAATTGAATGTGAAGAGGCATCTGCTCCGATGAAAGGATTTTCTGTCAGAAATTTGCAGGCAGGGGTGATCAGGTTTTGGCTCCCTGAGAGAAAAATCGGTGCCTTTCCTAAACCATTCTTTGTGTAACTCAAGCAAGCAAAAGGGCTTCAGAACTCCCTTTTTATCTCCCCTGGTTTATCTGAAAAATAAGCAACAATATTTTAGGTAAATTGCTAGAAAAACCTTCAGGCATTTTAAGTAGGATTCATTTTCTTCATCGGAATATTGTGTGATGTGGAATATATTCAAGTTGCATTTACTGAAAGTGAAATATTCAGATTTGGAATTGGTAGCTTTTAAAAAGGTTGAATCCGAGTCTCCAAATATGTCACTGAGTTTAGAGGATAAATGTGTTTTTGTGTGCATGTGTGTGTGCTTGTGTGCATGTGTGTGTGTGAGAGAGAGAGACAACAGCACTTAGACTTATATACCACTTTGCAATGCTTTGCAGACCTCTCTAAGAGGTTTAGAGAGTCAGCCTATTGCCCCCAACAATCTGGGTCCCCATTTTACCGACCTCGGAAGGATAGAAGGCTGAGTCAACCTTGAGCTTGGTAAGATTCAAACTGCTAAATTGCAGGCAGTCAGCTGTCACCAGAAATAGCCTGCGGTACTACACTCTAATCACTGCATCACCAAAACTTGCTCATAATAGATTTCATGTCTTCAATAGTTGGTAGAAGACAGTACAATGCAAGTCCTCTTCATGCTGAGAATAATTATGAACATTTTAGTTAATTTTATTTACTTTAATAATAAGATCTGAGTTCACGCTCATAGAATATAATGAGGAGCTGAATCTTCTGGAGGGAGGGAGGAGTTAGAGGCAACTCAGCCAGGATATCGATGTGTAAGGGAAAATGGGTGAAGACAGCCTCCACCTTAGTTCATTGGGTATATTGTAGATTCAGATAATGGATTCCTTATACTGGCAAGATTTTGTCTATAGATGTAAAAGAATAAAGAACTCAACTTGGAAGAACTGCCATGTGCCATTCTTGGTTTTGGGCCTGACACCTGACTGTTTAAAAGTAATATTGTTTTAAGTTCATTTCAAGTTGAGATCAGTAGCAATATTGGATCAAGATTGTATCTTTCATGAAAAACTAATTTGGAAGTGAACAGCCAATAATCCCAAGCTGAGATAAGAGCTACTGATTCTAAAGAGTGATCTTTGGTGGTAACTCCATTTGGAAACAAAACAACTGGTGTCACAGAATGTGCATCTGGAGGAAGGAAAAAGGGAAGCTTTACAGCACTGCAACATGACAATTTCCCAGGAAGGAAGGCAGCACGTTCCATAGAGGGACCCAAAACAAGGGACTGCACAGTCCTGAACTGGATGGGGGAAGGAGGAAGAGGGTAGCCACATGATAGAAACTCTCAGGATCCATCAATTAGGTTATGTGTTTATAGCTTTAGTCTGGCAAATGCCTGTCTCTTGGGTTTCAGAAAACATGGACAATAATGCTTTTGCACTGATTTAGTGATGACATGGTCAAAGCAATGTGTAAAGGCAGACTTTTATGATGCAATCCTTTCTCCTATAATTCTTCTTTCTCACCCCTCCTCTTCCTCCTTTCCCCCTCTCCCTCCTCCTTCATCTTTGTTTTATTTGTCTCCTTCCTTCATCTTTGTCTTCATCTTCTTTGTCTCCTCCTTTTCTTCCTCCTTCTCTCTCCATCTCTTCATCTTGGTCTTCTTCGTCTCTTCCTCCTTTGTTCTGCATCTTCTTTGTCTCCTCTTCCTCCTCCTCCATTTTTGTCTTCTTCATCTCCTCCTTTGTCTTCATCTTCTTTGTCTCCTCTTCTTCCTCCTCTTCTCCCCCTCCTCTTTCATCTTGGTCTTCATCTCCCCTTTTGTTGTTATCTTCTTTGTCTTCTCCTCTTCCTTCATCTTTGTCTTCATCATCTCCTTTGTCTTCATCTTCCTTGTCTGCTTCTCCTCCTCCTCCTCTTCATCCTCTTTCTCCTCCATCAAAGTTTAAACTTATCCAAACAAAGCATGCTTCTAGCTTTGCAACTGATTCAGCATGTCATAGTGTGATTTTAACAGTGCAGTATGGTTCCAGCTTACCTATATTAATCCCATGTTTGAATCCCAGTAATTCACCAAAGAGATTCTCTAACATTTGCTGGTCATCTCATGATCACTTGGGATCAAACCTGCACAGGTGCACAGACAAAGCGAAGGAGCATTCTTATCAACTGAACAGAGGTGCAGGATCATTTAGGCATGGCTTCAATAATACCTGGTTTGGGCATTTTTGTTTCAATTTACCCCTGTGCAAAGCATTCAGAGGTCTATTTTAAGAAGATAGCAAGTGAATAATTTATTTGTGCAGAGATATATTATTGATAATTCTAGAGGTATAACTGGCTTCCTACATGTCTACTTTTGCATAATTTTTTCACCAGCACTTGTCCAAATGCAGCCTACACATTGTTCTAATATATATCACATATACACCTCCTACTTCATATTCATTTAGCATGCAAAGTTTCCCAGCTCCAGTGCCCCTGAAGAAAACTCAGCAGCTATCATTTGGGTCACATATCCTCCAGGTTACAGTGGTTTAACTATGGTTTCTTTAAGGAACTCACCTTTGATTAAAGGATGTAGTAACCACAATAGCCAGGATGAACTTTGGAACAAAATGAACCTTTTCTCTCTAAGTACACGTAATCCTTGACTTACAACATTCATTTAGTGACTCTTCACACTTACAATGGCACTGAAAAAAAATATTTTATGACTGTTTTCCACACTTACAATCATTGCAACATCTTCATGATCACATGATTAAAATTTGGACTTACAACAGTTGCCATGTCTTGTGTTCAAGCGATCACCCTTTGTGACCTCTTGACAAACAAAGGAGAAAACAAATTCACTTAACAACCTTGTTACGAACTAAACAACTGCAATGATTCACTTAATGACCGTGGCAAGAAAAAGTCATAAAATGGGGCAAAACTCACTTAACAACTGTCTGTTTCAGCTCAATTGTGGTTGTAAGTCATTATACTGCCTGTATAAATTGAAATGGTACATTGGACTGAGTTACAACTGGATTGCAACTTTTGGGGAGATTTAGAAAGATAATTCAGCTTCAAGCTGAAGGTTAATCCATAAAGGTGCATAATTAATTCATGTAGAAGTTCTAAAAAAAGTAATCTAGGAAAGAATGAAGATGTCTACATTTGGTAAAATAGTTGATGTCAGCTTTTAATGGAATGATGAAAAAAATCATTTATCATACCTATGTTGGTCGTGTATTATAAAATCAAATCTAAAACATGTTTTTTGTTTTTTTTAATTTATTTTAATTTTAATTATGCAAATACAACACAATACATCCAACTTACCTTTGTTATACATGTATACATTTTACTTCATCATTTATAATCTTATTTAATATGTTAATTACTAATTAATCTAATCATAACTACAAATATTTCAACCTTGTCTTCTACTATATAACCATTTATACAATTTATTCCATGTTTTATAATATTTAGACTCTCCTTTGTCTTTTATTTCTAAAGTTAACCTATCAGATTTTGCACATGCCATAATTTTTTTTTTATTATTTCTGTTTCTGGAGGTATAATTTCATTTTTCCAATATTGTGCATATACTGTAATATTATAGCCACCATCAATACATGTACTATTAGATACATTATTTCCTTCTTATATTTTTCTGGTATTACTCCAAGAAGAAAAAATTCCAGTTTAAATGGAATACACTCTCCCACCATTTGTTCTATCCATGTTTGAATCAGTCTCCAATATTGTTTTGCAGCATTGCAAATCCACCACATGTGAAAAAATGTGCCAGGTACATCTTTACACTTCCAACAATTTGGAGATACATTTTTAAACATTTTAGAAAGCCTTGTTGGCGGAAGAGGCCATCTGTAAAACATCTTATAAATATTTTCTTTATAAGCCTATAACGTGTTTTTGTGATGGAATGAGGTCTGGATTCCCATGAGGGAGGGGCTTTATTCCAGAGAACCAAGAGACAGCGAACCCAAAGGTGCTTTTTCAAAAAGCAACTGGACTTCCTTAGTTTTTTCTCCTGAAAATTTTTCGCTTCTCATCCAAGAAGCTTCTTCAGTTCTGACTGAGTGGTGGAGAATGGAAGGGTTTATATTTATAGTCCTTGCAGGCACCTGGTCATTAGGAAATGGGAGATAAGTGGTATTGTATCCTTCTCCCTCTATTGATCTTCCTGTTTCCAACATAGTCCTTTTGCACTATTCAGGTGACCCTGAGGACACGGATAAGGCTCCAAGTGGCCTCAACAGCTCTCAGAAAGAGCGCTAATGACCAGATGATTGCAAGGAATATAAATCCTTCCATTCTCCATCATTCAATCAGAACTGAAGAAGCAATATCATCAGTAGCCTTGATTGCAGGAACTGGTTGCCTCCAGAAATTGTGGGTGCTCCATCACTTGAGATTTTCAAGAAAATATTACAGCCATTTGTTGAGAATGGTATGGGATCTCCTGCTTGACCAGGGGGTTGGATTAAGACCTTCAAATTTCCTTCCAACTCTATTATTCTTTGTTTTGTGTTCTACCTTCTCCAGAATTTCCTATAATAATGCTTAAAACACCAAGAGAAATGCAAAAGAAGTTCTTAAGCACACCAAGAACAGGATAAAACAAAGGAGACTTATTCTGCAGCAGAGAAAAATATCAGAGAAGCATTTCTGAGTACAGTTTTATGGTACCTATATTTATGATCCAGTCATTGTAACAGTATAATTCACTCTTTGAATTGTCTACCTCAGGCACAATCAGCTGCATTTGTTTCAGAGTGGGCGATACCATGTGCCTGTGTGCGCATATGTGTGCACAATTGTCCTGTCCAGGTGGAGGAGGTTGTAGGCAAGATGCCATCACAACCTCATCGCGTCATTTCTTAATTCGCAGGTCTTGCTTTCTTTTTATCTGCCATGATTGTACATCCTGGGATATTAAGAGTTGGCAGGTGTGGAACGGCTAATGAGCCTCACCATGAAATTAGCTTCCCATCCCTTCCAGCAGGATAAAGCCTGCCGAAATTCCTCCATTATCAGCAAATGCTCTCTTTTGTGCCTTTCTGATGAGCTGTAGCTTCACAGATAGGACAGGCTAGTCTTTGACATGTCAAATTCTAGCCGCAATAAATAAAGCCCACGGAAAGGCTGCTTAATTAAAACTGCTGGGATGCAGAAATAAGGAATGAGGAAACAGTAAGGAATGGTCAACCTGGACTGAATTATAATCTCTAGCTCAGCAGTCTTCCAACAGCGATTGATTGCCTAATTTCATTTTACGTCTTCATTTGCATTGTGTGCTAATATCTCCAGGCAGTGATATTATGGGCCACCAGATGGGATCTCGCTCTTAATGTAGGTTAATGTGGTAATGGGAAAAGGAGAAGAAGAAGAAAAATTGATTTTGTTTTTAAACAGGCCACCAGGCTTTCTGGTCGATGACAAAGCCAGGCCTTTCTTTGAAGGGGAGATAGTTAAGAGATGTCTTACTTTTTCTCTCAGTGGTTTATTAGCCTCCTTCTTCCAAGAAAGGAAGAGTAGTTTTGGCTCGTGAGGAAAGGAAGTTAGCTGTTGTTCCCATCTCACAAAGCCCTATTCACTTTTTCTCCCCATATTTTATGTATCAGTTGAAGAGAGAGTTAGGGCTGTGCAGTGGATAAGGATCAGGTTTTGTCTGCAATCATAGTCATGAAAATTTATTGGGTGAGTTTAGGATTGGCATTCTCTCTTGAGTGCGGGCATGATGGCTCAGTGGTTAAAGACTGGAGAGCTTCATGCAACAGGGTGAGCTCCTGATACTTGCCCACCTAGCAGCTCAAAAGCATGCAAGTAGGAATAGATAAATAGATACCATTTTGGTGGGAAGCAGAGGTGGTATTCAGCAGGTTCTGACTGGTTCTGGAGAACCAGTAGCGGAAATTTTGAGTAATACACTTTTGACTACCCCTGCCCCCATCTATTCTCTGCCTCTCATTGAGTCCCAGCTGATTGGCTGAGTTTTCTTTTGTTGCTCTGCACAGGAGAACAGAGATGGAAAGCAGGTTAGTGGGGTGGGGAGGGAATGTGATTTTGCAATAACCTTTCCCTAGGAGTGGGGAGGGAATGGAGATTTTACAGTATCCTTCCCCTGCCATGCCCACCAAGCCATGCCCACCAAGCTATGCCCACAGAACAGGTAGTAATTTTTTTTGAATCCCACCACTGGTGGGAAGGTAATAGCATTCCGTGTACCTTTGGCAGATAGCCATGCTGGCCACATGATCATGGAAATTATCTTTGGACAACCCTGGCTTCCTTGGCCAAGAAACAAAGATGAGCACCGTTGCCCTAGAGTCGGACATGATTGGACCTTATTCTCTCTTGGTTCAACCAATGCAAATAAAAATGAATGGAAGATTACCATCATCTTGAGTTCTTGGGAAAAAGGAAGGAAAGGAAGTCCCTGTGGATTTTACTAGTCATTGCCGACTCTAAGGGAGAATGATGCTCATCTTTGTTTCAATACCATGAACTAGCACTGTCTGAAGACATTTCTGCAGTCATGTGTCCAGCATGATGTCATGGAGCCCTGTTTCCTCCCCCGCCGCAAAGTGGTTCCTATTTATCTACTTGCATTTGCATGTTTTCAAACTGCTAGGTGGACAGGAGCTAGACAAAGATGGGTGCTCACTCTTTCATGTGGTACGAGGGGTTCAAACTTGGACTCATTCAGCTTTCAAGTCGACAAACCCAGCATCTTAATCACTGAGACATTGTGCAATCTTCTTGGAAAAATGGTGTTTTTTAATTTGAAAGAAGAATAGAACAGAACAGAATATTGGAACAAAGAAGAATATTGGACTGAAGAAGAATGGAACAGAACAGAATAGCAGAGTTGGAAGGGACCTTGGAGGTTTTCTAGTCCAACCCCCTGCTTAGGCAGGAAACCCTATACCATTTCAGACAAATGGTTATCCAATCTCTTCTTTAAAACTTCCGGTGTTGGAGCATTCACAACTTCTGGAGGCAAGTTGAAAGAAGAAAATAGCTTGGTAATTTCAAGTTTCCTATCACTGCTTTCCTGTCCCATCGCTGCTGCCAAAGCTTTGATCATTGTAGATATCTTTACCAGTCTTTAGTTACAGCCATCAGCAACTGATAAAGAAACTGATGGAATCCTTTCAACTGTTATTTATAGGGAGAAGAGAAAAGTCTCCTTAAATTTTATTTCAAGGTAGCAATATTGGCAGTATTTTTTCTAGTCTTGTGATTGCAGTGTTTTCTTTATTATAGTTTCTGCCAATAACATATGCTGCATTAAATCAACATAGGCACATGTCATTAGAAAGTTATAGACAGTCAATAGAGCAAAATGGTGAAAAAAATGCTAACTTGGACCAAGTCTCTACTCAATCAGAGAACTTAGAGGAAATTTTGTATCAGCCATTCTTACCAGAAGCTTGTGGTTGACCCTGTGTAAGCCACCTTTAGCTGTGATGGCACAGTGGTTAGAATGCAGTACTGCAAGCTACTTCTGCTGACTGCTGGCTGATTGCAATTCATCAGTTCAAATCTCACCAGGCTCAAGATTGACTCAGCCTTCCATCCTTCCGAGGTGGGTAAAATGAGGATCCAAATTGTTGGGGGTGACATGCTGACTTTGTAAACTGCTTAGAGAGGACTGTAAATGCACTGTGAAGTGGTATATAAGTCTAAATGCTATTGCTATTTATTGCTCAGATAAAAAATGGGATATATCTTAAATAAATAACAAAAAATAGCACACATCATTTGCTTGCAATTGCTTAAAAAATCATTTCAGAGTGTAGAAAGTTAGCACCCCCTGTGTCCTAGAAGAATGAAACATTTTGAGAAATATAAAAAAGGCAGAATGTTATATTTCCTGGAGGAGGAATTGAGAAATATGCTCCGCAGATGTCAGCACTCAAGAGATAAAGAGCTTATTGAGATCTAGGTAGCTCTATTCATAGGCAAAAATTCCCTGCAGCAAGATCTAAACAAAGGTAGGATTAGCCCTCAGCCACAATAGGAATTGCCTAACAAGCCCCTTCATTGCATTCCCCTCCAAACTTCAACCAAACTTAGCTCAGACAAACTCCTAGGATTCATACATGGCCTCATGGGAGTCTGACAACAGCCAATAGAATGTTCTTGCACAGGAACAGGAAGTTCAAGTGCAAAGTCCAAGAGAAAGTATAGATACCTCTCACTCTCAACTCCATGTAGTCAGCTGCACCAGAACCATGTGCTTGGTGGTTCTGCTTCATCCTTAAACCATCTTTCCAATCAGCCTCCAGCCTCCATTTTGTCTCCAGTGCCTTTCTCCTGGCTTGGAACTGGACCTGGATATTTCTTCTAACAAATGGAATTGATACTCACATGCATGGACTGACTTGAGGTAACAAAAATGTATTTTAGGGTTTTCAAGGAATTCTGAACATGAGACATAAAATTAGGTCTTAACATAACCGTATCTCAATGCTATTTATTGGAGATTACAAGCTATTTGTAGCCTACATGGTAACTTCTAGTTACCATTATGTTGTCCCAGTATTGGACTAGATGCAGGGGTGGGATTCAAATTTTTTAACTGGTTCTGTGGGCATGGCTAAGTTGGTGGGCATAGCTTGGTGGTCATGTTATTGGCTGGGCGTGGCCAACTCAATATCACTCACATCGAGGCATGCATCTCCTCGTCTGGCTTCTCATGATTGTGGGGATGCTGCAACAGTTGTAAGTGGGGAAAATGGTCATAAGTCACTTTTTTCAGTGCCATTGTAACTTTGAATGGTCATCCCACACAAGCAAAGTACCAGCAAAGGAGGGGAAAAATTAACTCAAGAGAAGTTCCTGAGACAGGAAGTCTAGTCCTGCCAAGAATGTAATAAGGGTTAATGGAGAGGAAGTTTCTATAAGCAACACCAAAATGTTTCCTTCCTTCCTTACAGGATTAGGCCAGTAATTTCTTCTAACAACCGGTTCTTCGAACTGCTTAGAATGTTAACAACTGGTTCTAGCAAATAGGTGCGAACTGGTAGAATCCCACTCCTGGCTAGATGTCTCTTTGCTCTGATCCAGCCCAGCTTTTACTTATGTTCTTATGCTGGAATTAAATCTCATTCAGCCACATTTTAATCTGGCCCTGGTCATGTATTTTCATGATGCATTGAAAAGGCAATTAGTAGAAGAGGTTTGTTGTTGTATATACTGCGGATCCAAATTGCTTAATACAGACATCAGATGATTAAGTAAAAATGAAGCCTTCATATACTCGCCCCTTGGCAGGGAATATAGCTGACTTTCTGAATATGTCTTTTTTTAAATATATGTATATATAAAAAATCCTAATATGATTACATTTAACTTGACATGAACGATGTGCCACAAAATGCAATTGTGATATTTAAAGATGGTTTTTTTCCTGATTGCATACCTACAAGCAATCAATTTCTACATAGGGTGGCAATATCTATTCAAAATTCTCGGTGCGTGTTTGTGTGTGTGTGTGTGTGTGTGTTTTCTTCTCCCAGCCAGAAAGTTCTTGCATACTAAAGCAGAGATTCTCCATTCACCATCCTGTCTATTCAGCAAATGTAGCAGAACTAGTGGCTGGGATTTTTTTCAGTAAATCACGAGAAAGGCAGATGAATGTTTATGATGAACTAGATGTATTAAATGGGTAGACTACAGGTAGTCCTGGTTTTAACAACAGTTTATTTAGTTCAAAGTTGCAACATCCCTGGAAACTGTGACTTATGACCGTTTTTCACATTTACAACCATTACAGCAGGGGTGTCAAATTTGATTTCATTGAGGGCCACGTCAGGGTTGTTTGATCGCGGGGGGGAAAGCTGGTGGGTGTAGCTATCTCAACATCACCACAGGGGCACCTGTGTGGCCCAGGCATGGCTGTGGGGATCTTCCTGTCAGTGAAAATGGAGCCCAGGAGGCCAGTTTTCACTGGCAAAGAGCTGCAGGAGATCCTTGTGGCCAAAAACAGAGCCCAGGTGTCAGTGTTCCAGCAACCCTCCATTCCGCTCAATAACTCCAAGACAGACATCTTCTTAAAGGTTCCTTTTTATTTGGATAGTAACTGGCACAACTGGGGGAATCCTGAATCTGAAAATTCCGGGCTTCCTTACAATAAGTAAAAACTACAAATCCACCCCCTGCACCCATCATCACATGGCCCCATCACCATCCATCCCAACTTGAGACTTGCCCTCACTTATGCACAAAACAACCTGACTTTGAATTAGAAAAATAATGTTATTATGTCTAACTAGATATACTCCAAGAAATTCCCCCCTCCAACTTTCCCAGGCTCAAATGTGGCAGCGTGGGAGCATCTAGTCTCAATGTAGCTTCCAAAGCTGACACTAGGTGTGCCATGCATCGCACTCCCAAGCTCAAGTTTTGCTGGCAGAGGCACCCCGGGCCAGTCCTTCACTATTTCCAGAGTGGCCCCATTGGCCAGATCTAAGCTCCCCGCTAGCCAGATCTAGCCTGTGGGCCCTGAGTTTGACACTCCTGCATTACAGCGTCCCTATAGTCAAGTGATCAAAATTCAGGTGCTTGGCAATGGACTCATATTTATGACAGTTGCAGTGTCCTGGGGGGCATGTCAGGTGATCCCCTTTTGCAACCTTCTGCCAAGCAAAATTATGGGGGAAGCCAGATTCACTTAACAACCATATAGTTAATTTATCAATTGCAGTGATTCACTTAACAATGGTGGCAAGAAAGATTGTAAAATAGGGCAAAACTCACTTAGCAAATGCCTCACTTAACAATGGAAATTTTGGTCTCAATTGTCATCGTTAGTCAAGATCTACCTGTACATGAAAATTCCTCCTAAGTAGACCAGCTCAGAATGAGCTCTAAACTTCAGTTCTTAATCCGAAGGAAAAATCAAAATAGACCATTAAACTCCTTGAAATAACAATGCTTGTCCACATTGCCACCAGAGAGCAACTTCCAGAAGCTATGTTAATTTCCTCAGTAATGGTTTTCTAGAACACAATGAAAAGTGTATTGTTTTGGAAGATGCTGTGGAAATGATTGTAATGATTGTGTGCAGAATTTATGGTTTAATTTATGGCTTAATGGTTTTGGTTGACTTGTATATGTATGTTTTTTTTTAATGTAACATTTTAATTGTGTTTTAGCGTTGTAGGCTTCAGATATGACATCACACATTTTTGGTGTGTGTTTTTAATGTTGTAAGTTATCAGATTTGACAGCTTACAGATTTAATGACTGAATGAATAGATGAAATATTCATCCCAGGTAGTTCTGTTAGGGTCTGATTTGAATCAATGATGTGATATGGATGGCTGAGTCAATTTGTATAGAAGCACAAATATCCTGATGCAAACATCATCAAAAGTGCATCTACTTTGATTCTATAATTTGAACTCAATTGATGATAAAATCGTTGTTTTTCATAGAATCTTCTCATTGAAAATTCACATGTGAAGATTCAGGTTAATGTCAGCGTTCCAACTAACAAAATCCAAACCAATAAACTCTGAGATAAGCATTTTCTCCAAGTTCCATTTTATTTGAGTTGTCATATTGGCACATCTGGGAAAACCCAAATCTGAGAGTTCCGGGTTTTCCTTTCCCAAAAGAAATTTAAAGATCCATCCCCTGGGTCCATCAGTCCACCACATGGCCCAATCAAATATTCATCCCAACTGGAGACATTCCTCCCAAGACTCCTCTCCAGATGCAGGGCAACATGTCCTTGACTCTCTGAGAAAGGATGTTGTTGAGTCTAATTTCCACCTCTCTACTAAATCCTCCTTCCCAAATTCCCAGGCACTGAATGTGGCAGCCTCAAAGCTTCCAAGTAAAATATGGCTTCCAAGACTGATATCACACATTTCTAATATCTTACGGGGCTGTTTTTCATTTTAGAGTTGTTGTTTTCTTTAATTGCTAAATCTTTGAACTTCAGAATGATTTCAGATCACATAGGTACTGCCATGATTCAGTATTCACCAAGTCATCTGCTAGTATAAATCCACATAGTTGGAAGTTCCTTGCAAAAACTGAATTGGGAATATGCCTAACCAGATTAACAGGGATATACGATATACTGATATGTGAATCAGACAAAATCCAATCCAATTTATTTATTCCCATTCAGGAAATCATTCCAATTTGATTTGACTTTTTGAATTGATTTGGAGGGGAGAAAAAAGTGCAGTTTGATTCTACTGTTCAAATCAAACTGTCAGTTCAGATCTATTTAATTTGCAGAAACGTGTCCTGTATCTGAGAGGAGAAATACGTAGCTTGTAAAATATTGAGAAGTACATTTGCATTTTAAAAAATAGAAAAAGAAACAGTGTTTAGAAAGGTTCTAAAGCAGGCAATTAAGATTACTAGATGAGAAAATAAAGTGGAATTTACCACAAGTTGTATCATTTTAGCTGTGTAGATGAAACAAATATACGGCTAGACAGAACTTTTGCTTCTTCCTTTGCAGCAAAAACTAAATTCTGCTTTTCAGTATATCTGTCAGTGGCTGGGAAATCCAAACAAGAAAGGGGTTCCCAATTTATGTTTCTCTGTTACGGTGCTGATAGCAAAGCTATTGGTATTAGGTTTAAAAGCCTTACTTTTAGCAAAGGTACAGTGATAAAAATGGGGTAATTATCCAACTTCCTCCATTCAAGTGGGCAGATCCATGATGTCCTTCAGTCAAAGACTACCCCAGCCTCTGAAATTGTTCCCTCACTTGCATTCTCAGGGGGAATCAAGGACAAAACATAGATAGACAACACACAACTTCTACAAGTTCACGGCAGATTTTATGAATAACCCAACGTTGAAACCCAGAAATTGTTTCTCCCACTCTCTGCTTGAAGCCCATCACACCTGGTTTATGTTTACAAAATAGTTGTATGTATGTCTATATATATGAATGTATTTAGTTTTTTAGTTATTTGGTTATCTAATCAATAGATTTATATGATCACCTGTCTCACAATGATTTCAAGTGGCATGCACCGTTAAAGATCAATAATATATAAACTCCCAAATCCCCACTTTCTGTGGTGATGATAAATGCAAGCCAGATGATCAGCTCAAAATCATCCTGGGGTTCCCAGGCCTGCTGACAGAATCATGTCTTCGGGACCTTCCAGAAAAGAATGGAGCACTTTATTTTCAGAGGGAATTATAGACCAAAGAGAGGGAGCCACTACAAGGAAGGACCTTCTTTTAAGTCCAATCAGGGGAACTTCCTTAATAGATGAAACCCACAACACAGTCTGTCTTCCTGCTCTGGTAGGAGGAGGGGGACATGCTAGGGCGGGCTTCAAAAATTTTAGCAAGGGGTTCTCAGCCTGGTTGCTGGGTAGGCATGGCCATTGTGGGCGTGGCCTAGTCAGCCTTCTGCACCACGGCGGGGGCCCCCTAAGTTTTTGCCCTCCCCAGGCTCCAAAGGCATTCCTCAAGCCTCCGGCAGGGCAAAAACAGCTTCCCCAGACTCTGGAGGCTCTCTGGAAGCCAGAAACAGGTCCATTTCTAACCTTCCCAAACTTCCGGGAGGCCCGTTTTTTGGGGCCAGCCAGGAGTGGGAATTGGGGGTTCTCCAAACTGCACAGAATCTTAGCTAGGGGCTCTCCCAAATCCCTGCGAATCCCCAGCAGCCCATCCCTGTTTGAGTGACAGTACAGGCCACTACACAACGGGGAGTTTGATCTTTATTAAACATTCTTTCCCTTCATCAATCTTCTGTGGGTGTCCTGTGCATTGTTATGCATGCAAATCATTTTGACATGAGATAGGAGATGGGTGCAACAATATGAGAAACAAAATTGATGGTTGCATATAGCAAGGAAAATATTTCATGGACTTTCAAATATGCCATTTTTCACAAGGGATTGCAGGAAGAAAAGGTCTCCCAAACCCCTTAATAAAGTTTTTTCAACCCCCTTACTTGTCAATAATGTGATATTTGAGGGGCTGTCAAAGAGAAGAAAGGGTCAGCCAATTCTCCAAAGTACCTGAGGGCAGGACAAGGAGTAATGGGTGAAAGACAACTAAAGAGAGATCCAACTTAAAATTATTAATTACAATTAATCCGTAGAAAAGCTTGTTTCCAGAAGTTGTGAATGCTTCATCACTGGAGGTTTGTAAAGAGAAACCAACCATTTTAGTCTGATGGAAAGACTCGAACATACCTCATCTAAAACTCTGGATTGAGTGTTCCAATGTTTGAGAGGCTGCCAGAAAGATCTCAACTTATCTTCCAAAGCACCTGAAGGCAGAACAAGAAACAATGGATGGAAATTAATCAAGGAGGGAAGCAATCTAGAACTAAGGAAAAATATCCTGACAGTGAGAACAATTATTACTGGAAGAGTTTTGCCTTTAGAAGTTGTAAGCGTTTCAATACTGGAGGTTTTGAAGAAGAGATTGGACAACAATTTGTCTGGAATCATATAGGGTCTCCTGCTTGAGCAGACAGTTTGACTGGAAGACCTCTAAGTCCCTTCTAACTCTGTTATTCTGTTGTTCTGATATATCTCCTCCATGTTGTCCAAAGGTGTTTTCTTAAGAGACAAGTGGACTTTCTTTCTTTCTTTCTTTGTTTTTTTTTTAATTTATTTCTTGAATATGTTTCAGTTCTCATCCAAGAAGCTTCTTCAATTCCAGATTCTTGGATGAGAGGCAAAACATCTTCCAGGAAAAAAAAAAGAAAGTCCAGCTGCCTTTTGGGGGGAAAAAAAGCACCTTTGAGGCAACCATGACCTGGATGACTGAGAATCTCCATACACATTCTCCTTCATGTCCACTTCAGCAGCTCAAAGGGCCCCTTTTTCCAATGGTGGGATTCCCAAAAAAATTACTACCGGTTCTGTGGGCATGGCTTGGTGGGCGTGGCTTGGTGGGCGTGGCAGGGGACGGTTACTGCAAAATCCCATTCCCTCCCCACCCCACTAACCTGCTTTCCAGCTCCGTTCTCCTGTGCAGGGCAACCAAAGAAGACCCAGCTGATCAGCTGGGACTAGATGGGAGGCAGAGCATAGATGGGAGGCAGAGCTAATCAGAGGTGGGATTTGCCGGTTCTCCAAACTACTCAAAATTTCAGCTACTGAAACAGTCTGAACCAGCTGAATATCACCTCTGCCTTTTTTTTAGGGAAAGTACAGCCCTAAGATGCAAGCTGATTATTCTTGGTTCCTCTTTAATAGCATCCCATGCAAAAGTTAACTGTGTTTTGTTGAATACAGTATAACATTATGGGCAGGCCCAGATTTCATCTCTAGTTTGTTTGTTTGACACAATATCGAAACTGGTGGTGTTTCTCTATCTATATTCCTTTACTCCTTCCTGGGGAATTTGAGACATCTGTACATTAAAAAGAAATGCAAATTTATGATACAGATTATGACATATATAATAACAAACAGGAATTGTTAATGTCAGACTTAGACTCCTTTGTTTTTTGAAACAATCAATAGAAGGAATTTATCAGTAAAAAGAAGTATAATCCAACAACAAATATTAATAATAGAATATTATGTTTGATAGAATATAAATAACAGAGAACCTGTAAGTAACAAGAAACAATTGCCACATAATATAATTTAGGAAATATTTAACTCACTGTCAAATGTAAAAAAGTTTAACTAGTTTTACTACAGAGATTATTGTGACATTTCTTTGTATGAATCTTTTCTTTCGAGTTTGTATATTCATATATTTTAATTTTTTGTATTCAATAAAGTTTTTTAAAATTAAAAAAAAGAAAAGAAATCCATATCGGATTCTGATGATAGCACATGATAGAATAGATTGATGAGAAATATGAATTTTCCGGAGTTCTTTGTATCTCGGCCTTTCCCCCCCCCCTTCAGATCTGTGATTTAATTAGAATTTTAATCTTTCTGTGGACAAGCTGCAGGAGCCTCTAAAGGTCCTTTAAATAGTGATTAGGTAGCTTAACTTGCAGGACATACACAAAATGTGGCTGAGGATCATTTCCCTTGATAGACCAAAAGAAGGCCATAACCATTTCCAGTTATTAAAACAAGGAAACAGAGATCACATCTTTTTAATTGACACAGGATAGTGCTTTGTCCTGTGTGTGTATCGGTTTCCCCAAATTCAGAGGCTTTCGTCTTCCTCTCCATGAAGAAGGTCAATTCTGGGTCTATGAAAAAGAGCCAAGGGCCCCCGTCCTCACCACTGAAATGTATACAGGAGCTTTTGTGGCAAGAGAGAGTATCTCGACGTGCATATCAAACATCAGTTAGACTGAAGGGATTCCAAAACTCACTTCCATCTCATATCCTTGAAATTAGATTTCATGCACATTGAAAGGATCAGGAGAAGCCAAAATGAACTGTGGAGAAAACTGGCACCAGGTTGGCATACATAACAATATGGGCTGAATCAGCTGAAGCTCCTGTTTCAGAAGAGAGTTCTAAGGAAGCCCTCCAGTCCAGGGGTCTCCAATCCTGGCAACTTTAAGACTTGTGGACTTCAACTCCCAGAATTCCTCAGCCAGCTTTGCTTTTCTGGGAATTCTGGGAGCTTTGCTGGCTGAGGAATTCTGGGAGTTGAAGTCCACAAGTCTTAAAGTTGCCAAGGTTGGAGACCCCCTGGTCTAGTCCATGTCATTTATGCTGCATGTCCTTCTCACTCTACCTGCTTGCTTGTTCTGCCTGCCTGCCTGATTCCCTGTCTGCCTGTCTACCCATCCATCCATCATCTATCCATCCATCACACATCCATTTAAGGCAAAACCAAAACTGGTTTTGACTTAGCGCCATGTATGTATGTGTCAGATCCGTGTATCTATCATTTCTTCAGTGGAGGAAGAAAAGGGGGGGGGAATGATAAAGAAATCCTTTCTTGATTTAACCTATATATATTATCCTTATATCAAATTTGTATAACCCACACATGATACAATGGAGGGAGAAAAGTCAGATGGCCAGAACCTATCACCTCCGAGAGGCACAGCCAGGAGATGAGAAGATCATAAAAATTCCACAGTGAAATGTGTCTGGGGAATCTCTGGAAAACGTTTGTTCTAGAAAGGGGTGGGGAGAAATTAGGTTCTGGGAAACTGTGAGAAAGATCATTCCTACAGAAGGGGCAGGAGGGGAATTAACATACTGGCTTTAGTTTCATTAAATACACTTCGAGATAAGGGGAGGGGTTCTAAACTCCCTTACCTATCTCTGTATGCCTGAAGGACCTCCGACGCTGCTTTGAACTCCTACATGAATTGTCTCATCTCAATAAAGGATTCCCTTTGATACGTCTGATTCTCAGAAGTTCATTCTTGCTAATTGAATGGGAAAACGTTCTGTAGCCTGACAGTATGTATCGAGTGACTGAATTGTTATTGTTACTTTGGTATAAATAGTTCTGGAAAGTTGTTTGAAGAACTTTAAATGTATTTCATATAAAAGTGATTTATCTCTCATGACTGCCACATATGATGCAATTTGCACATTCTGTGTTGCCTGTAGAAAACAGTTCCTGTAAAAGGATTGGAGGATCTAAATGAGGCTCTGACTTAATCTTAGCAAGATGGAATAGCTTTGAGCTTTGGAGCCTTGGTGCTGGTGCGGAGTCATTTTGACTCTTGGTGGGGGCAGCACTTCCTCAGGCAGAGCCGATACGCAATTTGGGGGCCCTCCTGGAGTTACAGTTCCTCCTTGAGGGCCGTGGTTACAGCTGTGGCCTTTACATAGACTCTGTGCAACCAATTTCTAGATCAGAATGCCTTGTTCACAATCATTCAGTAACTTCCCAGCTGGATTATTTGAGAGATCACCTATCATCTATAGTGTTGGAAGAAATATCCATCTGGTTCAATTCCAACCCGGGAGAAAGGAACTGGAGACAAAATGGAGGCTGAAGGCTGATTGGAAAGAGGGTCCATTTATTGATGAACAGGACCACATGGGTTGTGGTTCTGGTGCAGCTGATCACATGGAGTTGAGACTGAGGGGTTTTTATACCTTCTTTTGGGCTTTGAACTTCAGCTTCCTGTTCCTGTGCAAGGACATGTATTCTATTGGATGTTGTAGGGGTCATAGATGGCTCTGTAGGTTTTCTGAGCTAAGTTTGGTTGAAGTTTGGAGGGTGATGCAATGAAGGGGCTTGTTGAGCAATTCCTATTGTGGCTGATGGCTAATCCAACCTTTGTTCAGACCTTGCTGCGGGAAATTTTTGCCTATGAGTAAAGCTACCTACCTCTTTATCTCTTAAGTGCTGACATCTGTGGACTATTAAGGAAGGTGCGGGCTGCTTTCCAAGAGCATGTTTCTCCATTTCTCATCCAGGGAAATATAATATTCTGCCTTTTTAACATTTGTCAAAATATTTCTCATTCTTCTAGGAGAGGGGTGGGTGCTAACTTTCTACAATAGTATCTGCCTGACTGATTCAATCTGGCACAGTTCGGGTTCCTTCAATTAAACAATGATATCTCTCGGAACAGCAGCATCTTCCCTCTGGAATGAGGCTCTCCTTGAGGTCTAGGTGATCTCTAATGGTGTTTTGAAGGGGCTTGGAGACCTGGCTCTTCACCCAGGCCTTTTACAAGCATGGTTGAGACACCCCTGGGATTTTTCCCCCATTCCAATCCAGTTTTTGTCCTCTGGCTATCTTTATTCTCATTTGTATCTCTGACTTAACTTTTTTTTTTTTGCATACAAATTTAATAATGAAGACAATTTAAAAAATCATTGCAACATATTATACAAAGCTTTCAACAATCATCAGGAAGTTATATCTCTCTCTGGCTGATCTCAAAATACAGATTAATCAGTAATAGGGAATTTATGTTTTTACTGACAAAGAAATAAAGGGAGGCAGTGGCTCAGTGGCTAAGACACTGAGTTGTCGATCAGAAAGGATGGCAGTTCGATGGTTCGAATCCCTAGCACCACGTAACAGAGTGAGCTCCCATTACTTGTCCCAGCTTCTGCCAACCTAGCAGTTTGAAAGCTTGTAAAAATGCAAGTAGAAAAATAGGGACCACTTGTGTGGGAAGGTAACGGCGTTCCATGCACCTTCGGTGTTTAGTCATGCCAGCCACATGATCACGGAGACGTCTTCGGACAGCGCTGGCTCTTTGGCTTTGTAACAGAGAAGAGCACTGCCCCCTAGAGTCTGAAATGATTAGTACCTTTAACTATTTAGCTCTCATCAGCTAGCCATACCCTTCTGGGATTCGAATCTGAGCTACTTATACACTAGGTAGAAAGTATTAACCTCTAAGTCACAGACTCTCCTCACTTTGTTGACTATACCAGAGGAAAGATTATGTTGTTTTTTTTTAAATTAGGGCAATTGGTCTAGCCAATTATGGGATGGAGCAGTAATAGGGAAAATTTTCAAGATTTTAAATATTTTGTTAAGGCGTCGTTTCTCTTACACATTTAGACCAATCTCAAAAGTACCCTTTTATTATTATACTATCTAGAAATTCCTAGAAGAGAGATTCTTCAAATGTTAGATAGACCTTCTGAGTATCACATTTCCTCCAATTATACATTTAGTTAGCTGCTTTTGTTATCTATCTAGCCCTTAGCACAGTGTTTCTCAACCTTCCTTAGAAACTTTAAGAGGTCTGGACTTCAACTCCCAGAATTCCCTAGCCAGCACATCTTAAAAGTTGCTAAGGTAGAGAAACACTGCCCTAGCAACAGAAGGTGAGCTAAGAACATAACTTAAAAGGTGGTGGACTTGTTTTGCTTTTCCAAATTAACCCGGTCTTCTTTGCTTTTGGATCTTACAGCATTTTTCATCCCTGTGTATATTTGGCTGAAGGAAAAAAAATATATATATACATGATTTTATGTCTCTCTATTCTGCCTCTGATGCAGTTAAAAAGAACTAAGCTTCTAAGCAAGCCCATTGTGGGGGTAGGTGGGAGGACGAGAAGAGAAGCAGGGGTCCTCTTGATTTTTGCATCTTTCTCCTTTGTCCTTATACCTCTAGGGAGCAATGCATTTTGGCTCATTTAATTATAGAATGGATTGTGTGTTTCTCTTAAGAATGCAAAGTACTTGCTACCCAAAAGAATGAAATATAACGAAGAAAGGCACAGTAACAAAATAAAAATAGGATTGTTGTTATTATTATTATTATTGTTGTTGTTGTTGTTGTTGTACACATAAATGACAGTGTACATAGCAAACGAGATAACCATGCTGGGTTTCGTATCACAAATCACTAGTCGAACACTCCCCAAGCGTTTAGGACTGTGTGATGTATCGGCAGATTATGCGAGCAGATCCCAGTAAGGTGGCCTTCTTCAGCTGACCAATGGGGATCTTGTCAGCGCCAATTGTTTTTGAGTGCTTGCCTAGGTCTTTAGGCACAGCACCCAGTGTGCCGATTACCACTGGAACCACCTGCACTGGTTTATACCGGAGTCTCTGCAGTTCGATTCTCAAGTCGTGATATCTGATGATTTTTTCAAGTTGTTTCTCGTTGATTCTGCTGTCACCAGGTATGGCAATGTCGACGATCCCCACTTTTTTCTTCTCCACAATCGTGATATCCGGGGTTGTTGTTGTTGTTGTTGTTGTACACATAAATGACAGTGTACACAGCAAACGAGATAACCATGCTGGGTTTCGTATCACAAATCACTAGTCGAACACTCCCCAAGCATTTAGGACTGTGTGATGTATCGCCAGATTATGCGAGCAAATCCCAGTAAGGTGGCCTTCTGCAGCTGACCAATGGTGATCTTGTCAGCGCCAATTGTTTTTAAGTGCTTGCCTAGGTCTTTAGGCACAGCATCCAGTGTGCCAAGTACCACTGGAACCACATGCACTGGTTTATGCCAGAGTCTCTGCAGTCCGATTCTCAAGCCCTGATATCTGGTGACTTTTTCAAGTTGTTTCTCGTTGATTCTGCTGTCACCAGGTATGGCAATGTCGATGATCCACACTTTTTTCTTCTCTACAATCATGATATCCGGGGTATTGTGTTCCAAAACTTCATCAGTCTTTATTTGGAAGTCCCACAGTAGTTTTGCATGCTCATTTTTGACCTCTTTTTCAGGCTTATAATCCCACCATTATTATTGTTGTTGTTGTTGTTGTTGTTGTTGTCATTATTAACGAGTAGACTTTGTGAATCCAAGCCACCAAGAAGAGAAAGGAGGTTTTTTTCTCCAAACTCTTACCTCCACACAAAATCCCAGAAATGAATAAATGCCGCCTCATTCAGCAAATGTGCGCTTAACACTAAGCCTCACATAAGTAACATTTTATCTCCCTCAGTTTTGTGTGCAAACATAACAAGATTGCTCCTTCTGTTTTGACACTTTTCACACCATTTCTTAATTAGAAAAGCTTTGTGTAACAGATGAAATGGTGCTGGTGGGGGAAAAAAATAATAAATTGGAGACAGGAGGCGTTTAATGCAGAACATCTGAAATGGTGGCATTTTAGAAAATCAGCATGATGATTTGAAGGATTTTTTAAAAATATAAATATATATATATACTAAAGCTTGCAAGCCAAAATGATTATTTATTTCTCTGTTCTCTCTCTTGCTTTCATTTCACTGCAATTGGCTTGTAAACAGAAAACAATACGCTGGGTTTTGTATACCTTTGCCACGTGAGGCATATTTCTGAGGTTGAAATGTGGATTTCATTAAATTCCAGGCCAAAAAAACCCCTTTAGCGCAGACGTTCCTCCATCCTTTAAAACAACAACCAAACCCAGAAACAATCCTACTACTGTTATGAAATTGAACAGTGCCAATTTCTTACTTGACCAAATGCCTTTTGAAGTTTCTTTTAATATTGTCATCCTGTTTGCACCAGATCTTCAATTCTAGTCGTTTAAAAAAAAAATGTAGCACACCAACCCCTGGAGGTTCAGCCGTTGTTGGGGCCAAGCTAACTTCGCAAGACCTACGGTTTAGTCATTTTGGGCATCAGGCACAGCTGTAAATCTCAGCTCTCCAGACACTTAATCCCTTTTTTCAGGAATGGGTTTACTGGACAGATAATGAATGAACTAGATTAGTCTCTGTCTCGCAGGCCAGAATGAAGCTATAGATGCAGAGATGGGCCCTCCCAGAAGTCGAAACCTTTATTATAAATTATGCTGAAAGGTTTAAATTCAAGGATAATTTCTCTCTCTCTCTCTGTCTCTCTCTTTCTGAATTCACACATGCAGGAGACCCTTTGAGAGCTGTATGCAATGAAATTTCATTTTAATGTATGCCAATTAGGGTACATTCAAAGGGACAATAAAGTTATTCTAAATTTTCAAAGTCTAAGGTAGTCCATAATTTACAACAATTCATTTAGGGACTGGTTCGAAGTTACAACGGCACTGCCAAAAGTGATTTATGACTGTTGTTCACACTTATGTGAAGCATCCCCATCAGAGGTGGTATTCAGCAAGTTCTGACCTGTTCTGGAGAACTGATAGTGGAAATTTTGAGTAGTTCGGAGAACTGGCAAATACCATCCCTGACTGGCCCCACCAACCCCATCTCTTTTGAAAATGAACAAGTTTGAAGTCACCCATTAGGAATCTTACCAATACTCTCTGCTCTTAATTAAATATTAGGCGTAATTAGCAGGGAATGCAAGGAATATTAATTTGATGGTTGCTAAAAGGATGTCATTGTAAATGAGAAACAGTGGGGATCCCTGTAACTCAAGGTAGCATTAAACTCTTTAGTACAAAGTGCACCAAGTTGTTTATTTCCCACTTCTATTTTTTTTCTCTGAATCCTTTTGCCTAAAAATGCTGACTTTTAGTCTTTTGTTCGCCATATTTTATTTTATTTTCTTATTCAATAAAAGTTAAAATACAAAATATTGTTTAAAACAGACAAAAACATAGCAAACAAATCATTAAAGAGAAGAAGGTGTCTTGGGAGAAAAAAAACTAAAAAGACTAATACATATACATATAATGTCAACCCTAATTGGACATTAATATAATGTACATAATATATAATACAACAATGTAAATTTTCCACCCTTTGAGAAACAGGCCAAAAGAATTTGAAACTACTAAACTATTAAAGGTAAAGGTTTCCTTCACACATATGTGCTAGTTGTTTCTGGCTCTAGAGGGCGGTGCTCATCTCCATTACAAAGCCGAAGAGCCAGCGCTGTCCAAACACGTCTCTGTGATCATGCGGCCAGCATGACTAAACTCTGAAGGCGCATGGAAAGCTGTTACCTTCCCATCAAAGTGGTCCCTATTTTTCTACTTGCATTTTTTTACATGCTTTTGAACTGCTAGGTTGGCAGAAGCTGGGGCTAGTAGCAGGAGCTCACTCCATTGTGCAGTGCTAGGGATTTGAACTACTAAACTGCTTGACCTTTCTGATTGACAAGCTCAGCGTCTTAGTCACTAAGCCACTGTGTCCCTAATAAACTGTGTCCCTAATAAACTACTAAATCGATTTACAAATTGTTAGCCTGTCATCTATTTACTATATTAATAATAGTTAACTGGAAGTTGACTGGAAGAACAATGATAATAAAAATATTATATAAAAATAATTAAAAATTATCATTATTAATAAAAGAGAGACAAGATTGAAATTCCAAAACCCTCTGTAATCAACTCATAGAACATTTACCATGGCTTCTTAACTATCTCAAATCATGCCAACAATTAACCCTGATTGGTCCTGGATCAAATATCCTCATTTGTTTCATGATACCATCTGTTATCAATGGCTGATTGATTGAATACAATAAGTCGAAACTCCAAAGCCAATCTATCTTCACAAAAAACTCCAGACAGAATTGTTGCCCAGTTAAATGGAATAAGTCCATTTCCCACTCTCCTTCAAAACTCCCTTTGTCAACTCTTTATTTCCTGATTGTCTTCATTTAGTTTCCCAGAAATGCTCATCGATTTTTGACGCAATTGAAAAACGGTCAGCTACAACCAGTGACTCAGATTTTTGTCTACTTCAGAGTTTCTCAACTGTGGTGACTTTAAAGTTGGGTAGACTTCCAAATGTCAGAATTCAAGACTACTCATTTTAAAGTGGCCAAGACTGAGATACACTGGTCTACTTGATTGCAACAAGTATTCATTCTCATTTTGTTTAAGTGTAGCAAGGTTTCCCTCCTCCCCTTCCTTCAGAAAACAAAGGAGGTTAACTTGGAGGGGAGCAGTGGGAACATGTGAAATTTTCTGCAAGTGTTTCATGGTCACTCTCATGAAATGCTGACATGGAGATGGTTTCAAGCTTCAAAATATAGCTATCTGGATGAGCATAGCTGTTGGGGAAAATTACTTTGGTACAGATTAATAGTTGGAAGGGACTTTGAAGGTTTTTTATTCCAATTCCTCACGCAAGCAGGACACCCTGCACCATTGTTGACAGAGGGCAGTCCAGTCTCTTCTTGAAAGCCTCCAGGATTGAAATTCCCACAACTTCCAAAGGCAACTTCTGTTCCATGAGTTGGTTGTTCTCCCTGTCAAAAAATTTCTCCATATTTCCAGGCTGAATCTCTTCTTGTTCAGTTTCCATCCATTATTCCTAGTCTGGTCTTCAGGTGCCTTGGAAAATAGCTTGACCCGCTCCTCTCTGTGGCAGCCCCTCAAATATTGGAAGACTGCTATCATGTTTCCCCTGGTCCTTCTCTTCACTAGACTAGCTATACCCAGTTCCTGCAACCGTTCTTCATATGTTTTAGCCTCCAGTCCCCTAATCATCTTTATTGTTCTTCTCTGCACTCTTTCCAGAATCACAACCTTTTTTTATAGTGTGGTGACCAAAACTGGATACAGTACTTTAGGTGTGGTCCTACTGAGGCTTTATAGAGTGGTATTAGTACCTCACTTGATCTTGATTGTACCTCTCTGTTAATGCAATTTAGGATTGCACTGGTAATTTAGGCTTGCATTGATACTAATAAATATTACAGGATTTACACCGAATAATAAAAATATCCAGAGTTCCAAGTATCTGGCATAAAGCATCAGATGACACATAATGTAGCCAGGGCCTGCGTGGCTAAATATAACATTGATTTTATTGTAATTTCTTTGTTTGATTGTTTTGAGCCACTGAGAGTCATTTAAAGTTGGGCAGCATACAAGATTAATAAATTATTCTAGTTGGTCGCCCAGTCAGCCAAATGATCCAATTGGATTTGGCATTTTTGTTTGCTGATGGAATCCTTCCCAAAAAACCCAGGGTAGGCAGATGTTGTTGTTTAATCATATTAAATTATTATTATCACAATTTTGAAAGCTTTTTGGAAATAAAACGGTTGATCCTGTTTGATTATGGCTTGTTTGATATGGCTTGCTGCTAGCATCAAGTTTAGGGCTGACATGCTTTTTGATAAACACCCAAACTGCTTGTATTTTAAATGAACACTTTTATTTTTTAAAGTGCCTTGTACTTAAAATTATTGGTTTATACTTGGAAAAAGTCTAGTAGCCCCTTTGCCATTAACAAATTAACAGTTCCCTTCATCAGATTGCATAGAGAGGTTAAACACTGCACCAGCATGCTGTCTGAGGAATTGTGACAGTTGCTTTCTACACTATTCTCAAGCTGCCAAGGTTAAGAAACATGGGGACTAAATTGTGCTGGGTTTAAATTTCTGCATAAGGCTATATATCCTTTCAAACATAATGTCCACCTGAAATTCTCTTTTCCTATCTCAATCTGCTTTTTTTCCCCTGGAGAGCTTATGTGAGAATCAGAAGTGTTCTTTATAAATAAAGAAGACACTGGCGTTTTTCTTTATAACATCTGTCCAGATAAATGAGATGAATAGATATAGAGAACTATCTATCTCCATCCATCCATTCAGCTTGCTAAAATCTGTCAATTGATCTGTCCATCCACCCATCCATCTGTCTATCCATTGTATCTCTCCATTGTCTCTCTCTCTCCAGCTTGCTATCATCTGTCAATCAATCCTTTCTTCCTTCCTCTTTCTTTCTTTCTTTCTTTCTTTCTTTCTTTCTTTCTTTCTTTCTTTCTTTCTTTCTTTCTTTCTTTCTTTCTTTCTTTCTTTCTTTCTTTCGTTCTTCTTTATTGGCCAAGTGTGATAGGACACAGAAGGAATTTGTCTTGGTGCATATGCTCTCATTTATCTTTCATTTATCATCTATCTATTCAACTTGCTACCATCCATCCATCCATCCATCCATCCATCCATCCATCCATCCCTATCTATCTATCTATCTATCTATCTATCTATCTATCTATCTATCTATCTATCTATCTGTAATAAGAATTTCCATTGGTTCAAGGAGCCTGGCAAACTTCACTAACCCAATGGACAATATTGTTTTCATCCTGCTTTAGGGACTATTTGAAAAAAAAAATTCAGATTCTTTTTTGTTTACTTTTTAGCACATGTGTTGATGGAAACTTTAGTCAATTTGTACCAGGGCATAATTTGGGAGATTAGCTTGTACAAGTTGCTGAAAGTATAAAACACAGTAAACATGGTGTCACAAAGGGGAGGGCTTGAATTATTATATTATTATGTAAGTCGGGGATCTTCAAACTGGACAGCTTTAAGACTTGTGGACTTCAACTCCCAGAATTCTTCCTCCAGTCATGTTAGCTTAGGAATTCTGGGAGTTGAAGTCCACAAGTCTTAAACTTGCCAAGTTTGAAGATCCTTGATCTAAGTAATAGTGATTAAATAATAGTATGGAAGGAAACCAGGATGTCTTGTTTCTTTGTAAATATTCATGGTTTAAAGACACCTTTAAAAATCCAATTTTTTTATTTTCAAACTTTGTATGATTGCTATAGAGTCCTCATTCACTGGTAGCTTGGCATTATTGTTTTTCTGGTAATATTTAAGTATTCCATAATGTATATTTATAATATTCAACTATTACTAAATGTTTGTTGGACTAAGCAAAGAGAGAGAAAAAATGAAATCTGAAAATCAAATTATTTGGCTTTCATTTCATAGAAAAGCTTGGTTTTTTTTTTTTTAAAAAAAGGGAGGACACCATAAACCGTCAAGCTTGTTATATTTCTGCTTTGTTTGTTACATACTACAAGACTCTAGGTTTTACTGATAATTTCAAAATTACTCTTTTGAAATGCAATTAACTGCAATCTTATACAACTGGCAGCAAACTTACCTCCAGGCTGTTCTGTAAACCCCACCTCTTATCACAAACACAATTTTGGTCACAAGGACAGCACAGCAATGGTTGTGGGGACCTTATTGGAATGGCATTATTTTACCACTGGATTGGCTGGAGGAAGAGAAAAGATGTGAGTTAAAAAGTTGTATGATTCCTCAGGAAACCTTATTTGTGAGTAAAGCCAGTGGCAGCTCAGCTCCACCCTGCAGATGGATGACTACTGAAGTCCCAGCAGAAAGGACAGCTGGACAGAAGTGTGATGAAGCACCTTCAAAGAGGCATTAATCTTGGCAAAACCAAACCCCACTCAATGTTCTCTCCTGTTGTTTCATGTTTTCACAGGGTAATCAGGAAGCGGCTGCACCCCCTGAAACAATGGCTCAGCCTTACGCCTCTGCCCAGTTTGCTCCTCCTCAAAACGGCATCCCAGGAGACTACACCAGCCCCCATCCTCACCCCACCCCCGACTATTCCGGGCAAACCACGGTTACAGAGCACACGTTAAATCTGTACCCGCCTGCGCAGACGCACTCTGAACCAAACACAAGTGACACGAATGCACAAACTGTCTCAGGCACAGCCACCGTAAGTAGGTTTTTTTTAGTTTTATTTTTCCAAACTTCCTCCTTTAAAATGTACTGTTCATTTTCCAAAGCCTCAGCAGACAGTCCCGGGCCTGGAATTCATTTAGGAACCTAGTGGGATGGCCTGACCTTCCGAGTGGAAACAAATATTTGATGAATTTCAACTTGAGGTTTGATTCAGGGCAAATTCTCAGCCACTCTCCTACGCTCTTCCTTTAATAGCGTAGATTTCAGCAGAAAGCATTTTGGTAACACAGAGGTTTTACTGGGGCCGGTTGTATTCTGCAGTTGTGGTTCATCAGCAGACAGCAGGTGGAATTGGACAGTGGGGAAGAACGGGGAGGACTGAGATGGGGCCAGGACCATCTGGGAGTGGTATACTGATTCCGGAGCCTTCGGCAGGAATATATATTCCTTCTGGCAGGAATAAGGAGAACCTGTTCCCAGTGCGCATGTGCACAGAGATGCTAGAAGGCAAGAATAGTTAAGACAAAAGAGGTGACTCAGGAGTAAGGCATGGAGGTGATTGCCCCTCCCATAAGATATAAAGGAAGTGCAAAGGTAGAAAAAGGAAGCAAAGTCGTTTGCTCTGTTTGGATTAATCCTTGAAGCTGTGTGTGGACTTTGTACTTTGATTGGTTTTTTACAGCTAATTTAGCACTTTAGTTGTTGGTAGCAATTCAAAGGAGTTAAATTGGGTGCTTATCTCAAGGGACTGTTTGGGACTCATTACAGGCTGTGAATGAACATAATTCTTAGCATTGAAATAAAGCAAGAGTTGTTTTAACTAAGCGTATGTCTCAGGAAGCCTTGGTCAGAACATCTGCTGTATTGAATGAAGGAATGAATTTTGTCTAAATCGGTGTTTAAACCGGTTAACTATAGTTTCAGGAGATGAGAAATAGATGGATGGACAAAAGTCTAACTTGTGTGGCTGCAAGGGTGTACATGGGAATGGGTGGTCAAAAAAACCCCTCAAGGTCACAGTCATGTTGTATATGTAAAAAGGATAGAGCTGTGATTTTATTGTCCAAGCACTACTTGGATTCTATGGTTGTGAAGCATTTTGGATTGAACAGGAGAATGCTTTGCGTAGAGGCATATTCCATCAACATCTTAATCTTTTACGATGATGGGTTTCCTTTCTAAATCTGTGTCAAGTTTACTTCATACTTATGATGTATTTGTGTGTATCGCTCCAAGTGTGATAGGAGAGTGTCCTTCTCATGTGAAAGAAGCATATAGCCCTATTGACTGCCATAGTTAGAGGTTTTTTTTTATCTATCTACTTATAGTCTGGTTGTTTGGAGACAGACCTTCTGTGATGGCAAACCTATGGCATGCATGCCAGAAGTGACATGCAGAGCCATTTCTGCCAGGCACGCAAACTGTCGTTGGGAACAGATCCACTACACATGTGCATGCCCCTCTGCCAGCCAGCTGATTGCCGGGTATCTGCTGTGCGTGCACAGCGGGACACATGCGCAGCGGGCAGAGGGTCACACGCACATTTCACTATAGGTGCAGGCATGTGTGCATGCACCTTTGGCATGCGATGATGCCCCAGGCTTATTGTAAGTAGTACAACTGACCACTTTGTTTGAAGTTATGATGGACCCTAAAAAAGATATTTACAGCCCAGATGTTTTGACATCCCCTTAGTCATGTGATATTTTGGGCACCCTGTAGCCCATCCACATTTACAGATGTTTGCAGCATCCCACAGTTACGTGATCAAGGTTTAGGATGTTTTTGCTGGAAACTGGTGTTTGCTTCTAGTTTCCATTTAAAAAAAGCCCATTGCAAACAATAGACTCACTTAACAACTGCAACACTTGCTTAATGACTGCCACAAAATGTCATAAAATTGTGTTCAGTCACATGATGACCTGCTTAATAACCCATATAATGTATGATTGCACTTCTGGGTGCAATAGCACTTATACTTATATACTGCTTCACAGTGCTTTACAGTTCTTTCTAAGCGGTTTATAGAGTCAACATATTGCCCCCAACAATCTGGGTCCTCATTTTACCCACCCTGGAAGGACGGAAGGCTGAGTCAACCTTGATACTGGTGGGATTCGAACTGCCAAATTCAGCAGTTCGGCAGGCAGCAGAAGTACCCTGCAGTTCCACACTCTAACCACTGTGCCAGTGTGGCTTATAATTACAATTACATTTGTAAGTCAAGAATATCTAGTACTCAACTTTCTTAAATGTGGAATAAAAGGGTTGATTTAAAATAATGTATACTTTGTGTAGGCATCAGAGCCAAGATGGCACTTTTGATGATCCATTCAAAAACTAGATCCAAGCAGGAACAAGTTCCTACTTTGTGTTACCAGTCAAAAAACACAATAGGATATGGTATTGAATAACAGAATTAGCAGGGACATGGTAGGTCTTCTCCTCCAATCTCCTGCTGAAGCAGAGATCCTATACCAGTGATGGAGAAGCTTTTCGGCACTGAGTGCCCAAACCAGAACACGTGTGTACCCCCTGAGTGCCAGAAACCCAAAGATTAGTTGGCTGGTGCACATGCATGAGCCAACCAGTTAGTCTTCGGGTTTCCAGCATGTGTATGCATACTGGCCAGCTGGTCTTCAGGTTTTTGGCTCTCTGGCATGCACATGCGCATACGTTACAGTTTGGCCACTCGGTGCCGAAAAGGTTCACCATCATTGTTCTAGGTTGTTTCTCTCCTTAATTACTTTCCAACTATTATTTCTTGCCTTGTCTATTGGTGCTTTGGAAAATAGGTTGACCCCCTGTTCTTTGTGCAGCCTCTCAAATATTGGAAGATTGCTATCATGTCACCTCCAGTCCTTCTTTTCATCAAACTAAAAGTAAAGGTAAAGGTTTCCCTCGCATATAGTTGGCAGTTTCTGGCTCTAGGAGAAGGTGCTCATCTCCGTTACAAAGCCGAAGAGCCAGTGCTCTCCAAAGATGTCTCCGTGGTCATATGGCCGGCATGACTAAGCGCTGAAGATGCACAGAACGCTGTTACCGTCCCACCAAAATGGTCCCTATTTTTCTACTTGCATTTTTACATGCTTTCCAACTGCTAGGTTGGCAGAAGCTGGAACAACTAACGGGAGCTCACTCTGTTACAAGGCATTCTGGATTTGAACCGCCAAACTGCCGATCGTTCTGATCAACAAGCTCAGTGTCTTAGCCACTGAGCCACCGTGTCCCTCATTAAATTAGAATCCTGTGACCGTTTGTTTCAGCCTCTAGCCCCCTATTTGTCTTTTTTATTCTTCTCTGCATTCTGCACAGGAAAAACCAGTTCTGATCATACAGTATAAATATGACCCAATCTATCCCAGCTTTTCACACAGCCTATCTCTAGATAGTTGCTTCCTTGTTTATTTTTTACAGTTAGATATTTGCCTTGCCTTGAGAGCTCAAGACAGTATATTTTCCTTGCATCCCATCTTATAGCCCCTAGAATTATGCAGTAGATTAGCGGAAGAGATTGTGAGAGCTTATAATGGGAGCTACCAAATCCATGGCCAAGGCTTCTTGGGAGCTGAAGAAAATTCTGAGACATATAAATTTAAGATGAATATGAATGCACACATATATGGGTCTACGTACAAACATCTATATGCAATATATGATGAAAGTTCACTCATTTAGGTTTGAAATTTGAAATATCTATGGCACTTTGACTCTTACTACCAGTTTTCTCTCCTGTTGGCTTATTTATTGATTTATTTCTTTATCACAATCCTCTTGGGTCAGAGAATTTAGATTTCCATGGAAAATGGGGATTCTGCTGAAAATTATGAAGGTCTGCTTGAGTTCTAAAGTATTATGCAATGTTGAGCCCAGCGAAACAATGAACCAACTTGGTATTAAATAGCTTCTTAAATTTCTATGTTCTAATTCCATTTTCCTTTTCAGTTCATGTGCAAAATAATTAAGATGGCTTAGAAAACAAAGCCCAATAAAAAAAACCCATTATATTTTATAATGTAACAAACCATAGACTTGAGTAAAGCAATAGATTACCATGAAGGCAGCAAAATGAACACAAGACAGGATGAAATTATGATAAAATCCACCTAAAACAAAACAAACTTGCAGGAGCTGCTGTAAAAGTACAGTCTCATAATTCAATTAAAAGTAAGTGAAATCTCATTTTGAGTTTGACTCCCGATAAGATAAGAGTTGTTAACCTAATTTTTTGAAGCTTCTTCTCCAGTAACACTGTACTGCAAACCAGAGCATACAAAACCTTCGCCAGACCAATTCTTTTTTTTTTCCAAAAAGTTTTTAATTTTTTAATTTTTACACATCTCTTTGCATGGGCAACATGGTTCCGGATTATATTACTTGTACATAATCATACTTTCATTTCCACCAATCTTATATGATATCATCTCATATCATTAATCCATTTCACCCATCTTGATTGGCTGGCAACATTGTGTTTCATGTATTGGGGGCTTTTAGTGCGGCTTGGCTTCGGGTGAATGGCCGGCTATTGTTTATTAGGAAGCTAGGTTTCATCTGGGTGGCTGGTTGGGGTGTGTTTGGGCTGGAGAAGGGTGGTCTGTTTGTGGCCAGGTGTTTGCTTGGCTTGTGGTGTGGAGATTTTTTTGTTTGTGAGTGCAGGCTTCCAGATAATTGACAGTCTGTTGGCGTCATCTCTTCTATTCATGATTTCAGGTCTTTTTTCAATCTCTATGGCCTGCACTCACAAACAAAAAAATCTCCACGCCAAGCAAACACCTGGCCACAAACAGACTCCCCCTGATACCTCCAGCCCAAAAATACCCCAACCAGCCACCCAGATGAAACCTAGCTTCCTAATAAACAATAGCCGGCCATTCAACGGAAGCCAAGCTGCACTAAAAGCCCCCAATACAAGAAACACAATGTTGCCAGCCAATCAAGACAAAAAAATGCTACAAAACAGACAGAAGATATCAGAAACACCAATCAAGCAGAACACAGCAAACTCCAAGACAAATAAACACAGACCAAGACTCCCAACCAATCAGGATGAAGAAAAAACCATTCTAATACAGCACGAGGCTAGCACCAAATTTAAAACAGAAATGGCTGTGAAAGCCTGACACACAGATGAACCCAATACACCAGCCTGATGATGGCAGATGAGATTCTGCCGAAATGTTGCTACAACTTTAAAAGCGCAACTATATTCACGTGGGAAAATACTCAAACAAAGCTGAATACCATGTGTGTGTGTGTGTGTGTGTGTGTGTGTGTATAAAATCCTAAAATAATTTCCATCAAATTTTAAACTGAATGCCAATATACATTCCCATGTGGTATTCCCCTTATACAATCCCTAACCCTTATCTCTAAATCTTGAAACTATCATTCCTTTTAATTTTGGCTGGGTTTCCTTTTTCTAATTTTTCCCAGTCTTTCTTCTTTTTTCCTTCTAATTTTTATTTCCCTCTGCCTGTTGGCCAAGTTTTCAGTTCTTTTTTGGGGGGTTTCTTCTTATATATTCTCTTCTTCTTCTTAGTCTTGAGTGTCTTTCTTTTATTTATTGTCTCTAATATTGATGTCTCTGTTTTAAGTCTTTTTATGTCCTTTGACAATGATCCTTGTTCTTCATGCTTGTCGAGGCTGTTATTTCCCTCTTTTAATTCATCCTCTCTGGGCTTCCTTTGTTTTTCCACAAGATGTAACGCCATTACTTTACTCAGCATTAACTCCACCAATCTCATTCTTTCTTTAAACATCTCTCTCACATTTTGGAGCTCCAACTTAAATTCTTTGCTTATTTCTTCCATTTCTTTGGTCTATTAAGTTATTCTTTATTTTATTAAAAGTCAAATTTTTCTGTTTTAGTCCTTGTCAAAAGTCTCCATTTTAACTGTAATCCCCTCTTCTTTTTTTATATAAAGCTTTCGGGGATCTTGTTACATACAACCAGTAATTTTCCATAGAAACATAAAAGAAGGAAATCTTTAACGCTTAGGTGGTGCTCTATATCACTTTCTTCTTAGAATTATTTTATTTTTAATTCACTTTTCCATAATATTAATATTAGATTTAACCAATTCCAAATAAGTCCAACATTTTATCCAATGCCTGATTAATGTCCAATTCTGTATGTTATTCCAAATTTAGTCTCTAATCACATATAATTCCTTTATTTCCAGTTTTTTCTTTACCTTATATTTTCCTCTTATTTTTTGTTTGCCGCTACTACTCTTCCAAATGAGGGGTCCTTCTTTCCGCTTTTTGGGGTTATCAAAAAGAATATTCAAAGTCTTTTATCCAGTTACACACTGCTCACCACTTTCACTCTCCAGCACAAAACTTGTGTCCCGGCAGCTTCCCATCTTCAGGGCAGCCATTAAAAGACTACCGCTTCTCCCTGTCTTCTAGGGGAGTTTGCCAAACCAGGGAGGGGAGATGCAGCTCCCCTCGACCCAGCTGGTGGTCTTCCCACTCCTAAGAGGTGGGTCAGATGGATCTGGTCCTTTAAGGATCTCTCCAATAAGGTAAGCATGGATCAAAGCGACGCACAATCACAGTCTCTGAGCCATCGTCGACCAGAACACCACCGGAAGTCTGTCAGACCAATTCTTGAATACAGTTCATCTGCCTGGAATCCTCACTGTATAATGGACATTAATACAATTGAATGAGTTCAGAGGTATTTCTCGAGAAGAGTTCTCCGCTCCTCCGCTTGCAATAGAATACCTTATGTCACCAGGCTTGAAATTTTGGACCTAGTCAATTTAGAATTATGCCGCTTAGTACACAAAATTTTCTGCTACAATGTCCTATCAGTCAATAACTACTTCAGCTTCAACTGCAATAATACACGGGCAAACAATAGATACAAAATCAAAATAAACTGCTCCAAACTTGATTGCAGAAAATACGACTTCAGCAAAAGGGTGGTCAATGTGTGGAACTCACTCCCTGACTCTGTTGTTACAGACTCAAACCCCCAAAACTTTAACCTTCAACTGTCTACCATGGATCTCACTCCATTCCTAAGAGGTCTGTAAGGAGGCATGCCTAAGTGCACCAGCGTGCCTACCATCTCTGTCCTACTGTCCCCATTTATTCATACTCATTTATTATGTATATACTTATACCTGTTTATACATATGTTTATATGTTATGTTTATACTTATACTTGTTTTCTCATACATGCTTGAAAAACAAAATAAATAAATAAAATAAAAATAAATAAAAAATAAACTTTATAGAAATATCTGGGATTTAACCTAGTGACTAGACTAGAACACAATACAACACAATAGAATATACCATATACCATTTCAGACAAATAGTTTCATAACATCCCATATCATTAATCCACTAATAGTAATTATTAATTTCCTGTTATTTTATAGCATCCCTTATTACAATCCTTCTGCAAATGTTTAGACCAATAGTTCAATGAAAGCCCCAAGTTCTTATGAGCTAAAATTGCATTTTTTGCTATTAAGTGACCAATCTACAGAGATTTTTATGTCAGTTGTGAAATTCTGTCCATAATACAGCATATTTTTCCCCAGTATATTTGTTTATTTTTATTTCTACCCATTGTTATTTTCATTATCCAATTTATCCAAGTTCTCATTATTCTTTTGGTTCATAACATTTGGTAAATAAAATCACCTCCTAACTCACATCAGTGGCAACTTTAGTATTGTTTGCTCAGCAAAGCAGAAATTTCCTTAAAAGGGGCTAGGCTTTTGCTTTGTTTTGTTATTTTATTACACTTTTTGAGTTGGTGTGCCACCCTTTACAACAGAGTTTTCCTTGTAGGGTTTATAGCAGTCTAAAACTATTTCAAAACAACAGGAATAATGACTGAAAACACATTTTAAATTGGGTTTAAAAATAAAACAGAGGATATACATATTTTAAAACACTGCAGCATCCCAATTCAAAGAAGCAGCATATTGATAGATCAGAAGTTCATGAGAGAATTAAAAAAAATTACCTCAGGCTGAAAGGATAATGAAGTTGGTGGTAACACCGTATGTTAACATGTGTCCTTCTGATACTGCCATCTTAAGCCACAAAAGGCATTTACAGGATCTTGAACAGAGACAGGAAACAGTCTGTCCTGACTTTTTGGGCAAAATAAATAAATATATAAAAGTTTGGGTGAAACTGGGCTAGAACTTGATGTCCCATCAATATTTGAGAGTAAATATCAACTCTTGGAAGCTCAATGCTGCCTCCAGAAGCAGCAGAAATGGTCAGGTAAGCCAGGCCAGGTCCACAGGTGGAGGTCCAATTAAGCCCATTAACTGCTACTCAAGTCTATGCTGAAGAATCTTCTCAACTAAGAATCTTAGCATCATTTGATGCACCGCTCCCCTGCCACCTCTTAGCATCCCCAAGGGCCTGGCAGAGGGGTGCTAAGAGGTAGCAGGGGGGCGTTTGAGGTGCCGGCTTCAGAGTGGTGCAACAGTCAATGGGTGAGCCTGAAGGGCCGGCATCTCAAACACCCCCCTGCTGCCTCTTAGTGTCCTCAAGGGGCCCGGCAGAGGGGTGCTAAGAGGCGGCAGGGGGGCATTTGAGGCACAGGCCTGCAGGCCCATTGACTGTTGTACCGCACCGGAGCTGGCACCTCGAATGCAGCAGCACTTTGGGAAAAGCTGCCACCACCACTTTCCCAAAGTGCTGCCGCTGTCGCATTGTGTCTGTCCATTTGTCCATCCATCCATCCAGCCAGCCAGCCAGCCATCCATCCATCCATCCATCCATCCATCCATCCATCCATCCATCCATCCATCCAAAAGGTCTGTCTGTCTGTCTGCCTACCTATCTACCTGCCTGTCTTTCTGTCTATCTACCTACCTACCTATCCATACATCTGTCCAAAAGGTCTGTCTGTCTTCCTGCCTGCCTGCTTGCCTGCCTGCCTACCTACCTACCTGTCTCTCTATCTATCCATCCATCCACCCATCCATCCATCCATCCATATTTGAAGTGCCGGCCCCGCAGGCACATAGGGAAAATAGAGCAAAGGCAGTCTGGGAGAGTGGGAGGGAGTGGGAGAGGGAGAGGGGGAGAGAGAGAGAGAGACAGACAGACAGACAGACCTGATGCATCAGATTGAATTGAGGCCTCATTTAGACTGAGACCCTTTTCCACATTGAAACATCTTTCGCTTCTATTAAAGGTTTTGTGGATGAAACATGGTCAAGACTATCAGGAAGCTCTCACTGTTTTGTTGAAGTTTTAAACAGGATCCATTGGACCAGATCTCCACACTAAAAAATTACTTTTCCCCAATATATTACAGTGCCAATTCTGAAGAAGGCAAAAACAAAATGTACTGGTAAATTACAAGGAGAACATACACACACACACCCCCTTTTAACCCTGCTGGAGCAGGTGATTGGACTAGAATAAATATCTCATTATCTTTTTCCTCCCTCCCTCTCTCCTTCTTTATTTCTTTTTCTTTCTGTCCCTTCCTTCCATCTCCCTCTTTCTTTGTCTGTCCTTTTTTTCTTTCCCTTTTCTCTTTCTTTTCTTCCTTCTCTCTTTCTCTCTCTCTTTCTTTTCTCTTTCCTTTTTCCCTTTCTCAGGCTCACCCCATTGACTTGGTGCACTGCTCTGCTCGGACTTGCTTGGGCAGGTCCCTCTGATGCAGCAGGCTCAATGGGGTGGACCTGTGGGGCCGGCACCTAGAACATGGCAGTGGCGGCACATTTGAAAAGTAAAGCAAAGCCAGAGGTCGGTAATTTTTGCTGCAAAGAATCACAAAAGCTTCTGGGTTGTGCACAAGAAGGGACACACATGTCAATTCAATTCAGCAACATAAAATAAAGAAGTACAAATAAAAATAATCAAGAATCGGCAAAGCATCTCTGATTAGATTCTATTCACTACTAGAATCTAATCAGAGATGCTTTGCCGATTCTAGTCCAATGACCTGCTCCAGCAGGGTTAGAAAGGAGTGTGTGTGTGTGTGTGTGTGTGTGTGTGTGTGTGTGTGTGTGCATGACTGTCAAAACTCCAAAAACAGGTCAAGTAGCTCTGGGGAGGCCAGTCATAAATTAGAACACTTACTAAACAACCGGCCATTAAGAGAGGACCACTTGTATTTGGTTTGCCAGTCACCTGGCCATGCCCACCCAGTCACATGACCACCAAACCTACACCTACCCAGTAAGGTGACCATCAAGCCACGCCCACCCAGTCTCATGACTAGCAAGCCACACCCTCAAATTAGGCCATATCCACAGAAATTTGAATCCCAACTCTGGGTGGGGGGCACTGAGGATGCGTTTGTAGCATCAGTGGTGGACTGAAAAAGTTTGGGAACCACTGCATTAGACTCTTCTCCAATAAATCTTTCCTTCTCATGAGGTGGCCAAAGTATTTGAGTTTCATCTTCAGGATCTAGGCTTCTAAAGAGCACTCAGGTTTGATCTCCTCTAGGACTGACCGGTTGGATCGCCTTGCAGTCCAAGGGACTCGCAGGAGTCTTCTCCAGCACCAGAGTTCAAAGGCTTCAATTCTTTGGTGCTCAGCCTTCCTTATAGTCCAACTTTCACAGCCATACATTGCAGTTTTCAAAGCTAAACCAGCTCATTTTCCTCTCAACTTTCCTTAAAGACTCTCTTTCATTATCTTCCCTGCGATTGAATCAGTTTGTTGTGTTAGGGGGTCTCAAACCTATGCCTTCCATTTTGACCTTGAAGGGCGAGCTTTGAAATGAGGATATGGGAAAAGGCTTAAGCCTTGTAGCTGGAGGAACACAAACGTTTTCATAGTGATTTAAAATAAAATATGGATTCCACCCTCGATGTCAACATGAATTCGGATTTACCAAAGAGCTTTTAGATACTTTGGGGCATCTTTCTTCTAGGCCTTGCTTTTTTAAAAAAAGAAAAGAAGAAAATCTGCAATGTCTCCAAAAAAAAAATGCTGCATCTTCTCAAAGCATCTTTTTTCTAGCCACTGGGCATAAGCAACCTGCTGGGATTTTGATTTAGATGTTCATCATCACTTGTTTTTTTTAAAAAAGACCCCTACAGTGGTGAACATTTTCCCACCCTTTTTAAAAAGAAATTCTTCTTTCATTGGGAGAAAATGCTGAAAATTGCCACCTTGATTTTTCCACCTGAGAAGAGTTGCAAAGAATTGAGGTGGCATTTTTTAAAAAAGTTTTTATTTTTTAAGACAAACATATACAAACAAAACATAAAAACATAAAACAATCTTCCATTTTATATACATACAGTGTGTCAGTTGGTTACAAATCTTTTGTGCTATCCTTTCGTAGTCATTACTCACAGTTTATATGAATTTTCTCATTGTCAAACTAACGTGCTTATGTATTTATCAGTTATTAATTATCCATGACTAAACTATTTATTCCATCATTTTATACGAGATATTCCAAATTTTATTTTGAACTTTATATTGTACTTTCATCCAATGGTGATATATGTCTATATTATATTTTATATCAATCTATCAAACTTCTATTACAAAATTATCTAATCTATTACATTACCATATCTTTTTGTCCAACCATTGATAAAACAAATCCCATATCATATAAAATTGTTTATCTTCTTGCTCTCTAATTTCAAATGTCAATTTACTCATTTCAGCACAGTCCATAATTTTCTTGATAACTTCATCCTGCATAGGTATATTTTTTTCATTTTTCCAATTCTTAGCAAATACAATTCTAGCTGTTGTTAAAACATTTACAATCAAATATTTCAACTCTTTATTGTATATTTCTGGTATTATTCCTAATAAAAAGATCTCTGATTTAAAGTCTATGTGTTGTTTTATCATTTTTTTCAACCATGTGTGGATTTTAGTCCAATATCTTTTTGCATCTGAGCATGTCCACCATATGGTAATATGAACCAGGTATCTGATGACATTTCCAACATTTATTCGATTTGATCTTAAACATTCTCGTGATTCTCATCGGGAATAGATGCCACCTGTAAAACATCTTATACAAATTTTCTTTATATGCAGTTGACATTGTCATTTTATAATTTTGAGACCACAATTTTTGCCATTTCTCTAAATCAATCCCATATCCAAAATGTTTCCCCCAAGCAATCATTGTTTCTTTAACTTGTTCTTCCTCCAACTTAAATTCTAATAAATGTCCATAGAGTTTTTAAATTACCTTTTCATCAGTACCCATCAGAATTTTATCTACATCAGTCAACTTATCATAAATACCTTCTGTTTTAAAATCTTTATCAAATCTAGATTGTATTTGCAGGTATGAAGACCAATTCATTTTTACACCTTCCAACGCTTGCATAGATTTAAGTTCACCCTTTTCATTCAATATCTACCATATCTAACTGTTTGTTCCTTTTTATATATTATTGGGTAAGAAAAAGCTTGGGGTGGCTTTTTTTTTGGTTGAAGCTTTAGTTTAGCTACAGCATTAGCTTTGGATGATAGAGATAAGTTGACTGGCATGCTATTTGTCCTGGAGGAGAGAGGATTAAGCAGTGACATGATATCTATCTTCAAATATTGGAAGGGCTGTCAGAGAGATAATGGAGCTATTTTGTTTTCTGTTGGTTTTAGAAACTAGAATCTGAATCAATTGGTTCAAATTACAAGAAAGGAGATTGCAAAATTGGTTTCAAATATTGGTCCTCCAATTATCTGAAAGTTTTCTTTTCCCTCCAAAAAAGTTTTGAATCTCAGGGTACTTTATAACTTCTTTATTAATTCCTTCTGGAAACATGTCCAAGCTTGTATTATTAATGTGAAATTCTGCAATTATCCTGTAGGAAATGATCAACTTGCAACCATTTGTTCAGTGACTATTGAAATTTACAATGGCATTTAAAAAACTAGTGACTTACAACTAGTCCTGGGCAGTCTAGTGAAGAGAAGGACCAGGGGAGACATGATAGCAGTGTTCCAATATTTGAGGGGCTGCCACAGAGAGGAGGGGGTCAGCTGTTTTCCAAAGCACCTGTAGGCCATACAAGGAATAATGGGTAGAAACTGAATAAGGAGAGATTCAACCTGGAAATAAGGAAGAATTTTCTGACAGTGAGAACAATCAACCAACGGAACAGAAGTTGCCTTCGGAAGTTGTGGGAGCTTCATCACTGGAGGCTTTCAAGATGAGTTTTCTGTATTCTCTACAGAGGTAGATAAACTCAACAAAATATCAATACAAAGTATTTATTATTGGTTCATCAGGTATCTTCATGACTCACATTTGTAACAAAGTTCTTCTTTATGTCCAATTCCTTTGCATATCTGATTTGTAGGTAAAAGATGGTTATCTCCTAACCCATCTCGTAGCGACAGAAAGCAGCTGCCATGAGTTAGGGAATTCAGGCAAAAGTGAGGAAAACTCCCCCAACCCATCAAGGGTCAAATTAGTGACCAATCAGGATTACAAATGTGGCCACATGACATGAACTACATTTCCCAGGATATCTTTAACTACATTTACCGTGATGCATTCCCTTAAGGGGACATCTCACAATTGCTACCTCACTATCCAATTCCCATACACTGGCTGGACAGCACGCTCCCCACCTGGAATTGTAAATTCCACTATTAAAAGAAGAGAAAAAAATTAACTATAAACTAAGATAAGCAGTAGACAGTAATACTAACTGAATAACATATAACTATATAACTAAGATAAACAGTTAGCTATATAACTAAAAGAAACAGTCAACATTAATAAAGCGTCAAACAAAGCAAAGCATGCAAAGTATGAGGTTCAATCTTCAAGTTCGGCCTTTCTCCCTAGCAGCACCAGGTCAGTGACCGGTCTGGTGTAGAACTTCTTGGTGAAAGTCTGCTGGTCACAGGAGGAGTCGAACGACCTCACTATCAGGATTTTGACTTTGCAGATTAGTCCATCAGAGCTGGGCAGGGTTTGATACACAAGTCCCATAGGCCATGTGTTGCGATGCACATCCTTGTCTTTCAGCAAGACAAGGTCTCCCTCTTTGAGGTTCGGTTCTTTGGTCTTCCATTTATGGCGATCTTGTAGGGTAGACAGGATAATCTTGCTTCCAACGGTTCCAAAAAGTGTTGGCAAGCTGTTGAACTTGTCTCCATTGTTGTTTGTACAAGTCCTTAGAATCAAAGTTCCCTAATGGTGCGGGCCAATCACCCGTCTTCTGAGTTAGCAAGGCAGCTGGAGTAAGAATTCTCAGGATCTGAAGAGACTGGAATTAAAGGTCAACCATTGATGGTGGCTGCGACTTCTGCCATAAGGGTAGATAAAGTCTCATGTGTCAGTTTAGGTGCTTTCGCTAACATCGAGTCAAGGATTCTACAAGCTATCCCAATCATGCATTCCCATGCTCCTCCCATGTGAGATGTGTGAGGAGGATTAAATATCCATCTGTACTTGTTGGCTTTAAGGTAGCCATCGATCGGTGAGTCAGGGTGAATGCCCTCTTCTATCTGTAGTTCTTTACACATGCCTACAAAGTTCATTCCACAGTCAGACCTTGTTGCTTGCGACAATGGAAGCAAGCCTGCAGAACAATTGTGATACATCTTTTGGCGCCTATGATCCAGAGTTCACTCACTCTGAGGGCACCTTCTGTGAAGTGGCAGCCTTGATGATGGATTAGTTCATGGTTAGCTGGAAGGATGATGGGGTACTTGCTTGGTGAGTCTATTTCTGCTTTGTGTAAGCAACCTCCTACTTGCAGTTGAGGTATGGGTTCAGTCTCAGAAGCAGACTAGATTGTGGTATGAGCTTCCCTGCTCAGACATCCGTATTCCGATGGATATGCATCTTGTTGTACACCTCTCAATATTTGTCTCTCAGCATGAGTACAGTGGTCTGGGAAGTATGACTTGAAGCCTTTCCGATGACCAAGGAGACAGACGACTGTGTGGATGAGCATAGTTATTCCCAGTACGAGAGGTTTCCATCAGGAGAAACGTTCAAAGCAAGCAGGTTTTAAGGGGCCTATCTTCTCATGTTGGAACGTCGTTGCTAGACAGACGATCGGTTCTACCTTCTTGACTAGAGGTCGAATGTCGCCATCATTATCTGGATGTATGAGTTCATACAAATCAGGTTTCTTTGACTTCAAGGCGCCACAAAAACTCGGGTCTTTGAGCCAGGTAGAAGTTGATAACTGGGATGCAGGAATAGACCTTGTCGCATGATTTGAAGGGTTCTGATCTGTTGGAACATATCGCCACTGCACTGATTTAGAAGATCTCCTGATCCGCTCAACTCTGTTGCTCATGTAGATGTAGAAGCGTCTACTCTCATTGTAGATATAACCCAATATCACTGTGCTGTCTATATAGAAGGTGGTAGGTTCTAAGGGAAGATCTATCATCTTCGTTATTGTGTCTGATAGTTCCTCTGCCAGAGCCGTTCTGCAAAGTTCCAGCCGTGGTATAGTATGACCTTTTTGCAGTACTAGCTTTGCCTTTCCCATGATGAATCTGACTTATATGTTGTTGTCCCCACCATAGACTTTGAGGTATGCCACGGCTGCTACTGCCTTTATTGAGGCATCTGAAAAAGCATCTAATTCCTTTCTTAGTGCCGTGGTGGGCGAGATGGGAACATACGTGAGATGTAGGTGCACATCTTGGAGACAGCGGAGACAGTTGCATCATGACTCCCATTCTTGCTTCTGTTCTGGTGGGAGTGGTTCGTCCCAATCTTTGGTGGTTTGGGAGAGTGTGCACAGTAGGATTCTATCTTGGACAGTGACAGGAGCTGCAAAACCTAGAGGATCGAACAGGCTGTTAACTGTTGACAGCATTTCTCGCCTCGTGAAGCCGGTCTTTGGGGGTGGGGTTTTGAAGATGAAGAAGTCTTTCTTCAAGTCCCAACACAAGCCAAGGCTGCGTTGGATGAAGGGGGCATCACTGCCGAAATCGAGGTCTTTCAGTCCCTTGGTGTGGTCCTCGGGACTAAAGGCCTTTAGTATTTCTTCTCTATTGGATGCTATCTTGTGTAGCTTTAGGTTGGCCATCCCTAGCATTTGCTGTGTATTCTTCAAGAGGTCTATGGCCTCCGCTGGGGTGGCTACAGATTTCAAGCCGTTGTCCACGTAGAAGTCGTGTTCTACAAAACATTTAGCTTCTGCTCCATATTTGTCTTCTACCTCTCGAGCAGTACGTTGGAGACCGTAGTTCGCAATAGCAGGGGAAGAGCTATTGCCAAATACAAGCACCCTCATTCGGTATTCGGAAATCCATTGGTCGTGCTGATCATCACTAAACCATAGGAAACACAAAGGAGCTGGTAATGCTTTCCTCCCCGCCACTCAGTTCTCTGCCTCTTTATTGCTCAGACAGTTCTTCCAGTTACCCATTTTTTTTGTAGGTGACATGCTTTGTAATAGCCAGAAATCTTTTTTTTTTTCTTTGCAGAAACCATAACTCCTAGCATACAGGTAGTCCTTAACTTAGAGCTATTTGGCTGCCATGATATAAAAAGATGTTGAGACTCTAGAAAGAGTGCAGAGAAAAGCAACAAAGCAATTAGGGGACTGGAGGCTAAAACATATGAAGAAGGGTTGCTGGAACTGGGTATGTCTAGTCTAGTGAAAAGAAGGACAAGGAATGATATGATAGCCGGGTACCAATATTTCGGGGGCTGCCACAGTGGTGGGATTCATTTTTTTTACTACTGGTTCTATGTGCGTGGTTTGGTAGGCATGGCTTGGTGGGTGTGGCTTGGTGGGTGTGGCAGGGGAAGGATACTGCAAAATCCCATTCCCTCCCCACCTCACTAACCTGCTTTCCAGCTCTGCTCTCCTATGCAAGGCAACACAAGAAAACCCAGCTGATCAGCTGGGACTTGGGAGGCAGAGAATAGATAGGGGTAGGGCCAGTCAGAGGTGGTATTTGCTGGTTCTCTGAACTACTCAAAATTTCTGCTACCGGTTCTCCAGAACTGGTGCGAACTGGCTGAATACCACCTCTGGGCTGCCACAAAGAAGAGGAGTCAAGCTATTCTCCAAAGCACCTGAGGGCAGGACAAGAAGCAATAAGTGGAAACTAATCAAGGAGAAAAGCAACCTAGAACTAAGGAGGAATTTCCTGACTGTGAAAACAATTATTCAGTAGAACAACTCACCTCCAGAAGTTGTGAATGCTCCAACACTGGAAGTTTTTAAGAAGAGATTAGATAACCATTTGTCTTAAATAGTATAGGGCAAAGGTGGACATTAGTATAGGACTTGTGGACTTCAACTCCCAAAATTCCTGAGCTATCATGACTGAGGAGGAATTCTGGGAGTTGAAGTCCACAAGTCTTAAAGCTGTCAAGTTTGGAGACCCCTGGTATAGGGTCTTCTGCTTGAGCAAGGGGTTGGATTAGAAGACCTCCAAGGTCTCTTCCGATCCTATTATTCTGTGTTCTGTGCCTACCCATTTATTCTCCAAATCACACTGAAAAAAAAAATTCAAATAGGAATTTCTGCACGGCTCTAATCGTTTTATATCACTTGCACATTGGTTTCCACAATAGTATTAATTGAGCATCATGTTCCCCATTGATGATACAGAAGGCAATGAATGTCTGTTTTTGCAGCAGATGAACAATTAGTTTAATTGTACAACTGCATACATAATTAAGCTGTTTTTGTTTCTTTGTAAGCAATGGCTATTTTTTTCCTGACACTGTTAATAGCAAAATTCTTTCTTTGGAGTGCACATCAGCAGAAACAGAAAGGATTCACATTGCACAGGAAAATTACAAATATGAAACATTCCCTTGGTTGACTAGTACAAAATTTGTTGCTCCAAGGAAAGTTGAAAGCCCCCATTTCTCTGCCGGATTACAACAGATTCCATAAATCCTATTTTCATTCGAAGGTTTACTATTTAAGGAGGTTGGCATTAAGTGTGAGAAGAGAAGGGAAGGGAAGGGAGAGGAGAGGAGAGGAGAGGAGAGGAGAGAAGAGAAGAGAAGAGAAGAGAAGAGAAGAGAAGAGAAGAGAAGAGAAGAGAAGAGAAGAGAAGAGAAGAGAAGAGAAGAGAAGAGAAGAGAAGAGAAGAGAAGAGAAGCTTTATTGTCACATTTTTTTCTGTGAACATACTGGCACACATAAAAAATCAAATTCTGAGGCCTGCTCTCAAAAGAATATAGCATGCATACATACAAACACACACACACAAACACACACATGGTACACATATACACATACACACACACCAGGGGTGGGATTCAATTTTTTTCACAACCAGTTCTGTTGCTAGATGATTGCAGCTATGTGACTGGGTGGGTGTGGCTTTTTTGCAGCACACACCCATTTTTTGCTTCCTGGGCCTCAAGGAAGCCTCCTGGGTGAAGCAGTAAGACAGCTAGGGGGATCCCGTCTCAGCTGATCGTCAGAACAGTTGATCGTCAGGAGGTGGAGAAAAAAAATACTTTAAGGAGTGACTGGACGGCGGAGAATGCAATCAGTAATGTCAGGCATGCGTGTGATGTTGCATATGTGTGATAAGGACTGAGTGGGTGGGAAGGGGTGGGCAGAGAGGGCCGGGACCAGCCAGGGGCATGATTTGCTGGTTCTCTGAACTGCGCAGAATCTTAACAACCGGTTCTATAGAATTGGCCGGAACCAGTAGAATCCCACTCTTGACACACAGCCATACCCATACATCAAAGGTGGTATTCAGCAAGTTCTAACCAGTTCTGGAGAACTGGTAGTGGACATTTTGAGTAGTTCAGAGAATCAGCAAATCCCACCTCTGACTGGAGATTTTACGTTATCCTTCCCCTGCCGCGCCCACTAAGCCACGCCCATAAGAACTGGTAGTAAAAAAATTTGAATCCCACCACTGCCATACATGCATATCTATAATTGTACATATACATGTAATGGTGGCACAATGGTTAGAATGCAGTATTGCAGGCTAACTCACTGTTCACTCCAGGAATTCGATTCTGACTGGCTCAAGGTTCACTCAGCCTTCCATCTTTATGAGATCAGTAAAAAGAGGACCCAGATTGTTGGGGGCAATATGCTGACTTTGTAAACCTCTTAGAGAGGGCTGTAAAATACTGTGAAGCAGTATGTAAGTGCATGTTATGACTTCAGGTGTATTACCAATTTCTACTTCTTCTGTAGCAATTCTTTTGTGATATAAAAGGGAAATGATTCCCACACTGGGTGATTGATTGAATGAATGAATGAGTGAATGAATGAATGAATGAATGAATGAATGAATGAATGAATGAATGAATCAGGAGTATTAAAACAGACTTTGGAGAATGAAAACACTAATACCTAGCTTAAATTGCCTTTGATCTCTAGATCTTGACTTGCCATTAAAAAAGTTTAATTAAAATTGATCCTCACCTAGGATTATTATCTGAAAGGTAATTCCATTTTTCATTACATATAGAAGAGATAACTTGGGAAGCCCTGGCTCAGCTAATAATGTATTTTTCCTCTCATAATTGGCCTGCTGAGGGCAGCTTCCTTGCAATTCAAACAAAATTGTCCTTTGCAAAGTCATTTAGATACTGACAGTATAATCGGGCAAGAGTTCTACTTTTCCTCAGAATTGAAATCTATTTTCCTTCCTCCCACTCTTTTTCCCTGTCATTCTGTCATTTCCTTCCTCCGTCTCTCCATCCCTCCTTTCCTTCCTCCCTCCCTCCTTTCTCTCTCTCCCCTTCCTTCCTCCCTCCCTCTTTCCCTCCCTCCCTCCTTTCTCTCTCTTGCCTTCCTTCCTTCCCCACCTTCCTTCTCTCCCCTCCCACCCTCCCTCCCAATGATAAAAACATTGATCATTGTGAAGCCATTTGAATATTGAAATTCTCACCTTTCTTTTTGTTAATTAGTGGGTTTTTTTTACTCCAGCTTTGTTCTACCCAAGTCCAAATGATCTGGGCAGTCCAGAAAATAGAATTTAGAAACTTAGGTTTCCAAAGTCAAAAACAAAAACAAAAAAATTAAAGGCAACTGCAAAAGAAAGCAAACTTAAAAGGAAGCCCTAGTTGGGAAAAGGCCTTCTAAAGAATGCCAACAAAAATATTTATAACATAACATTCAAAACTGGAAAGTTTCAAAGGAATTTAACAGATTAACAAAATTGGAAGGGATCTTGTAGGTCATCTAGCCCAACCCCCCACCCAAGTAGGAGACCACACACCACTTCTGACAGATGGGAGTCCAGTCTCTTCTTGAAAGCCTCCAGTGATGAAGCTCCCACAACTTCCGAAGGCAACTTCTGTTCCATTGGTGGATTGTTCTCCCTGTCAGAAAATTTCTCCTTATTTCCAGGTTGAATCTCTCCTTGATCGCTTTCCATCCATTATTCCTTGTTTGGCCTTTGGGTGCCTTGGAAAAATAACTCCCTTACTTTGTTCCCGAAAGATTTATTTTATTTATTTATTTTTATCAAAAGCTTACAATATAACAGAAACAAGAATAAACATAAGTTTAAATACAAGAAATAGGAACTAATAATTGGGGACAATAGGACAGGGACGGTAGGAAAGATTGTGCGCTTATACACACCTCTTACAGACTTCTTAGGAATGGGGTGAGGTCAACAGAGGTTAGTTTGAGGGTAAAGGAGTGGGGGTTTGATCAGGTGACAACAGAATCAGGTAATGAGTTCCAGACATTGACCACTCTGTTGCTGAAATCGTACTTCCTGCAATCGAGTTTGGAGAGGTTTACATTTAGTTTATATCTGTTGTGCGCTCGTGTTGTTGTTAAAGCTGAAATATTCATTAATTGGTAAGACGTTGTAAGATCACTTGAGGACATCTCCCAGACACCTTCATGTGTCTGCAACATGGAAACATATGATTGATCCATCTCAAATGGAGATTTTAAAAAAGATTTCCCAGCTGCTGCCTCAGTGCTGGCAAAGATTAGTATGAACAGATCTACTCCAGGCTTTCTATGGTAATAAACAAATTGGAATTTAGTTTTCAGCTGAATTTTGCTTTTTCCAGGTGTTCCAACTTAAAGATATGGCCTAAAAACATACAGCTTTTTCAACAGGGAAAATTGTGCCAGAGCAAGTCTATCTATGTGTTGCGAAAAGGGACATCAACTTTTATGTGATTACAAGTGGCACATAATCAAAGAATCAACTGTCCGCCCACAAGTGGAATTGTTTTGTTTCACTTATGCTCCTCGACAGGATTTAAAGTATAAAACTATTTTACAAGCAACTTCTCTTATCTGAACAGATAGGCTGTCTGTCTATTCATCTTTGTCCTTGACCCTCATTCCCCTTTGTCCAAACCCAGAAAAAAAACCTGTTAATCAAAGTGAGAATGGATCAATGAGAATACTATGGAACCATCATTCCCATAAACCAGGACTACTTCAAACTTGAGTTGGGGACTGGGGATTGAATTTACTGCATGTCAATCTGGTTGGAGATAGTTCTATCTATCTATTTACTTACCTAGCTACCTATTATCTGTCTATCTGTATATCATCTGTCTATCTGTCTGTCTGTCTTATATATATCCTATATCTGTCTCAGACATCGATCATTAACACACACAAATACATCCAGATGAATAACAGCCAAGTAGAATAAACTAAAAGCATATAGAACTTAATAAATATACACATAAATGCAAAGAAAGAAAGAAAGAAAGAAAGAAAGAAAGAAAGAAAGAAAGAAAGAAAGAAAGAAAGAAAGAAAGAAAGAAAGAAAGAAGATGGATAGATGGATGATAAAGATAATGGATAAATATAATAAGCAGGAAGGCAATAAGTTACATTAGAAAACTATCAGTGAGAACAATTAATCAGTGGAATGGGTTACTTTTGAAGTTTTGGGTCATCCATCACTGGGGTTTTTAAGAAGAAATTGGACAGCCACTTGTCTGGAATGGTATAAGATCTTCTGCTTGAGCAAAGGATTGGACTAGAAGACCTCCAAGGTCCCCTCAGTGTTCCCTAGGGAAAGCACATTTGGGAAAATCATGTGGGTGTCCATATAGGAAATTCCTTCTATTAACTTTATGTATGAAAATCTGTATTGCTATCAACCATCTTGCAAAGAATCTCTCTTTCTCTCCTTCTCTCCCTCTCTCCCTCTCTCTCAGTTGTGAAATTATACAGTCTAATGATAGACCAATTACTTTGGAAAAAGAAAGAAGGAAAAGAGAGATGGGTATTATAGATCCCAATTTACCAAGGAGGTTCTAATGTTCGTACTGCAATATAGGACAAATAACTACTGTCAAAAGGGGATTGCGTACATTTCAATTTTATGAACTACTTTAATAATTTCTTTTGTGCCACAATACTGCATGCAAATAAATTAACTATGATGCTACTCAATGAAATAAAATGAGTGTGTATTTTAGAGACACAGTCTAATCCTTTTTTTCAAGCACCCATTCTGAAATTGAATTTACCTTCACTGATCTGATTTTGTTACAGCTTCTTCTTAAAATTATTATTTTATTCCTCTCTCCTAGCCATTTTTTAATAATTGCCGGTTCTAATTCCAATATATGGGTAGTTTTTCTATGCAAGCAATCCTCATTTTATATAAGCCTTAATGTATGTAAGCCTAATATTATGATAGAAATACAAAACTAGTAGTTGTTTTGATAATGTATGAAATGCATGATTTCAGCATAGGAAAATATCAAGAGAAATCCTTGCATAATCCAAGGGCCACTCACTCATACAAAAATTAGATTTATTTCTTTTTAAATGCACCTTGTGTTGTGTGCCAAGACCATGAAAATATATTTTTCTTAATAATTCTATATTTTAAAAAAGTAAGAGAATTATATCCATTTTCTTCCAAACATACATTATTTTTTCAGTCAGTATGGAGAGAGATGTTGTGATGACCAGGAGTAACACAAACGTAACAAAATCCAAAACATAAATAAATGTCCTTTAATGCCTCCAACTTGGCCCCACTGTTCAATAATTCTCTTTTGGAGATAAAACGTATTCAAAAATAGTCTTCAAAAGAAAGCAATACAGTCCAAACTTAATAAGCAGATAGAGTTGAAATAAAAAACTAAAACAAACTTCAATGAAGGAATTTCCACAATGAACCAGGATAAGTAATTATCAACTTCAAGGAGATAACAAGGCACAGTCTTTTGGAAGGACGCCAACCAAGATAACTTCAGCCCAAAATAAAACACGCTTTGCTTCTGGCAACGCTGTGTTTTAACCATCTCTCTTATATACTATTCTTTCCAGCTGCAACCAATGAGGAGGATCATGGCCACTTCCTTTCTAGTAAGTCAAGTTGTTTCCTTCTCCGTTCCTTCCTGCATGTCCTAGGATGCAGAGGGGATGGGCCTGATTCTTCCTTTGACTGCCCAGCCAGCCTCTGCCCCTTCCCAGTCTCCTTCACAACCTTCGGAGCCACACCTCCACTCTCTGTCGGCTGTTCCTCCTCTCCCTCAGAGTCTGACTCTTAACAAGGGCATGATAGATGTAGTCTAGCATTAAGGCCATGCCCAGTTAAACTATTGGACGAGGACTGAGACGATCCAATCTCCTTCCACCATTCAACCATGGAATTGTAAACTTAGTTTACAAGAAAGAAAGCGGCCATGATCCCCCTCATTGGTTGTAGCTGGGGAGACTAGTATATAAGAGAGATGATTACAACACAGCATTACCAGAAGCAAAGCATGTTTTATTTTGAACTGAAGTTATCTTGGTTGGCATCCTTCCAACAGACTGTGCCTTGTTATCTCCTTGAGGTTGGTAATTACTTATCCTGGTTCATTGTGAAAATTCCTTCATTGTAGTTTGTTTTGTTTTTTTTATTTCACCTCTATATGCTCATTAAGTTCAGACTGTATTGCTTTCTTTTGAAGACTATTTTTGAATACGTTTTATCTCCAACTGAGAATTATTGAATAGTGGGGCCAAGTTGGAGGCATTAAAGGACATTTATTTATGTTTTGGATTTTGTTACATTTGTGTTACACTCCAGGTCATCACAACTTCTTCCACTATTTAAAATACAGGTAGTTGTCAGCTTACATCCACCATGGAGCCCCAAATTTCTCTTGTGGAGTCAGTTTGGCCTCATTTTGCAACTTTTCTTGCCACAAGTTATTAAGTGAATCATTACAGTCAGTGTGATGACCCATAGTGTCTCAAAAATAACACAAAAACTAAAACATGACTCAAGGTAATGCCTTCAACTTAGCTTTGCTGTTTTATTAGTCACAGTTTAAATTCAAAGAGTAGATAATGAAGCAAAAGGAAACCAAAAACAAACCATATTGACTGAGAGTTCCAAGGCAAACCAAGATAATTAATCACATATTCCAGGAAGATAACTCAATATGAATAACTCAAAATGACTGTACTTCATCTGGAAAGCTGTCTTACACTCAGTCCCCTGCACAAATGCGAACCAGGTTGTAGGCCCCATGTAAGTCCAACTTCGTGAAGATCTTAGCTTGACAAAGCCACTCAATCAGTTCAGGTATGAGGGGAAGCGGGTACCGATTCCTCACTTTGATTGCATTCAACTTGCGGTAATCACAACACAGATGTAGCTCCCCTGATTTTTTTTTTACAAAAAGCACTGTTGCAGCCAATGGAGAGGTAGAAGGCCAGATAAACCCTTTCCAGAGGTTCTTGTCAATAAAATCCCATAACACGGCCAACTCCGGTTCCGACCGGAGTATATCCGACCCACCGGCAATGTCGCATCGGGCAACAAGTCGATTGGACAGTCATACGACCGATGCGGAGGCAACTGATCCACCTCCTTCTCCTCAGACACATCAGCAAAGTCCACCAACTCCGCCGGTAGATCCAGGTCCACGGGTATAGCCACACTCCCTGCACAGGATAGCAAGCAATGGTTGGCACACTTCCTTTCAGATGACCATACAATCTGTGGATCATGGGCCTGTAACCACTCCAAACCCAGCACTGCTGGAAAATGAGGCACTGGGACAATGTAGAACACGGCTTCCTCTACATGCTGCCTAATATGCATGCAAAGGGGTTTGGTTGCAGCAACCACAGGTCCCGAATGAAGGGGCCGACCATCAATCGTCTCTACCATTACTGGCGGGGACACCTGTTGCTGAGGAATGAACCACTGCTCGACAAAATGAACATCCATGAAATTGGCTGTAGCCCCTAAGTCGACCAAGGCTTGGATCTCCCGCTCTCACACCAGGCACGAACACATTTGCTGTCAGCACAAGATGTTCACCAATGATGACTGTGGTGGAGATGTTGAGGTTGTCAAAGGTGGTGAGAATGGCAAGATTGGTGAAGATGGCGGGCCTAAGGACTTTACACCCCAACCTACAGAACGCCATAGGCCGAGTGATGCTTGTTTCTTCCCACTGCTGATGTCGCTGCTGTGGATGTCTTAACAGGACACTTGGCTGCAAAATGGCCTCGATTGCCACAATAGAGGCATAAACCATCATAACGACATCTATCCTTTTCTACTTGGGTCAGGCGAGGGCAGGCAGCCCCCAACTCCATGGATTCCTCCAAAGGCACTTCCACCAGGGGCGTCGTCTTGCTGAGAACAGATGCAGTCTCCATCTATCATCACACCCGTCGCTGCTGAAGCCTAGCATCGATACAAAGACACAGATGAATGAGCTCCTGAAGGGTGCAAGGGCATTCAGTGAGCACCAATTCGTTCAGGAGCTCCGACGACAAACCCTCCTGGAACTGGTCTAATAGTGCTGCCTCATTCCATTGTACATCCTGGGCAACCACCCGAAAATTAGCAATATAATCCATGAGTGAGCCATGTCCCTGCTTCAACTCTCTCAAATGTCTGTTTGCTATTTGGCTCCAAACAGGGTCCTCAAACATGGCCTGGAACTGATGGCAAAACTTGGCGTAATTGTCCAACACCTGGTTGGGCTGTTTCAATAGAGGTGTCACCCAACATGCTGCAGAGCCTGACAACAAACTAATCAAAATCCCCACCTTATCCCGGTCAGTGGGGAAATCCTCAAGCTGAAGGCTCATATAAAGCTGGCAGTGCCCAAAAAATGATGGAAATAGGGCCAGCGAACCATCAAATTTATCTGGCACTGCCACCGGGCATCTGTGGCATGTCCAGACAGCTTGCATTTGTGCAACCTGTGCAGTCAAAAGAGCCACTTGCTGGCTTAACTGGGCATTGTCTGCTCTGAGCTGATCCATAGTCACCCCACAAAAAGCAAAAATAAGTTGAAAGGGTGGCTGAAGTCAAAATGTGATGACCCATAACACAATAACACAAAAATTAAAACATGAATCAAGGTCTTGTAATGCCTTCAACTTAGTTTCGCTGTTTAATAGTCACAGTTTAAATTCAAAAAGTAGATAATGAAGCAAAAGGAAACCAAAAACAAACAATATTGACAAGAGCTCCAAGGCAAACCAAAATAATTAATCACACATTCCAGGAAGATAACAGGGGAGAGTCCATGGGAAGAATGCCAACAAAGATAAACCTCATGAAAGGAAAGCACTAATTTGACTTCAGCGTCTGTGAACATGCAGTTCCAAACTCTTATATAGAGCTCACAGCTGCAATCCATGAGGAGGATCATGGCCCTCTCCTCTCGAGTAGACCACGCTTTTCCCTGATCCTCTCCTCCCTTGCGTGCCCTAGGATGGATAGGGGATGGGCCTGTATCCTCCTCTAATTGTTCACTGGCCTCTGCCCTTTCCCAGCCTCCTCCACCATCTCTGGAGCCATACTTCCACTCCCTGTTGGCTGTTCCTCCTCTTCCTCAGAGTTAGTGTCTATTAGGAGCATGACAGTCAGTAAGATGGTCACTCGGTGTTTAATTGAACCTGGCTTCCCATGGACTGTGCTTGTCAGAAGTTTGCAACAGCAGATTACATGATCTTGGGACACAGCAATGGTCATAAATATGAGTCAGTTACCAAGGGTCTGAATTTTGATCACATGATCCTGGGGATGCTACAAGCGTTTGTAACTGTGAAAACGGCCATAAGTCACATTTTTCAGTGTTGCTGGTACTTTGAATGGTCATTAGATGAACAGTTGTAAGTTGAGGAGTGCTGCTCTCTTCTTCCTCCATTAAACCACAATTCCATTACAGATTAAAATAGGCAAAAATCATGCCTCTACATTATACAAGATACAATCAAATCAATAGTATATTGTACTTCTGCATCAAAACTTGTAAGAAAGTGTCTTAAGAAGTCTTTCTGAGCTGCATGCAGAAGAAAAAAACAAAAGACTTCAAGATACCTGAAGTGGCTTTAACGTACCTTTTAGATTCTTCCTAATGCCATATTTACTTAATGGTTTATATCTCATATTTGAGAGCTATTTATTGACAGATAACCTGAGATAAAAGCCTTGTTTTTTCCTTTCCCAAAGCATAACACAGTGGTGTCAACCATCTTTGTCAATTTTTTTGTTTCTCTGAGAGGGATTTACGTACATAAAATATCTGGAATAGTTATGCAGTATGTCTTGTAAGCATTTTTCTCTTTCTGATGCTGAATTCCTTTGAAATGGTGTCAGAAGATGCGAAGTTCAATATTGTGGAAATGAATGCGGTACTGGTTGTTTTCTATCAAACTTTCTATTTCAGCTTCTCTTAATCCTAGGTTTTTGTCTCTTTGTCCTGTAGCCCTTCTGAAAAATATTCTGTATTTTGATCAATTAATATTCCAATCTAAACTAAATTGCATGGGAAATACTTCCTATTCCAACTTCAGTGGCAAATGCCCAGAGTATTTCTCAGTCATCCAGGTCATAGTTATCTCAAAGGGTGCTTTTTTTCTTTAAAAAGCAACTTTTAAAAGGCACCCAAAAAGCTACATCAGTTCTGATGGTGAAGGGGGAGAGGAGATGCAAGAATAGGTACATGTTGAAGGTGGGGGAATGGAAAGATAGGCTTTCATAGGATGGTGGGGAGAGGGTGGAAGGATTTTATTTATTTGCAGTCATCTGGTCATTTAGTACTCTGTCTGAGGGCTATTGAGGCTACTTGGTGGTTTATCTGTACCCCTGAATCAAGGTGCAATTGGTTTTGGAATCTTCTTGGAACTGCTGAAAGAACTGCATCATAGACGAGAGATAAGCGGTGTCTTATTCCAAGTAAGGGAGGGATGTTCAATTCTAACCAAAGTTAATTGATATCTAGAAAACAAAAAAGCCAAGACTGTCTCTCAACAATGCTTTTTCAAAAAAGCAATTGGATTGTTTTTGTTTTGTTTTGTTTTTTTCTTTGAGGAGGAAGAAGAAGTTTCATTTCTCATCTAAGAAGCTTCATCAATTCTGGCAGGATGGTTGGGGGTGTTGGAAGGATTAGTTCTGACAGGACAAGGGTGGGTGGGATTGGAAGGATCCTAATTTTTTGCAGTCATCTGGTCATTAGCCCTCTTCCTGAGAGCTCTTGAAGTCACTTGGTGGTTTGTCTATGCCCTCAGGGTCACCTGAATCAGAGTGCAATTGGTTGAGGAGTCTTCTTGGCACTTGAGAAAGCCATGTATTTTAGACTGGACACTGAGGGTATCTTATCCCTCCCCCTCAGCTGAGAGAGAGGCTGCTCATTGTTAACGTAAATGCCCTTCTTTTACCCCTCTTTCAAACCAATGGCCTTCTCTATCCAGAATGTGGACTTTGCTGTCTTCAAAATCTTTCAAATGCAGATGGACTGCTGAATCCAATCCTGGTGGGTTTGTTCTCCTATGTTGTGCCGTGCAATTGTGAATGAAGCTCCTTGGATGAGAAGCAAGACATTTTTCTTCTTCTTCCTCAAGGAAAAAAAAATAACAACAGTCCAGATACCTTTTGAAGAACAAAGCAACTTTGAGATAAATGTCCAGAGATTTATGAAAAGACATAGTTGGAAGAAATAGCTGGAAGAACTATTGCTGAAGTTACAAATGGATCCATACCTATTTATTTCAGATATATTTCTATCGTGCATCCTGCTGATCTATCTAAATTCATCCACATTTTATGTATTTTACTAGTATTTCTTTAATAATGCACACTGATATAGCTTCTGGGTGGTTTACAGAGTAAAGAAATCAAGAAATCAAACTTCTCAGATAAATATGAATAAATAATAATAATTGGCAGCCTACTGAGTAAATATAATTGGATAAAAAGAGAAATAGATAAGTCTAGTTCCAGGTGAAGGAGGATATTTCCCCCCCCCCACCCCCCCTTTTTTTTTTTTTCTAGCTACTTAAAATTAGAAATGGCCAGTATGTTGGACTGGCAACCAAAATACTTACCTTCCTTTGTATGACTGCATTCATCCATCATAGTAACCTATGGTTTATTTAATAATGGTTAATCGGTTGAACCACAATTCACCTAATTTGCTAAATCACAAACATGTAATTTGCATGTCAAACAAGATGTGATCTGTATCCAAGTTGATAAAATTTCACTCAAGTCCAGATGGTCTATCTAAAATAATCTGTCAGGTGTGAAGGATCAGGTTCACACATGATAGTCCAATTAAACCAATTTATTGCTAAAAGGTCGACACAATTTCAGACTAACTACAACAACAACATTGCTAAAAGGTTTATGCACAGGGATGTTTTCAACTAATAGTTAGCATCTGCTAGAAATTAGGTAAGGGTCAATGGAACTCAAAGAGAGATTGGACTTAATTTATGACTAGGTTGGGATGCTAGGCTGATCCCTTCTTTAACTCCATCCCTTCATTCTTCTACTCCTTTTATACCATGAGAGTCATTTTCTGATTTTTCTATTGATGTATCTATGTTCTCCCCAAACCCTGGTCCCAAATAGGTAAATAAAATTCTTGGCAACTGGATTTTAAACTCTCCTGATTTGACCCTTTGCAGTAGAGTAACAGATTCTGAGCTAACAATTTCTTTACTTCATTAGTGAGAATCCTGCAATTATCCCCTTGTGACATGTACCTGAATTCTCTACCTTAATCAACAGCCTTTTATTTTATCCTTTCTTTCTTTTTTTTAAACTGTGGTCATCTTAAAATAGCAACAGACCTAACAGAAAACCTGTAAGGAAGAGAAAAAAAGGAGATAATTATATTTGGCTGCTGCCTTCTATATTATTATGTTTGTTTCTATTTGGAAAGGACTGACAGTGTCAATTGCTGTTAAATGGAGGAAGAGATTATATGAGTTCCAGATGGTCCTAAGTGTTATAAATAGAGAGTCTTTGGATATTCAGGTGGTGACAATAAGGAGATATCTCATAGCCTCATCTAGTGAAAAGAAAGACTAGGGGAGATGTGATAGCAGTGTTCCAATATTTGAGGAGCTGCCACAAAGAAGAGGGGCGTCGACTTATTTTCCAAGGCACCAGAGGGCAGGACAAAAAAATAATGGATGGAAAATATTAAATGAGAGAAGCAACCTAGAACTAAGGATAAATTTTCTAATGGTGAGAACAATCAACTAGTGGAATGGCTTGCCTTTAAAAGTTGTGGGTGCTCCATCACTGGAGGTTTTCAAGAAGAGACTGGACAGCCATTTGTCTGAAATGGTATAGACTCTCCTCCTCGAGAAGGGGTTGAACTAGATGAGCTTCAAGGTCTCTTCCAACTCTGTTATTCTATGAAGGCATCCATGAAAAACTAATGAAGTTCATGCATTGGTTTTTGCATGAAGGAAGTTTAGAATAGAATATTAATTACATGCACGCCTTGATTATACAGAGATTTGATTTCTGCATTATGTGGTATGAGTTTACATTAGCAATGTAGTTGACAATCTATTTGGTCCAGAATTTTTTTACTGATAATGTTACAAGTAATTCTTAACTCAAAGCTATTTGTGTAGTGACCACTTGAAGTTACAATGGTGCTGAAAAAAATGACTTATGACCATTTTTCACACTTAGGAATGTTGCAGCATCTACTCTAGAAAGAGCGCAGAGAAGAGCAACCAGGATGATTAGGGGATTGGAGTTTAAAACATGATGAACAGTTGCAGGAACTGGGCATGGCTAGTCTAGTGAAGAGAAGGACAAGGAAAGACATGAGAGCAGCCTTCCAATATTTGAGGGGCTTCCACGGAGAGGAAGGGGTCAAGCTATTCTCCAAGATAGTCAAAGGCCAGACAAGGAATAATGGATGGAAACTGAACAAGGAGAGATTCAACCTAGAAATAAGGTGGAATTTTCTGACAGTGAGAATAATCAACCAATGGAACAACTTGCCTTCAGAAGATGTGGGAGCTTCATCCCTGGAGGCTTTCAAGAAGAGACTGGACTGCCATCTGTCAGAAATTGTGTACGGTCTCCTGCTTGGGCAGGGGTTGGACTAGATGACCTACAAGGTCCTTTCCAACTCTATTAATCTGTAATCTGTGGTCACATGATCAAATTCACAAGCTTGGCAACTGGCATGTATTTATGATGATTGCAGAGTCCCTGGGTCACAACCTTCTGACAAATGAAGTCAATGGGGAAAGCCAGATTCCCTTAACAACGGTGTTGCTAACTTAACAACTGGATGGAATCTCTGCCTTTTTCGTACCTGAGGACAATCTCGATGTGTGTGGGAAAAGGGTGGAATTTGATCACACAGTCACTACAGCCATCTAGTCTTTTTAAACTTCTATCTGGCTTCGGCTGTGGGTTGCTCTAAGTTGGAGAGAAATGGGATGCAGGTGTTCATATGTCGCTCAATAAATCAAATATGCACATTGTCAGCTTTGGAAGCCATATTGAAACTCCCATGCTCCTATGCTGCCACATTTTGAGCCTGGGAAAGTAGGAGATTGGAAGTTCTTGGGGTTTATGTAGTTAGACAAAATAACATTCTTTTTGTAGTTCAAGGTCATGCTATTGTGCACATATGTGAGAGGAGATCTTCAGTTGGGATGGATGGTGATTGGGGCATGTGATGTGATGATGGGTATAGGGGGTTGGATTTGTAGTTTTCACTTTTTGCAAGGAAAGCCAGAATTTTCAGATTCGGGATTCTCCCAGTTGTGCCAGTTACTATCCGAACTTTTGAGCGATGTCTGTCTCAGAGTTATTGGTTGGAGTAAAGATGTGCTGGAACGATGACAAATATCTTGTTTTCTTGCAAGTTTCAAGTGTTGTGCTGTTCTTTCAGATAAGTTATTCCCACTTTCAACTGATTTTCTTTTCAACTGATATTTTAACATGAAATACATATCGGAGGTTATTAAAGCAGACTTAAAAATAAGTCTGCTCTCTCTCTCTCTCTGTGTGTGTGTTTGTGTGTGTGTGTGTGTGTGTGTGTATGAGAGAGAGAGAGAGAGAGAGAGATTCATGTATGTTAAAACATCAGTAGAGCATTATTTATTTATTGGAATTTGTCAAACAAAAACAAGAATAAGAGAATAAAAATACAATAATAGGGATGATAGGCATGTTAGTGCGCTTATGCATGCCCCTCTACTGACCACTTAAGTCTGAAGTAAGACCACGGAAGTCAATTTGTGACTGACACTGTGAAAATTTGTAGCTGAGACAACTGAATCAAGTAGGGCATTCCAGACTTTGACAACTCTATTACAGAAATTGTATTTATTACAGTTAAGTTTAGAACAATTTACATTGAGTTTAAAGAGTTTAAAACATTAGCTAAAGAAAATCCCACATCCTAGAAAATTGTACTTAGGATTGCAAGAATGTGCATGCAACATAAAAATCTGCCTTCCTCTTCCAAATATTTACAACCTGGTATTATTTATATCCTTATCAACTATAACAGTTCATGAAGTTAAGTATCCTTATGAACTACCTAGATGGACTATCTAGTTGGACTAGATGACCTACAAGGTCCCTTCCAACCCTGATTATCTGTTATCTTATCTGTTAAAGCTGGTAGAGATGCATCTACCAAATTAGAGTTATATCTATAAAAATATATCTATTCTTACAAACAACCAGGTTCATTTTTATTATTGTAGAATTTTCCATACTACATTAACCATTAGTTTTACACATTTTTGCAATCTGAGAAAAAAAAGTCATATGAAAAAGTTAGGGTGTGTTAGAACTTTATCTGGGCCAACAGTGAAAGGGTATTCCATTCCAAAGTTATCTCCAGTGCCTGTCAAAACATTTTCTACCAATCCTTCTTCTCTAGAACTTATTAATTGTATTGCTTGCACTCATAGACCTTGTTATTTGAAAAGTCCTTTGGGTTTTGTATCTTCTCTGTTAAAGGTAAAAAGAAGAAGAATCATATTTGCTGCTTTGGGTATAGGATCCTGTTACTGTGTTTTTGAGCAAGATCTGTTTTGTACTGATTTCAACCCTTTATCTTGTTGCAGTCTTTTGAAGGTTGGGCTGTTTTACTTCGGAAAAACCTTGATATTAGGGTGACTTTCCTCCCATCAACCATGTTTCAAAGCAAACTAAATTCCTCCACCTTTGTAAAAAAAATAATCTTGGTCCTTCAGAGTAACTTTGGGTTTTTAATATAAGTAGGAAGCATTTTGAAAAGGGGCTGTGTGAAACATACCCACATCTTAAAGACTTTGAGCGGTTTCAGGAGAACCTTCCTTTGATTCAAAATTGAGATCCAAAAATTCAACAGTGGAAGTTCAGTAATTTTTATCTTGATATCTTTTTTTCATGATTTTATGGAACATCCAGTTTTGCAGGAACACTTTTGTATCACCAAAATGCTCCCTTAAATTAAAATATGATTCGGTTAGTGAAAACCATGTGTGTCGAGGCAAAGCAGAAGAAACCCAACAAAAGATCCATGAAAGAAGTACAGAGAAGAGCAACAAAGAATGATAAGGTATATAGAGGCTAAGCCATAAGATGAGTTAGAACAATTAATCAGTGGAGCAACTTGCCTCCAGAAGTTGTAAATGCTCCAACACTGGAAGTTTTTAAGAAGAGATTGGATAACCATTTGTCTGAAGTGGTGTAGGATTTCCTGCCTAAGCAGGGGGTTGGACTAGAACACCTCCAAATTCCCTTCCAACTCTCTTATTCTATTTTATGAATGGTTGGCCTCTAGTCTAAGAAAGAGAAGAACTAGGAATGTGACAGGAGAGCAGTCTTGCAATATTTGAGGGGCTGTCATGGAGAAGAGGACATTAACCTGTTCACCAGAGGGCAGGACAAGAAGTAACCGGTAGAAGATCATTAAAGAGAGATCCAACTTAGAACTAAGGAGAAATTTCCTGACAATGAGAACAATTAATCAATGGAATAGCTTGCTCCCAGATTTGTGGGTGCTTCATCACTGGAGGTTTTCAAGAAGAGATTGGACAGCCATTTTTGTCCATGATACTATAGGACATCCTGCTTGAGCAGAGGGTTGGACTAGATCAGGGATCGCCAACCTTTTGGACCTCAGGGACCCCCAAACTCATAATTTTAGATCCCAGGGACCACTAACTGGTTCTGTGGGCGTGGCCTAATTTGTGGGCGTGGCTTGGTGGTCGTGTGACTGCTGGGCATGGCTTGTATGTAAATATTATAAATATTTATATGAATATTGAATTTTTTATAAAAAAAGAGCAACTTTTACCCAAAATCAGGCAAAGCAAGCAGGCAGATTGAGTTGCTCACAGAATCACAGATTCATTCAGAAATCTATCTATCTGCCATTGGCTAGCTCAGTCTGTCACATAAAATTTGCTTGCAAGCAAACTCATAAAATTTGCTAGCAAGCAAACTCACAAAATTAACCCACAACACACCATGTATGTAAATATTAAATTTTTTATAAAAAAAGCAACTTTTATCCAAAATCAGGCAAAGCAGGCAGATTGAGTTGCTCACAGAATCATTCAGTGATTTATCTATCTACCATCGGCTAGTTCAGTCTCTCAAATTTGCTTGCTGTGAGTCTGCACTGAATTTGCTTGCAAACAAACCTTCAATCCTAAGGGAGGCTTGGCTGTGCTTAGCTAGAAAGCAAGACATCCAACCATTTCCTGCTTCCTAGCTAATCTAAATCTCCTGGCACAGCAGAACAGATGATGGTCGGAAAAAGGAAAAATAGCAACTTAGCAAAAAAGTTTGCCAGGTAAGGAGTGAGTGGGCGGGGGAGGGTTCCCGCGGGCCATGTGGGCTGAGCAGTTTCTGCGAAGCCTGGATTAATTGCTTTGGGGGGGGGGTGCTCTGGGGGTGAGATTTCTTTGTGGCCCACCAAAATTTTCTCACGGCCTACCAGTGGGCCGTGGCCCACCAGTTGGCGACCGCTGGACTAGATGATCCCCAAGCTCCCTTCCAACCCTATTGTTCCATGTTCTAAGATGATTATAAATATGCAATCTACGTTTGCATCGAAGTATTTTAAGATTGAAATGATGAAGGAGAGACCATAATATCTTGCCCTATAAACATTTTAAAATATGTATGCGATTTGAAAGTCCTCCCCCCTACAAAAAGTGCTCCCTCCTCTCTCTCTCTCTCTCTGTGTCATGCACAAAAGTGCATGTGCCTAAAAGGAACCAGCGACAGTGTCTTTGAGAAAAATATGGTTCCTAATAGATTTAGTGGGAGTTGATTGCATTTTTATGCAATCGGTCAAAGCAGGAATCCAAATAATGAAACCCCAGTGGGTTAGTATATCATGTTAAGGATTTATGAATGATATTGTCAAATGCTATTTTGTAATACAAAGCATGGGATTTCGATGATAACATGGAGAAAATGCCATATATTAGCAAACTCATACTGGTTTTATACAGGTTAGGAGGCATTTTGTATCTTGCTTCTAGGCACATTTTTCCCCCCATGTCCTCTTCTTATTTATTTTTCTGCTTATATTAGTCTCGGACAGTATTATGATTCCAAGCTGTTTGGCTATTCCAGTTACATGGTGGTGTTGCTTGAAATAAGCACCGATTCACATTCCGTAGGACATGCATTATTAGTATAGCTGAATCAAACTATTTCTGGCTCTTGTCATAGCCACCCCTCATCGACCCCCTTTGCATTAATTTGTGGTTGGAAGAAGAAAATCAGCACGCACAAAAATGAAATGTATAGTTTAATACATAATTGATTACATATTTACATGTATTAGCCTAAACTTGCAATAGCTGTAGGCATTCAGAAAATTGAGAGTGGGGGGAGGGAGAGAGAGATCCCCTACCTCTACCCTGCAAAAAAAAAAGGAAACCTTATGCCAAGTGAGGACAGAAAAGCTCCTGAGGCTTCCCTCATTTGGGGTTTTCATTTACGATCCAATTATGCAGCTCTTGTCATGAATACATTAGAAGGGAACACACTCATAACTTAGTAATGAATCTGAATTTTTGACTTCAACAATCTACTACCTTGAGTGGTGCCAAAGCTCCTAGTCATTTGGTACATTCTCAGCCCGATCTGGTGGTTGAAAGAGAGACCTGCCTTGTAAAATATCCAGAATTATGGCTTTCTGGTGCTCCTTCCCCACCCTACATAGGTAATTCCTGCTTGTCATACAGCAAGATCAATATTCCAAGTGTTGCTTTACAGTTTGTGAGCAGCTCAATAAACCTTCTTCAGATGAGATGAGCACCGACTTTCTTCTCTGTCTCTCAGGCACCCCTCTTGCATATTAAAGAAATGACCTTCTCTGTAGCAGATTTTAGGGAATGGGTTTTTTTTTTTTTTTTTTACTGCCCTTCACTTTTAATGATTTAGTTTTTTACAGTTGTTGGAGAACTTTCCTTCTCTGGAGACTGAGAAAAAGAGAGAGGGAGTGTTTGCCAGTTTCATTTCATTCAATTTCTCTCTCAAGTGTCCTGCCCAAAGCCAAAGCTAAACAGAGAAGTAAGCAACCCAAAATGTCACCTGAATGAGTAATGGAAATTAGTTTTATATTAAAAAGAGAGAGAGAGAGAGAGAGAGAAGGGGGAATGGAGTAATTCATAAGGTGCTGATTCAGGAGTCGGATTCAAAAATCCCAGCAACCAGTTCGCTGCCCAGTTGCTGGGTGGGTGTGGCCTAGCAGAACTTCCAGGAGGGTCGTTTTTCACCTTCCCCAGGGTCCGGAGGCTTCCCTCAAGCCTCTGGGAGGGCAAAAACTGCCTCCCCTAGGCTCTGGAGGCCCTCTGGAAGCCAGAAACAGGCATGTTACAGAACCTCTGTGAGGAACATTTTTTGCCCTCCCAGAGCCTCTATGTGGACCCTGCATCCAAAATTATATATATAATTATATATATAATATATATACCTGCATCCAAAATGTATTTAGTATTTATTTGATTTGTCAGTTGCTTACAAGATACAGGTATAAGAATAAATATAGTTTTGAATACATGAGATAGATACTGATAAGAAAAATAAAAAGAAACAATAAGACAGGGACGGTAGGCACATTGGTGCGCTTATGCACGCCCCCTACAGGCCTCTTAAGAAGGGAGTGAGGTCAATAGTAGATAATGTAAAGTTAAAGTTTTTGGGGTTTGGGGAAGAAACCACAGAGTCAGGTAGAGTATTCCAGACATTGACCACTCTGTCTGAAGTCGTATTTCCTGCAATCAAGTTTGGTGCGGTTAACCTTGAGTTTGTATCTATTGTGTGCTCTTGTATTGTTATGATTCATTTGCAGGTAGGACATTGCAATGTATGATTTTATATACTATATTTAGATCAGACCAGAGGCGGCGTAATTCTAAGTTTTCTAGGTCTAGAATTTCAAGTCTGGTGGTGTCAGATATTCTGCAATGAGTAGAGGAGCGGAGAACTCTGCGTGGAGACTCCTGGGAGGAGAGGAGCAGGGTGGGCAGGGCCAGCTGGTCAGTTCAACTACTGGTTCAACGAACCAGATGTAAATTTAATATCCAGTTCACTCAAACCGGTCCAAACCAGCTGAATCCCAACCATGTGCTGATTGTCTTTTGGAATCTGGGACCCGCTGTGGATAAGAAACTGGGTCACCAATCAGAGAGACACTAATTTTTGTCTATGCAATGAGTTTGCTAGGTCTATTTATTTGTTTGTTAAATTCAGATGACCTGTAGCAGCCAGCTTTTGAATTTCAGCTTGCAATCTAGGCTCAAGAAATCAGGAACCAGGATGGAGTTCAAAAGCACTATGAGTTTATTGCAAGAATCCAATCTATTAATGGTCAAGGCAAATTGGCAGATAAGAGTCAATGGACTGGATTGAGTCTCTTATAGAGATATAGTAATTGCAAATTGATGGTGCATTTTAGGCTCAGCAAACTAGAACTAAGGAGAAATTTCCTGACAGTTGGAACAATTAACCAGTGGAACGGCTTGCCTCAGGAAATTGTGGGTTCTTCAACACTGGAGATTTTTGAGTAGAGATTGGACAACCATTTGTCTGAAATGATATAAAGTTTGTGATTCTGGGTCAGCTGAACAAAGAGTTGAAGGAGTGGATGGATCTTTATAGGTTTCGATGACTTTGAAGTTTGGACTGTTCTGGGGGTGGTGCAATGAAGGGGCTTGTGGTTCTGAAAGGGTGTTGAGCAATTCCTATTATGGCTAATGGTTTTTTTCCTGCGTTGGATCTTGGGTGAGGGGCTGCTTTCTAATCCTACCCTTCTCACTTTGTTAGCTGTCAAACTTTGCTTCAACGAGTTTCAAAATATCCTGTCTTGAATGGGCTTCTGCTGCAGTATTTCCTTTGCTTATGAATAGAGCCCTCTAGATAATTGGTTTCCTCTTTCAATAAGATCTTTAATATCTTAAGTGCTGGCATCTGCTGTGGGCTATTACAAAAGACTGGGGATGCTTTCTGCCTTTAAAAACATGTTTCTCTATTTCTCCTTTAGGGAGATATAATATTCTGCCTTTTTAATATCCTCCAAAATATTTCATTTTGGTTACAGATACAGATGTAAGTCCTCAACTTATAACAGTTCATTTAGTAACCTTTCGAACAGCACTGAAAAAAGTTACATGACTGTTTTTCACACTTACAACCATTGCCGTATCCCCATGGTCATGTGATCAAAATTCAAACATTTAATAACTGACTCCTATTTATGATGGTTTCAGTATCCCAGGGTCATGTGATTGGTTTTTGTGAGCTTCTGACAAGCAATGTCAATGGGGAAGACAGATTCATTTAACAAGTTTGCTCCTAATTTAACAACTGCAAGGTTCACTTAACAATTGTGGCAAGAAAAATTGAAAAATAGGGTAAAATTCACTGAACAACTGTCTCGCTTAGCTGCAGAAATGTTAGGCTCAATTGTGGTCCCAATTCAAGGACTACATGTAGAGAGTGTTTGTCTCAAAGCATGGCCCAGAAGACAATAACAGCAACAGGCTAGCTATCTGCACACTAAAAAGCATTCCCACCCAGCTATGTGACACTGCATGCTTACAGTTCACATTTATTATTGTGTGACTAAGTCCCACTGGACTTTTTAACCAAGCATTGAAAGGAATCACACCCTCTGAAGAGTGAATGTGTGCATGAAAAAGGCTTGATTTGCAATTTGTTGCATTGCATCAGGAAAAAAAAGGGTTTTTGGAAAACCCTAATTGATTTGCAATTTGTAGCATTGTGTCAGAAAAAAAAAGGGTGCTTGGAAAACCCTAATTTGATTTGCAATTTATAGCATTGCATCAGGGAAAAACGGTATTTGGAAAACCCTAATTTGATTTGCAATTTGTAGCATTGCATCAGGAAAAAAAGGGTGTTTGGAAAACCTTAATTTGATCTGCAATTTGTAGCATTGTGTCAGAAAAAAGGGTGTTTGGAAAACCCTAAGAAGCACCTTCTTGGACACAGAATTTTAATTTAGCATTTTTTAAAATAGGATGGGAGTGACACATGAAATGGTTAGTGCCTTTAGCTTTGGGTGTTTTTTCCCCCTCTATTCAAAAGGCTACATCTTATTTGCAAGGAAAATGCAGCACTTGTGACTTCTGGCAGAAATAAGAGACAGCTCATCCAACATCACTGTGATAATTTCCACAGAGTAGGTATGAAAACTGGGATATGAGTTTCAAAGTTCGGCCCAATGCAAACTGCTCTGTGTCAGAGCGATGACCGTTGTATTAGCGAGAATGTGGATAGTAATACGGTGAGTCAGAAAACTACAGCTATTTAAAGACAAACTTGCCTGGCCTGAAAAGAATGAGAAGGTTCATTAGAGTTACATTTTAATAAAACTTACCTAAATCCTACTTCTCAAATATGTGCACAAACTAGAACACCATTATCCTCTGATGTGTTTTTCAGGATATCTTCATGTACATTTTCTGCTGCAAAAATTCACTCACTGATAAAAATATTGACACATACAAAACTCTTCTTATTAGACATAACTGTGTCTGTGTCTATGTGTTTGCGTATGCATGTGTATGCATACACATACACCTTCTACTCACTTTTGACACCTGGTGTCTGCCAGGAATAGTCTCTCTGCTGGTTTTCTTGGCAAGATTTTTAGAAGGGATTTGCCATTGCCTGCTTCTTAGGGCTGAAAAAGAATGACTGGTCCAAGGTTACCCAGTTGGTTTGCTACCTAAGATGGCCATAGAACTCCCAGGCTCCTGGTTTCTACCCCGGTTTCTTTTTCTACTTCACAAACTGGTTCTCTAAAAATATCTCTTTTTCCTCCCCACATTTAAGTTTTCTTTGGCCTTCTTCTTTTTCTCCAGTCATCTGGTGGTATTCAATTGAGTACAGTTTTTTTTGCTGAATGTTAATCACTCATGTGGAGCGCATGTCCAGCAACACATATTCTCCATTCTGTCACTAGCTCAGAGAGAATTTCTCCTTAGTTCTAGGTTGCTTCTCTCCTTGATTGTAGTGGTGAACCAGGCTGAGCTAAGGGCAAGGTCAAGCCTGAGGGCTTTTAAAATGAGATTGGACAGCCATTTGTCCAGAATGGTATAGGGCAGGGGTGGGATTCTACCTGGTCAGACCAGTTCTATAGAACCGGTTGTTATGATTCTGCCCAGTTCGGAGAATCGCACCACTGGCTAGCCCTGCCCTGCCCTGCCCACTCAATCCATACCTGAAATGTGACCCATCAAACTTGCCTGCGTTTGGTAAATTACTATTTTTCCTTTCTTTCCCCCCCTGACCATCAGCTGTTTTGCTCTGCCAGGAGATTTAGATGAGCTAGAAAGCAGGAAATTGTTGGATTTCTTTCTTTCTAGCTAATCTAAAAGCAGAGCTGAACCTTCCTTAGAACCGAAGCGTCTGTTTTTCAATGCAGACTCAGATAGCAGATTGCAGAATGGTAGATCTCTCAGTGAATCTGTGATTCAGTGAGCAACTCAATCTGCCTGCCTGCTTTGCCTAATTTTGGATAAAAGTTGCTCTTTTTTTAATAAAAAAAATTCAATATTTACATAAATATTTACAATATTTACATACAAGCCACACCCACCCAGTCACATGGCCACCAAGCCACACCCACAAATTAGGCCACGCCCACAGAACCTGTCATTAAGAAATTTGAATCCCACCTCTGATATAGGGCAGTGGCCCTCAACTTTTTGGGTACCAGCAGGGGTGGGCTTCAAAAATGTTAGCAAAGGGTAGTATCTGCCCAACTGCTGGGTGGGTGTGGTCATGGTGAGCATGGCCTAGTTGGCCTCCTGCACCACAGTAGGAGGGGGCATTTTTGTCCTGCCCAGGCTCCAGAGGCTTTCCTCAAGGCAGAGCCTCCCTGGGCCCATTTCTGGTTTTCCAGAACTTCCGGGAGGCCCATTTTTCACCCTTCCTGACCCTCCATGTATGCCCTGCACTTACCTGCATCCAAAATGGGCCACGTGGGGACTCCTGAGAAGGGAGAGGTGGGCGGGGCCAGGAATGGGATTTGGGGGGTTCTCCAAACTGCACAGAATCTTAGCTAGGGATTCTCTCAAACCCCTGCAGGGGCCCCAGCAGCCCACCCCTGGGTACCAGGGACTAGGTTTGTGAAGAGAGGTTTTCTGTGGACCAAAGGTGTTGCCTCCATCCTGCAGATGGGGCTTCACTTGTCTGGCATGCCATGAACCGATGCCAGTCCATGGACCTGGGATTGGGGATCCTTGGTATAGGTCAGGGATGTCAAACTCAAGGCCTATGGGCTAGATCCAGCCCGTGGACTGTTCTGGCCCATAGGGCTGCCCTGGAAACAGTGAAGGACTGGCCTGAGGTGTCTGTCAGCAAAAACGAAGCTTGGAAGGGCCTCATTCAGCCTTCATGAGCTCCGTTTTCCCTGGCAGAGGGTTGCAGGATGTCATTGCAGCTGAAAATGGAGCTCATGAGGGCCATGTGCAGCTCTCCCGAGCGCATTTTTTGCTGGCAGAGGGTTACAGGAGGCTGTCGCAAAATGGAGCTCAGGAGCTGAAAATGGAGCTTGGGAGCCCATTTTTGCTGGCAGAGGGCTCGGGCCACCACAGGCATCCCAAACACAAGGGATGTTGAGCTGGCCACACCCACTCCCTGGAAATCGAGTTTGACACTCCCTGGTATAGGGTCTCCTGCTTGAGCAGGGGGTTGAACTAGAAGACCTTCAAGGTCCCTTCCAACTCTGTTATTCTATTAATGCATCTCTAGAAGAAAAATAAAATAAAGGGCGCTTCCACGATCTCATTGCATGGGGATAACTATTACTGCTGGCATTTTCCCGGATACCAAAGCTGAGATTTCCAACAGAGAAACATACAAAGGAAAGGTTTTGTTTGTGTGGAGGCATGTGTTAGAAGAAATGAAAAGAAGAACAGCGGGGTTTTTAGGAAAGTGGTGATCCCACATTCTATGGGTCAAGCAAAGAAATCTTTTCATCATGTTGTCACTTTTTATTCCCTTACAACATCCAGTGCAGTAATCAGCCAGTTTTTCTCCACGGGGGCCCCAGGCATTCACAAGCTGACTCAGTGGTAGGCTGTATAAACACATCTCCTCCAGGAAGGAATTTTAGGTCTGTGACATTAGTCTTGTTCACAGGAGGAAACACCAGGGATGCCAGCCCATTCTGGTTTGCAGGAGGTAAACATGACAGCGTGATTTGAAAACCGGCATCTCACCTTGACTTGCTCTCTGCCCCTCTGTAGATGCAAATGATCGAGTTGCTGGCTTGAAATCTACCCACGTCAAAAGCATATGGGGAAAATCCATGGAGCAGTTCACTGGATGTAGATGATCAGAATAACAGTAACAGGGTTGGAAAGAATCCTGGAGGTCTTCTACTCCAACCCCTTACTCAGGCAGGAGACCCTATACCAGTGGTGGCTAACCTTTTGGGGCTCCTGTGCCAAAAATTGTGTGCATGCTTGCACGCTCGCACTCATGTGCCAGCACCCAGAAGGCAATGTGTACTCCCCATGTCCTCTATGCATGCATGTGTAATCCCCACCCACCCACACCGCCCCCTTACCTGCATTGTGACTCACAGCTGATTTTCAGCCGGTTTGAGGCCTTTTTGGGCCTCCCAAAGGCATGAGGAAAGTTTCTGCAGGCTTTTCAGGAAGAACACTAGGCCTGTTTCATCATTTCTGGTATTTTTGGAAAAACAGGAAATGATGAAACGGAGCTAGTTTTCAGCCTGCAAAGCCTGCAGAAGCCTTCCTAAAGCCTTTGGAGGCCAAAAAAGGCCTCAAACTGCCCAAAAATCAGCTGTGAGGCACGCACATGCCCAGTAAGGTAAGTTTGCCTGCAGCTTGTGTGCCAGCACAAATGGCTCTGTGTGCCACGCATGCCATAGGTTCGCCATCATGTCCCTATACCATGCTGGATAAATGGTTGTCTATTCTCTTTTTGAAAGCCTCCAGTGATGGAGCAGCCAAACTTCTGAAGGCAAGCCATTCCACTGGTTGATTGTTCTCACTGTTAGGACATTCCTCCTTAGTTCTAAGTTGCTTCTTTCCTTGATTAGTCTCCATCCATTGGGTCTTACCTTGCCTTCTGGTGCCTTGGAGAATAGGTTGACCCTCTCTTCTTTGTGGCAGCCCCTCAAATATGTTCTTCATATATTTTAGCCTCTACCCCCCTAATCATCTTTGTTGCTGTTTTCTGCACTCTTTCCAAAGTCTCAACATATTTTTATAATATGGTGACTGTTATGATATGTACAGAATAACCCTTGAGTAACAAGGATATGCACATGGAAACGTTTATGAGAGTAGTTATGAATAAGTATTCAGATACTCAGATACACTAATTTGAATTAAAGTTTACTTTAAGAAATAGCACAGTTCAGGTCATATACATTTAACAGTCCAAAGAATATCCAATTACAAAATCTTCTGACCGGTTGCCTTTGTCATTTACAGTAAACAAAGATATTGAAATATAAGCACAGCAAATACAACAGATAGCAACAGAATGTCAGAGAAACAGAATGTCAGAAATATAGAATGTCAGAGAGAGCAAGCCATGATCTCTAGCTCCCTCTTATGGCAATTCACAATACAATCAACCAATTGGAACATAGTACAAATCAATACAATAACTTTCTTAAAGCTACAAACATACATTGTTGGTTTATATATTGCCAACCCAACTAATTGGTGGGCAGATTCCTAACATGACCAAAATTGGCTGCAGTATTCTATGGGTGATCTTACTAAGGCCTAGTTAGTACTTCATGTGATTTTGACTCTACCCCTCTGTTAATGCAGGCTAGGATTGTGTTGGCTTTTTTGGCTGCTGCCGCACACTGCTGGCTCATATTTAAATGATTGTGCACTAGAACTCCAAGATCTCTCTGACATTACTGGTATTGAGCAACGTTTCATCTAATCTGTACCTATACATTTGGTTTTTCTTGCCTAAGTATAACCTTATTTTCTCTACATTGAACTTCACTTTGTTGGATCAAGACTAGATTTCAAATTCAGAGATCTAGTTTCTGGATCTTGATCAACAATGGGAGATACGGATGCAAAATCTACGTATTTCTTTCTGTAACTTCAGATTCGAGAATGGGGAACTCTGGATTTTTTCAAAGGTTGGGTTCCCATAATGTGTTAAAGGCTACATTTAAATTAATGAGATGCAGTTGCTATTTTAGCATACCATATGGCATCCAAAGCATAAGCAAAACAGTTTCATACAACATACCAAGCCAATTGCTGGGTTTCTACAACACACTCAACTGCAGACTTACAATACTCTTTCTTATTATAATCTGCCATGTGTTGCAAACCCAGCCAAGCTATACAACTTTTGTAAATAATAGAATAGAAATAGAATTCTTTATTGGCCAAGTGTATTGGACACATAAGGAATTTGTCTTCAGTGCATAAGCTCTCAGTGTACATTAAAAATACACATTCATCATGAATCATAAGATACAACACTTAGTGTTAGTCATACTAAATAAGCAATCAAAATCATACTAGGAAACTAAATAAAACAATATAAATAATAAAGATATAAGCAACAAAGTTATAAATATTATTATTTATTTATTTGTCAATTGTTTAAAAGATAATAGGTATAAGTAAAACATAGTTATGAATACATGGATACATATAAGAAAAATAAAATATAAAAGAAACAATAGGTCTGGGATGGTAGGCACGTTGGTGCGCTTATGCACGCCCCCTACAGACCTCTTAGGAAAGGGTTGAGGTCAATAGTAGACAGTCTAAGGTTAAAATTTTTGGGGTTTGGGGAAGAAACCACAGAGTCAGGTAGAGTATTCCAGACATTGATCACTCTGTTGCTGAAGTCGTATTTCCTGCAATCAAGTTTGGTGCAATTAACCTTGAGTTTGTATCTATTGTTTACTCTTGTGTTGTTATGGTTGAAGCCGAAGTATTCATTAACAAGTAGGACATTGCAATGTATGATTTTAATATACTATACTTAGATCGGACTGAAGCAGCATAGTTCTAGATTTTCTAGATCTAGAATTTCGAGTCTGGTGGCATAAGCTATTCTGCAATGAGTAGAGGAGTGAAGAACTCTTCTGGTAAAATATTTCTGGACTTTCTCAAATGTGTTAATATCAGATATATAATGTGGGTTCCAGACTGATGAGCTGTATTCGAGTATTGATCTAGCAAATGTTTTGTATGCTCTAGTTAGTAGTGTAATATTACCAGAGAAAAAGCTATGTAGGATTAGGTTAACAACTCTTAACGCCTTTTTGGCTATGTAGTTACAATGGGCTCTAGAGCTTAGGTCATTTGAGATGAGTACTCCAAGGTCCTTGACAGAGTCTGGATCATCAACAAGGTCTTGACTATTCAGCCTGTATTTTATTTTCTGATTTTTTTTGCGAGTATGTAAGACAGAGCATTTATTTGTTGAGATTTGAAGTTGCCATTTGTTTGACCATTCTGATACATAGTCAAGATCTTTTTGAAGGGTAGCAGTATTGTTTGTGGTGTTGAATAGCTTTACATCATCAGTGAAGAGAATGCATTTGCTCTTGATATGATCACAGAGGTCATTTATGTAGAGTATGAAAAGAGTTGGTCCTAGAACACTGCCTTGAGGGACACCACTGTTGACAGGTACAGAATTTGATAGGCGCTCCCAATTTTGACCATTTGTTGTCTGTTTGACAGGAATGCTTCTATCCAGTTATGCAGGTGTCCAGAGATACCGTAAGATTTTAGTTTTAGGAGTAGTTTGTCATGTACCACTGAATCAAAGGCTTTACAGAAGTCTATGTAGATTGTGTCTATTGCTTTGCCCTGATCAAGGTGTGTAGTCCATATATTTTTGCAGTGTAAGAATTGCAGATTACATGTTAGTTTTTTCCTAAAACCAAATTGTTTATTAGAGAGTAGGTAGTTTGTTTCTAAGTGGAGGATGATGGATTGGTTAATAATTGATTCCATGAGTTTACAGGTGACGCAGCATAAAGAGATTGGTCTGTAATTTTCAACTAGGCTGGGGTCTCCATTTTTGAAGATGGGGATGACCGTGGCTTGTGACCATAGTTTTGGCAAGGAGCTGGTTCTGAAAGATTTTTCAAAGATTATGCTTAGAGGTTCTGCTATGGCAGTGGATAGCTTTTTTAAGAAGTATGCACATATTCCATCTGGTCCAATAGATAGAGATGTTTTTAGATTGCATAGTACTTTTTCAACATTGTCTTCTGTAAAATCGATATGTATTAGATCATTGTAGTTGTCTGTGGTTCAACTGGGAAATACTGGGCATGATCCATTGCTGTTTACAAATACTGAGCCAAAGAATGTGTTAAAGAGGTTGGCTTTAATAGTGTCATCGTTGCAGTCTTTAGCATTAGGTCCTTTCAGAGGTGGGATGGACTTTGAATCTTTTAATTTGTTGTTTACAAAATTGTAGAAAGAACGGGTGGAATTGGTGCATAGAAGTTTTTCTTCTTGTTTAATGTGATAATTGGTGCATTCAGTTTTTATCTAGTGGCATAAATTTTTGTATCGGCTTTTGAAGTTGGCAACGTGACCATATTTGTTTTTCCACCAAAGTGATCTCTTTTTGGATTGAAGCTTCCTTATTGTTTTGGGTAATTTGTTTTTTCTGGTTTTGGGAATTGTTAATGGTACATATAGTTTGATGATTCTTTTGATTTCAAGTAAAAATACGTTGTAAAGGTCTTCTACAGTATTGCATCCAGAGAATAAAAATTAACAATCAAGGGATGTTTATAAGATCATAGTTGCCTTTTTTTGAAGTTATAACTGGAGATTCCGTTGTTGTGATGATTTTTGTGTGGACGTATGTTGAGATAAAAGTCAATCATGTTGTGGTCACTGTTGGAAAAGGGTTCTTTAATTTGTATTCTGTAAATTGAATTCAAACTATTGCAGAAGATGAGATCGAGACAGTTGTTAAGTCTAGTGCTATTGGTTACTAGATGTACTAGTCCCAGATTTGTTACTGCATTGTAGAAGGTTACATTGTGTGGGTTCAGTTGTACATTCGTTAAGGGTCCAGTTAATATGAGGTAGATTAAAGTCACCAAGAAAGATAAAAGCATGTGGGCAGGATGCTGCCATGTTAGTAGTGTATTTAGCTTGTTTGCATGTTCGATGTCATAATCAGGGGCTCTGTAACATAGTAAGAACCTAAATGTGATATTTAAGTTCACAGACGATGGTCTCAGAAATGGCAAGCTCCTGAGTAACTTGGATGTTTTTTAGATGTAGGGACTTTTTATAGAAGATAGCAACACCACCTCCTCTACGGATTTCATGATCTAATTGGTAAACATGATAGTCTCTTACTGTGGTAATGGAGTCAGGGAGAGATGTGTTGAGCCATGTTTCAAGACAAATATAATGTCAAATTTAGCCGTATTTAGTAAGAGGAGAAATTCAGATATTTTATTTGCATTGAGTAGCTTGCATTTAAGGCCAGTTGTGGTTGGAATAGAGGTAGTTAGGGACGTGCAAGCCTAATTTTGAGTGATGTTGGATTGGATGGGGTGGGGTTGGATGCGGAGTTGTGGGTTGTGTGACTTTCTTCTGATGCAATCAGCTCTGTAGTCAATGTATAGATCCTTTTCTTCGTTGTCTAGATGGTTTTTGAATTCAGCGCGGAGTTCACGGGAGCAAATTCTTTGCAGTATGAATAAGTCTGGTCTTGAGCGAAATTTTTTGTGGTTGAGATTGGTTTTTGTAATGGTATTTATTGTATGAATGAATATGCGTTTGCTGGACTCGTTTTTGCATACAACTCTACAAAATCTTGGGGCCACAGAGCCATCATGAACTCAGGGCCATCTCTGGTTATTTCAATGATATCTTCAGGAGAGATGTTTGTTGTATTTGAGTTGCTTATGATATCACGAACTTTGGTGATGTCATCTGATTCGTTGGTGTCTTCGAGACCAAATAAGATGGCATTTGGACGTTTCTGTTCACATTCCATGGTGTCTCTGATGAGTAAGGAGATATTATTTGTGGAATTATTTGAAGGGATAGTAATTGTTTGTTAATTGTTTTATAGTCATAAATAGAAGGAGATAGGGTTAGCTTGGGAATTCTGGGAGTTGAAGTCCACAAGTCTTAAACTTGCCAAGTTTGAAGACCCTTGCTCTATAAATTCTACTTCTGAATTTGATATTATGAAAAGCTACAAATTGCCTTCTGGTTCATAGGGATAGAATTTGGTGCCTGCAAGTATGGTGAGGTTAGAGAAGAAGAGAAAATCCACGATCCAAGTGACTCTAGAATCAAAGCTATTTTGAGTATCGATTTTTGCCTCTGTTTTGACTTCTAAGATACTTTGTGAATCATTTCAAATTCATCCAATTGGTTGTCCAACAACTCTGGATACTTTACAAGAAAGCATAATGTGAATAAAAATACTGCAATAATAAATTGTATACTACATTTGGATATAAAATCCTGTAATAGCAGCCATGATGTAAAATAGCTCTTTGAATCAAGAACAGGAAGCATTTTAAAATAAAGAACTGATGAATGAATGATGGTCTTTTATGTTGATTGCTTATTTAGTATCCTATGATTATCACTATGTGTTGTATCTTATGATTTCTGATGAATGTATCTTATGGTGATTATGATCATGATTTATCACTTGTTGCTTGTATGTACACTGAGAGCTTATGCACTGAAGAGAATTTCCTTGTGTGTTCAATCACACTTGACCAATAAAGAATTCTCCTCTCCTCTCCTCTCCTCTCCTCTCCTCTCCTCTCCTCTCCTCTACTCTACTCTACTCTACTCTACTCTACTTATTATTTCTCCTCTCCCACTCTTCTCTTTTTCCTTTCCTTTCCTTTCCTTTCCTTTCCTTTCCTTTCCTTTCCTTTCCTTTCCTTTCCTTTCCTTTCCTTTCCTTCCTTCCCTTCCCTTCCCTTCCCTCTCCATTCCCTTCCCTTCCCTTCTATTTTGTTAATCAGTTGTATAGATATCCATAAATCTGACCTACTACTAAGTAAGGAATGTAAAAGAAATACATCTAGTTGTGTTCCCTTTCCTGTATATGGGCAGTATATTTATTTTTGCCATTTAGAAAGAAAATGTGTGAGTATGTTTGTGTATCAGATTAACAGAGTTGAAAGGTACATTGTAGGTCATCTAGTGACTAGTCCAACCCTCTGCCCAAACAGGAGACCTTACACCATTTCTGACAGATGACTGTCCAGTTTCTTCTTGAAAACATGCAATTATGAAGCTCCCATAACTTCTGAAGGCAACTTCTGTTCCATGGGTTGGTAGCATTCACTGTCAGAAAATTTCTCCTTATTTCTAGGTTGAATCACTCCTTGATCAGTTTCCATCCATTATTTCTTGTCTGATCTTAGAAAATAGATTGACCCCTTCCTCTCTGTAATAGCCCCTCAAATATTGGAACACTGCTATCATGTCTCCCCTGGTCCTTCTCTGTTTTGTGCAAAATTTGTCCCAAACTTTTATCTGTTGCCTTTGCTTTTTTATATATATCAGGCTTACAAATCAAATCAAACAGCTATATTGAAAAAGCTGTGTGATATTATTTTTTTCTTCCATTTATAGTACAGTGTATAGAGTTATGCTTGTTTATGGATCTCAGCAGTTATTCTCACCGGATTGAAAATGAATGACTCTGGAGCTTGCAAATTCACTCGGCTATCCAGCATTACTGCTTAAAATCAAGAGGCCTATTCAAGAGACAGACCAAGTGTTCATTACATAAATCAATTTGGGTCAAAAAATAGCCCAGTGGGTGCTCAACCATTGATCACATCACACTGTCAACTTAATCAAATAACGCTTGCCAGACATTCGCTGAGCCAATTCCTCCCTATTTCCACTTCTCCAAAAATTAATTTGATTGGTTCAGCAGGAAAATAAAGTAACTTACTTTTTTTTTTAAAAAAAAAAAAAAGGGATTAATAATTGTGTGGTAATTTCTATTCAACTCTCAGCCACCCTGAATCATATATAAGACACAGGAGGTCTATTGCATCTGCTCTTTTTTTCAGTACACTTTTATAATATGTTAAGGCAGAAAAGCTAAAAAAATGTGCATAAAATAAATCAGGATTTATTTCATACTTATCAGAAAAATAAATCATGGTTTGTGAAGAGAAAAACATACTTGCATACTTGCAAAGCTGTGGCTTATAGAAGTATTCTTGATAAGGAAGTTCTCAACCTATGGCCACAATTGAATCCAAAATTTCTGTTGCTAAGTGAGATGGTAAATGATCCCCCCATTTTATAACCTATTTTTTCCCATTTTATGGGAGAGGGGAGGGGAGGAAAGGAAAGGAAAGGAGAAAAGGAAGGGAAAGGAAGGAAAGGGAAGGGGAAAGGAAAGGAAAGGAAAGGAAAGGAAAGGAAAGGAAAGGAAAGGAAAGGAAAGGAAAGGAAAGGAAAGGAAAGGAAAGGAAAGGAAAATAAAGGTAACATATCAAACCTACCTGAAAGTAAAGCTGAGGAGTGGGTGGTGGACTTTCTCGAAAGCTAGGCCTTGTGCCATTGTGAAGAATGCAAATTGGCTAAAGAATGATAAATTAAATTTGACATATGAAGACACATTCTGTTGTGAAGATGCATGCATCCCCTGCATATCGTTTCTCTGTGCATTTGTCAATACCTAAATCAAATTTCACCGAGATTAAACTTGTGTAGCTCTACCTTATTGATTGAGTTAGAAATGATTATGGAAAAATGAGAGCCAGAGTTCCAGATTAAAGCAGTTGCAAAATGCATTCCTCATCTTCAAAACAATAGTTCAGTTTTGGGCGATTTTCAAATATAAGAATGTTGTGCAATTTTTTATTTTTTGAGATGTGGGAGTCTTTAATTCCAGGACTGGCTATTTTCCTAGATTACCAAAGAATTAACTCCCACTTTCTGTGGAGTCTGGGTTGGTTGGCTGCTTCCATAATCCTCCCAGAGTTACAGCCCAATCCAACTGAGAAACCACCATCAATATCTGGAGTCAAAGATGTAATTGTTTATCAGATCTTTTAAATTAAAAATACAATCCCAGCAGAGCCTGTGAAAAGGCAGGCCATAAACGGGTGGAAATGACCTTTTCCAGGGAGATGACAAATGATATCTCAAACCTCTGAGCTAGAACGAAGCCAGGCATTAGTTAATGTATATAATGCAGATTTATAGTCCAGGGCACATTTTATCCTTCCAAGTCAGTTATCTTGCATTCGTTATTTGAATTCTATAAAATTATTCCTTTGGTTCATCTGAATTTAACTCCCTTCCTATGGAATTCATATCCATAAATCAAGGGAATTTGCAGTAGGTTTAAAGCAGGGATACCAGTTGTGGTATTCAATTTTTTTTACTACCGATTCTGTGGGCGTGGCTTGGTGGGTGTAGTGTGGCTTGGTGGGTGTGGTGTGGCTTGGTGGGCATGGCTTGGTGGGCGTGGCAGGGGAAGGATACTGTAAAATCCCCATTTCTACTCCACTCCAGGGGAAAGATATACTGCAAAATCTTAATTTCCATTCCACACCAGGGGAAGGATACTGCAAAATCCCTATTCCCTCCCCATCCCACTAACTTGCTTTCCAGCTCCGTTCTCCTGTGCATGGCAACAAAAGAAGACCCAGCTGATCAGCTGGGACTTGGGAATAGATATGGGGGCAGTCATAGTGGTATTTACCAGTTCTCCGAACTACTCAAAATTTCCACTACCGGTTCTCCAGAACTGGTCAGAACCTGCTGAATAACACCTCTGAGGGATACACAACCCCAAGCAACGGGCCATGGCATGCCAGAAACCGGGCCATGCAAATAAGCAAAGCCCCATCCACGGGATGCAGGAAACATGGAAAACATGCAAATCCGGTCTACGAAAAACCTCTCCACAGAACCAGTCTCCGGTGCCCAAAAGGTTGAGGGCCACTGGTCTAAAGTACTCAAGCCAGAGTCCTTTGAAGTATTGAGTTGTGTTTCACAAATTGTTTTGAATCTGGAGCTATTCCACCTAATTGTATGCAAGAGGGAGTTGAACAAAAGAGATCTATATGATTAAGTGGATTAAGAGGAACCGCTCCTGGATTACAAAAAATAAAAAATAAACTGAATTTTATTTATCCTCTTTCCCTGCTTTGAAGATGCTGGACAACTTGGTAAAAGGAAACAGGAAATTGCAATTGATCTTAGTTTGTTCCCTTCATCAAGGAAGGGTTATCCAGCAGATAGGACCTTGGGAAAAGACCAGGAAACTTTCTGTTCATTAATTTGGGTGGTGTCAAGCATCCAGAAAGTATCCATGATATCAATCATTCAGAGATGTTATCTCTCCAATTGATTTATTAGGAACAGATCTGGCATGTTCAAAAGCAATTTCCCAAGTGAAATTATTTTCGCGCCTTACACAGAATCCACCTTCTCTCCTCCCTTATCTCCTCCCACTTCTACACTTCATAAATCATGAGCAACAATTAACTGTGACTGGAATTACTTAATACGATATACAGAATAACCTTGAACTTTTCAACTCCTCCAACTCTCTAAGAGGAAAAAAATAATATGTGACAGCTGAATTTTTTAAAGCTGACAGGTGTCCCCCCTTGAAAATTCCTCCCTCCTAAAAGAAAGGGGAAAAACCAGATACAGAGGTTAACACATATTCCTTAACCCCCCCTCCCCCCCCCCACGAGGACCCTTCAGTTTGTGGAGGAAATCCTCATGGAATTGGTTAACCAATTGATCAGCATGAACATTCCAACTGTTTACCCAACTAGCATCCAAGAGAGGGTATCCTTTCCATAAGACCAAATATTGCAATCGGCCACGGTGTAATCTAGAATCGAGAAATTTTGAATTTCATAATATGTTTTCCCCTGTACCATTAATGGTTTAGGGGGAGTGATTGGCGGTGGTCTTATACATTGATGTTGTAGCTGGTTTTAGTAAACTACAATGGAATACTGGATGAATTTTCCCCAATATGCAAGGAAGACTTAATTGGACAGGGACCAGATTGATTATCTTTGAAATTGGGAATGGATGCAAGAATTTTGGACCCAGCTTCTTACTGGACGGTTTCAACCTAAGATACTTGGTTGACAAATATACTTTGTTCCCTACTTTAAAAGGCAGTTGAAGGGATCTATGTTTATCTGTTTGTTTTTTATAATTTTTTGCAGCTTCGGTCAAAGCTTTTTTTGTATCTTCCCATCCCTTCTTTAATGAGTTCATCCATTCTGTTAGGGACATGGATGAGGGAGGTTGTCTAGGTAACTCTGGCATCGGGATAAAATCCATTCCAGTGTTGATTTGGAATGGAGTCAATCCCGTGCTGCTATGTATTGCATTATTGTAAGCAACCTCTGCAAAGGGTAATAACTCAGCCCAATTTTCTTGTTGATAATTTACCTAGCATCAGAGGTGGTATTCAGCAGGTTCTGACCAGTTCTGGAGAACTGATAGTAGAAATTTCGAGTAGTTCAGAGATCCGGTAGCAGAAATTTTGAGTAGTTTAAAATACCACCTCCGACTGGCCCCATCCCCATCTATTCTCTGCCTCCCGAGTCCCAGCTGATCGGCTGGGTCTTCTTTTGTTGTCCTGCACAGGAGAATGGAGCTGGAAAGCAGGTAAGTGGGGTGGGGAGGGGAGGGGGATTTTGCAGTATCCTTCTTCTGCCTTGCCCACCAAGCCACGCCATGCCCACCAAACCACACCCACAGAACCGATAGCAAAAATGTTTGAATTCCACCACTGCATAGCATCTAATGCAGTGGTTGCCAACTGGTGGGCCACGGCCCACTGCTGGGCCATGAGAAAATTTTGGTGGGCCACAGAGAAATCTCACTCCCAGAGCACCCCGCCAAAGCAATTAATCCAGGCTGTGCAGAAACACAAGGCTGCTCAGCCCACATGGCCCTGCAGGAACCTTTCCTGCCCACTTACTCCTTACCTGGCAAACCTGTCTGCTAAGTTGCTATTTTTCCTTTTTCTGACCATCATCGGTTCTGCTGTGTTGGGAGATTTAGATTAGCTAGGAAGCAGGAAATGGTTGGATTTCTTGCTTTCTAGCTAAGCACAGCTGAACCTCCCTTAGGACTGAAGGTTTGCTTGCAAGCAAATTCAGTGCAGACTCAAGGCAAGCAAATTTGAGAGACTGAGCTAGCCAATGGCAGATAGATAGATCACTGAATGATTCTGTGAGCAACTCAATCTGCCTGCTTTGCCTGATTTTGGATAAAAGTTGCTTTTTTTATAAAAAATTTAATATTTACATACATGGTGTGTTGTGAGTTAATTTTGTGAGTTTGCTTGCGAGCAAATGTTATGTGACAGATTGAGCTAGCCAATGGCAGATAGATAGATTTCTGAATGAATCTGAGATTCTGTGAGCAACTCAATCTGCCTGCTTTGCCTGATTTTTGGTAAAAGTTGCTCCTTTTTTATAAAAAATTCAATATTTATAAAATATTTATAATATTTACATACAAGCCATGCCCAGTCAGTCACATTACCACTAAGCCACACCCACAATTAGGCCACAGCCTACAGAATCAGTTAGTGGTCCCTGGGATCTAAAATTATGAGTTTGATGGTCCCTGAGGTCCAAAAGGTTGGCGACCCCTTCTTTAGACCATAGACTTTTCTTTAATTTCCAATAATCAGTTTTTCCGTCATCCTTTAAACCTAATGGCTTTTTCATATGTAAAGATGCATGTAGATATGCTAGTGTTGATTTGGCATGTGATGCGATGATGGGTGCAGGGGGTGCATTTGTAATTTGTTACTTATTGCAAGGAAATCTGGAACTTTCAGATTCAGGATTTCCCAGATGTGTAAGTTTACAACCCAAATAATGTCAGTCTCAGAGTTATTTGTTGGAGTGGGGATTTTCTGGAACACTGAAATAAAAGTTGGTGCTTCACTTTGAAGCATGACCGTTTATCATACTTTTTATTATTAAGTTTGGTCACATAGTCAGCCAGATGTTTAAATGGATTTGGCACTTTTGTCCACTTATCCAGTCCTTCCCAAGGATCTGGGATAGAGATGCTGATGTTTGATGGAGGTAAAGGTATAGTTGCAGACAGTGAGCTGATGGCATTATTGTTATTGTTTTCAAAAAAATCTTTGCAAAGAGTCAAATAAAGCCCAAAGTCAAATTGTGTAACAATTAATCAGTAGGTTTGCCTTCAGATGTTGTGGGTGCTTCACTGGAGGCTTTTAAGAAGAAGCTGGGCAGCCACGTGCTTGAAATAGTATAGGGTTTCCTGCTTGAACAGGGGTTGGACTAGAAGACCTCCAAGGTCCCCTTCCAATTCTATTATTCTATGTTCTAAGTTCTACAGGAGAGGCAATCATTGCATACCTATAAAGAGCATCACATTACCTGTTTAATGCAAGCTTATTGAAGTCACATTTCTTGCCCAGTGGTGGAATTCAAAATGTTTTACTACTAGTTCTGTGGGCGTGGTTTGGTGGGTATGGCTCGATGGGCATAGCCATGTGACTTGGTGGGTATGGCTATTTTTTTGCTTTTTTGCAGCCACCTCACCCACCAATTTTTTGGGCCTTGGACCTCTGGGGGGAGGCGTTTTTGCTCCCAGAAGATTCCTCTGGGGCTCAGGAAGAAAAAAAAACAGAGCATGGGAGGGTCACACAGCACACCACACTCCATTTTGGGACCTTCCTGGCCTCAGAGGAGCCTCTGGGGGAGAAGGTGTTTTTGCTCCCAGAAGGCTCCTCTCAGCCTCAGAAAGGGACTGATCCCCTCCCTCCATTTTTTGCCTTCCTTGGCTTCAGCAAAGGGAATCCTCACACAGCTGATCATATGAACAGCTGATTTTTGGGAGGGGAAAAAGAGAAAGAAATACCTTAAGGGGCGAGCGTCAGACGCGCAGGATGAGCAAACATCGGGCAGGTGGGTTGGGGCAAGTGAGCCAGCGGTAACCAGGTGACCGGGTGGGGGGCGGGGCCAGCCAGAACAGTTCGGTGACCCATGCCAAATCCTTGCCACCGATTCTCCCAATCTGGTGCGAACCGGCTGAATTCCACCACTGTTCCTGCCCCTATTTATGAACCCTATTCTATTTATCCCCCTATATCCTACTATAAAACTACACAAAACTTTGTAGTCCTCCTGCCAGCAAATTACAAAATACATACTTTCAATACTCATATTTTTTCCTGTATTTTTGTTGGTTTGTAAAATTGTAGAAATGCTTGTACTAACGGAAAAGCAATCACATACATAAATACAGATTGCACAAAACACATTGGAACAGCAAAATCTCCATTGACGTGTGTTAATACATGCCAATATGGAATATTTTGGAGAATATGGAGTATTGGAATGATGCCTCTATAGTTGTAATGTCATTTCTTCCCAACACAGCCAATTCTTAAAGCAGACTCAGCTAAAATGTCTTATCTCTCTATTTGCAGAGTTTACGCCTGTTCTTTGATACACCTGTGTTTATACAGGCGGACATTTTGCCTGATAGGCAATTTAAAAGGAATTTGGAAGAAGCCTGGTACTTGAAATTATATCGAAGAAAGACAAATTGAAAAGGATTGAGAAGGAGGATGGAAACAGTCCCAGAGTTTATGAACATTGTTTAGTTGTATTAGACCTGACACTTATTGTCGTAATGAGATTTCTATGGTGGATTTTATAGCTATCCATGAATCTTCCCAAAGTATTGGGAAATCCCTGAAAATTACTATCCAGATAGCACTAGTTAAACAGATTGTTTAGGTTTTTTTTAAAAAATAATGACATCCTAATTTATTTATTTGATTTTTATCCCACCTTTATTATTAGACTAGAATTCACATTCTCTTGGCAATCAGTCCAAAGTTCTTCCAGTCAGATTTCAGACTTCGTGTGGGACTAGAACTCACACTCTCCTGGTTTCAAGCTTGGTACTTTCATCACTAGGCCAAACTGACATTAGTGCTTAATGCTTTAAGGTCGCCTTCCCAATTGGGTATCAGAAATGTAAACTTCATAGCAATAACAATAACACAGGCTTATATACAGCTTTACAGTGCTTTACAGCCCTCTCTAAACGCTTTACAGAGTCAGCCTCTTGCCCCCAACAATCTGGGTCCTCATTTGACCGACCTCGGAAGGATGGAAGGCTGAGTCAAACTTGAGCCTGGTGAGATTCGAACTGCCAAATTGCATTCAGCTGGCAGTCAGCAGATACAGCCTGCAGTACTGCATTCTAACCACTGTGCCACCATGGCTCATCTTAGGACAGTGCTGATTAAGGAATTCTGAAAGTTTGCTTTAGGATTACAAAGAAATGCGTTCAATTTCCCTTCCTAAGGATTCCTAGGATGTAAACTAAAATTGTACTTTAAAATTGCTGTCCCATCTTCCTCTTTTTTACTGATACAATTATCCTCTGAAAAAGATGGATACACCAAAATTAATATTCAGGGAGTCCTTGACTTACAACAGCACTGAAAAAAGTGACTTATGAAGTTGTGGGAGCTTCATCCCATATGTGTGCCCCCCCACAAGCCAGCTGATTGTCGGGTATCTGCCATGCATGCATGGGGTGAGATGCGCACACATGTGCAGAGGCATGCGGCGTGTGGGGGGTTGCGTGCACATGCGCAGAGGTGTGCGGTGTGTGTGGGGTTGCGTGCGCATGCACAGGGAGGCAGGGAGAGTCGTGCGTGCATTGCATCATGGGTGCAGCCACACGAGCACATGCACACACACACACTTTTGGCACGCAAAGTAGAAAAGGTTAGCTATCACTGGTGTAGTGTCTCCTGTTTGGGTGTGTGGGTTGGAATAGATGACCTACAAGATCCCTTCCAACTTGGTGAATCTGTAACATCCATTGCAGCAGCCTCATGGTTATGGCAACTGATTCATATTTATGACTGTTGCAGTGTCCCAAAGTCATGCGATCCTCTTTTGCAACCTTCTGACAAGCCAAGTCAATGGGCAAGCTGGATTCACTTAACAACCATGTTACTAATGGAACAACTGTGGTGAGAAAAGTTGTAAAATGGAGGAAAATTCACTTAACAACTGTCTCACTTAACAACAGAAATATTGGGCTCAATTTGAGAAAAAAATCCCCGCATGTTCTGGAAAAACCAAAGCATAGATTAGCAGAATTCATGATCGTTACATTAGGAAAATGTGGTCCTGTATGAATTTTGTATGTGTATATGTTATTCACATATGTTTGTGCTGTTTTTGTTAATTCATCTGGCTGAATTACTGGGCCATGTTTAGCCTTTGAAAACCATCTTTGAGTCTTTGGCAATATGGTTGCTATGTTTGTGTGTGCATATTCATTGCATAAATAAATCTTACCCTCCCAATACATTTAGCAAAACAGTTCTCGTTGGCGTTACGAGGCACTTCCTTGCTCGCCCATTCTTGGCAGCAGGTGATGTAGTAGGAGTGAGGAAACTCTTGATTCTATTAACAGAGATACAATTTGTTTGATATTACCTTGTGAAGGTCATGTGCAATTTTTGGAGCAATTGCAAGTTTGTACTTCTAGGGAGATTGAAAAATGGCACTGAGCTGAGGTTCGGTTAACCATTTGTCAACCACTGTTGAACAATGGATGACTGGAATGGCATGACCCAGTGTTGTTCAACCTTAGCAACTTTAACCTGTGGGGACTGACCATGCAGAGAGTGGTGAGGAGAGCTGAGAAGATTATAGGAAGCTCACTTCCTCTTATTCTGGGTACTGTACATAAGCTCTGAATAAGAGGCTCTAAACTCTAAGCATTGTTAGAGACCCCACACACCCACTTCACAATTTCTTTCTGTTGCTCCCTTCTGGGAGGAGGTTTTGAAGTAGCTACAGCAGGACTACCAGATTCTGTAATAGCTTTGTTCCCTATGTACCCGTGATGGGGACGGGGCCAGTCAGAAGTGGGATTGGCCAGTTCTCCGAACTACTCACAATTTCTGCTACTGGTTCTCCAGAATTGGTCAAAACCTGCTGAATAGCACCTCTGCTTCTCATCCAAGAAGCTTTTTCAGCTCTGACTGGACGGTGGGGAATGAAAGGGTTTATATTCTTTGTAGACAGCTAGTCATTTGCATCCTTATAGAGAATCATTGAGGCCACTTGGAGGTTTTTTGTGTTCTCAGGATTACCTTAGTGCAAATGGGAGTGGAGCCTTCTTGAAACTGCTGAAAGGATTGTGTTGTAGACTGGAGATAGATATTCCACTTGGCTGTTCTTGCTATGTAGTTCCCTTAAATTATACTAATTAAAATGATCGTACTCTTCTTGTATATACTGGGCTTTGATCCAATCCATTTGGATGTGTCAAAATGATTCAGGAAAAAAATATTTGGACAAGACTAAACTGAACAATTAAGAAGTGAAAGCATGATGTTGTAACCTTTTATTAACATAAAAAACAATTTTATGCTGGGCTTTCCTATCGTGGTACTCAAATTTTGAAACCACCCCATAAAAACACAGACCAGGTCAAAACTTCGTATAAAACCCATTCATAAAACAACGGGCTGTTGTTTTACTGCTGCAAACAGATTCCCAATCACGAAGCAGGACTTTTGGTATCCTCTTTTCTGTTGTTTCCTAAGCATCCAGTGAAAATTAGGTGATCCTTAAAGGTTGAGATTAGTTCTTAGTGAATTACTGCAGAAAATGATTAGAAACGTACATGCAAATATTCACCCATGTATGTGCATAATTCTTTCCTGTCTAGCACCTTTTAATCCAGCTTGTTATATAAAATAATTACCAAATAAGCATTGTGATATGTATCCCTGACTTCCCACAGGCCAAGATAGGTGTGAAAGCCAGTAAGATAATCATTTATTTGCCAGAATAATAATAATATACACACGCTAAAATCACACAGGCAGGAAAAAAAATCTATTAATCCCAATACTTCTAGCAGAAAGTAATTTGAGAAAGGCTGATATAGACACAGAACACATCTTTGGACAAGGAACACAGTTACTCCTCAACTTACGATCACAATTGAGCCAGTGATGGTATTCTACTGGTTCGGCCTGGTTCTGCTGAGCCAGTAGCATCGATGAGCAGCAGAGACTGAACCAGTTCTCTCTGCCCAGGCTCCCATACTCACCTTTATCCTCTGCTTTTGAAGCACAGCTGCTTTGCGTGACACAGAAAAGTGCTATGTGCCAGCTGCTGAAGTGACCGGGAGAGTGCAGGCTTGAAGGAGGTGGGTCAAAACGCCTCTGTGCCTGCGCAAACACCTCTGCACCTGCACAAATGCCTCTGTAACCTGCGCAAAGACTTCTGCGCCTGTGCAAACACCTCTGCACCTGCACAAATGCCTCTGTGCCTGCGCAAAGACTTCTGTGCCTGTGCAAACACCTCTGCACCTGCACAAATGCCTCTGCACCTGTGCAAAGTGTGCTTTTGTTGCGTGCGTGCATGCAAAGTGTGTGTGCGCTCTGAAAACCTGCCCACCAAGCTATGCCCACCAAATCAGTGGTAAAAATCGCACCACTGAATTGAGTCCAACATTTCTGCTGCTGATTGAGACATTTCTTCGGTCAGTTTTGTCCCATTTCTTTGATCCCATTTTACAACCTTTCTTTACAGAGTTGTTAAGTGAAATCACAGCAGTTACTAAGTTAATAACATGGTCGTTAAGCGAATCTGATTCCTTCATTGGTATTGCTTGTCAGAAGGTTGTCAAAAGGGATTACATGACCCCAGGACACTGCAACCCATCGTAAATATAAGTCAGGTGCCAACTGTTTGAAATTTTGATGACGTTACTATCGGGATGCTGCAACGGTCTTTAAGCGTGAAAAAATGGTCAGAAGTCACTTTTTTCAAGTGCTGTTGTAACTTCAAACAGTCACTAAATGAATTGTTGTAAGTTGAGGACTATCTGTAAAAAATGAATGTTAGTGTCAGGATTCCAGCAGTTACCCCCCCAATTAAATCATGAGTCTCAAGCCAAACTTCCAAAACTTCAGAAGGATTTATTGGGAGTTAACATATCCGGCACTGCCAGGGTGATACGTCATTCATTGTCACCCTTGACCCTGGTTTCCCCCCACTCCCTGGGTGTATCATAATTCATATTCTCCAATGGGACACATCCATAGCCAAGAGTCATCAATCATACTCTCCAGTTAGATATTTGCCAGCAGAAACTTCAGTCACCTAGTTATTATCTTTGAAAAACTATTTATGGAATGCACTTTTAATTTCCAAGCTGCTGCACTGCTTTTTCAAACCCCTTTCCACCCTCCCTTTCTGTTGGCAACTCTAAAAAGACAGTAGATGAGTTGACCTTTAGTCTTATTTATTAATTTAACCGTTAAATTAAACCATCTTTCCAAACAACCACTATGTTTTCCATTGTGTCTTTCCACGAGTGTCTTTCTCTCCATTGGGAACTGAACCAGATGGATATTTCATGTTAAATTTTAACGTGTATGTCACACATCTTACTCTGCAAAGTTTCTCTGGGCAAATCGCAAAACTTTCAAGCAAACATATCTGAATAGTGTCGGAAGAAATATCCATCTGGTTCAATTCCCAGTGGAGAGAATGACACTCGTCGAAAGACACAATGGAAAACATGGTGGCTGTTTGGAAAGATGGTTTATTGATGGACAGGACCACTTGGGTTTTGAGATCCTGGGCAGCTGAATACATGGAGTGGAGAGAGAAGGATATTTATACTCTCTCTTGGGCTTTGCCCTTAAGTTTCCTGTTCTTGTGGCAAGAGCATGTATTCTATTGGCTGTAGTCAGACTCCCATGTGGCTATGCAGGGATCACAGTTGATTTTGTAGGTTGTCTAAGTCAACCTGGTTGACAGATTTAACAGATAATCAGAGTTGGAAAGGACCTTGTAGGTCATCTAGTCCAACCCCCTGCCCAAGCGGGAGACCCTACACCATTTCTGACAAATGGCAGTCTAATTTGTTCTTGAAAGTCTCAAGTGATGGCACTCCCACAACTTCCAAGGGCAAGCTGTTCCATTGGTTGATTGTTCTCACTGTCAGAAACTTACTCCTTATTTCCAGGTTAAAACTCTCCTTGTTCAGTTTCCATCCATTATTCCTTGTCTGGCCTTCGGGTGCTTTAGAAAATAGCTTGACCCATTGGTGGTATTCAGCCGGTTCACACCGGATTGGGCAAACTGGTAGCAAGAATTTGGCATGGGTCACTGAACCGGTAGTAAGTTCTGGCTGGCCATGCCCCCCACCCAGTCGCCCTACCACCCAATGCTCACTCACCCCGCCTGCCTGCCTGACATTCGCCTAAGGTATTTCTTTCTTTTTTTTTCCCTCGCGATAATCAGCTGTAGATAAAATCAGCTGTGCCGGGATTCCCCTTGCTGAGGCCCAGGAAGGCAAAAAAATGGAGGGAGGAGCTCAGCCCCCCTCCATTTTTTGCTTTCCAGAACCCCAGAGGAGCCTTAGGGGAGCAAAAACGCCCCCCAGAGGCTTCTCTGAGGCTAGGAATCTCCCAAAATGGAGCTTGGAGGGGTGCTGAGTGCCCTCCCATGCTCTGTTCCTTTTCTTCCTGAGCCCCAGAGGAGCCTTAGGGGAGCAAAAACGCCCCCCCCAGAGGCTCTTCTGTGTCTAAAAAGTTCCCAAAAATGGGTGGGGCTACAAAAAAGCCACGCCCACCCAGTCACATAGCCATGCCCACCAAGCCACACCCACAGAACCAGTAATAAAAGTTTTTGAATCCCACCACTGGCTTGACCCCTTCCTCTCTGTGGACGTTGGTTGAACCTTGGGCTGATGCAATGAAGGGGCTTCATTATGCAGTTTCTATTGTGGCTGAATGGCTTTGTCCTGAAGGATAATCCCATCACCCTGGAGCTAAATGTCTTTTGTTGCTAGATAGGCTGGCCCAGTCCTTCTCAATGGGCATCAAATATCTGCTGGGGGCACGGAGCTGAAGCTCTAAGTTTCTGGCTTTAGAAACATGTTTCTCCTTTCTGGAAAATATAATATTCTGCCTTTGTAATATTTCCTAAAATATTTAATTCTTCTAAGAGAGGAGGGTGGACTATAGAAGGAATAGATTGGACATCCAGCCCTTGTTTATCAATGGAGACCGAATGGAGCAAGTGGCCAGTTTTAAGATTCTGAGTGTTACCCTAAAAGAGGACCTGACCTGGGGTGCTCACATTGCAGCCCTGGTCAAAAGGGCCCAGTAGAGATTATGCTACCTGAGGCTTCTCAGGAAACAACAAAGGAATGAAAAACTGCTGGGGACTTTCTACCACTGCACCATAGAGTGCATTTTAACTTACTGCACCTCTGTATGGTTTGCCAATTGCACAGTGGCAGATAGGAAAGCACTCCAGAGGGTTAATATCATTGCCCAGAGGATCACGGGTTGCCCTCTTTGGAAGAGCTTTATAGTTCCTGCTGCCTTAAGAAAATTCAAAATATTCTTAAAGATCCATCTTATCCATGGCATCTTTTTTTTGAACTATGACCATCTGGCAGACAATACAGGATAATAAAAACAAGAACAAAAAGACTGAAAAACAGCTTCTATCCCAGGGCATATATTGAATTCTACTGTACAGTACAATATTAATGCAATATCGGGTTTTCAATTCAATTGTATAGAATGCAAAGGATGTATGTTTGTGTTTTATTTTTATAGTTACAATGTACACTGAAGATGGCATATAATTTTTTTGTATGAGGTGCAATGACAATAAAGTAAACTGAACTAACTAAGCTAACTTTCTACAATAGTAATTCAAAGGCAGCATCTTGGGAGAAGTTTGCCAGGCGCCACATCTCAAGACATGAACCAACGGGAGAGCCCAATCTGATTTAAACTTTGCTTTTGATGATGATGCGATTCTTTGTAGGTTGTTCGTTTCTTCCGCCACTGCTGCAGGCATCTTGCCCAAAAAAGTGCACTGCAGTTTCGGAAAGGAACAGAAAAGTCTCAGTGTAAAATAGATTCTGATCGCTCGACTAACTTTCTCTCTCCTCTGTCTCCCGAATTCTTTTAGCAGACGGATGATGCAGCACAGACCGACGGTCAGCAACAGACACAATCTTCTGAAAACACAGAGAACAAATCACAGCCCAAACGGCTGCATGTTTCAAATATTCCCTTCAGATTTCGGGATCCGGACCTCAGACAAATGTTTGGGGTAAGCAATGGCTTCCTTATAACACTCTACTTTTTGCTTTTCTTCCTTATTTATGTACAGTATGTATCTATGTATGGATTCAGCTGTTACGGCTGCCCATCTCATTCTCAGCAACTCGTGGAAAATTAACCTAGGAAAAATGGTATTAGATAACAGTTTATCTAAACATTATTCAATGTGTCAAGACCAGAGGTGGTATTCAACCAGTTTGTGCTGGCTCGGGCGACCCGGTAGTGGTGATTTGGCATGGGTCGCCACACTGGTGGTGACCCCTGGCTGGCCATGCCCCCGAACCGGGTTGCCCAGTTGCCCGATTGCCTGCTCGTCCCGGTTGCTCTCCTAGCTTTCCGTACCACGTGGTGGCCATGACGCAGCTCAGGTGGATGTCCCTGGGCTGCTGCATATGCGCACTGCATGTGCAGCTGCTACACATGCAGTGTGCATGTGCAGCAGCCCAGGGACATCTGCCTGCCTGCCCACCCTCCCAGAGCATGTTTTCTTCCTTCTCCTGGTGGCAGACATGCATCTTCCAACTCAGCCCGTCCCATCCCAGTCAGTCAGCAGGGGGATGGGCGGATATCCCGGGGCTTCTTGCCCCCTTGTTGCAAATGCCTGCAGCAGCCCTCAGGCTGGCTGAGCCAGGAGTCACCGTTCCCAGGTTTCTACTCCCCCATGCCTGGTTGACGCCTCTTCACCTTGCCTGAAGTGGCTGGTCCTCCTGCCTCTCCCCCTCCCCTCCCTCACCTGGTCTGAGAAGGTAAGGGCGATGGCATGGGATAGCGAAGCGGCCAGGACCTGGGTCCCTAGCTTCCCCTCTCTCTCCCCCACTCTCTGTGTCTCTCTGTGTGTGCCGGTCATGAGTGGAGGAGGAGAAGGGTCACTTGAAGGGACTGGCTGAACAAGAATCGCCAGCTGCGTTGGAAGCATCTCATCAATTTCCATTTAACATCGCCGGTGCCTCTAGCTCCAGCTGCGCAGAGGCAGACACGCGTGCATGCTTGCCATTCTCACCTACCCACCCCCATCTGCACACAGCGACCCTACCCCCCAATGAGGGAGAAGAATGCATTTTTGCTTCAGCCCGCCCCCGTTGCTGAATTTTACCACTGCCACCTCCTTGGCAGCAGCCGATCGTAGGACCTCTATCTCCTCAAGTGCCAGCCTCGGTGTTACTTGTTGAAAGTGGGAGAAAAACACACACACAATAGAGCTGAACCAGCGGCAGCCTCAGTAGTAGTCCCAGTAGCAGCAACGGCGATAGTTTCTGTGGCAGGACTCACCCCACCGCCAGCCATCAGCCACCCCGAGCTAAAGAAGCTGGCTGCATCGGGGGAGTCAACCAGCTGAGTGCGTAAAACAAGGTGCCTCGGACTGCCCATAGTTCTTCCTCCTCTCCCCGGTCCTCTTTCAGGGGCTTCCCACCCACCGCTCTGCTTGCTCTTTGTGTGGGTCTGGCCAGCTGCCTCTTTCCTACGCTGCCTTCCCCTCAGCGATTCCGTTCAGCACTCACCCCCTCTCAGGCCTCCATGCTCTCCCGCCACACCTGCTCAATCCCCCACCTCGCCTCAGGTCATGAAAGAGACGAGTGAAGGAAAAGGGGGTGGGACTGACGCTGTGGAAGACACCACCCGCAAAAGCAGAAAAAGCCTGGGAAGAATGGAAAGAGCTTTTGCACGTGCTCTCTTCTGAGCCCTACTGCCCGCAAATCCCCCCCTCCTCGCCTCTTCTCCTTTTCCCCAACCTTGCCAGTTTAGTCTTGTAACAACTGTGCTTTTAGATGAATGAACTGGATTTTTTAACTTCTTTGTGGCATAAAAGATGTATTATTAGCTCCTACCAGATCTTTTAGTCCTGAAGTTGATGAAAGGTGCCATTTGACACGAACCCCACCGAACTGAGGTTGAACTGACAGTGATTGTCCTGTAGCTCTTCTGGAAATAGTTAGAAGGCAGTTTCCTAATTCTGGTAGCATGGAAGACAGCAGATGCAGAGCCACAGACTGGCATAAGCATAACTCCAAGACTCTGAAATACTACCATAACAGGATGGTCTTGAGGTATCTTTGCTAACTGAGAAGGAGAGCAGCAAATTTTCCTAGCAAAATATCTGATGCTCAAATGGAAGATCAACTGTGCTGAAGAAATATGACCATCCAGTATGGAAGCTTTCTAGTATCAAATGGAAAAATGGAACATAGATGCCGAAACATGGACATTGTCTTAAGTAATGTGTCAAGTCCATTCAGAAAATACAAGAGCATAGGGAATGCAGTCCAAGGGATAGTTTTTCATGGAACCATGGAGTTGGAAGGGACCTAGTGAGTCAGCTGGTCCCAACTCCTGCCTAATGTAGGAATCCTCAGACCTTCTCAAACAAATGGCTGCCTATTCTTTCTTGAAAATTTCAAGGGATGCAGTACCTATGAGTCCAGGTGGCAGGCTGCTCCACTGCTTCATATCTCTTTCGTCATCAGGATATTCCTTCTTAGTTCAAGTTTGAATTTTCCTCTGCGACTCTTCACTCAATGTCAGCTGACATTGACAAGTGCTAGGATGTCAGTACTGAGAACCAAACAAATGAAAAGTATCGGGACAAAATGTTTGCATCAAAATGTGTTGAGTACCAAATTTGATGAGTTTCAAAGCAGTTGAAAACCACTGTACTTGGTTGTGCTATATCTGTGTATGCTTTCCCCAAAGTTTCCCCACCTGGGAATTCCCAATTAAGAAACAGAAAAAAGAAAATCTGCAAGAAACAGTACAGATTATATATATATATATATATGAAGAGACTTCCAATTTTCTTTACCGCAATGAAAAACAAACTAATTATTCTACTCCCTCTTTTACTATGCAGCTTACCTTTTAAGCCTTTCTAACACAGAGGTAGACAAAGGGAACAAAAGTGTTGATATGCTTTCTCTTGAAACTAAGGGTAGCCCACCATTTAAGACTAATTTATCTTAATTCATTAACTAATTGCATTTTAAATGAATGAAGACATCGTATTATTAATGGGTTCCTTTTACCATGTAAAAGGAAATAATTTGCAGTTCAATTAAGATGCTTGTAGTGGGTTTGTTAACATTATTGGAAGGATAACATTTTAAATATATCCCTTTGACAGCAGCATACAGGAGCCAAACTCATATTCCAAAGGACTTTTTTCTTAAAGAGTTCTGGTTTGTTTATTTATTTACTACATTTGTGTAGCAGTCCATCTGGCCAGTGTGACTCTGAGTGGCTCACAACAATTAAAAAAAAACAGCAACCATAAAAAAATAAACCCAACAACATGCAGCTCCCAAAACCGTGATTAAAAATTCGATAACATGTCATCCCGGTCAACCTGTGAATATTATTTAATATAGCCGTTGCTAAGGCTCAACACTAGGCACAACTGCAGAGCCAACTCTTCGAACCCATCCTAAAGATTGCAATAAAGTTTTGATGTAAATTGATTTAGTTGCCAAACTAAGTTCTGGGATAATGATTTTTTTTTTCAAAAAATGGGGGAAGTAAAGGTAAACGTTCCTCTCACACATATGTGCTAGTCATTTCCAGCTCTAGGGGGCAGTGCTCATCTCCATTACAAAACCGAAGACCCAGAGCTCTTCCAAGATGTCTCCGTGGTCATGGGGCTGGCATGACTTATTGCCAAAGGCACATGGAACGCTGTTCCCTTCCCACCAAAGGTGGTCCCTATTTTTTACTTGTATTTTTACATGTTTTTGAACTGCTAGGTTGGCAGAAGCTGGGACAAGTAATGGAAGCTCACTCCATTACGTGGTTCTAGGGATTCAAACCTCCAAACTGCCGACCTTTCTGATCTACCAGCTCAGCATTTTAGCCACTGAGCCAACCCGTCTCTAAAAAATGGGTATCATGGCAGAAAAAAAATTTCCTCCTGGGTCCCATCAAATAGTACATGGAATTCGTAAGATGCAACTCCTGCCAGATCTGATGTAGATAGATGTTCAAGGAGAGGAAGTCTCTCAAATCACAACACTGTTGCTGTTGCTGTTGCTATTGCTATTTTTGTTAATTTATATTGTTCAGTTGAGGCTGTATCTGTGTATCACATAAAGAGAAGAGCTCAAAGATGCTACCTAACCTTACTGGATTAATCCGAAGGAATCTTAAACTATTTATCCAGCAACTGTGGTTAACAAGCTGTAGTGAGAAAATTGTTTGGAAGTTGAGTCATGGCAACAGGACTTGTTTTCTTGTTTCACTGGCCAACCAAGCAGCTTCTATAATCTGAGCAAGTTAGGGGTATAGGAGTAAGCAGAGAGTTGTCAGAATATGCCAACTCCTAAAATTCTTAGGGGTATATTCCTGCACCAACCTCAAGTTTTCTTCCCCAAAGTCTGTGACAATATGTCAGTGAAGATTCTCAGTCGTCCAGATGTGAGTGTTCCAACTAACCAACTCCAAACCAATAAACTCTGAGACAAGCATTTCCTCAAAGTTCCATTTTATTATAGTTTTTATTTTTATTTTTATTGGAGTTGTCATATTGGGACATCTGGGAAAACCCAAATCTGAGAGTTCTGAATTTTCTCCTCCCAAAAGAAATTCAAAGATCCATCCCCTGCACCCATCACATGGCCCAATCAAAACATCATCCTAACTGGAGACATTTCTCCAGACACTCCTCTCCAAATGCAGGACAACATGTCCTTGACTCTCTGAGAAAGAATGTTGTTGAGTCTAATCTTCCACCTCTCTATGAAATCCCTGCTCCCAAATTCCCAGGCACTGAATGTGGCATCCTCGAAGCTTCCAAATAAAATATGGCTTCCAAGACCGACACTAGATAGCATAGTCTAGAAAATAAGTCAAGGTGCCATAACTCAACTTCCAGTCAATTCTACCTGGATGACTGAGAATCTTCATCAACCCCAGTGGATATGTTTATTCAGTATGATAAAACCCAATAAAGAAACCTCATGATGGCTTAACCTTGTGGTTTGAGACAAAACATGGTGAAATGATTTTGGTTTAGTCACTGGTTTTAGAGCCATTGTTATGGTTGATCACGTGCAAATGAAGTCTTCATGGACCATGTCTTTTGTATTATTTGATATATTGGTTCTTCTCCTGATACTGATTTACCAATGTTATAGGCCACTTTGTGAAGTCATCTTAATGACACGTGAAATAAAGAACCCCGACAGTTTGAATGATGTGTATTAGAAAATGTCACTTTTTTCCCCTGTCCTTAAAAGAGCACATAGTCACTGGCTTTTTCCTATTAAATGTTACCCAGTTTTAGCAATTGACTTTTCTCTTAATTTGGAGCCAATGAAATTATTTCATTATGAGATTAGATTAACACGTCCTCCTGTTCAGATTTATGCAGCTCTGCTTTCATCTAAGAGGGGGGGTTTCAACCTATTTTCCAAAGCACCAGAAGGCAAGACAAGAAACAATGGATGGAATCTAATCAAAGAGAGAAGCAACCTGGAACTAAGGAGAAATTTCCTAATAGTGAGAACAATCAAACAGTGGAACAGCTTGCCTTCAAGAAAACGTGGGTGCTTCATCACTGGAGGCTTTTAAGAAGAGACCTCCAGGTCCCTCTATTATTCTTTGAATTCCATGAGGCTGAGGACTTCCTACCCTCTCCTTTTTTAAAAAAGGGTGTAACTAAGACAAAGAAAATAGGCCAGGCCAAGATATAACCCACAACTGATTTAACTCAAATTAAATGTAGTTCATTGGATCATTTCCCATAATTGAATCATCCCTGTCATTCAAGTATATTTTGAAGATGGTTAGAATTTGTATCTCAGCCACTTGTATGGAACGGTATGGGGTTTTCTGCTTGAGAAGGGGGTCAGACTAGAAGACCTCCAAGGTCCCTTCCAATTCTACTATTCTGTTCTGTTCTGCAACAATTATAATGCTTTAAGAAAATGAACTTTTTCTTCTTAAAAGTTGATTTCTCCATTTTCTCATGCCTCAGTATTTATCTTTGTGTGAGTCTCTTCAATTTATTGCAAGATACATTTTGCTGCTTTAGAAATTCTTTCAAAAGGCAAGAGAATGTCCTTAAAGTTTTCCTGAGCTGGATGTGGAACGTCTGCTTTTATTTTTCCAAAAAAATGGCCAGCTTTATCTCTGCCACAGTCCCATTTTTCATTCTACAGAACTTTCTGTATTTTTCTGCAATCTACTAGTCATTACGAGTAAAAGGCACCCAAATGCTTTTTTTTTCAGTACTAGTAAGCAGAGCTTCATGTTGCTGAAGAGAAAATTCTGCCCTTGGGAAATGCTTGGATGATTTTGGGTTTCATCAATAAATAGATCCACCCGGTGTTCACCAGTTTCATGGAAAAAGCTGAAAGACCAGCTCTACTGATCGAACATAGCTAGTCCTGCATTCCACTCTGACCGATTGTGTACACCTACACAACTCTCCACAAACACCATTTAATAAATTAAAACAGTGTTGGATTTTTCAATTCCTCTTTTGGGCCCAATTATGATTCTTGGGGAAGAAAACCAAAAGGGAATAAAACCATTCCAAAAAGTATTAATACCACTTTAATAAAACCTTAATAAGATCATACCTGGAATATTGTATCCAGTTTGGCTCAATGTATTATATAAAAAAAGATGTTGAGACTCTGGAAAGAGTGCAGAGAAGAGCAACCAAGATGGTTAGAGGCTAAAATATATGAGGAATGGTTGCAAGAATTGGATATGTCAAGTTGAATGAAAAGAAGAACTGGAGTGACATGATAGCAGTCTTCTAATACTTGAGGAATTGTCACAAGACAGAGGGATCAACCTATTCTCCAAAGCACCTGAAGGCAGGACAAGAAAATGGAAACTAATCAAGGAGAGAAACAAGATTAGAACTAAGGAGAAACTTCCTGACAGTGAGAACAATCAACCAGTGGAACAGCTTGCCTTCAAAAGCTGTGGATGCTCCATCACTGGAGGCTAAGAAGAGACTGGACAGCTACTTGTCTGAAATGGTGTAGTGTCACCTGCTTGATCAGTGGGTTTGGACTAGATGACATCTAAGGTCCCGACTCTGTTATTCTGTTATTGTAAGGTAGTGAGGAAGGAGTGCAAACTCTCTCTCTCTCTCTTTCACATCCGTGTACACAGACACACTCATAAAAAGATAAACCATTCTTCTGAGGGGAAAGCAGTACTGAAAATAATGATCTGATCATGCATGCATGATCTGAAGTTACTCCCTGCTACTACAAATTGACAATCAGAAGTGCCCCTTGGAATACCAAGGGGTCACACAATCATTCCAAAAAGTACTCCAAAGAATGAACATGATCTTTTTTGCAACATCATTCACGCAGGGGCAAGGACATGCGTGTGAGAAGTATACCACCCAACATTGGAACAACAACAAAAATAAGCCCATCTTCTCTTATCTTCTCCACTGCACATCTAAAAGAAATTCTGCTTTCTAGAAAAGAGAAGGGGGAAAAATAAACAATGCATCATTGATTTGGGATCAGATAATTTATTGGGGAAAGGAGAGGACTACAGCAGGAATTCTTGGGAATTACCAGTTTTGTGAAATTTCATTTTGAAAAAAAAGTACAATTGTTAATCTTTATTGACCTATTTCCTACCATTATCCTGACTTACTAGGTGGCACCTGTCTTCTCAGAATTGGCAGTTATTCTAGATCGGTTTTATCTTTTCATTTTGCTTTTTTGAGATCTACCTGGAGAAATGGGGCACATTGTCTGTGACCAAGAAGACAACAGAGGACAATACCCGAGCAATAAGAGTCGCTAAATTAAATATTGTTTTTGGCAAAATTCTGCAAAACAGAGTCTCATCTTCACCAACAGTGTCAGAAAAACATAATAATTAATATGCTCTTTCTAAGATTGGTCCCTCCAGTTCCTATTATGGCTTCTCAAAATTATTGAACCATTACTGAAAGAGCACCAAATATTCTACAGATTGATTGGGTAGCAGAGAAAACACAAATTGCAATGATTAAAGAGAGAGCACTGTGGCTTCAGAAGCCGTAAATAAGGAGTGTGCCAGTAAGCTCTACTGCTAATTGTCTGTTTGACTTGATCAACTTTGAATTGACTCAGTTCCAAATTCTCAGTCTGGATTGTCAAATCAATCTGACTCAAGTAAGTTCATTCAATTTGACAAAAGCCACCAAATGCTCAGGTGTATTTGGAGGCAACCCATTTGATCTGACAGTTCAAATCAGCGATCAATCTGGACAGTCAATTTGATTCACAAAATTAATAAATTGCCTTTTCTATGTGGGATCTGTAAATCTTCCCAAAAGACCTCTTACAGATTATTCATCTACATCTACTGCAGTGTTTCTCAACATCAACAGCTTTCAGATGTGCAGACTTCAGCTGGCCTGGGAAGTTTGAAAAATGAAGTCCATATGTCTTGAAGTTGCCAAAAAACGTTGATTTCCTGCAAAATCTTCAGACAGTCAGCCAGTGTGTTATTTACCAGTTTGTGAGAGACACATCTGCCTAACTTCAAAATTACCATGCAGTCTTCCTTTACAAGGATCTACAATTTGCAGCTTTAGGGACAAAAGTCTCTTCCTATGAAAGAATAATACCCTACAGATCCTGTCTACAGTCTCCTGAGAAACTGCAATCCCTAATGTGACAGATGGGAAATATAGCTCTATTAATATATTGAATCCTATTTAATTTTCATTTAAAATACATGTTAATCAAATCAAATGTAGCTTTTGCCTTGAGCTCATTCACTTTTTAGAGGACATCGTTTAAACCAGATGCAGCTTGCAATTTGCAAGTGATGCCAACTTTTTATTTATGCTGCAATGATGCTTATTAATTAATCTTAACTCTGCCATCCAGGTGCTGTTTTAATTATTTAATTAACTTGTTATAATGTTATTTTGCTTTTAATTAAAGAGAAGAAATGGAGGAAAGCACAAAGAAACTATATAAACATACATATTTAAATATAAAAGAGAAGTAAGAGTGGCTAAACAAAATATTAATCTTGGCAAAATCTAAAAAAACATAGAGACTGATATTTACCAACAGTGTCACAAGAAGAAAGAAATATGGATGTTATGTGTTTTTAGGGGTTCAATATGGATGTTAAAATGTTTTCATGGGAAACTGTTTGGAAGAGAAGATAAAGTAAATAAATTAAAATATGTTACAGGTAAAATAGTATTGCTTAGCCTTTCAAGTTATGATACTAGGGCTGTTACAAAATGTAAAAAAAAAAGAATAAGATGGAATTAAAAATTCAACAACAAAAATTATGAATTGCATTATATAGAAGTCTCCAAAGGTTTTAATAAAACAATCCCAGTTATAAAAATGGCCCAAACAGATATTTCACCTGGGACTTAAGGAAGGTAATATTGATACCAATTGCACATCCCTTTAAAAATTTGCATAAATGTGCAAGTCTTTTACTATTCCATTAGTTTCCCTTGGTAAACATTGCTTAAAATGAAGAAATGTTCCTTTCATACAAATTTAAATGATTCTCGTGACATTTTTTTTTCATCAATGCTCATGCGATTTTTCTGTTTCTTTGCAGCAATTTGGTAAAATCTTAGATGTTGAAATTATTTTTAATGAGCGAGGCTCAAAGGTAAGCAACTGAATACCCTTGTGGAAATGTTTAATGGATTGAAAAATCAGAGGAAGCAAATATACAACAGTATTAAGACCTCCTTAAGTATCACCTTTAACAGAGACACCTATGATGCTCAGATGTTTGAGGGGATGAGGGATGTCATTTACCCAAACAGCATGAAATTTATTGGTCTAATTTTGAATCCCTTACAAGGGATAATTTTAACTAAGATAAGCTGCCACCAGTTAAATAGGAATATTGCTTCCTGCTTTTAAATATAATCAAGTGTTGTCTGCTGAATTCCTTTCCCATCTCCAATAATTGCCATATTCATTGTGAGATTAGTTCAAGCTTGCAGTGAGGAGAAAGGGGTCATTAGAACAGATACGCTGCTCTTGAAATGGAAGCAAATAATATAATTTAATATCTTCTGAAGCAATTACTTGATCAAGGATGAATTATGAAATTGCCAGTGTTTGCATGTTTAGGGAAAATTGTTTCTGAATTTAAAGAGATGTTTTACTTGTCCTAATTTGAAAGGTGAAAAATTTTCCTGACACTCACATCACATACTTAATTTCCATTTGAACCCACATATAGAGTTGGCCCATTTTTCTACACTATATTATACTGTTATTATATTATTCTAGATCATATGGCTGGATTGATAAATTATCCATCCAGTGGCATGCAGACATAAGCTTTTCACTCACACCTCATAGGGATATTCATTGGGGTGTGAGTCAAAAGCTTCAAGATGCCAGTTGTGACTGCAGAATCAAAACTCCACCCCTTTGTGATTTGCGTATAACTTCAACATATGTATAGAGATGGGGGAGGGGTAGCTTTGATCATACAATTGTGACCTCTGAAGCCCCTGCAGGCTCATTGAACCTGTATTATATTTTAGATATCAACAAAAAAAAAGTTGGTTGCCCAAATATGATTAATCAGTGAGGCTCACAGGATTCTTGCTGCCAAATTAATCATTACTCTTATAAGAGAGATGAGTTGTGTACTTACAAGTAATCTTTGACATAACAACTCTAATAGAGCTTGCCGTTTATGATCATATATTATATTGTAATGACCGTAAACCAGGTCGGTCATGTCACGTAATCGACCTGATTTTATAACTTCTTTTGAACAGTTGTTAAGTGAAACATGAGAGTTGAGAAGTGATTACCATGATCATTAAGTCAATACTGTAGTCATTAAAATAACTAGAGGTTTGCTATGGGCATGGTTTTGCCCCAAAATTGAAAGTAAGTGCCTTTAAAAAAAAAAAAAAAACTATTGTGGGACCCTGCAAATGGCCATAAAGGCAACTGCAGCTGGATGAATACTGCATCTAGTTTTGGTTGCCACAATGTAAAAAAGATGTTGAGGCTCTGGAAAGAGTACAGAGAAGAGCGACAAAGATGATTAGGAGACTGGAGTCCAAAGCATATAAAGAACGGTTGCTAAAATTGGGTAGGTCTAGTTTAATGAAAAGAAGGACTAGAGGTGTCATGATAGCAATCTTCCAATATCTCAGGGGCTGCCACAAAGAAGACAGGGTTAAACTATTTTCCAAAGCACCTGAAGGCAGGCCAAGAAGCAATGGGTGGAAACTAATTAAGGAGAGAAGCAATCTAGAACTAAGGAGAAATTTCCTGACAGAACAATTAATCAGTGGAACAACTTGCCTCCAGAGGTTGTGAATGCTCCAACACTGGAAGTTTTAAAGAAGAGATTGGATAGCCATTTGTCTAAAATGGTGTAGAGTTTCCTGTCTAAGCAGGGGATTGGACTAAAGACCTCCCAGGTCCCTTCCAACTCTGTTATTCTATTCTAATCCATTCTGCATTGTTTCTGCACCCCAAGTTTGGTCATATGACCACAGAAGGAGGCCCAACCATTGGAATTTTGAATCTAGGTCCCAAGTGCCTTTTGGGGGGGTTGGTCTTAATTTTGAATAGTTTCTGAATAACTGGTCATAAAGACTACCATTAATTAGATTGCTTATGCCTCAAACACATCTGAATCTTCAGCAGCCCACCTCTGTCCATCGTCCAATCTCAGGGTTCTGATAGAAGAGATCACAGAGTTGACCTGTAGGTTCCTTGGTGGCCTCTGAGCTTGGTAGTTTTCTGGCAGATGTTTCATTATCAAACGAGGTGACGCCATAACCAAGCACTGATGATGTTACCTAGTTTGGTAATGAAACATCTGCCAAAAAACCACCAAGCTTAGAGGGCACCAAGGACCCACCATCTCAAGGTTTTCAGCGCTCTATCCATACCCTCAGAAGTTTACATGTCAACATTATAGACACATAATTCCCTTCAACTTCTCAACTCCTGTCTTCTTAGAGAATCCAGCCATGTAGCTCTATTTGGGGTCGGAAGTCTTAAAATGATACTGCCAATGTCTCCTGTGATTTCACAATGTCCTTGATGTACATGGTGTGAACATGTTCTGTTTCTTTTCCCTTGTTTTTGTTTTGATATCAAGGAAATGTCATGTTTTTCTGTGAAAATGGTAAATTTGGAAGTTGAAGCTGCCAGGTCCTATCTGTTCCAATGTGTAGAGCTGGTATGAATTGCTTAAAGTATTATGCTAAATACATTTCGGAAGGGTGAGTTATTGGGTTAGTAATTTTTCATTAAAACATGAGTCCAGGTCTCCCAATTGGAGAATATTTTGTATATGGGCTTCCAGGTTGTGCAGTCACAGCTGAAGTATTCATTTCATTGCTGGTAGCAAATCTGAGAGGCTTTCTGAAGATGTGTCTCATAGTAAGGAACATAATAAATTATGGGATATTGCTAATGGATAAGAGCCAGCTGGGTGTAGAGTTTAAAACCCCAGGCTAGAAGCTGGGAGGCTGTGAGTCACAAAACAAGCTGGGTGACCTTGGGCCAGTCATTCCCTCTCAGCCCTACAAAGGAGGCAAGGGCAAGCCACTTCTGAAATCTTGCTGAGAAACCTGCAGGGATTCATCCAGGCAGTTGACAGGACTCAAAACAAGACTCAAGTACTCAAAGGTACCAAACAGGGAAAAAAACCCCAAGAAAGCCAAGATTGTCATTCAAAGATGCTTTTTCAAAAAGCAACTGGCCTGTTGTTGTTTTTTTCCCTTAAGGAAGGAGAAGACATTTTGCTTCTTCAACTGGTTAGAAGAATCCTAACTTTTTGCAGTCATCTGGTCATTAGCACTCTCCCTGAGAGCTCTTGAAGCCACTTGGCGGCTTGTCTGTGCCCTCAGAGTCACCTGAATCAGAGTGCAATTGGTTGAGGAGTCTTCTTGGCACTTGTGAAAGCCCTGTGTTTTAGACTGGAGATTGAGGGTATCTTATCCCTCCCTCTCAGTTGAAAGAGGGGCTGATCATTGTTAACATAAATGGCCTCTTTTTATCCCTCTTTTAAATCAATGGCCTTCTCTAACCAGAATGTGGACTTTGCTGTCTTCAAAATCTTTCCAATGCAGATGGACTGCTGAATCCAGTCCTGGTGGGCTTGTTCTCTTATGTTGTGCCATGCATTTGGGAAAGGTTTTTTGTTTGTTTTCTTGTTTGTTTGTTCCACCAATATATAGATCTGCACAAGGGTGGGGCTGCTGGGGGTTCGCAGGGGTTCAGGAAGGCCCTAGCTAAGATTCTGTGCAAATCTTTGAGAACCCCCAAATCCCAGTCTTAGCTGGCCCCACCCATCTCACCCCTCCCCTCCCAGGAGTCCCCACCAGTGGTGGGATTCAATTTTTTTTACTACCGGTTCTGTGGGCATGGCTTGGTGGGCATGTCAGGGGAAGGATATTGTAAAATCTCCAGTCAGAGGTGGTATTTATCGGTTCTCCGAACTCCTCAAAATTTCTGCTACCAGTTCTCCAGAACTGGTCAGAACCTGCTGAATACCACCTCTTGTCCCCACGCAGCCCATTTTGGATGCAGTTAAGTGCAGGGCATGGTTGGAGGCTCAGGAAGGGCAAAAAATGGGCCTCCCAGAAGTTCAGGAAGGCTGGACATGGGCCCGTTTCCGGCTTCCAGAGGGCCTCTGGAGCCCGAGAAGGGCAAAAATTCCCCCCTCCTGCCAAGGTGCAGGAGGCTGACTAGGCCATGCCCAACATGGCCACGCCCACCCAGCAACCGGGCAGAGAACCCATTGCTAAAATTTGTGAAGCGAACCATGGATTGACACATGTTTCACTGAATTGCATTTATCACAATGCTCAGCTAAACACTCCAGTTACCTTTTTGAAAAATCACCTTTAAGACAACTCTGACCTGGATGACTGAGAATCTCCACAGAGAAAGTCAAGGTCTCTTTCTCTGAAATAAAACACCACTTAACTTAAGCTTGGGAGCAAATCAGATATGACAATTAGGAATTAAGGCAAAACTGCCAGAGATCAAATAAAGATTAAATTCCTACTCTGTTCCTCCCCAGTCCCCACACACAATCTTTGTTCTCTGTAAAATCAGGTGGGAAACATTACAGGGAGTTTAAAAATAAAATAAAATAATACTTTCAGAAAAGAATAATTAGAACTGTGCAAATCTTCTTGCTACTCCTCTTTTTAATATCCCCCAAAGTCTTAAAATGTAGTCAAATTTATTCAAGGGTCCCTGGAGAACATCGGTTCATTCCAAGGGGGTGTCATGGGGAAAGATTATTTTCTCACAGGCACACATCTAGTCAGTGTGGCTGGTGAGAATGGAAAAACTCAGCAGACGATCAAGAAGGGAAATCCTATCTCACCATCCCATAGAATTTGTCAGAAATGGTGTAGGGCAGGGGTGTCAAACTCGATTTCATTGAGGGATGAATCAAGGTTGTGTTTGACCTCGTGTGGGCAGGGTGGGTGTGGCTGGGATGGGTGTGGCCAGGGTGGGCATAGCTAGCTTGACATCATTCGTGTTGGGGGTGCCTGTGGTGGCCCGAGCACTCTGCCAGCAAAAACAGGTCATGTGGGGCACTAGGTCCCACAGGTCGTGTTTTCACTAGTAGAGGGTTGCAGGAGGCCGTCACAGCCAAAACAAAACTTGGGAGCCTGTTTCTGCTGGCAGAGACACGGCAACAGTCCTTCGCTGTTTTCAGGGTGGCCCTGTGGGCCGGATCTAAGCACCTTGTGGGCTGGATCTGGGCCCTGGGCCTTGAGTTTGACACCCCTGGTGTCGGGTCTCTTGCTTGGGTGGGGAATTTGACTAGATGACCTACAAGGTCCCTTCCAACTCTGTTAATCTAATCTAATCCCATACTTCATAGATTGACAGAGTTGCACTGAACACTTGAATTGTCCCCCACTAGATCCTTGTGTTCCATCCAAATCTTCGGGATGGTTTTTCTTTTACCATCAACTCCCAAAACTAATAAGAAAAATTCATCCTGCTGGTGCACAGTAGTATAATCAAATCACTTCTGAATATCTTATCTGTGTCCAAAAGTGGAAAATACCCCAACCAAAAGGGCCTCCTTATCAAAGTGAGCTGGTTCTCTTCCAGAATAAAGATCCGATTAAAAATGATACGCCCAGACTGATTTATAAATTTTGAGTCCTTCTCCATCATTTTAGTGATTTAGTGATCAACAGAAACCATCACAAAAACATGGTAATAATGTATTGACATATAACTTGTATAGGAAAACCTCTCACTGGTTCATATTCTTTGAGAAACTCTGTTTCTCATCATATATCACATTCTTCATAATAGCATGTAGGCAAAATCTGTTTATTTGTTTTGTTTTGCTTCGCTTTGCTTCCATGCTATTATGAGACTTTTATCCCTCTTTTGTCCTCTCATCAAAAATACAACTGCCACCCGCCCCTTCGTCTTCTCTTCTGGAAATTTTCATTTCATCCCATCTTAAACAAGAACAGCTTCTCAAGCATTGTCAGAGCTTAGAGTCTAACTTTTAGCCCTCCTCATGGTTTTGACATACTTTATTCCACCCAAGCTAATAAGCTTGGAGAGAAAGAGATGAAATTGTTTAAATCCCATCTTGAAGAGCCGAGGTGGCGCAGTGGTTAGAATGCAGGACTGCAGACTACTTCTGCTGACTGCCGGCTGCCAGCAGAGATCCTGACAGGCTTAAGATTGACTCAGGCTTCTTTCATTCTGAGATTGGTAAGAGTGGGTGGGTAGGTGGATAAATAATGATGATGATGATAGATAGATAGATAATATTCTGCTCTAGCAAATGAATTTGTTTGTGTATGTGTCTCTGTATCTCTGTGTATATATCTATTTGCTAGAGCAGCAATTTGTGTTGGAAAGCATTTTCAGTGGATCGAATGAAAATATTCTCACTTGAAGAAGGATCTTCCTTTGAATGTATCCTTCTCCTGAAATAATCTCAAGGAGACACCCTTGTTCTAGTGATAGTCACCTATTTGGGGAGAATCAAGAAATGAGCGTTCTACTTCAGTGGAAAGACAGCCCACAGTTCTGCTACCTCCTTTGAAATAAATAAGGGATCTAATAGGTGTTGTTACCAAGACAAAAATCTTCCAGTGGCTGCTTCTTTGAGAAATGGCTACAGCATGGTAGATCAATATTTGTCACCATGTATGATTACTTGTGTTGGATTTGGGTGGTAAGAATTTGGTGGGAATACATTGGCCAATACATTTAGAGATGGCCTTTTATTTCCATTATGGGCAACCTGCAAATGTTTTCTGTTCACCCCAAGCATAATACTGTAAGCAAATTCTAGTTATGATTAATTAATTGTTCTGATATGCAGTGAATTGATGAAGGTAACTTTGGACTTCTTTACATCTTATAAACCAAGGTACGAACCAAATACAAAATGCCAATGTCTCCTCCTTAGTGGAGAACTGACATAAGCTATGAGTTAACCACAGAAATACAGTCAATTCAGCAAGATCCTTTATTCCATTTCTCTATATTCATCTATTTGGGCAGGAAAAACAAAATCAATTCTGCATTTAAAAAAAAAATCAGTTCTCATTTGGAATGATGAAACCTTTCCAAGAAATTGTTATTGGCTGAATGGGATGTTTTTATGTTTATTTAGCAACCAAGAAGATGTGTGCATATGTTGTGGCCCATCAGAGGCAGAGGCAGATAGGGGGCCTTCCATCCTCCCCCAGGTGGACAGGCAGCTGTCTTTGGGGCATGAGCTGAATGAAGAGGAGGAACAGAAGGCGCCTATCCCAGATGTGCTTATGCATAGAGAGGAGAGCAAAGGAAAGCTATAAGCTGGCTCTCCAGGAGAAGCAGACACAAATGATAGCCAGCCCCTCCCTGGCTGGGAAATAAATAGTAGGGGTTTGGGAGTGTGCTCTTGTCACAGACAACTGTTCGTTCCTAGTATACAGCAAGAAATTCAGATTCCTTGGCCAAACCCAGGTTTATTGGGACTAATTATGTTTGATTTTTTTTGTTTATCCACATGAATAAAAGACTGTTACTGCCCTGTTATAAAAGGGGATTACTTTTACTCACATGTAAACAGCTTATTATCACTTGCAAAGCCTGGGACAGAACAGCGTGTCTCAACTTGTACTGTGTAACCAAGTCTTCAAGGATCAGAAAATCAGCTGCTGAAAATCAAATCCTACTTTGAGAAGTTTATGGAGGGAATTTTTCCTGCAGTGGTAGAAAATATGTGTAGCTCAGGAAGGCAGTGTAGAATTTTTCTGAACTTGGTTGTTCATTTTCTGAGGATTCCTCACCCACACAGGTAATACATTCAGCAGGGCTTTGATCTTGGACAATTAGAGTTTTCCTTAACCCCGTAGCAATGAGGAGATTATCTATCCAATTTCTCCACCTATAAACTGGGCAGAGTTAACTTTGGTGTCTCCCACTTCTCTCTTTTTTAAAAAAAAATCTAAAAACTTAAAAGGGAAGCTAGCCCATTGCAAATTATCAGCTTCTTCGGGGCGGGGGTGGGGAGGGGGGTTGGATCAAAATAATATGTTCCAGAGAGACCTCATTACATTCTTTGAAAAATTGTTGTACATTGATGAATGGTTGGTGGCTTCAATGCAGTGATTTTTTTTGGGAGGTGTCCACCTGTACGGAACAGCTGCAGCAAAAACAAAAACAGAAAGAAAACCATGTAATTATAAATATACAACATTTTTAGGTTATCAGGGGTGAGGGACAATAACACCTCATCGATTTGCTTTTGAGACTTTGGTCTATTGTAATAACCATCTGTAAACATTCAAGCATCTCATGGTAGCTATTTAGTCAGAATGTTTTCAAAATTCTGAATCTGTTCTTTGGCTGGATAAAATAATATCCAGTGCTCTTCCTGATTGAGAGTGAGCTCTCTCTCTTTTCTTTCAGGAGATGGGCAAACAAAATTGGTTCCAACATTTCACTGCATATAGAACATGAAATGTGTTTCAATCAACCTTGTGACAAATGTCTAGTATTATTGAATGAAAAGCAGTGCAGATATTGTTCAGGAATGGTTATTTGCTTTCTGATCTGTATTATCTATTTATTCATACTACATAATTATATTAAATGTAGAAAGGTTATGTTTAGTTTCAAACCCAATTCTGTTTTGTTAGTAGTTCTTTTTTGTTTGTTTGTTTGTTTGTTTTTCTTCCTTGTTTCCCCTCCTCTCATTTTATTTTCTTTAAGAACAAAAGAAGTAAATACAGTAGATGACATCCCAATTATAAACAGCTCCAGTGTTGCATGTGAGAAATTATTATTCTATTATTATTATTTTGCTCCACAATAACACATCAAACTAGCCAATATATTCAATTGGGTTTGCATTGAGTGTTGAAATTGGTACCCACATTTTAATTTGCACAAAGTTTATTATTCTGTTGTTCAGATCTGCATGCCCTTAAAAAGTGATTCACCTTTTTTTCCTCTCATTGTTTTCTTCTTAGTTTTGTTTTCAATGTGATGACATGGTTCCATTGATTTGAACTTGTTTTGTTTTTCTTTTTTTATTAGATTTCTTTTCCCCTGTAGTGAAAATTTAGAGAAAAAAAAAAAGAAAGGTATTTGGTGTTCATTCTTTGATATTCTTCAGGAGACGATAAACTAACTCGTGAAAAGAAAGATAAAAAGTTGTTGACATTGGTTGCTTTATTTAATTGCACATCTTGGGTATGATTATAATTTCTTTCTAATTTGCATGTTTACAGAAATGAAGACAGAACAAGAGCCAATTTAAATTAAAGAGGGAGTAAGAGAGGAGAGAAAGAAAGGGAGGCAGAGAGAAAGAAAGAAAGAAAAAAAGAAAGAAAGAAAAAAGAAAGAAAGAAACATGAGCAAAGAAGTGGTCGTCTGAAATAATGATATGCATGTTATTTTCCCTTTTCCCACCTGCATGCAGGGATTTGGTTTCGTTACTTTCGAAAATAGTGCTGATGCGGAAAGGGCGAGGGAGAAATTACACGGCACCGTGGTAGAGGGCCGTAAAATCGAGGTGCATGTTCAAAATATTTTCCTTTTCATCTTTTTTATAAATGTTTGCCTCACTCTCATTCGTTGTTTCAGATGCATCTTTAATGTCTCTTGTGTGTTTCCCTTTTCCTTCCCATTGAGATATTATTTATATATATATATATATATATATATACATACACACATACATACACACACATATATATATATGTTATATATAGGTACAATAATGATATATTATATAATACAATATTGTATAATGTACAATCATATATATATATATATATGTAGGTACGTATATGTATGTATATATGTATATATATATATATATATATATGTTTTCGGAGATATATATATATATATATATATATATATATATATATATATACATACATACATACACTTGGACTATCTTAGTTTGGTTATTTTATGATTTCCTTTCTGTATGGTTTTTTACATTTTTTTTTCAGTTTTTTTTTTTAAACCGTTGTAATTACAGCTAAAAAAAATTGTATGCCAGGCGTGTGACGAGCTTTAATACCGTGCTATGATCTGAGCGGTTTTGTAAGTTGATGGGTGCAATAGATTTAAGAGAAAAAAAAATTGGAAAAACTTTCAAAATTAAATGTTGAAGCAAAACAATAAGGCATTATTTTATTTGTGTGCGTGTGTGTGTTTAACTTTTCTTTTTTCTTTTTTTGGAACCTTTATTTGGGAATTCTATTTCTTTTGTTTTTTCCTCCTTTTCTTTTCATTGCAGGTTTGATGCAGGATTTACAGTGGCTTTCCAAATTATCTTTTGGCTACCCCAGAAAAAATCCCATTTGAATAAGCTGTTCATTTAGATTCAACCAACCAACCAACCATGGACCTTTGTTTCCATTTTGGACAAATGCCCAGCCAAGTTCTCAGAAGGTTTAAAGTTCCTTCTAATTTTCACTCCCAAAAGTGATCATCTTGTTGCGTAAAATATACATATATATATGTATGTATGTATATATATATATATATATATATATATATATATATATGTATGTATATATGTATTCTTAAACCACTGGATCCACTTCAACACTGCCTGAGTTGTATTTGTTAGAATCTTAAAAGTGAAAGAAAGAAAGAAAGAAAGAAAGAAAGAAAGAAAGAAAGAAAGAAAGAAAGAAAGAAAGAAAGAAAGAAAGAAAAAACCAATTGAAAATTGCTGTCGTTTTTGAGTAAGATGTTGCATATTTTGCCTTTCCATTCTCCCTTTTCGGCGGTAGCTCTTAGGGCCCTCACCATCTCAGTAACCATGGTAACTGTATACATGCCCCATGCTTGGCGATGGTGCTGACTGGTAAGTGGAGAAGTCCATCTACCGTTTCACGTATCTTTTCTAAAGCGCTGATATCTACCACATGAATTTTTTTGACTTGTTGTCTTAAGTTTTCTTGATACTCTATTTTTTTTATTCTTATTCTATATCTCGGTACGCCTGTCAAATTGAGTGTCCGTTTTAAACAAGCCTTGGAGACACTGACTGAACTTAAGGATATGAATTTTGTGCACATCTTACTCAGATCGTTAATTCCATATTGTGTTAAATAATGCACCCTCTTTTTTATCCTTTCGTTAGCTGTGATTTTTTGAAAGCTTGAATGGTTTTGTTAGTTTCCTTGCAATGAATAAACGAGGCTCATGTTCCCCGGTGTTGAATGCTACATGTTGCTTTACCAATGATACATTTTGAAAGGGTTATGTTGCACCCTGCTAAGATTTGTCCTTTTTTTTATGTTACTTATTCCCCCCCCCCACCCTGCATACTTGTCTCTTTCCCCTTTCTACTCCACTGCATGCTCTTTCATACATTTTTTAAAATGTTCTGTTTTTAAATATTTTATCATTTCAGTGTTATCATGGAATAAAAAAAAGCATGCTCTTAAATCTTCAATTATGCAAAGCCTTTTAATTTGCTTTTAATGTCTCTTTATTAAACTTTAAAGGAAATGGTGTTACTTTATTGAAATGATTTGTAAGTTTTATAAAATGATGATGAGAGTAAATGTAATTATAAATAGTATGATTTTGTTATGTGCCTCCTGCCTTTTATTAGTTTTATTATTATTATTTTCTTTTTTTTAATTTGGGGGAAATAAATTAAATTGCATTTTTAAACACGACTAATGCCAAAAATAAAGCATGCATTCATTACTATCATGGAACTTTTTAATCTTGAAGAAGTGATACTGATTTCTTGTTTTCTATGTGCTTAGGTAAATAACGCAACAGCACGGGTTATGACGAATAAGAAGACAGTTAACCCTTACACAAACGGTAAGAACTAGAAATATCAGTTGGGTTCTTTCTCAGCTTCCATCTCCTGATCTGCCTAAGGTACATGACCTTATCCAAGTCAGCTAAATGCAGGAAATCCTCGAATTACAACACTTCATTTAGTGATCGTTGAAAGTTTCACCACCACTGAAAAAAGTGCCTTGTGACCCTTTTTCACACATCTGATCTTTGTAGCATCCCCATGATCAAATTCAGATGCTTGGTTTCTTTTCTTTCTTTTTTTAAAAAAAGATTATATATATATATATATATATACTTTGTGTTACAACACCCTGTTAAGCCCCAATTAAGGGAGAAAGCATACTGCTTTCTTTTCTGTCTTTCGGCTCATCACCAGAGACCTAGCTTTCTGTCGGTATGGTCTCTGGTGATGAGCCGAAAGACAGAAAAGAAAGCAGTATATTTTCTCCCTTAATTGGGGCTTAACAGGGTGTTATAATACAAAGTATATACTTATTCCCCTGCCTCAGCTGAACAGGATAGAGCCAGTGATCTAGTGGCAATTACAACTGCCTCACATGTAATATTTCCCTGGTTCGAATCCCAGTAAGGGTATGGCTAGCTGAAGAGAGCTAACTAGCTCGAAATAGATCTATCCTAGTCTCCCTTATTTAATTACTTATCAGCTCAAAACCTTACACATATATATGTGTATATATATATGTATGTATGTGTATATATATATATGTTTCGTATGTGGATCTTTGGTTCTTCGTGTTTTCTCCCGCGTAGAGTTGGAAATATCTAGGCGACGTTTCGATGAAGTCTCATTCATCATCTTCAGGCTTGTGTCTTCGGCCTTGTGCTTCATTCTGAGAATTTCAGTTATACAGTGTGTCGACTGGGTACATGTATCTTGTGCCCATAATAATATTTGTATAAATTTCTTACTGAGTTTGCATTCATATTATAACTTATTCAGCATTATACATCATAGTATATCATTACTACAGTGTCATTAAATTTCTTGCTTTATTTTCCCACCATCCATAAAAATGGATCCCAAATCTTACTAAGTTACATTCATGTTATAGCCTATTCAGCATTATATATGCTGAATAGTATATGTCAGCTTTGGAAGCCATATTCCACGCTGCCACATATCCTGAGAAAGTGGGAGGGAGGTAATTTCAATTGAGTAGTTCTAAGTAGACAAAATAAAATTATTTTCTTAGTTCAAGGTTACTCAGTGTGCTGCAGCAGAGAAAAAGGATCTTACACTGGAACAGATCGTGATTGGTCCATGCGATGTGGTGATGGGAGAAAAGGGGATGGATTGTAGTTTGGGACATTGTGGGAAATTCGAGATACATTTAGTTTCGAGATTCCACAGATGTGCCAGGTGCTATTCTAATAAAGGTACTTTAGAGATTATGCTTGTCTCGGAGTTACTGATTGGAATGGAGGCTTGCTGGAATGCTGACAATATATCATTATTAGAGTGTCATTTAATTTCTTGCTTTATTTTCCAACCATCCATAAAATAGATCCCAAATCTTATAATACTCGCTATCTTCTTGCTCTCTAATTGCCAGTGGGTAACCTACTCATTTCTGCACATTCCAATATTTTCTTAATCGCCTCCTTCTCCACCAGAACTTTTTCCTTTTCCCAATTTTGAGCAAATACAATTCTAGTACATATATAATCAAATATGTTATTTCTTTACTATAGTTCTCAGGTAAAATCCCCAATAGAAATATCTCAGGCTTTAAGTCTATATGTCGTTTTATCATCTTTTCCAATCATGTGTGTATTTTAGTCCAATATCTTTTAGCTTCTGTGCATGTCCACCACATATGGTAGTATGATCCGGTTATCTGATGACATTTCTAGCATTTTGCTGATTTATCTTTAAACATCTTGCTTGGCAACTGGTTTCATACTTACGACCCTTGTCTGTGGCCCAAAGTCGTGTGATCCCCTTTTGCATCCTTCTGACAAGCAAAATCACTGGGGAAGCCAGATTCACTTAACAACTCGGTTACTAAACTTAAGAACTGTGGTTGTAAAATGGGGCAAAAGTCACCTAAGCAATGTCTCACTTAGCAACAGAGGTTTTGAGCTCAATTGTGGTCATAAGTTGAGGATTACCTGTAATGAGTCTAAACAGGAGGTAGAAAAACATGGGCCTCATCCAAGATGAACCTGGATTTTATTTAACTTCATCTAGTTATGTTGATCGTTATCTATGAATTAACAAATTAACTTTGTGTTTAGGCCATCCAACTTTCAAATGTCATCTCTCAAAATGGATTCCCCATCCAATTCCCAGTCCAGTCAGATCTAAAGATCAAGGGAGCTTTCGACCAAAGAGTTATGGATGTGGCTACCCAAGGTGATATTTCAGCACTTAAATATGTCAAGTCTTTGAAGTGGCTGCCTCAACTCAAATTAGCTTCCCAGTTAGAAAAAATGGTCAGCGTTCCAGAAAAACTTGACTCCAACAGATAACTTCGAACCGGACATTTTCTCAAAGTTCCTTTTTATTAGAGCAGTAAACTGGCACATCTGGGAAATCCCAAAGTCCCGGGTTTCCCTCCAATAAGTAAAACATTACAAATCCACCCCTGCACCCCTCATTGCCTCACATGCCCCAATCAACATCCATTCCAACTTAAGACGTCCCCTCTACTACTCCTCAGCCAGGCGCAGAAATAACATGACCTTGACCCTAAAGAAGAATGCTATTGTGTCTAACCACATACGCTCCATGAAATTCCCTCCTCCCATCTTCCCAGGCTCAAGAATGTGGCAGCATGGAAGCTTCTGGTGCTAATATGGCTTCCAACTCTCACAAAAAATATTTAACAACTTATATTCCTCAACATGTTAGAAGGGAATTTTCTAGAGCTCGTTTTGAACAACTGGACTCCAAAGGTAAGGCATGGAGAGTTTTATGGAGTTCATAGAGTCTGTCTTTAATGATCTTCCACCCATTGGTTCTTGTCCTGACACTCTGGTGCTTTGGAGAAAAAGAATAGAATAGAATAGTTTATTGGCCAAGTGTGATTGGACACACAAGGAATTTGTCTTGGTTTAAATAATCTCAGTATACATAAAGAAAAGATACATTCATTAAGAATCAAGAATCATAACGTACAACACTTAATGATAGTCATAGAGTACAATCAACAATCAAATCATACTAGGAAACAGTCAATATAAATCATAATGATACAAGGGACAAAGTTACAGTCCTACAATCACAAGTGGGAAGGGATGGGTGATAAGGAGTGATGAGAAGATTAGCAGTAATAGTAGTGCAGACTTTGTAATAGTTGAACAGTGTTGAGGGAATTATTTGTTTAGCAGAGTGATGACGTTCAAGAAAAACTGTTCTTGTGTCTAGTTGTTCTGGTGTGCAGTGCTCCATAGTGTCATTTTGAGGGAAGGAGTTGAAACAGTTTATGTGAGGGGGTCTGCAAATATTTTCACAGCCCTCTTTTTGACTTGTGCAATAAACAGGTTCTCGATTGAAGGCAGGTGGGTAGTAATTGTTTTTTCTGCAGTCCTAATTATCCTCTGAAGTCTGTGTCTGTCCTGTTGGGTTGCAGAACCAAACCAGACAGTTATAGAGGAGCAGATGATAAACTCAATAATTCCTCTGTAGAACTGTATCAGCAGCTCCTTGGGCAGTTTGAGCTTTCTGAGTTGGTGCAGAAAGAACATTTTTGTTGTGTTTTTTTGATGACGTTTTTGATGTTAAGTGTCCATTTTAGGTCATGTGATATAGTAGAACCTAGAAATTTGAAGGTCTCTACTGTTGATACTGTGTTGTTTAGTATGGTAAGAGGTGGTAGTATGGGAGGGTTTCTTCTAAAGTCTGCCACCATTTCTACGGTTTTGAGTGTGTTCACTTCCAGATTGTTCTGGTTACATCACGAGGCAAGTTGTATAACCTCCTGTCTGTATGCAGATTCATCGTTGTCTCAAATGAGACCAATCACTGTTGTGTCATCAGCAAACTTCAGTATTTTCACAGATGGATCGTTTGAGATGCAGTCATTGGAGAAGAGAAATGGAGATAGCACACAGCCTGGTGTGGCCCCTGTGCTGATTGTACAGGTATCGAATGTGATGCTGCCTAGCTTCATCTGCTGCTTCCTGTCTGTTAGGAAGCTTATGATCCACTTACAAGTGTGTTCAGGTACCACTAGTTGGTTTAATTTACTTAGAAGAGTGTCTGGAATGATAATATTGAATGCTGAACTGAAGTCTACAAAGAGGACCCTTGTGTAGGTATTTGGAGATTGAAGGTGTTGTAGGATGTAATGCAGAGCCATGTTAACAGCATCATCTGTCGATCTATTTGCTCGGTATGCAACCTGCATGGGATCTAACAGCGGATCTGTGATGGTTTTCAGGTGGGACAGCACAAATCTTTCAAAGATTTTCATAACTACAGATGTTAGAGCAACTGGTCTGTAGTCATTCAGTTCCTTGATGGAGGGCTTCTTTGGCACTTGGATGATGGTAGAACGTTTGAACCAGGAAGGAATATAGCACATCTCTAGTGATCTATTGAAGATTTGGGTGAAGTTGGGGGCCAGTTGGTCAGCACAAACTTTTAAGCAAGAAGGAGTTATCTTGTCTGGCCCTGGTGCTTTTCCTGGCTTTTGTCTGTATAATAGATCTTGCACTTCTTTTTCTGTGATTACCAGAGGTTGTGAGTCCAATGGATTGGGGCCAGTTGTAGGAGGCTTGGCTATTGTTGGTGTGTTTGAGATGTGGGTTGTGGAGATAGATGGAGATAGATGACACAAAAACATTCCAATCAGTGGTCAGAGTGTCCCACAGCTGCTCATGGTAAAGACCTATAAGCATCTTTTACTGTTGTGTAGCAGTGGTCTAAAGTATTTTTACCTCTGGTGGGACAATTTACATGCTGGAAATATTTTGGGAGCTCTTTCCTTAAATTTGCTTGATTGAAATCTCCTAAAATGATGAGAAGGGAACCTGAGTGTTTGGCTTCAGCCTCCATAATTTGATCAGCAAGAGTTTGTAATGCCTTGTTTACACAGGTTTGTGGAGGAACATACACAGTTATTAAGAAAAATGAGGAGAACTCACGTGGAGAGTAATATGGCTTGCAGTTGATGTGTAAAGACTCTAAGTTTTCATCACAAAACTTATATATTACAGTTATATCCTGAGACCAGCTGTTGTTGATATTTAAACATAATCCTCCATCCTTTATTTTACCTGATGTCTCTTCAATTCTGTCTGATCTAAATGGGATGTATATGGTGTTGTCCCCATGAATTTGTGGATTAAGCCAGGTTTCAGTAAAACAAAGAACAGCTGAATTATAAAAATCAGAATTCCATCTATTTAAGAGATGAATTTCATCCATCTTATTAGCCAGTGAGCGTAAATTAATCAGAAAGATTGAAGGGAGAGGAGTTTTTTCCTTCCTATTCCTTAGTCTGTTTAAAATTCCCACTCGTTTACCTCGTCTCCTCTTCCAGCATGGTCGCTTCTTTGCTTTCTTTGTTGTAATCCATAGCACCGGGGAATTGGTTAAAATTTCCTCCGCGTTTGCGAAGACAGGTAGGGGTCAGATAGAGGAATTTGCTGCTCCTTAAGGAAACATTGCCTAATTCTTAGCAGATGGTCTCATGAGTATGAAATCCGTAGTGAAATGCAGATAATAATAAGAAATAAAGAAACCATCAGAGAGCATTTCACCAAGGCAGCCATCATCGTCACCATCTTAGCTAAATTGACCCTATCTTCTCTGTGACAGCCTCCTCAGTTACTGGAGGATAGCTATCACATCACCCCTAATCCATCTCTTCATTAGGTTAGACTGAAGTAGTTCCCTCGACAATTTATTGTGCGATTTAGCCTTTGGACTCCTTATCATCTTTTTTGATATTCTCTGCACACTTTCTATGATCTAAGCATCTTTTTTTTTTCTTTTGTGGTAACCAGAATTGGAGGCAGTATTCCAAGTGTGGTTGTATCAGTGCAGTGTAAAGCATACTATCCCTTCCTGTGATCTTAATGTTATTTGGTACCTCTCCACATCCTGAGTCAGTTGTCACTTCCAGGCACACTTCAAGGGCAGCCCCATGTAAAGCAGTAATCCAAGCAGGAAGGGGTCAAAGCACGAGTGACCATGAGCAAGACCTCCTGCTCCGAGGAAAGGTGCAATTGACACACACACAAATCTGTACAAAGACCTCCTTAGTTATGGCTGTTACCTGCTCCTCAAGCAGGATTTGTCAGCCAAGCAGAAGCCCTCAATTGCATACCAGCTTGAAAGTGCCCCCAGGTCCAGTGTCAAAGATAACATAACTTCTGGGCGAGAGAAGGGGGCAAATACCCATAGACTCTCCTTCTTGCCAGGGTTGAGCCAAAACCAGTTTCTCCCCATCCAAACACTTACAGCCTCCAACCACTCATTCAGCAAACATCTCCTGACTCACAAGGGCTGGAGATGTCTATCTGGATAATATCACCATACTGATGATACTGTTCCCTATCCTTTGGATCAGTGGTCGCCAACTGGTGGGCTGGGGACCACTGGTGGTCTGTGAGAAATTTTTGATGGTCTGCAGAGAAATTGCCCTCCAGCACTCCCCCCAAAGCAATTAATCCAGGCTGCATGGGAACACAAGGCTGCACTGCCCACATGGCTCGTCCACTTGCTGGCCCTCATCCTTCGGCCGAGTGCAAACCTTACCTTGAGTAGAGGCACGTGAGCTGGAACTGGAAGGTAAGACCAAAGGTGGGGGAGGGAAATCCATTCCAAGGTAGCTTGCTGATGTTGGTGGGAAAGTTGGTCCCATATTCCAGAGCTGCAGTAGTCACAAGACTGGCCTTTTGGTCATCCCGGAGCAGCTCCTCCAGTCCATGCCAGGCCGGTGCACCTGGGTGGAGGCGCAGTCTGCTCTGGGATGCCCAAAGGGCCAGTCCTGTGACTACTGCAGCTGTGGAATATGGGACCGACTTTCCCACCAACGTCAGCAAGCAACTGTCAGTCAAAATTCATATTAATGGTCCGTGGGATTTTAAATTATGAGTTTGGTGGTCCCTGAGGTCCAAAAGGTTGGCGACCCCTGCTTTGGATGACCTCCCTGCTCATTTACACTAATTAGACTATGATTTATTCAGGGGGTCTCCAAACTTCCCAACTTTAAGACCGGTGGACTTCAACTCCCAGAATTCTACAGCTGGCTGGGGAATTCTAGCAATTGAAGTCCACAACTCTTAAAGTTGCCAAGTTTGGAGGCCTCTGCTTTACGTTACAAAAGATCCCTTGGTTCAGGAGACTGGATCTCAAACATTCTATCTGAGCAAGATCTTGGATAGATGGCTTATTCTGAAGACCACTACTCCTGGCAGTGGAGATACTTCAAGGGGCAACCTCTTCTACCAGTTGGTATTTCTGATTTCAGAAAAATCCCTCCTAATATTGTAATTTCTTCTACTCCCTTGCAAACATGGGTTCTGGATAGATAGCTGTTTATTTCCTTAGGGAATAGAGAAATATTATTTTCCATTTCTCTTTTGTGTGTGTGTGTGTGTGTGTGTTGTATATAATGTGGGAAACAACGACAATCTTGTGTGGTTTTTTAAGTGCTAAAATCTCATAGAACCAGTCTGGGGTGGGCTGCTGTGAAGAGCCCCTAGCTAAGATTCTGTGCAGTTTGGAGAACCCCTGAATCCCACTTCTGGTTGGCCCCGCCCTGCCCACTCCTCCCCTCCCAGGAGTCCCCACGTGGCTTGTTCTGGATACAGGTAAGTGCAGGAGGCTTGGGAAGGAAAAAAAAATAGGCCTCCTGGAAGTTCAGGAAGGCCGTAAAGGGACCCGTTTATGTCTTTCAGAGAGCCTCCAGAGTCCGGGGAGGCTATTTTCACCCTCCCAGAGGCTCGAGGAGAGCAAAAATGCCCCTCCGCCATGGTGCAGGAGGCAGAGTCGCAACCACCATGGCAACGCCCACCCAGCAACCAGGCAGAGAACCCTTTGCTAAAATTTTTGAAGCCCACCCCTGGAACAGATCACTGTACAATTTGTGTTTTCTTATTCTTCCTCAGTACTCCTTTCTCCCATGTTTTACCCACATACCCACATTGAAGTGGCTGAACTAAGCATCAGTGATAGTGCCGTGATGAAGTGGGAAACTGAGCCTTCTCTTCTGACACCTAGACAAATACTCTAATTCTTGCCCTCATTATTGTCATTTAAAAAATTATTAGCAATTATTGCAGACTGGATCCTTTGTTGTACTTTGTCACAGCAGCAGAAACTTTTCTGTCTCTATACTTTCCTTCCCCCCCCCCCTAGGGTGTCAATTTCAGCTTTTGAACAATTCTTTTGAGAGCCTGGAACTGAGCATATCACAGCCTTCCATTTGGCCTGTTTCCAATATCTTGTAGCTTTCTAAAGAAGTATCTGATTTCCCTGACTTCTCTTCAAAAAAGAGAGAGAGGGGATATTTTACATTGCTTGATCAAGAAAGAATCGAATGCAAAATATTTATTTCTTCCTCCACAGATTATACAGTTCATTTGTGAAATATTTTCCTTCCATCATTGACAGTGGGGCAAAGATAAGTGGACAGTTTTATTTTTTAATGATCCTGTCATGGATATCTCTACCCATCATGGCAAAATTAAAAACAAAAATATGAGCTAGGTTTGGCATACCGTGATTGAGCCAGTTACAGTACATCACGGAGAAAATCTGCTTTGTAATATTTTAATGCTTTTTCCTGGAGAAGATCTGTCTCTCCCTCGACCACCTTGATTTAAATATAATTAATAACAATAGCATTTAGACTTATATACCGCTTCATAGCACTTTACAACCCTCTCTAAGCAGTTTACAGAGTCAACCTCTTGCCCCCAACAATCTGGGTCCTCATTTTACCGACCTCGGAAGGATGGAAGGCTGAGTCAACCTTGAGCTGGTGAGAATCGAACTGCTATCAGTATGCAGAATTAGCCTGCAATACTGCATTCTAAGCACTGTGCCACCACAGCTCTTATTAATTAATGCAAACAATTCAAATGAAGACCATTTCTTTATTCCCAAACTTTTGCCCCAAATGGCACTACAGATAGTCCTTGAACTTATGACCACAACTGAACCCAAAATTTATGTCATTAAGTGAGACATTTTGTGATGACCTGGGACGTGGCACAAAGGCAACACAGTCAGTTAATCAGTAGTAATCCCTTTATTAGCATCAATTTTGTCCCCAATGTCCTGGTTACCTTCTGGCTGGAGAAAACTCTCTCAGGAACAGCCTTTGGCTGCAGAGAATCAAGTCCAAAATTTGGTCAACAAAAACTGGAATTATAAGTCCAATCAAGGCAAAATGAGGTAATTAGTCCAGCAGGGCAGGAACAAGAATTCCAGACATGAAGGAACAGCAGTAGTTCAACACAGTTATGCTAGGAACACAGATAACCAAAGTCACAAGATAAACTCACATTTGCTCCCAGCAGCTGCCACACTCAGCATGCATTTCTTTTAAACTCTCTTCCCAGATGTGCCTAATGAAGGGAATCAGGGCCCTTTCCTCCCCCATAAGCCATACAACATTGCTCCCTTCTCTGTTCCTCCCTGCATGCCCTAGATGAAGAGGGGGTGGGCCTGGGTCTTCCTCTGAACTCCCTCTTCCTTATTCTACCTCCCTCCTTCTCTGCCCAGCCAGACTTTGCCCTTCCCCAGCCTCCTCCACAGTCAATGGGGCCACATTCCCACTCCCTAATCAGCTGTTCGTCTTCCTCCTCAGACTCAGACTCCAACAGGCCATGACACATTTGTTAAGTGAGTTTTGCCCCATTTTATGATCTTTTTTGCCACAGTTGTTAAGTGAATCACTGCATCGATAAGTTAATAACCCATTTGTTAAGTGAATTTGGTGTTTCCCCATTGACTTTGCTCATTAGAAGGTAGCAAAATAGGATCAAATGACCCTGGGACATAGCAACGGTCATTACTATGATTTAGTCGCCGAGCATCTGAATTTTGATCACATGTTCATAGGGATAATTGCAAAGGTCATAACTGTGAAAAGCTGTCATAAGTCACATTTTTCAGTGCCATTGTTACTTTGAACAGTCAGTAAATTAGTGACCCAGCAGAGATTATACTACCTGAGACTTCTCAGGAAACAACAACTGAATAAAAAGTTGCTGGTGACCTTCTACCCCTGCACCATTGAGAGTATCTTAACTTACTGCACCTATGTATGGTTTGCCAATTGCACAATGGCAGATAGGAAAGTACTCCGGAGGGTTAACGTCACTGCCCAGAAGATCATTGGTTACCCTCTCCCCTCTTTGGAAGAGCTTTGTAGCTCCTGCTGCCTTAAGAAAGTTCAAAATATTCTCAAAGATCCATCTCATCCTGGGCACCCTTTTTTTGAACTATTACTATCTGGTAGATGATACAGGATAATAATAAAAACAAGGACAAATAGGCTGAAAAACAGCTTTTATCCCAGGGCAGTAACTAGATTGAATTCTATTGTATAGTGCAATATTAATGCAATATTGGGTTTTCAATTCAGTTGTATGGAATGTGAAAGATGTGTGTTTGTGTTTTATTTTTATACTTATACACTGAAGATGGCATTTAATTTCATTGTACGAGGTGCAATGACAATAAACTAAACTGAACTAAATTTATTTATTTATTTTTATTTTATTTAGTTTGTCAATTGCTTACAAGATAATAGGTATAAGTAAAAACATAGTTATGAATACATGGATACATATAAGAAAAATAAAAGAAACAATAGGACAGGGATGGTAGGCACGTTAGTGCGCTTATGCATGCCCCCTACAGACCTCTTAGGAAAGGGGTGAGGTCAATAGTAGAAAGTCTAAGGTTAAAGTTTTTGGGGTTTGGGGAAGAAACCACAGAATCAGGTAGAGTATTCCAGACATTGATCACTCTGTTGCTGAAGTCATATTTCCTGCAATCAAGTTTGGTGCAATTAACCTTGAGTTTGTATTTATTGTTTGCTCTTGTATTGTTATGGTTGAAGCTGAAGTATTCATTGACAGGTAGGACATTGCAATGTATGATTTTATATACTATACTTAGATCGGACCGAAGGCGGCATAGTTCTAGGTTTTCTAGGTCTAGAATTTCAAGTCTGGTGGCATAAGGTATTCTGCAACGAGTAGAGGAGTGGAGAACTCTTCTTGTGAAATATTTCTGGACTTTCTCAACTGTGCTAATATCAGATACATAATGTGGGTTCCAGACTGATGAGCTGAATTCAAGTATTGGTCTAGCAAATGTTTTGTATGCTCTAGTTATTAGTGTAATATTACCAGAGAAAAAGCTATGTAAGATTAGGTTAACAACTCAATGCTTTTTTGGCTATATAGTTACAGTGGGCTCTAGCACTTAGATCAATTGAGATGAGTACTCCAAGGTCCTTGACAGAGTTTGGATCGTCAACAAGGTCTTGACTATTCAGCCTGTATTTTATTTTCTGATTTTTTTTGCCAATATGTAAGACAGAGCATTTATTTGTTGAGATTTGAAGTTGCCATTTGTTTGACCATTCTGATACATAGTTGAGGTCTTTTTTGAAGGGTAGCAGTATTGTCTGTGGTATTGAATAGCTTTACATCATCTGCGAAGAGGACGCAGTTGCTCTTAATATGATCACAGAGGTCATTTATGTAGAGTATGAAGAGAGTTGGTTCTAGGATGAATAAAAGAACATTTGTAAGTTGAGGACTTCCTGTACTGAGATAAGAGTTGTGGTTGTCATCACCATCTACAACAAAAACAAGAAACAATGCATCTTGTTTTGTTTGTTCGACAGTGCATTATCCCTAAGTTACATTAGTTTGGTGTCCATATTTGACTATATCCACCCACAATCTTTGATCAGAACTCTTATCTCTTTCTTCTTATTAACCCTGGCTTTCTTAAACATACAATCTTTTCACCTGCAATCATTCATACCCTGTCTTTCAGCAAGCTTGTTTGGCTTCTATAAGCTTTCTTTGTTTCAGCAGCCCCCAATTTTTGAATTCTCTCCTCCCCCCCCCATCCCCCACATTGAGGTTGACTAGGATCACAGATTGCTGAGGTCCAATCTGCTCTCGGGAGAAATAGGGAGATGGAGGTATCAGGGAACCAGGGGGGAAAATGGATTATGCAAAGGTTGCCCTAGCTATTATCTTTCTGATAAGGAATGAGGGCCAAATTGAGGTCCAGGCATTGCTCTAACAGTGAGCTGTGATAGCAAAAACGAAGTTTAGACAGTGTGAAAAAAAAACAGCAAGAAGCAGCCCAGGATTTCTTGGCAATGATTTGGAGAGTGCAGGAAGAGATTACGGGCAAGGAGAGATGCCTGGCAAGCCTCCAAGGGTTCAGGAGATGGGAACCCAAAGAAAAGAAGAAGCAAAAAGGCAGAGAAGAAAGGCCTTTCTCCTTAATACCAAGTTTCTGCTTTGTCTTTGGAACAAGGGCTAGGAAAAAAGATCAAGAGGAGCAGCCAAGTAGCTTCTAGGGATCAGCACCGCCAAAGAAGATTGTAGCACAACACCACAAGTCTCAGAATAAAAGTTTTGAAAATGCCATAAAATGAGAGCCACATCTTGTCTTCATCTGTCCAAGATAGCAACAACTCAAATCATCCATAGAGGGGAGCTGAAAGGCAGTCTCTCTACTACTCATTCTTCTTTTCAATGCTTGCAGCTAAAACTACCTGTGAAGCTTTTACTGTAGATCATAACCACAACCTCTGCTTAGTAGGCATGCAGATCTTTCTCTGTGGGCACGTGCCTCATCGCCAGCTGCTCTTCTGGTTTCTGGGGTGCCAGAAAACAGCCCAGAAAACAGCCAAAAAAACGGATCAGGCCACTTTCAGGCCCAAAAAATGGCCTGAAAGGGGCCTGAAAAATGGCCTGAAGAGGGCTCCAAGAATGGCCTGAAAAGGGCCCAAAAATGGCCTGAAAAGGGCCCCAAAACAACTTGAAAAGGGCCCAAAAATGGCCTGAAACGGGCTCGACAAACAGCCTGAAAAGGGCCCCAAAACAGCCTGAAAACAACCTGAAAAATAATAAATAATAATAATAAATATTTATTTATATACCGCTCCTCTCCCGAAGGACTCAGAGCGGTGCACAACCAAAAACAACCAAAAATGGCCAAAACAACAGGCATATGCGCATCTCCCAGCTGGTTCTCAGGTTCCTGACGCCCCGGCACACACAGATGCATGCACATTCACGTGCATTCTGGTTTGGGCACTCAATGCCAAAAAGGTTCGCCCTCATTGTCCTAGGTGGTATCCTTAGGAAGCTTTTCCCCATCTTCTTATTTTTGAAGATTCATCAGATTTGAGACTCTATTAACTCAGAGCTTAATTAAGGCTTTTGTCTATAATTTGCATGCATTGGGATACTCAAACCTGTCTTACTGTTTCAAAATCTGTGTGATAGAAATACAAAAGAAGTGTCAAGTGTCTTCTGAATCAAACTGATAACTTTTTGAAGTTGTCCATTGAGTGACCTTGGCAACTATATTGTAGTGGTTTTTTTTCTTTTGGGATTTTTTCCCCTACTCCAAATTTAGTCTATGGATCTGATATATTTCTGGTGGTCTCATTTCTAAGCAGTAGGGTAGTATGATCCTGTTTAGCTTTTCAACATCTCAAATTTTCCTAAGATAATAGACTTTTTTTTTTCTTTTTTCCCCTTCTAATATGCTTTCCTTTTTTAAAAAAAATGATGAGTTGTGATAGAGAATTTGGAGAATTGCAAATTTCAAATGATAATGAAGTTTTGTTTTGCCTTCTGGATGGAAATGCGAAAATTTGATAAATTCATATTCAAAAGAGACGCTCAATGAATTTCTCTCCTCTCTCGACTGCAATTCCTGTTTTATTACATGAAAAGTACATACCAACAAAAATAAAAATGGCTAAAAGATAATATGAAGTTAAAAATGCTAAAAGGCTGGTTATATTTATGTATATGTAAATTCTATATATACACACAATGTATATACATATACAATATAGAAGAGAATATATACATACAATAAGAATAAAGCTGTTTGGTTAATAACCACAATAAAGTTAAGTAAACATACATGTTAAATTATATTTCTTCCTCATCCAGGCACTAAGTCTATCCCTCTGCATAAGAGACAGGTTGTTTTCCCTCTTTCCTGTCTGTTCTAAAAGCTTCTACCTAAGATATGTGTTGTGACAGCAAGACAAATTCTGAGAACTACACCCACAGTGGTGAATTTACCTCTTCTAATGGTGAAAACTTGGTTGCTTGGTAGTTCCTCACTTGTACATGTCAAACTTCTCCTCACACTTGATTAACCCACACAGTTATAGGCTAACAAATACTTCATTGACAAGACAAAGTAAAGTTTAATTGCTGTTATTTTCATGATAAATGAAGTCTTTGCAGAGTGAGCTTTCCCCAAGTTAGATGATGCAGCCATCAAATTGGGTAGGAGATGAAATATGAGAGCAGCTTTCAGCTGAGATCATCGATCTGCATCTTCCCAAGCCCCATCTCCCGCTCTCTTCCCGAAGACAAATTGAGGCACCATTAGTATAACTTAAAATGTCTGAGGTTATCTTTCAATCTCTTTGACAGAGAAGTTTGACAGATGTGGAAAAAAACAGCCAAAATGGCTTATCTGTGCAGAAACAAGAATAAAAAAGTATTTCTAGAAAATTACACTTCAAGTAATTAAAGGCTTTTGTTGGTTAAGTACTTGGCTTAGATTAGCCTGAAAGATTTGGGGGGAAGAAAATAAATCTTGCATTCCTTCTTTCTTTTCTTTTTCCTCCTCTTCATCCTAGGCTGCAATATGCTTTCTCACAGGGTTACAAAAAATTGTGGTGCGGTTATTGCATAATTGCCAAAAATAGAATAGCAAAAGTAAAATGGAGACACCAAATTGTACACATGCTTTAGAAAATGGGTAGACAACCAGGACTCTCCTAGTTTGCTTTTTGTGTTTCTCAGGAGTCTTTCTTGACCACTTTTGTAAAACTCAGCAACAGTTTTTATGTCAGGAAACACACCCAAAAAATGGTTGTGTGACTCCATAATAAGCCCAGCTGCAGAACACGCTTAACTTAGTTTACAAACAATGGCCTCCATCATCAAATGGAATAAAAATGAAGGTGCTGGTCTTATTAACTTACATGGCATGTATTGTGCATAATTAGTTATTATGGTCTACGCTGATATTAATTGTGGCCTTACCACTGAAAGGTTGACTTCTCTGTTTCAATATGACCACATCTTCGTCATTTCCTATAATAAAATGAAACATTCTATTTCTTTATATGTTAAAAGAAATGTCAATTGCAAATGGCTAATGGACATATTTTTTGGCAACAAAATGGAAGTGGTTTACTATTACCTTACTCTTTCTCTTGCCCCTTCTCTCCCCCTCTTCCTTTCCTTCCCTTTCTTTCTCTGTCGCTCCCTGTCTCCCTCTTTCTCTCCAACTCTCTTACACCTCCTCTCTCTCTCTCTCTCTCCCTCGCTCCCTTCCTCAGTCTTTTTCTCCCACCTTCTGTCTCTCCCTTTTCCTTTCCCTTTCTCTCTTTCTCTCCCCCCCTCTCACACGCACACTGCCCAGTTTGGTTTCTGGTTCTGTCAGTCATTCATCCAAGTACTTATCTGCTCCAATCTATCTTATTTTCTTTTAATTTATTTGCACAACAAAATAAAATTATGACTGTGTCCTAAATGATTGCAAAAGTAGTCAAATAAATGACTGCAACAGGTAGACAGACCTTGTAAAGATGAATTCCACTCTTATCTGCCATTAAAAACTTGGGGAAATTTCCTGACCTTTCATCTGAAACTTACCAAAAGAAAATAAGTAAACTTATTTTATGGGGGGAAAATGTTCCAGAAGTTAGAGCTAGGCAGGGTTCATTTATATATGAACTCACATATTGTTGGGGAAACCAAGACATTATACTAAGCTGTGAAATGATTTATTAGGGCAATCGTGTAATATAAGTACACCACTGGAGTTTTCTTAATCCAGGTTTAGGATTTATTGTGTTGTGAAAGTAAAATCCTTTTAAGCCCATCCAATTTAAAACCAGGAAGAAGATTGTCTCTGTTCATCAAACGAAAAGAAAGTTATTTCTTCTTTTTTTGCAGTTATACAGACTTGCATGAAATGGGCTGAAATTATATCCCGGTATTGAAGAAAAAGTCAATTGATAGAAAGGGTTTTGTAATAAAGGATGCATACAGGTGAAACTCAAAAAATTAGAATATCGTGCAAAAGTTCATTTATTTCAGTAATGCAGCTTAAAAGGTGAAACTAATATATGAGATAGACTCATTACATGCAAAGCAAGATAGTTCAAGCCGTGATTTGTCATAATTGAGATGATTATGGCTTACAGCTCATGAAAATCCCAAATCCACAATCTCAGAAAATTAGAATATTGTGAAAATATTCTAGGCTCAAAGCGTCCCACTCTAATCAGCTAATTAAACCATAGTACCTGCAAAGGGTTCCTGAGCCTTTAAATGGTCTCCCAGTCTGGTTCAGTAGGAAGCACAATCATGGAAAAGATTGCTGACCTGACAGTTGTGCAGAAAACCATCATTGACACCCTCCATAAGGAGGGAAAGCCTCAAAAGGTAATCGCAAAAGAAGTTGGATGATCCCAAAGTGCTGTATCAAAGCACATTAATAAAAAGTTATGTGGAAGGGAAAAGTGTGGAAGAAAAAAAAAAAAGGATTACCCAAGCAAATGGCTCTATTCCTAAAAACATCCGCCAATGCTTTTCCATATTTCTGTGTACCATAGAGACCCAAACTAGAAAAATACATTACCCTGTTTGAAAGAGTCAATACCATTGAAACTCATATAACGTCCCTTGATACCATTGTAGCATCCCTGGACGCTATACAAACTAGATTGGCAAACCTTGAAAAAAAAGAGATTCACTAAAAATGAATATTAAACATCCACAGACCATATCTCTACTCAACAACCGCTACCAATACCCAATCCACAAAAAACAACAAATCCTACAAATATTGATATCCCATCCTCATCAAAGAAGCTGTTGAGCATGAATGGAAGCGGCCAAATGCCATCTTATTTGGTCTAGAAGTCAATGACAATGATGACATCTCTAACATTCGAAACATCATCAGAGAAAATCAAGCATCAACCATCTCCCCTGAAGAAATATTTGATATTTCCCCTGTTAGTCCTGAGCTTAAAAACAAAGATGGCTTGATGATCCCACACCTATGCAGGGTTGTTTGCAAAAACGAAACAAGCAAACACAAATTCATTTTCTCAATAAATTCACTCGTAAAGAACAACAACAACCATAAGAACCTTCGTTCTCGCCCTGATCTAACCTTACAACAATGTGTACAATCCCGGGAGCTACATTCTGAGCTCAAAAGATTACATGAATTAGGTAATACAAATCTATACATTGATTACTGTGCTGACTATATCAAAAGCAAGAGCCTCAACCCACATCACAATATCCATCACCCAAACATCCAACGTTAGGGATGCACGCCCCTTACTTCCTCCAGATCCACTGCTTCATATCTTAAATGCAAACTACTTAATGCAAGAAGCCTTGCAAATAAAATGTATGAATTCCTCATCCTTCTAAGCTCAGCCACATTTGACATTATATTTGTCTGTGAGACGTGGTTAAATGCATCTTTTCCAGACTCCATTACCACTACAAAAGAATATCAAGTTTTTTGGTCAGATTGCGAAATCCGTAGAGGTGGTGGAGTTGCTATAGTCTTTAAAAAATCTCTAAACCTAAAAAAGATCCAAATTATACAAGAGCTTTCTCTTCCCAAGACCATAATCTGTGAACTGTCCTTAAATTTCTCAATCCGCTTCTTACTTTGCTATTGTGCCCCTGACTATGATATAATTCATGCAAACAAGCTAACTTCATTACTGACATGGGCTGCCTCCTGCCCACACCCTCTCATTTTTCTTGGTGACCTCAACTTACCTGTTATAAATTGGACACTAAATGAATGTACATCCGAATCCATTCATACTACCCTGTACAATGTAACCAACAATAATAGATTTAACAACTGCTTCGATCTCATCTTCTGCAACAGTTTGAATTCAATTTATGGAATACAAATTAATGAACCCTTTTCCAACAGTAACCGTAGCATGATTGACTTTTGTCTCAACATATGTTCTCACCATAATCACCATAACAACAGGACCCCCAATTATAACTTCAAAAAAGGCAACTATGATCTTATAGACAACAATCTCTCATCTCTTGATTGGCAAATTGTATTCACTGGATGCAATACTGTTGAAGACCATTATAATATATTTTTACTTGAAGTCAAAAGAGTCATCTAACTATATATACCAATAACAACTCCCAAAACCAGAAAAAACAAATTACTTATAACAATAAGGAAGCTCCAATCCAAAAAGAAATCCCTTTGGCAGAAAAACAAATCTGGTCACATTGCCAACTTTAAAAGCCGATACAAAAATGTATGCCACCAGATAAAGACTGAATGTACCAATTATCACACTAAACAACAGGAAAACCTTCTACGCACCAATTCCACCCACGCTTTATACAATTTTGTAAACAAACAAACTAAAAGACTCAAGGTCCATCCCACCCCTAAAAGAACCAAATGGTAAAGACTGCAATGATGACACCATTAAAGCCAACCTCTTTAACACATTCTTTGGCTCAGTATTTGTAAACAGCAATGGATCATGCCCAATATTTCCCAGTTGAACCACAGACAACTACAATGATTTAATACATATCAATTTTACAGAAAACAATGTTGAAAAAGCACTACGCAGTCTAAAACCATCTTTATCTATTGGACCAGACGGAGTTTGTGCCTACTTCTTAAAAAAGCTATCCACTGCCATAGCTGAACCTCTAAGCATAATCTTTGAAAAATCTTTCAGGACCAGCTCCTGGCCAAATCTATGGTCACTAGATTTGGAAACCCCAGCCTAGTTGAAAATTATAGACCAATTTCGTTATGCTGTGTCACCTGTAAAGTCATGGAATCAATTATTAACCAATCCATTATCCTCCACTTAGAGACAAACAACCTACTCTCTAACAAACAGTTTGGCTTCAGAAAGAAACTGTCCTGTAATCTGCAACTCTTGCACTGTAAAAACATATGGACTACACAATTTGATCAGGGCAAAGCAATTGACACAATTTACATAGACTTCTGTAAAGCCTTTGATTCAGTGGTAGACTGAAATTAAGGTCTTATGGTATCTCTGGATATCTGCATAACTGGATAGAAGCATTCCTGTCAAACAGGCAACAAATGGTCAAAATTGGGAGCGGCCTATCAAATCCTGTACCTGTCAACAGTGGTGTCCCCCAAGGCAGTGTTCTAGCACCAACTCTCTTCATACTCTATATTAATGACCTCTGTGATTATATTAAGAGCAACTGCTTTCTTTTCGCTGATGATGTAAAGCTATTCAACACCACTGACAATGCTGCTACCATTCAAAAAGACCTCGACTATGTGTCAAAATGGTCAAACAAATGGCAACTTCAGATCTCAACAAGTAAATGCTCTGTCTTGCATATTGGCAAAAAAAAATCAAAAAATAAAATACAAGCTGAATAGTCAATACCTTGTTGATGACACAAACTTTATCAAAGACCTTGGAGTACTCATCTCAAATGATCTAGTGCTAGAGCCCACTGTAACTACATAGCCAAAAAGGCATTAAGAGTTGTTAACCTAATTCTGCGTAGCTTTTTCTCCTGTAATATCACTCTACTAACTAGAGCATATAAAACATTTGCTAGACCAATACTTGAATACAGCTTATCATTCTGGAACCCACATTACATATCTGATATTAATACAATTGGGAAAGTCCAGAAATATTTTACGAGAAGAATCCTCCACTCCTCTACTCGTTGCAGAATACCTTATGCCACCAGATTTGAAATTTTAGACCTAGACAACCTAGAACTACGCTGCCTTTGGTTTGATCTAAGTATAGTATATAAAATTATATATTGCAATGTCCTACCTATCAATGAATACTTCAGCTTTAACCAAAACAATACAAGAGCGCAAAATAGATATAAACTAAAGATAAACTGTACCAAACTTGATTGCAGGAAATACGATTTCAGCAACAGAGTAGTCAATATCTGGAATACTCTACCTGACTCTGTGGTTTCTTCCCCAAACCCCAAAATCTTCAACATTATACTGTCTACTATTGACCTCACCCCTTTCCTAAGAGGTCTGTAGGGGGCGTGCATAAGCGCATCAAAACTTGCCTACCGTCCCTGTCCTATTGTTTCATTTTTTTCTTATTTGTATCCATTTCATGTATTTATAACCATGTTTATACTTATACCTGTTATCTAATAATTGTTTGGCAAAATAAATAAAATAAAATAAATAAAAAAGGTGCACAAGCAGCAGGGATGACCTCAGCCTGGAGAGGATTGTCAGGAAAAGGCCATTCAAAAGTGTTGGGGACTTTCACAAGGAGTGGACTGAGCCTGGAGTCAATGTATCAAGAGCCACCACACACAGACGGATCCTGGACATGGGCTTCAAATGTCGTATTCCTCTTGTCAAGCCGCTTCTGAACAACAAACAATGTCAGAAGCATCTTACCTGGGCTAAAGAAAAAAAGAACTGGTCTGTTGTTCAGTGGTCTAAGGTTCTCTTTTCTGATGAGAGCAACTTTTTGGTGTTGGTCCACTGTATTCATTAAGTCCACGGTCAACGCAGCCATCTACCAGAAGATTTTGGAGCACTTCATGCTTCCCTCCGCAGATGAGCTTTATGGGGATGCTGACTTCATTTTCCAGCAGGACTTGGCATCTGCCCACACTGCCAAAAGCACCAAAACCTGGTTCAATGACCGTGGGATTACTGTGCTTGATTGGCCAGCAAACTCGCCTGACCTGAACCCCATAGATAATCTATGGGGCATTGCTAAGAGAAAGATGGGAGACATGAGACTGAACAATGCAGAAGAGCTGAAGGCCGTTATTGAAGCATCCTGGTCTTCCATATACCAACACCTCAGCAGTGCCACAGGCTGATAGCTTCCATGCCATGCTCATTGAGGCAGTAATTGCTGCAAAAGGGGCCCAAACCAAGTACTGAGTACATATGCATGCTTATACTTTTCAGAGATCCGATATTGTTCTTACAATCCTTGTTTTATTGATTGCATGTAACATTCTAATTTTCTGAGATGGTGGATTTGGGTTTTCATGAGCTGTAAGCCATAATCATCACAATTATGACACATCACAGCTTGAACTATCTTGCTTTGCATGTAATGAGTCTATCTCATATATTAGTTTCACCTTTTAAGTTGCATTAATGAAATAAATGAACTTTTGCATGATATTCTAATTTTTTTAGTTTCACCTGTATATTCCCCCCTCATTTAATGGTCACTTTCAATAAAAGTGTGTTTGTGTGTGTGTGTGGTGTGATGACTTTAAAAGGTATTCTGGAAAAGATACACTTCAAAGGACATGATACAATTCTTTAACTTTAAAAGATATAAAACAAAAATTGTACAGTCATAACCAGCATTAATTTGAACATAATGCCATAACTTCAAATTTACCAGCTTTGGTTTCCTGTCTTTACTACAGGTTGGAAATTAAATCCAGTTGTTGGTGCAGTCTATAGTCCAGAATTCTATGCAGGTAAGCATGCGTGCTACAAAATCTTAGTGATGGCAGATAACAGGATTATCCAAATGATTTCATTGGTTGCCGTTGGCCTGTTTCTTTGATGAATGTGATAGAAGCTTCTCTTTCAGACAGAATTCAGTTACATGTATTAAGCAACAACATATACAATTTCCTAGAATCTACTAACTTTTAATTCTCTTTTGTTCAAATTATTGGTTTAATGGCAACATGCCAGATTATGTATTATTAGAGAGAAAGGTTTGCCATCCAAAAAGGCATTGGTATAACTTTATTATTTCCTATAGTACCCAAAGTTTGCTATTGTTTTACACGGAGCATAAGATCTCTATGAGATCCGTTGAAGGCTTTTCTTCAAAGGACTTCTGTATTACAATTGTGCCAAGGAACCAAAGTCAGAAACTTTTTAGCCTAACCCCTGATAGAAAATAATTTCTCTGAAGAAGATATCACTTTAAAACAGGATTACAATCTCCTGGTTGTTGTAGGAGATGACCAGGCTGAGCCCGAGGGAGGGGTCAAATGCAGCATAAGTCATGAATCCACGCGCACCACAGGGGATCTGAATCCAGCTCATCTTGAATTCCTCTCTTATCTCCCTGTCATTTTCCTTAACGGCCAGTTGGTCAGATTCTTACAGAGTTTAAATTTGCAATAACTCTTTATACTCATTTAAACTGCCTGAATTTCCCCAGTGCTTGACAGTTGCCAATTTAATGTCTCTCTCTCTTTCTTTCTTTCTCTTTTTTTCTCTCTCTCTTGGTCTCTCTTGCTCTCTCTCTCCTTCTCACTCGCTCTCTCTCTCTCTTGCCCTCTCTCTCTCTCTCCACCCTCCCTCTCCCTCCGTCCCTCCCACTCTCTCTTCCTAAATGTATTATTCTTTGCGTAGAGACCTTGCTCAAATACAGGGGTTGCACAGTTTTCTTAATGCTATCATTTACATTATGGATGTGTTATACTATTTGGGCTTTTAATAACAGGTTCTTCAGAATACATATGGGCAACATGCATCTTCTATAGAAAAGGGTTATGTGCTTTTTGAGTATGCACAATAGCATGGAATCCCAGTTAGAGGGCTTGGCAATGTGCTAAAACTGATATGGGGTTATGCTGTTGGCATCTTATTAAATATATTTATTTCTAGGTTTGCAAAGCTGCTGTACTAGATGAGTTAGGAAAATATATGCACTTGTATCTGCTCTAAAAGATCTTTTCAACTTTAAAGCTGAAACAGATTTTTAGTTTTATATGCAGGCAAGCCAAGTGTGACCACAGTATGAACATCCACATTTGCACATATAACATAGATATCTATAGGAAGGATTTAGTCTCTATAATTTGCTACCCCAATCTTAACCATAGCCAATGAAGTGTAGCATACAGAGTTGTTTAACAGCTGAAATTAAATCCCCACTTTAGGCATTGTCTGAAATATTTTATAAGTTTTCACTGACGAGGCAAAGCAGCTGGGTGATACTATCTCAGGCAGTAAATAATAATTAGAAATACAAAATATCTACCAGTGCCAGAAAATTCTTTCTCAGTGAGGAATTAAGAAGCCATTCAAATATTTAATTAATTTTTCAACACTTTTATTTATTATTTATTCAATATTTTTGTTAAATACATTTATTTAACCCTTATTAAAATGGAAATGAAAAATATTGACAACATATTGCATATTATCTTTATCCATCCATCCATCCGTTACGTTGTGCTGTGTTGGGTTGGGTTCTGAGGTGATATTCAACAGGTTCTGACCAGTTCTGGAGAACCGATAGCAGAAATTTTGAGTAGTTCAGAGAACTGACAAATACCACCTTCGACTGAAGATTTTACAATATCCTTCTCCTGCTACACCTAGCAAGCCACACCCACAAAACTGGTAGTAAAAAAAATTGAATCCCACCCCAGGTTGGGTTGGGTTGGGTTGGAATAGAATAGAATATAGAAAATAATGGAATTGGGTTAGGATAGGAGAGAATATAGAAAATAATGGAATAGGTAGGATAGAAAATAGAATAAGAATAGAATATGAAATAATTAGAATAGAATAGATAAAATAATAGAATGGAATAGAATGGAATGGAATAGAATATGGAATGGAATAGAATAGAATATGGAATGGAATAGAATAGAATAGAAGTTGGAAAGGATCTTGGAGGTCTTCTAGTCTAAACCCCTTCTCAAGCAGTAGACCCTATACCATTTCAAATAAATGACTGTCAAATTTCTTGTTAAAAACCTCCAGTGATTTTTAACAAGAGATTAGAGCACCCACAACTTCCAAAGGCAAGCTCTTCTGCTGATAAATCATTCTCACTGTCAGGAAATTTCTCCTTAGTTCTAAATTGCTTCTCTCCTTGATTAGTTTCCATCCATTGCTTCTAGTCTTGCCTTCAGGTGCATTAGAGAATAGGTTGGCCTCCTCTTCTCTCTGACAGCCCCTCAAATATTGGAACACTGCTGTCATATCACCCCTAGTGACTTGACAGCTTGCCTTTCACTAGACTAGATATACCCAATTCCTGCAACTGCTCTTCATATGTTTTAACCTCCAGTCCTCTAATGAACTGAGGTACCCTATTTCCATGAATTGCTATGGCTGATGTCAATAAAAAGAGTTGAACTAAATTTTAACTTCTTCAAATGCAGTCAGTTTTCATACTTGGAGGGATGGGAAATATTTTAGTTCCCATTTTCCTATGTTACATATTTAGAAAAATGGAGTCACTTGCAAGATTCCTTAATTGGGAATCATCCCATATTGAAGGTCCACTTTAAGCAGTTTTAAGCAGAACTATTAAGACTTTAAAAATTATCTGTAGTGTCATACGTGACCAATTGTGCCCACAGCAAACCACAAGGGTGCCAAAACGTCATCAGTCTTGGTGATCCTGGAGTCCTAATGGACAACCACTTAAATATGAGCCAGCAGCTGCCAAAAATGCCAACACAGTCCTAGGCTGCATTAACAGAAAGTTAGACTCAAGATCACGTGAAGTGTTATTACCACTTTATAATGCTTTGGTAAGACCACATTTGGAATATTGCACCCAGTTTTGGTTGCCACATTATAAAAAAAAATATGTAGAAACTCTGGAAAGCGTACAGAGAAGAGCAATAAAGATAATTAGAGGCTAAAAATATGAAGAACAGTTGCAGGAATTGGTATGTCTAGTTTAATGAAAAGAAGGACTAGGGGGGAACCTGATAGCAGTTTTCCAATATCTATCGGACTACCCCAAAGAAAAGGGGATCAACGTATTTTCCAAATCACCTGGAGGCAGGACAAGAAGCAATGGATGGAAACTAATCAAGGAGAGAAGCAACCTAGAACTAAGGAGAAATTTCCTGATATTTAGAACAATTAATCAGTGGAACGGCTTGTTATGGGTGCTCCAACACTGGAGGTTTTTAAGAAGAGATTAGACAATCATTTGTCTGGAATAGTATAGGGTTTGGACTAGAAGATCTTCAAGATCACTTCTGTTATTCTGTGCTGTGTGTCCCAACATCTCATGCACCTACATAAGTCACAGCATTTCCATGCCAACTTCATTCCAACATTATTCCACTCGTTCTCTCTCTCTCTCTCTCTCTCTCTCTCTCTCTCTCTCTCTCTCTCTCTCTCTCTCTCTCTCTCTCTCTCTCACACACACACACACACACACACACACACATACTGTTCATGAATTTGTGTTTCTTCCATTTTGGATTAAAGGAGACATCGAACAATTTCTCATTTTACCCCTGACTTTGTTTATGTGAATGTGATTGTTGCTGTAATCAGCTTTAATATAGAAGCAACCCAGCCAGAACCTTCCCTAATTGATTAATCAGAGACACTGGTTGCTTGATAACAAATTACTTGCTGTTAATGACAAATATCATAATATGTTCATGGTATAATCATGTATTTTTTTTTCTTCCAGCTTATATAGAATTAACTGTCCAAATTCTAATTGCCTTCAAAGAGTAGGCTAGAGGGACTACACATATTTTGTACATTGCAATCAATACTTTCCATCTCTCTGGATGTTACTTTTCTTAATTTACTGGACTTTCCTTTAGCATTTATTTTGTCTCTTAATTATAAAATGGCATGCTATTGATTTTTGGCATGCAGTCTTATGGAGTTCCCCCAAAGCTATTTTATTTCCAGCCCTGGGGTGAGGGATTTGGCCTTCCTAACAAGAATCTTTATCACCATTAGACTGGTATTAATATGGGGCATGAATTATCATATCTTACTCTTAGAAGATAGAGTTAGCTGGTGAACCTATTCTAATGTCTTGTAGTTAGCCATTGCAAGTAGCTATTCAGAGCTAAGTCTGCTCTAAATTTTGGATCTAGCCATTCATGCTTCAAAGCGCTGTCAATTTCCAAGGTTTTCAAAACTTGTGGCAAATATACAGTATATGAGGTCATTTGAAGAATATTATACTCAGCACCACATCTCTTAGTGCATCCCTAGTTGTGTAAATAGGTGTATAATCCAGTTTTTCCACTCAAGTGTAACTGTATTATTCCTGCCAATATTCAAAGCCAGGGAGCCAGGTTATATTAGGCACCTTCCAAATGTTGCCATAATCCAAGGTCATATAAACTTTTGTCTAGTGAAAAGAAGGACTAAGGGAGACATGATAGCAGTGTTCCAATATTTGAAAGGCTGCCTCAACGGAGAGGGGGGGTGTCAAACTATTTTCCAAAGCACCAGAAGGTAAGACGAAAAACAATGGATGGAAACTAACCAAAGAGAGAAGCAACCTGGAAACTAAGGAGAAATTTCCTGACAGTTAGAACAATCAACCAGTGGAACAGCTTGCCTTCAGAAATTGTGGGTGGTCCATCACTGGAGGTTTTCAAGAAGAGACCTCCAGGTCTCTCTGTTATTCTTTGAGTTCCATGAAGCTGAGGACTTCCTACTCTCTCCTTTTTAAAAAAAGGGTGTAACCAAGACAAAAAAGGCCAGGCCAAGATATAACCCACAACTGATTTAAATCAAATTAAATATAATTCATTGGGTCCTTTCCCATAATTGAATCATCCCTGTCACTCAAGTATATTTTGAAGAAGTTTAAGATTCGTATCTCAGGGTTAGGTGGTGATTCGTATCTCAGGGTTTAGGGGGTGATATATAGTCTTGGAAAGTGGGTGTGTTTACTCTAAGTCTTGAGATCTGGGGAAAATGGTTTCTTCCACATCAGTCTATGAGACTCCCAATGGCTCCCTTCCATGAGATTCCCTAAGAAAGCTTCTTAGACCAGGCCATGATGCCCCTTTTGTTTTTCGTACAATGAACCAGATGGCTTGGGACCTGGGACTTACGGGACCACCTGCTGCCACCATCAGCCTCCCGCCGGCCAGTGCGCTCCCACAGGGTGGACCTCCTTGGGGTGCCGTCAGCCAGACGATGCCGGCTGGCGGCCCCGAAGGTGTGGGCCTTCTTTGCGGGGGCTCCCTCCCTCTGGAATGAATTACCCCCGGAGATGCAGACCATCACTAACCTGCAGACCTTCCGGCGCGCATTAAAGACACACCTTTTCCAAAAGGCCGGTCTGGCCTAGTATTAATTACTAGGGTTTTAAATTTTGGAAATTTTTAACTTTTTTACCCCTTTTTATTCTGCTTTTATTATATTATTCCAGCCACTAGTTTAATTTCTTTTAAATCTCTTTTAAATTTTTTACTATTTATGTCGTTTTATCTTGGCTTTAAATTGCCCCTTTTTTGGGAGAGGGGGCAGTATAAAAGTGTAATTAAATAAATAAATAAATAAATAAATAAATAAATAAATAAACAAATGTCTTTTGGGTATTCACATGCAACTGAAAGAAATACATGTATCTTCTTGGTTAATGTTATTTGAAGTCATTGGCCTTAACTTAGAAATAATACAAAAGCTTCATGAGTAATAGCTCTTGACCACCATGTTCCTCCATTAATTTAAGCAATACCTTTTAAATAAGAGTGTAAGAAGGCCTCCATTGAATCAGACCAAGCTCCAGAGGTGATATTCAGCAGGTTCTGACCAGTTCTAAAGAACCGGTAGCAGAAATTTTAAGTAGTTTGGAGAACCGGCAAGTCCCACCTCTGCCCCCATCTATTCTCTGCCTCCTATTGAGTCCCAGCTGATCGGCTGGGTCTTCTTTGGTTGCCCTGCACAGGAGCTGGAAAGCAGGTTAGTGGGGTGGGGAGGGAATGGGGATTTTGCAGTATCCTTCCCCTACCATGCTCACCAAGCCAACCTATGCCAAACCACGCCCATAGAACCAGTAGAAAAAGATTGAATCCCACCACCATCAAGCTTGTCTTGGTTTAGCGTTTGTTTCTCATAGTGATCAAGCTTGAAAGGAGAAGACAGAAACTTGATCTCTCCACCACTATTTCCTTACCAATGGCATTTACTATAACTTGGAAATGTCTTCATATCATCATAATATCTGCACTCTTTAGACTTGTTCTCCAAGAATCTCTCCATTACTTTTTGAAAGCCATCCAATGGTGGAATTCAAAAATTTTTACTACCAGTTTTGTGGGCATGGCTTATTTGGCGGGCGTGGCTTGGTCATGTGACTAGGGTGGTCATGTGACTGGGTTGGTCATGTGACTGGGGTGGTCATGGCTTGGTAGTCACATGACTGGCTGTGTGGCTTGGTGGTCATATGACTGAGTGGGCGTGGCCAACTCAATGTCACTCACATCAAGGGGTGCCTCACCTGGCCCCTCCCCTCCCAGCCATTCCTTGGTCTCAACCTATCTATAGTTCTGTAAAAATGTTGTTCACCTTTTTTGACTTTATTATCTGCATACTATAGATGTACTTTCATGGACCACTGAAAGGAGGAAATGGTTCACATGCTTTACCCAAGAGTGTGATAGGCAACAGGCTTTTAAGGGGCTGCAGAAAGAGGTGGGAGGCAATGTATTTTCCAAAGCACCAGAAGGATGGAAAGTAATCAAGGAGAGAAGCAACCTAAAAGTAAGGAGAAACTTCCTGAGAGTGAGAACAAAAACCAGTGGAATTGCTTGCCACCAGAAGTTCTGGGTGTTCCAACACTGGAGGTTTTTAAGAAAAGACTGGACAGCCATTTCTCTGATGGTATAGAGTTCCCCCCAAGGACCCTTTCTAAGTGTTATTATGTTATTCTGACACCCTTCCCAGGACCTCTGTTCAGATTTTGGCATCCTCAGAGTTTTCCTGCCTGAGCAGGGGGTTGGACTAGAAGACCTCCATTGTCCCTTTCAACTCTGTTAAACGCACCTGTATTTATGCTCTGGACTATTGACATGTAAATCCTGAAAAATACTTATTTATTTATTTATTATTTATTTATTTTTCATATTTCTATACCGCTCCCTCTCCCAAAAGAGAGGGAGCGGGCAAAAGAAAGGCAGTAAAATCACACTAGCTGTAAGGACAGTGCAAAATATTAATATATGATAAATAAGGGAACTATTAAAAATAATAGCAGAGTTTTCTCTTCCCCCACCTTTCTTCTTTTTTTCTTTCTCTTTCTCTTTCTTTCTCCCCTTCCTCTTTCTTTCTTTCTTTCTCTCTTTCTCTCCCTTCCTCTTTCTTTCTTTGTCTCTTTCTTTCTTTGTCTCCCTTCCTTTCTTCCTTCTTCCTTTCTTTCTCTCTTTCTCTCCCTTCCCTCCTTTCTTTCTCTACCTTCTCTCTTTCTTTCTCTACCTTCCTCTTTCTTGTTCTTTATTTCTCTCTTTCTCTTTCTTTGTCTCCCTTCCTCTTTCTTCCTCTTTTTCTCTCTCTCTCTTTCTTTCTTTCTTTCTTTCTTTCTTTCTTTCTTTCTTTCTTTCTTTCTTTCTTTCTTCTTTCTTCTTTCTTTCTTTCCCTTCTGTTCTTCCTTCCTTTCTTTCTCTCCCTTCCTCTTTCTTTCTCTCTTTCTCTCTTTCTTTGTTTCCCTTCCTCTTTCTTCCACTTTCTTTTTTTCTTCCTATTTTCTTTCTTTCTCTTTCTCTTTTCCTCTTTATTTCTTGCTCTCCCTTCCTCTTTCTTTCTTCCTTTCTTCCTTTCTTGCTCTTTCCTTCTTGCCCTTCCTCCCTTCCTCCTTCCATTCCTTTCCTTCCTTGTCTCTATCTCACACACACACACACACACAGACACCTTTTCTGGGAAGAACTTATTGGGCAAACTCCAGAGCAATGAGTGGTGGGACAATGAAGAAAGCAGCAGCCCTGGAACATCCCTTTCAAAGCACATGGGCGGCGGTGGTAGGCAGGTGCAGCACAGCTATGGGAAGCAGCCCCAGGACATCCTGGCCTCCCTTTTGGGGCACAACAGTGGTGGCGGTGGTGGTGGTAGTGGCAGCGGCGGCATGGGAGTGGGGTGTGCACATGCCCCAAAAGGGAGAGAAAAAGTGAAGGGCTTCTTTCATTTTCTCCATGCTGCTGGAGCTGAGAGGGGCATGGACGCACCCCAAAAGGGAGAGAAAAAGTGAAGGGAGACCGGGAACTCCTGAGGCTGTTTCCCATAGCCGCACTGCTGCCACCGATGCCCCATCCCCGCCCTTTGGACTGGCCCGAAAATGGTGCCCCACCTTGGCCTCCTCCCGCCCGGAAAGGTCCTGGATGGTGGGGCGGAGGCATGGAAAGGCCCCAGGCGGTGGCGAAGGCCTAGTGCAACTCACAGGCTTGTGAGCAAGCATATCAGGACTGCTAAGTTGGGGCACAGGCAGCACATGGGGAAGTCAGGTTAGGCAAGCCATGAGGGCTCAGTGTGCCACATAGGAAGGGAGGAGTGACTGGGTGGGATGACCAGCAGGCGGGCAAGCTGTGCGAGCGAGCGAGCATCGGGTGGGCAGGGCAACTGAGTGACTGGGGAACCAGTTCAGGGGCGTGGCCAGCAGAAGTCGCTACCGGTTCCACGACCCACGCCAAATTCTTGCTACCGGTTGGCCAGAACTGGTACAAACTGGCTGAATATCACCTCTGTTATTGTGGTTTGTGACAGTGAATGAAAGCTCATCAAACACAGATCCAACCTGGAACTAAGGAGAAATTCCCTGTCAGTGAGAATATTAGCCAATGGAACAGCTTGTCTCCCAGACTTGTGTGTGCTCCATTGATGGAGGTTTTCAAAAAAAGTTTGGACAACCAATCTGGGATGATTTAAGATCTCCTGCCATGGGCAGTAGGTTGGACTAGAAGACCTCCAAAACCCCTTCCAGCCCTAGGATTCTAGGATTCTATTATTCCCACTGATGCTGGCATACAAGAACACACATTTTAACAGCTTCCTAAAATTAAGGTCCTAATTCTGAAATATGGAATCCATTTCTTGAGTGATTATTAAAACCTCATCACAAGGGAGATGGTCCCTTATAATAAGACTGTAGTACGGAAATAGATGGATTTATTTATGAGTCAAAATTAATGTCTGTAAGTAAGGCTGCAAATTAAGCTAATGAGAGAATGTTGTGCTTTTGTTCTGCAAACTCACTCAGGTAATTCAAACATAACTCATTAGAAAATAAATGGCTGAGTTCTAATCTGGCTAAATGGGAATTATAAATGAAAGTCAGTTTGCTGTTTGCTAACATCCAGATATTATTGTTTCAAAAATCTTATTAGTATAATTCATACAAATATTAATTAATACCTGGGGAAAGAAACCCAAACAATCAATCATGCTTTAAATTTTCCCTCGTTGTTGGCTAATAAAGTGGTTATTAACTAGGAAGGTGATCAACCCATTAATATCAGAATAATACAGCCATACCTAGTCCTGAATTATGACAATACAGGTTAAAAAGAGATTTGGGGGACCAAAGGCTATGCTCAAAACATGTAGAAAAGAACAATGTCTTTTGGCTACATTTTTTAAAAAAATCTCTATCTCCCATGGGAATCTCTGTTGGAGACATGTTAAGCATGAAAATTAAAAATTAATAGATAATTTTATTTTAAAATAACCAAATATATATAAAAAAATTTAAAACTGTTCCCAACTTCCTCAGAGTTAATTTATGCACAACTGGGGTAAAAAGTTAGTTTTAAGAAAAAGAGGCAGAGAGAGAAAGAAAAGAGGAGGAAAACAACTCGGGTTTGTTTATTTCTTTATTTTTTAAATATGCTGGTCTATGACCACAATAAACCACTTCTACTCTTTCCATTTTTAAATTTGCTTCATGGCTGATTTGATCCCAAGAGGTTCCAAGATCAAGGACTGATGATAAGCAGCAAAACACGAAATAACCATGTTAATAAAAAGGAAGGAAACACCTAAGGTGGTGTTTTTGACTTTTTGACATTATCCATTTAGCTTCTCTCTCTCTCTCTCTCTCTCTCTCTCCCTCTCTTGTGTTTCATGGAAAATTCAAATTACTTTGTGCTTGGGTTGAGAGACTCTTTTTCAGCTGCTAAATGATGAAAGATGTAGCCACTTTGGAAATAAAGATGATGTATCTGCAGAGAAGCTGTTGATTTAAAATATCTTTAATCTTGATAAATAAGTTTTTAAGGAGAGAGAGAGAGGAGAAGGTTATACAAAGCTTTCAGGGTGGCACTGATGAATGGCAAATTCACCCATTTCTCAATTGGCGGTAAAGGCACACACCACAAGGCATAACCACGTTGTACATCATCTCTGCCAACTCATTTCTTTGATTAAATATTCCATCAGCACAGGCTATAAGGCGGTAAACCTTAACACGATTCATAAGACGCACGTCTTGAATATACATAACTCACTTCCTTGGGTGGAGAATCAGCCGGGGTGTGGGGAAGAAAATTAGAATGGAGTTAAATTACTCTATAGGACAAAATCAATAGAGAAAGGTGTGGGGTAGGGAAAAGACTCTTAATGCAATGCAACGGTAAGATATACTTATGTCTTGACAACTTGAAGCAGAAAATTAAAGTCAAAAATGGAACTGTGTAATGTAATTCAATGCTAAAGCTGGAACATAATCATAAATGGTCAAATACTTGGCAAACCTTGTTATACCTGCAATTCCTCCCTGAAATGCATACAGTTCTTTAATAAAGCCAGATTTTATCATTCCATTGGGTTTTTTTTTTTCTTTTAAGGAGAAGGAAGGTGGCAACTTGAGTAGAATAATAAACAATCAGAACAGGAGAGTTTGTATGTATGTATGTATGTATGTATGTATGTATGTATATATGTATGTATGGTATTCAGCTTTGTTCGGGTATTTTCCCACATCATTATAGTTGTGCTTTTAAAGTTGTAGCAACATTTCGGCAGAATCTCATCTGCCATCATCAGGCTGCTGTATTGGGTTCATCTGTGTGTCAGGCTTTCACAGCCGTTTCTGTTTTAAATTTGATGCTAGCTTCGTGCTGTGTTAGAATGGTTTTTTCTTCATCCTGATTGGTTGGGAGTCTTGGTCTGTGTTTATTGGTCTTGGAGTTTGTTGTGTTCTGCTTGATTGGTGTTTCTAATATCTTCTGTCTGTTTTGTAGCATTCTTTTTTTCTTGATTAGCAGGCAACATTGTGTTGCATGTAATTGGGGGCTTTCAACGTGGCTTAGCTTTGGGTGAATGGCCGGTTATCATTTATTAGGAAGCTAGGTTTCATCTGGGTGGCTGGCTTGGGTGTGTTTGGCTGGAGGTATCAAGGGGGGGCGGTCTGTTTGTGCCCAGGTGTTTGCTTAGCTTGTGGTGTGGAGATTTTTTTGTTTGTGAGTGCAGGCTTCTGGATAATTGACAGTCTGGTGGAGTCATCTCTTCTATTCATGCTTTCAGGTCTTTTTTCAATCTCTATGGCTTCTCTGATAATTCTGTAGCTGGGGTTTTCTATAGTGGCTAGGGTTTTGGTACCATTGAAGTCGATGCTATGACCTGTGGCTTTCATGTGTTGGACTAGTTAGGAAGTGTGTTTCAGCTTATTGCTGCATTTTTGTGTTCATCCAGGTGGGTACTTATTCTTCCATTGGTCTGTCTGATCAGGATGAAGAAAAAACCATTCTAACACAGCACGAGGCTAGCACCAACTTTAAAACAGAAACGGTTGTGAAAGCCTGACACACAGACCAACCCAATACACAAGCCTGATGATGGCAGATGAGATTCTGCCGAAACGTTGCTTTACAGCCCTCTCTAAGTAGTTTACAGAGTCAGCATATTGCCCCCCAAAACAATCTGGGTCCTCATTTTACTGACCTCGAAAGGATGGAAGGCGGAATCAACCTTGAACCTGTGAGAATCGAACGGCCGGCAATCAGCAGTCAGCAGAATTAGCCAGCAATATTGCATTCTAACCACTGCACCACTACGGGTCATGTATATCTAGCAATATATCAATTCAACATATCAATTCAAAACCACTGGAGGTTAATTCATTATTTGTTTTGGTTCATCACACTGTCAGCCTGACAATTCAGACTGGATTTGGCATTTTTGTCCACCTATTGAGTCCTTCCCAAGGATCTGGCATAGGAAGATGTTGATGTTTTATGATGTCAAAGGTACTGTCATGGCATATAAGCTGTTCACAGTAAAGCTGCCTTTTGCAATTGGTGGGAATTTATCAGTGCTGATGGTGTTCAAATGGTGCTTCAGTCATTTGGGGAAGGCACCCAATGTGCCTATGACTTTGCTTTCTTTTGCCACAGTCATTCTATTTCTATTTGCAGGTCTTTGTTACCTCCTCTAGTACTTTCTCTTCTATTTTGCTGTCTCCAGGTATGTCCACATCCGCTATCCAGACTTTATTGTCTTTCTTATTGACAATTGTTTAGTCTGGGGTGCTATATGGCAAGTGCCTGTCTGTTTGAATTCTAAAGTCCCAGAGCAGTTTAGCTTCTTCATTTTCTATGACTTTCTCTATTTTATAATCCCACCAGTTCTTGCTTGCAGACAAATGGCATTTCTTGAAAATCTTCCAGTGCACCATTATTGCTACCATTGCCATACCATTGTTTATGGTTAGTCTGTGATCTTCTTGTAGCATCTAAACAGGTGGGCCATTGCTTCTTCTGCTTCTTTACAGATGTGGCACTTGCTGTCTGTTGTTGTCTTCTCAATTCTGGCTTTGTATGTTTTTATTCTTAAGATTGCAGCCAGAATTAGCCTCTTTTTTCAACTTTCCTGCTCTTAGCCATTGCCAACTCTTTATTATTATATATTAAATTTGTTTGCAGCCCTTCTCACCACAAGACAACTACTAATTCCAGAAAAATACAATGGAGACCCCATTCTTTTGGAAACTTGAACCTGCTCCTAATGCCCCTGGGTAAACCATCTTCCTTCCACTTTAACTGCTTTAACCCAGTCTATATATGTACTTTTGGTTTTTCTTGCCTAAGTATAGGACTTTTCTCTACATTGAATTTCATTTTGTTATATATGTCCCAGTGTTCTAGTCTGTCAAGATCCATCTGGATCTTGAGCCTATCTTCTTGGGTGTTAACTATTCCTGCCAGCTTAGTATCTTCTGCAAATTTTGTAAGTTCCCCTTCTATTCCCTCATCTAAGTCGTTAATGAAGATATTGAAGAGTACTGGGCCTAAGACGGAACCTTGTGGCACCCCACTGCTTACTTCCCTCCATGTAGACTTAGACCCATTAAGGACTACTTGTTGAGTATGGTTTGCCAGCCAGTTGTGAGTCCATCTAGTGGTGGTGCTATCTATTCCACTTTTTTCTAGCTTACTAAGAAGTAGGTTGTGGTCTACTTTGTTGAATGCCTTGCTGAAATCTAAATGTATTATGTCCACAGTATTTTGCTGGTCTACTAATTTAGTCACTGTGTTGAAGAATGAAATAAGATTGATTTGGCATGATCTGTTCTTAACAAACCCATACTGACTGTTAGTTATTACTTTACTTGTTTCTAAATGTTGGCAGATCTGTTTTTTTTAATTATCTTTTCCAGTATCTTCCCAGGTATTGATGTTAGGCTAATTGGCCTATAGTTTCCTGGGTCTGTTTTTTTTTCCTTTTTTGAAGATGGGAACCACATCAGCTCTTTTCCAGTCCTCTGGTAGTTCCCCAGTGCTCCAGGATTTTTGAAAGATACGGTGCAGTGGTTCTGAGATGACCTCTGCCAGCTCCTTTAAAACTCTGGGATGTAATCCATCAGGCCGCGGTGATTTGTTTTCATCAAGATCAGACAGGTGTTCTCTTACTATTTTTTTGCTTATTTTAACTTCTATTTCTGGTCTGTCTTTTACAGTTTTGTTTTTGGTGGGTTGAGCTATAGTTTCTTTTTGCGTGTAGACGGATATAAAGAATGAGTTAAGCAGTTCTGCTTTCTCTCTGTTGCCTATTACTTCCTTGCTATCTTCTCTCTTTAGTGTACCAACTGTTTCTTTGATTTTTTTTTTCTTGTTATTTATATGTTGGAAGAAACTTTTTTTTATTATCTTTGACTTTTGTTGCAAGTCTTTGTTCATTCTGAGCCTTTGCTATTCTGACTTCGTCTTTGAAGATTCTGGCTATCTGCTGATATTCTGCCTTAGTTGTATGTCCTTCTTTCCATGTTTTGTACTTGTCCTTTTTTCTTTCAATTTGCCAGAGAGATCTTTGTGCAGCCATGCTGGTTTCTTCTTGGATTTCTTGTTTTTCTTTCTCAGTGGTATTGTGCTGGTCTGGGCTTCTATGATCATACTTTTTAGAGTTTCCCAAGATTCTTGAGTTGTTTTCCCCTTTAGGATTTTCATCCATGGAATCTTTCCCAAGTCCTCTGAGTTTATTTTAAAATCCAAGACTCTGGTGTCATTATGTTCTGTTGCTTGTGTTTGTGTTATGCTGAATTTTAGTATGACATGGTCACTCTCACCCAAGGTTCCTGCAGTTTCAACTCCCTCTATCACTTCTCTGTTTGTAAGAATTAAGTCCAGTATGGCAGTCCCTCCAGTTTTACCCTCTACCTTTTGGACAACAGAGTTGTCAGCTAGGAACTTATTTGATTTCTCACTTGGTGCAGAATTAGTTTTCCAATTGATATCAGGATAATTGAAGTCTCCCATTACTATTGTTGTGTGATATCCTGCATATGTTTGTTAGTTGGCTGGCAAAAAGGACATCTATTTTTTCTGCTTGATTGGGTGGCCTATAATATACACCTATGGCCATGTCATTCTTTTTTTTCTTTTATATTGACCCATATGCATTCTAGGAGGTTTTCATCTTTGGTTTCATGCATTTCTGTAGCAATATAGTGGTCCTTTACATACAGTGCAACTCCACCTCCTCTTTTATGGGGTCTGGTTTTTTTTTTTTTTTGGAATAGTTTGTATCCTTCTACCAGTATGTTCCAGTCATGGGTTTCATTCTACCAAGTTTCTGTTATTCCGACTATATCATGTATTCATGTATTCGTAGTTTGAGATCACCTTGTTTGTTCCCCAGACTTTGTGCATTTGTATATAGGCACTTGAGATCTTTATGCCTGACATTGTGTTTAATGTCTACACAACCTGTGTTGTGCCTGCCTGTCCCTACTTTCTTGCCACCTGTTTGATTAATGCACATGGTATGGCACTCACTATTAAATGCTTGGTTTTGGTTGGCATCAAGATTGATAATCTTACCTGCACAAACATCTATTTTGCATGCACTGGTATCCTTATTAGTTTTAGGTTGCTGGGGATAGAAATGTTCTGAATCCATTAATTCTCTGTCCCCACTGTTCAGTTTAAATGTTTATCCAGGAAATCTGTGAATTTAATGTCAGGTAACTCAGTCCCTTTCTTTGATGGATGCAAACCATCTCTTTTGTACGGTTTTTCATTGGACCAGCTGCAGACATCATGACTAATAAAACCAAAGCCTTCCCTTTTACACCACTCCTTTAGCCACACATTAAACTCTGCTACACACTGCCCTTTCCATTTTTGTTCCTTGTATACTGGTAGAACCTCTGAAAAGATAAGCCTACAGCCCATATTACTAAGTTCATACCCCAAGCTCTGGAAGTCTTTCTGAACAGAAAGTACATCATTCTGGGACAGATCATTTGTACCAAGATGTATAATAGCATCAACATCACATTCCTTGCTGGCATTCTTTACTATTTTAAGAATACGCTTCTTGTCTCTGCTGGCAGTAGCACCTGGTAGACACCTGACCTCTTTCAAAACCTCAGTATCATTTCCTAAATTTACATCCCTTACAATTTAGTCCCCAGCCGGAAGGTGGATTCTCTTTTTGAATGCCTTGCTCTTCTTGGGTGACTGGTGCATAATATCTGATTTACACTTTCTCCTTTCCAAAGTAAGTTTTTCTTCTAGGACCATGATCTCCGGCTTACTTGAGTTATCATTATCACAACTACCTTGACCTGTCACTTTAGTTCCCTATTAAGGTCAGCAGGGGCACTGTATCTGTTATGCTGAGACACAGCAAAAGTTTTGTGTTTATGGTCCACAGCTCTTATCCTGCCAGATCCCACAGTTGTCCATACTGCCCTTTTCCTGTAGAATATTTGTGGTAGTGGGGGCTGGTAGCATGGCAGCTCAATAGATTGCTGGATTGGGCACCTAATTTCTGCTTGGAGAGCACAGATCAGAGATTCTAGATAGGTAATCTGTCCATGTAAACTGGTATTTTTTTTACAAAGAGGACAGTATCCAAGTTTGAAAAGAGTACTGGGAAAGACAGCTGTAAAACAATTATTACACTGAACTAAGACAGTCATTTTGAAATAAAATAAAATCACAATCTCAAGCGCACTTACCCTAAATGTCTTAATTGGTATTCTTGGTCTATAGTTATATGATTCACACGCCGTTAGGCACGTGGCCCGCTATCTTTCTCCTTACTACTCACCCTCTGTTTCTTTCACAAGCAGCCAGCAGCTCCTTCCACAACCTCTGGGAATTTGAAATGCAATGGAAGCAATTCAAACTGTCTCTCTTCTTTCTACTCACCCTCTGCTTCCTTCACAAGCAGCCAGAAGCTCCTCCCACAACCTCTGGGAATTTGCAATGCAATGGAAGCAATTCAAACTGCCAGCAGCTCCTCCCACAACCCCTGGGAATTTGAAATGCAATGGAAGCAATTCAAACTGCCTCTCTCCTTTCTACTCACCCTCTGCTTCCTTCACAAGCAGCCAGCAGCTCCTCCCACAACCTCTGGGAATTTGAAATGCAATGGAAGCAATTCAAACTGCCAGCAGCTCCTCCCACAACCTCTGGGAATATGAAATGCATTTGTATTTTCTATATTATTATTAACACGCTCTGATGCTAAGGAGTTCTACTCCCCCTCCCCACATGGAAAGAAATCTGTTCTAAATGCAAAACACAAGCAGAGGAGGAGTTTCAGTTTCAGTTTCACAGCACCAAACAGCTTTAATACAGACCAGTTGAGATAAGCCACACCCAGGCTCCTTGCTGTCTCCTCCTTACTCACACAGCAAATCCTGTTTCCATTTCCAAACTACCTTCAACTCTTTCACACACTAACAGGACACTAGCCAAATGAATATCAATGGATGCTGATAGGCAGAGGCACATTTTTTCCCCCTTATTATCCTCCCCCAAAACTAAGCCCAATCACATAGTTTCATGGCGAAGCATGGGTATCGAGCTAGTTCCACATACATATTTAAATATTACTTTGACTGAATAATAACTGATACCTGCCCTGCCTGAAACAAGCTGATCTAAAAATGATTGTCATATCCTTCCCTTGTAGGCTTAAACCCACTGAACTAATGACCCCCAAAAACATTAATGCATAATTACCATTATATGATGCCTTTCCAAATGACTTCTTTGTTTCATTTAGTATATAGTTATAGACAAATTATACAGTTCTAGCTTAGATAGCCCGATGCTTTTCTTTTGTGCCAATTTTCTTTAGTGTCTAAGAAATGCAGAAATGAGCTCAGGAGATTCCAGAAGATTTGGAGAGTTCTGGACAAAAGGACAGGTGATAACATTCTGGCTTGAAAGAATGCATTTTTCTATCCAGCGCTGCACTTTTCATCAAGAACTTCATAAAACGGAGTAAGATCTTAAAGGGTATAGATGTGTAGATAGATAGCAGTGTAGATAGATACACATGTGCAGATGTGTAGATAGATGTGTAGATAGCCAGATGCTTTCCTTTCATGCCAATTTTCTTTAATGTCTAAGGTAGGGGTGTCAAATTCAAAGCTCGTGGATCGGATATGGTCTGCAGGGTGCTTAAATCCAGCCTAGGGGGTCAGCCTAAAAATATCAAAGGACAGGCCCACAGTGCCTCTGTTGACTAAAATGTCGCCACACACACACATCACGTTTTGGCCAGTAAAGTGTTGCAGGAGGCCATTCAGGCCAAAAACGCGGCCAAGAAGTGTTTCAGCCAGCAGGGTGCTGCAGGAGGCATCTGTCCCATCTCCTCCCATCCCAATGAAAGAAGACCCCGCTTCCCCACTGACCCGCAGAGTAGAACTATAATGCTGATCTGGCCCTCGAAAAAATCCAGTTTGAGACCCTTGGTCTAAGAGATACAGAAACAAGCCCAGGAGATCCCCAAGTCTTGGAGAGTTTTGGACAAAGATGATAATATTTTGGCTTAGGAAAAAAATGCATTTTTCTCTCCAGTGTGCTGCACTTTTTGTCAAGACATTATGATCTTTCTAAAACACAGAGGTGGTATTCAGCAGGTTCTGACTGATTCTAGAGAACCGGTAGCCGAAATTTTGAGTAGTTTGGAGAACCGGCCAATCTCACCTCTGACTGGCCCTGCCCCCATCTATTCTCTGCCTCCCATTGAGTCCCAGCTGATCGGCTGGGTCTTCTTTCATTGCCCTGCATAGAAGAATGGAGTGGAAAGCAGGTTAGTGGGGTGAGGAAGGAATGGGGATTTTGCAGTATCCTTCCGCTGTCATGCCCACAAAGCCACACCATGCCCACAAAGCCACACCATGCCCACCAAGCCACACCCACATAACCAGTAATAAAAAAATTTGAATACCACCACTGCTAAAACGGAGTAAGATCTTACAGGCTATAGATGTGTCATTTGGTAACTCTCTTCTTAGATGGAAGAGCAGCAGTATTATGAAACTTTCCAGCATTCGTAAAGGCCATTAGGCGATGCTTGGCAATTCGTATTATTATTATTATTGCTCAGTTGCAACATTTGCCATACCAATCTACTGAGTTTCTTGGCAACATGGCCACCTTTATCATTTTTTTCCCTTCTGCCCCTGAGAGATGCTCTTAACTCCGTACAGCAATTGCACAGTTGTTGGTAATATGATTAATACATGTAGTGCGCTGTTGTACATGCATTACCGTGGCACAATTTCCCATATTCCATCAATAGTCTGGTGTTCTCTATTCCCCTAGCAGATTAATACTTTAACACAAATTACTCAAGGGTTCCATTGGGACAGGTTTAGCTGAAGGACCTTGGGAGTTGAAATAGAGCAGGAAAAGCAACTCTTGATCTTTAAGAAGTGATCAGCTTTGTGTTTTGAACTGTTTGGTTGGCCTATAACTGAAGTATCAAAATGAAAAGCTAGTAAGTTATTCTTGGGACAAGCCTAAAGAAGAACAATATTAGATGTGTGTGGCATCTGCCTTTAAGTTTGCTTATCCCTAATGTCCTACAGGATTGTGTAGCTCTGAATATAGGTAAAGGTTCCCTTAGCACATACATGCTAGTCGTTTCAAGCTCTAGGGGGCGGTACTCATCTCTGTTACAAAGCCAAAGAGCCAGCACTATCCGAAGACGTCTCCATGGTCATGTGGCCAGCAGGACTAAACGGCGAAGGCACATGGAATGCTGTCACCGTCCCACCAAAGTGGTCCCTATTTTTCTACTTGCATTTTTACCTGCTTTCAAACTGCTAGGTTGGAAGAAGCTGGGACAAGAAACAGGAGCTCACTCCATGCTAGCTCACAGTGCTAGGGATTCAAACCACAAACCTTTCTGATCGACAAGCTCAGCGTCTTAGCCCCTGATCCACCGTGTCCCTTGTAGCTCTGAATAAATAGGCTTTATTTCCAAAATAGAACAGATGCAATAGAGCAGTGTTCTGACCCAAACCCTTTTCCAATAAGAGAAACCTTTTAATGAGTCTTACAAATCCCTGGTTAAAGGGCTGCTGCAAACTAATTAACTTTGATAAGTACAAACCTTGCCAAAACCATACAAGACTGCCAAGAATCACAGATAAGAAATATTTCACAACACAAGAGTCTTCAAATATCAATTTAAGATACTGTAATGTCCACGAGGCTGACTTTCAAAATGTCTTTGCTTCCTGCAAAGAACGTGTTGCTTCAAAGCTGGCTTTTATCTTCTTGACGGAGTGGCCATTACCTTGCAGCCTTACTCCCGAGTCACCCATGCTATTGCAGCTGCTCTTTCCTGCGAGCAATCCTGCACACACATGCACTTGGCACAGGCTCCTCGGGAACCTCCTCATAACTGCTGCCAGCCCCCACAATCTCTGAAGGCAGCAGCCCACTCCCTAATGGTCCTGGCCCCTCATCTGAGTCCTCGCTCTCCTCAGCCATCCACACCTGCTGCCAGCTAACCATAACAAGCACTTTATAATTCATAGATAGAAATGGATGGATGGATGGATAATGAATGGATGAATAGATAGATTATATCTGTAGATGTAGATATAGATGTAGATATATAGATAACAGAATAATAACAGTTGGAAGGGACCTTTGAAGTCATCTAGTCCAACACCCTACTCAAGCAGGAGATCCTATTTCATTCCAGATGAGCGACTGTCCAGTCTCTTCTTAAAAGTTTCCAGAAATGGAGCACCTACAACTTCTGAAGGCAAGCCATTCCACTGGTTAATTGTTCCCACTGTGAGGAAATTTCTCCTTAATTCTATGCTGCTTCTTTCCTTAATTGTGTTCCTTCCATGGCTTCTTCCCCTGCCTTCTGAGGTTTTCCAATCCAACCCTCTGATTAAGGCAGAATCATCCCAGACAAATGGCTGCTCACAGTTTTGAAACCTTCCAGTAACCCAGAATTCTAGGAGGCAAACTGTTCCATTGATTAATAATTCTCATTGTTGGGAATTTTCTCCTTAAATCTTAAAGCAGCTTCTCTTTTTAATGAGTTTGCACCCATCACTTTTTGTCACACCTTCTGGTGCTTTGGAGTATAAGTCAACCCAATCCAAATTTAAAGGAGATCAAATATTTCCTTTAAAAAGAAGAAGGTTTTAAAAATGTAACAATTTCTTTTCCATTCAACTGAAGAAGCAGCCCGAGGGGGGGAAATGCCAGAGAAAACATTGGCCAAGCACTAATACATAGTTCCATATATATTGTTTCCTTTATAAAATATACATAAACTGTATGATAAATAGTGTTCGATTAACCCTGCGCTAGATATAAATGTACAACCAATTAACTAATTTTAATCTCTCTCCCTCTTTTTCTTTGAAAAAAAAAACATCTGTTGGCATTTTTGTTTGAATAATCCTTGTTTAGTTTCCATAATAGTGTACATTTTAATGAAAAACTCATTAGAATGTAACAGAGGGCATAATTAATTCTGTGTGATTCTTTCTATGTAAATAGCTAGCACAGATGCCAAATTCCATTTTCTGCTGGTTTTATTAATTTTTCATACACCAATATTTCAGTCATAATGGGTTGTAACAGCTCTTCAGAAGTTTTAGAAACACATTAACTGCCATCAGAGCCGTTAATCTAGCTTGGATTTTCACCATTTGTATGATAAGACTTTAACACTACATTTTTAAAAACAATGGCAACAGCTTTATTTTTTTTAATGTTTGGAGGCAAACATCTATGTATAATTAACGTAACAAATATTAAACAATATTGGGTTAATTTCTCTGTATTTAGAAAGCAACTTAATCTATTTTGCAACCCATTTGCTAAAAAACATTTAGATTATTTTTTTTAAAAAAACTGAGAAGAATGTGAAAAATAGCCACATTTGGAAAGAAATAATGTTGTATTATAATAGCCTTTGCAGTTAAAACTTAGAGCTCAGATTGTCTAGCCTTTTTTTCAACTTCAATGAGATATTTCAGCGGAATGTTTTCTAAATGTACACCAGGCTCATTTCTCAGTCTTACCCTGCCATTAACAGTATCAACTGGAACACTGCCGATCTTTAAATAGTAAGATGGTTAACTGTTTATTCCTCTCTGTTCCAAACCTGCTGTTAATTCTACAGTGAATACAATAATGAATGTAGATTTATTATTTCCTTTTTCTGAAAATGACAACTTCTCAATTTCTGGAAACAGCAGGTTGCTGATAGAGAGACTTATAATCCAGAAATCTTTTATCTGTTTCTTTTGTTATCACTTTGGGTGATGATTAGCTTAGCCCAGCAAAATGGTTAGCTTAGCCCAGTAACAGGTTGTCCTTACAGCACAGGTGTGTACTAATATTTCTGATGTATCCATGAGTCCTAAAGATGGTTTCCCTCCCAATGCCAAGGAGATAAGAATGCAATTACTGAGCAAGGCTGTACAACTCCACACTCTATTGTGTGTTTGCTTCAGTGTGGCAAGTTGGGATGGGTTGACCTTCCCTAATGTAAGATGGAGTATCTATACTGGATGAGAGGAGCTACCAGTAGACCAGTCTTCCTTAACCTGAGACATTTCAAGTATTTATTGGCTGCAAATCTGAGGTCTCTTACCTTTTGGTCACTCTAGTGGAAATTATTGTGGGGTGGGGAAAGGGTTAGGATGGGAACTTCTGCTGCAGGTGATTGGGAGGTATATTTGCACACACAGAAGAGCAAATATAACTTACTGAACATATCAAAAAAACTATTTTGGTTTTGCATAACTCTGTGATATATTGTTCATATATGTGCTCCCAATCTCAGAACACTCTCTGTCTTTCTCTGTTTCTCTTTCTTTCTCTTTCATAGGCAGGGTGCTCCTGTGCCAGGCAAATCAAGAAGGATCTCCCATGTACAGTGCCCCCAGTTCACTAGTATACACGTCCACAAGTAAGACAATACTCCAGCTACCTTTTTCCTTATTTGTTGATTGCTTCGGGAATGTCCTCTGGACCCAACTCTCCGACTAAGTTGAACATGAGGTGTAACAAACCTGCTATTTCCAAGTGGTGAATAAATGGTGTCATTTGCCTACTAAGGAGGTTATGCAGTAGAACCCCTTATCTCCATCTAGAAGGGACTGTGCACATTGTGTGGTGAGATGGCAGTTGTGGTCTGACATACCTAGCCAGGTGAAAGATTGGAGATTGGGGTAGTCGTCTTTCTGCCAGGTGTGGGGAAAAAGTGGTAAGCAACCAAGACTGTCAGGTTCAAGGAACCAAAAACAACATGATGAATTGCTCAGAGTGGTTTCTTTATTGCTGTTGGTCCATCTTGCCATGTCCAAAGCACATTCTGCATAACTATGAGATAAATCCTGTTAAGGTTTTAGAAAGGATCCCTTCCTCTCTAAAACCTTAACGAAACAATGACTCAAGGCTGATTTGTCTATTATTGACTTGAGAATGAGTTCCTCTGTCCTGCAACTTAGCACCAGAGTCCACCACATAAGCCCTGGCCCAGGGTTCAGAAAAGGAGAGAAAGAGAATTGTCTGGAAGCCTCTGAAAGGCAGACATGAACATTCTTAAGGCCTCTCTAAGATGCCTCTTGAATGATAGGTTCAATGTCACATTGAAACAGAACTTTTGAATGTATAAAGAGGGCCACATCACTTTTATTAATTCAATTTAATGTTCCTTTAATTTACATGGTAATTAAATGAAAATTGGATTTTATTTTAACCCAAACAGATCTCTTTGTAAGAATGGAGGTTGGTTCTCTGAGCTTGTGAGTTGGTTTTGGGGATATTTCATTACCAGACTAGGTAGCGTGAGATGTTACCCAGCCTGGTAATGAAAAGTTTGGAAACCAACCCACAAGCTTGGAGAATGAACCTCCACCCAGATCCTCCACCCGACCTGTAGATATTCGCCACGATCACAGTCCTTTTTGCTTCAGATCAGATACAGGGTGAGGGTGGGGGGGTAGGGAACTTGAGCTGGGATTCCAGGTGTGCCATTTAAAGTACAGTGGGGAAAAAAGTGAAAACATTGACTGAAAAAAAGTGGAAAAGTTGTGCATTTAAGGTCAGGGGGGATGCATCATTTTGACAGACTATGGTATGATTGTGAAAATGCTGATAAAAGTGAAACAGTTATGGTATCATATAGGAAGTGTTGTGACTAAGATTCTTCACTACAATGAAGAGATGTTATGTCTTATGCTACTTATATGAATCATTGTATCAAATGTCAATGGCAAATTTTAAGAGTGTTCTGCCTTAGAGACCACCTTTCAAATTAAATAATAATCAATCCAGGATACCTAATCATTCATTTATTTAATGAAATGTATTGGTATGCTTCCCATGTCCAAAACCTGTTCAAAACTAATCAATCAACCCATTAATAATGAAACAAAATTGGTAAAACCAAAAACTGCTAGCTAAAACAACCAGAGCTTAGAGAAGTGTCTAGTCTACCCAAGAACAACATAGAACAACACAGCCAAAGCTCAGTTCTTTATTTGCTTACACCCGATAGACAGAATCTTACCACAGTAAATTGTTACTATTCTCTACCCTAATGAATATACCGTGGGAGATTCAAGGGAGTGGCTATCCTAAATCTCTTCATCTGACTCATACAAGCTCCCCTCTCATAGGTAGAATCCATCACAGGAAGAGACCACTTCTTGATGCAGAAAGAATTATGAAGTAAGGAGGCCATTGAAAATTTCAATTTACGAAGTCCTGTCAGATAGTCCTTGATTTGTGCCTTTTTCAATGCATGTGTGTTTAAAAGATATTTTATCAAAGAGATACTCTAATTCTACTACCAAGTTTCCTATAAAAGCCATTTCTCAATATGTTAGTGCTTTTTCTCCCTTCTGGTTCTGCTCTGAAGCTCTCTGTTTTCATTTCAAGGCGGATCTGCAGGAAGGAGAGATCAAAAAGCTTTTTTTAAAAATATAATAGTGGCCTTTTCTCACATGCATTGCAGTTGTGACTTCCATGTGGACATTTTTGTCCTTTCCTTCATCTGCAGTATTGTTTCTTTTTCCCCAACAAGTCTCTCAGAAAATGACCGTTGGTCAAGGTATACAGTACAGAATCTGCTGGGTTATCACTGATTAGAATTAGAATAGAATAGAGCTGGAAGGGACCTTGGAGGTTTTCTAGTCTAGCTCCCTGCTGAAGCAGGAGAACCTATACCCATAATGGCGAACCTATGGCATGCGTGCCACAAGTGGCACACAGAGCCATTTGTGCTGGCACGCGAGCTGCAGGCAAAGTTACCTCACTGCGCATGTGCACGCCTCACAGCTGATTTTTTTTCCTGTTGGTTTGTGGCCTTTTTTGGCCTCCCAGAGGCTTGGAAAAAGCCCCTGCAAGGCTTTTCAGGATGAATTATAGGCCCATTTTGTCACTTCCTGTAATACCAGAAGTGATGAAACAGGCCTATAATTCGTCCTGAAAAGCCTTGCAGAGTCTTTTTCCAAACCTCTGGGAGGCCGAAAAAGGCTTCAAACCAGCCGAAAAATCATCTATGAGGTGCTGTGCAGGTAAGAGGGTGGCAGGAGGGGGAAATTGTGCGTGCATGCACAGGGGGCATGGGGAGGGAGGTGCACATTTCATTCTGGGTGCTGGCACATGAGTGCATGCGCGCTGGTGCGCATGCAGTTTTTGGCACAGGAGCCCAAAAAGGTTAGCCACCACTGACCTATACTATTTCAGACAAGTAGCTATCTGGTCTCTTCTTAAAACTCTTCAATAATGAAGCACCCACATTTTCTGAAGGCAAAGCTGCTCTATGGTTAATTGTCCTCACGGTTAGGAAGTTTCTCCTTAATTTCAGTTGCTTCTCTCCTTGATTAGTTTCTAACCACTCTTTCTTGTCCTGCCCTCTAGTGCTTTAGAGAATAATTTGAGCCCCTCTTCTTTGTGACAGCCAATCAAATACTGGAACACTGCTATCGTGTCATCCCTAGCTCTTCTTTTCTTTAGACTAGCCATAACCAAATCCTGCAGTCGATTTTAATATCTGAAATAAAAAGTCCAACTTCTTGAAAGCCAGTATCCTTGATAGAGGTACGAAGTCATGGTAGACAAAATAATAATATTTTATTAAACATCCAAACAGACAGGCATCTTGTTCATAACAAAGCATGTTAGGATGGATAGTTCATCAACATTTCTATATTGCATGATGCTAGAATTGAAATAAAACGATTAGAGAAAAATACAAAATACCAGGGCTTGGAGTTCAAAGATGAACACCTATGGAAAAAGAAATCTCTTGGATTTCTTTGTATCCCTTTGGGCAATACCTAAACCTATAATGAGGGTCACATAACTTTTATTAATTTAATTTAATATACGCTTGATTTACATGATAATCAAATCAAATTTGGATTTTATCTTAGCCCAAACAGACTTCTTTGTTTCAGATCAGGGAGGTAGATGGGAGTGGGATTCCAGATGTGCCGTTGTAAAGTTGAGTGAAAAAAAGTGGAAAAGTTGTGTCTTTAACATCAGGGAAGATGGATTTCAGCATCGTTTTGACAAATTGTGGTATCTGGAAATATTGCAATTATTGCACTTCCTAAGTTTACAAAAAACTCACCCTGCTTGGAAGGGCCTATATTCTTAGATGCTACCTTAATAATCCTTAGTTTCTTGAATTATTAAGTTTAGCAATAGCACTTGGTCTTATATACTGTTTTCATAGTGCTTTACACTTTCTCTAAGTGGTTACAGAATCAGCCCATTGCCCCCAACAATGTGCATCCTCATTTTACCAACCTTGGAAGGCTGAGTCAACCTTGAACTGGTCAACTCCAGGCTGTGGGCAGCATCAGCCTGCAATACTGCATTCTAAGCACTGCGCGCTACCATATCTTTCCATCAGTCTTAGATGATGAATGTAACTAATTACCCACACATGATACAACAATCTAAACAAGGAGACAATTGAGAGATAGTATGGTGTGGATGGTTTTGAACAAGAGACAGAGGAAGAAGTCCTCACCAGGCAAGGAAGAAGCTAGCTTGAAAACTCAACAATTATAGCATAACATTGTAGAGAGGAGACCTTTGAATAAATGAGACTCAGGCGTGGAAACCTAAGAGGATACATATTCAAAGACAGAAGCACCTCGGTGTACCTCCTCATGTAGCATGGCTCCAGGGGTGGGTTTCAAAAATTTTAGCAATGGGTTCTCTGCCGGGTTGCTGTGTAGGCATGGCTATAGTGGGCGTGGCCTAGTCAGCCTCCTGCACCATGGGGGGGGGAGACATTTTGCCCTCCCTGGGCTCCAGACGCTTTCCTTGAGCCTCAGGAGAGTAAAAATGGCATCCCTGGGCTCCAGAGGCTCTCTGGAAGCCATAAATGGACCCATTTCTGGCCTTCCTGAACATCTGGTAGGTCCGTTTTTCCCTTCCCCGAGCCTCCGTGCACGCCCTGCACTTACCTTATCCAAAACGGACCAGATGGGGACTCCTGGAAGGGGAGGGGTGGGATGGGCGGGACCAGCCAGGAGTGGGATTTGTGGGTTTGCCGAACTACACAGACTCTTAGCAAGAGGCGCTCCCGAATCCCTGCCGACTCCCAGCAGCCCACTGCTGCACGGCCCCCTGTGCTTGGAAGGATGCTGCCCTTCAATTCTGTGGCAACAACCTCTACTTTGCATAATGCCTCGGAGCACTTAAAATAGCATCGTTCCCAAAGAATTATGGGAAATTTGAAATGGTGACTCATTTTCTTTTTATGAAGTAATTATTTCCAACCCTGCTATGGACAGCTTATGAATGTGTCCTAGGCTCTCTCAATGGATCTGTCGTTAATAGCCCTTCTCTATCTCAAAATCTACAGATGGTGTTCTGACCCAACCTGGTTCCAAGAGCGCAAACAAAAGACAAAGGCAGCAGCCCCCACCTTTTAAGGTTTCATCCACAAATTCTGTTTCTTCACAGATGAAAGGCTGCTTCCAACTAATTAGCTCCGACAAGAAAGAGTCTTGTTAAGTTGTTTTTCAAGGCTGTCAAAAACCCACAGATAAGAAATAGTTTACAAGAATTTTCAAATACTAACTATAATGTCCACGAGGCTGAGTTTCAGAGCATCTTTGCCTTCTGCAAAGAACGCTTCTTCAAACCTGGCTTTTATCCCCTTGAGGGAGGGACCATTACCTTGCAGTCTTACTCCCAAGTTGCCCATGCTGCTGTAACTGCTCTCTCCTATGATCAACCCTGCATATGCGCACTTGGCACAGGCTCCTCAGGAACCTCTTCATCACTGCTGCCAGCCCCCACAATCTCTGAAGGCAGCAGTCCACTCCCTAATGGTCCTAGCCCCTCATCTGAGCCCTCGCTCTCCTCCACCGTCCACACCTGCTGCTGGCTAACCACAACAGACAGGACCAAAAAAGGAAAAAGGAAAAAAAATGGCAGGGAGGAAGAAATTAGAGAAAGAAGAAATAAAAGACAGGGGTGGTATAAGAGTTTCCAGATCTGCCCCATGCTGCTCTAGTCCTTTCACATAATTGCCTGAGAAAACTTCCATCAGTTTCTGTAATTAAACTAATGGTCTAAATGAATTTCCAGATCACTAGCTATTCATTTTGATATGTCATTACACTGAGTCAAGTTAATAGGAAGTAAGTTTACAGCCCATTGTGTCCTTCAAATGCTATTCTATTTCATCAGTTTTAATTAGCAATATTCATTTGGTCACCAACCCCCCTCCTTCTCACCCACTCAGGCCACACTCACTCATTGGATGAGTCCGCTCTTGGACTTTGGGGTTCTTTGTTGCTTAGCCTTAAAATAAATAGAGTGAAACATTAGATAATTAGCACTTTTAACACATATGCCACACAACGTATATGGGGCCCAATCCAGGGCTTCTATTACAATTGGCATTATTACTTAAGTACATTTGTGGCCGTCTAAAATTCCACATGGGTTTCAACAGGAAGGAAGGAAAGAAGGACAAAAGGAAGGAAGTTGTTTTGATGGAGAGACAAAGGGAGCGGGGATGGAGGGAGGAAGTAAGGGAAGGAGGGATGAATTTGTTTTGACAGAGAGACAGGAGGGAAGGAACTTGTTTTGATGAAGGAAGGAAGAAAAGGAAGGGAGGGAGGGAAGGAGAAAGGAAAGAAGGAAGGAAATTGTTTTGTTAGGGAGACAGGAAGGAAGAACCTGTTCTGATGGAGGAAGGAAGGAGGGAGGGAGGGAGGGAGGGAAGGAAGGAAGGAAGGAAGGAAGGAAGGAAGGAAGGAAGGAAGGAAGGAAGGAAGGAAGGAAGGAAGGAAGGAAGGAAGGAAGGAAGGAAGGAAGGAAGGAAGGAAGGAAGGAAGGAAGGAAGGAAGGAAGGAAGGAAGGAAGGGTTTTATGAGAGTACTGGAGTATTATTCCCATAGGGTGATTGGAGTGATGCTGTCAAAATTTAACACATCTGTACAGTGTTATTAAATTAAGCTCCTTTCAGGTTCATCATCTGAGTAGTAATATGGAAAAAGCCACTGACTTTTTCAAGGAAACTTGCGACCTCTCACTCCAACCTGCCGTGTTCCAGCCAGCTGCCACTGAACTTAACCTTTCTAACGTTGCCTGCGTACCTTTACTAAACTGGATTGGATTTACTTCTTTTATGCTTGTTATTGCTATTTCTAGCCTTACATGCAATGAAATAAGTAGAATGCACTTCTCTCTCCTCCGTGTATATGATTGTCTCTTGAGACGACTTTTGTCAGATTTAAGATTTCCTTTTATTAACCTTAACATCAACACAATGGAGAATATTTTAATGCATGTGGAGAACTGTATAATGTTGAAGGTTCAAAGGAAGTTTCAACAGGTTTTAGTTCACTTTGTGGAAGGTCTCGGGTTGCTGAACTTAAAGGAAGGAAGAAGAAAGGAGAAAAGGAAGAGCAAGAGCAGTAGTACTTAGACTTATATAATACTTCACAGTGCTTTACAGCCCTCTCTAAGCGGTTTTACAGAGTCAGCCTTTTGCCCCCAACCATCTGGGTCCTCATTTTACTCATTTCAACTGGCATTAATGGCATAAATGGCAATTGCCTAGTCTCAGAATTTTGGTCACGTGACCATGGGATGCTGTATATCCCCATGGTTGTAACTGTGAAAAATGGTCATATGTCACATAATGTCAAGTGGTCCCTAAAGAAACTGGGCGTTGGTAGAATTACCTGAGAACGCCCTTTCTATATATGTTGCAAGAGTGTCCAGGAAATGGGTATGATTCCTCCTACTGACGTCATAGAGCTGGGTCTGCCACTATAAAACCAATCAGCCTTAGCTGCTCGCCATCTTTTAGGCGAAGATTCTTGACAGACATAACGTGTCTCTGGAAGATAAACAAACAAATTAGAACCAAACAACCTCCACCCCCAGACGAACTAGGGCAGGGCTGGACACTCTTGCAGTGTATATAGAAAGGGCATTCTCAGGTAATTCTACCAATGCCCATTCTCATACATGTGTAAGAGTGCTAAGAGTGTCCAGGAAATGGGACATATCAAAGCTCGCATATCCATGGGAGGGTCAACTTCTGGGCAGGTCACTCTGACTATGGAACCACCTGCTGAAGCACACTCCGTCCGAAGGAGGCGTCTGCCGAAGCAAAGGAATCCAACCTATAATGACCTATGAATGGCGACAGTGACGCCTAGGTTGCCGCCCTGCAAATCTCCTCCAGTGAAGCCTGCATAGACCTAGGTAGCCGCGCTTCTAGTGGAGTGGGCCGTGATGTTCATAGGCACTGGCAGGGGCAAAGCTTGACAGGCCTTGGCGATGCAAGACTGAATCCACCTCCCAATCGTTGAGGGAGCCACCTTGGTACCTTAGGAGGTGGGATGAAAGGACACAAACATGGCCTCCGATCGTTGGAATTCCGCTGTCCTCTTGATATAAATCTTGAGGGCCTGCCTTACATCCAGCCTGTGCCACCTACGCTCCAACTCATGTTGTGGGTCAGAGCAAAAATTAGGCAACACCACCTCTTGCACCCAGTGAAACCAGGAATTCACTTTAGGAACAAACATGGGATCTAATCTCAATACCTCCCTGTTCTCGTGGAAACAAAAAGATCTTGCCTAATGGAAAAAACCGCCAACTCTGACACCCTCCTGGCCGAAGTGATGGCTACCAAAAATGCCACCTTAAAAGTCATCATTTGAAGAGAAACTGATTTAAGGGCTTCAAAGGGAGGCCCCGTAAGGGCCTGTAGAACTGAAGGGAGATATCACGTGGGAAATCTGTGAACCACAGGAGGACGAAGGTTAGTCGCTCCCCCCCTTAGAAACCTGCGTACAGAGGGATGATGAGATAAGGAATCAAAACCCTCTCAGGCCAAAACAGATGACAGAATCACCACTTAGCGGCGAAGAGTACTGGGGGCGAGACCCTTATCAAGGCCATCCTGGAGGAAACCTAACACCTCTGCAATGGACACCAAGGAAGATACAACAGCAGACTTGGCCACCCATGAGGCCTGAATGGTGTCAATCACCCTATCAGAAAATGTGGCCTCCTTCAAGGTCTGCCTCTCAAGCACCAAGCGGTTAGCTGGAACCATTGAGGATTTGGATGGATCAAGGCCCCCTGATGCAGGGAGATCTTGTCGTCCGGGATCCTCCACAGCCAGGCCACAGACAGATTCACCAGATCTGCAAACCAGGATCTCCTGGGCCAATGGGGGGCCAGGAGAATTAGCTCCACCTGTTCTCCAACAACTTCCGGATTATAGCCGGAATGACCGGAGGAGGGGGAAAGGCGTAAAGGTCTCCTGACCTGGAGGCCAACAACTCCGAAGTGCGTTGGTCCCCTCCGCTCCCTGGATTGGAAACCTGGTGAAGAATCTGCTTACTTGAGCATTGAGTGGAGTGATGAATAGGTCCACTGCTGGGGAGCCGAATCTGTGGGACAATGTCAGAAACAGTGAAGGGTGGAGGCTCCATTCTGAATAGTCGACCTGGGACCGACTCAACCAGTCGGCCTGGACATTGTTGACCTAATATGTGATCTACCTTGAGGGAAAGCAGATGCGTTTCTCCCCATCTTCCCAGGCGTTCTGCCTCTCTCATGAGAGCCCTGGAGCTGGTGCCCCACTGTCTGTTGACATGAGCCTTTGCGGCCTCATTGTCTGTCATGACTAGGATGAGGCAACCCATCACTCTGTGTCAGAAATGCTTCCGGGCCAAGAAAATGGCTCTGAGTTTGAGCCAATTGATGGGGCAAGTCCTGTCCCTCTGGAACCTGCTGCCTTGAGCTGTCTCACCCTCTAGATGGGCTTCCCAGCCCTGGAGACTGGCATCCGTGGTGAGCAGGACCCTGTTTGGTTCCCTGAAGGGAAGGTCCCGCCCTACTGCCTGGGACTGCCACCACCTGAAGGAACAAAAAACCCTGAGGTGGAACCTGCACTCTGATTGATGAATGGCTGGTACCTGCCCTTTAGAATGGCAGCAGGAACCACTGAAGTGCTCATGCATGAAAGCAGGCCCACGGGACAATGCCAATGTAGGAGATCATCTTCCACAGGAGAGACAATGGAATGGTGCGTTGTCCTCTGATCTGGATAGTAAGGGCGTTGAGGCTCTTCCTGCATTCTGGGGAGAGGAAAACTTGGAAGCGAGAAGTATCAATGATTGCCCTGAGATGCTGCAGCCTGGTTGTAGGGGAGAGGTGGCTTTTCTTAAGGTTGATCGAGAAACCGTGGTCTTGCAGGCACTGTACCGTGATGTGAAGATCTCGATGGGCTGAACCGATGGACTGCGAGTGAATGAGGATATCATTCAGATAACACTGGACCCTCACTGGAATATCGCTCAGTGATGCCACCAGAGCTGCCAGCACATTTGTGAAGACCCTGGGTGCCAATGAAAGACCAAATGGAAGGGCCCAGTACTGTAAGTGGACATTCTGGTAACAGAAATAGAGAAAATGGCGGTGATGAGGCCAAATAGGTAAATGGAGGTAAGACTCCGTGAGATCAGTGGAGGAAAGGAGGTCGCCCTCTCATACACTGTCTAAAATGGAATGCAGAGTTTGCATTTTAAAGCACCTGTACGGAATAAGCCTGTTTAACTGTTTAAGGTTGAGGATGGCCCTCCACCCCCCCAAAGCCTTCAGGATGATGAAGAGTCGAGAGTAGAAACCCAGTCCTCGCTGTCCCATCAGAACTGGCTCAATGGCCCTAATTTCGACCAGGTGTTGAATGGCCGACTCCACGAGGTCCTGTCAAGATCTGTCCCTTGATGTAGGGCATCAAACAAAAAATCGTGCGGGTGGAGATATAAACTCAAACCACAGGCCAAACCATACTGTTTCCAGTACCCAAACGGCCTCCAATGGGAGGGTCAACTGCCTCTTTACTTTAAGCGATGGAACAAACAACCTCCTCCCCCTCAAAAGAGCCATTTACCTGAGGCCTGTTGTTGCTTTCCTGAAGCCTCAAGACATTGGTCTTGGTGTTGAGGGAACGATCTCTGGCCTCTAGAGAATCGCAATGCGGATTCAGATCTGAACGTGGCTGGTCGATAGTATGGACTGGGACGATATTCCAACCTCTTCCCTGCTGTAGAGAGAACTTTTCTCTTGTCCTTGGTTTCGACCAAGTAAGGCTCCAGAGCCTCCCCGAACAGCTTATCCCCCCAGCAGGGGGATGATGCCAACTTCCATTTGCGCCTCACATCCGACTGCCAGTTCCAAAGCCAAAGGAGTCGCCTGGCCGCCACAGAGGAAGCCATAGCCCTGGAGGCAAATTTGGCTGAGTCCAAGGTCGCATCAGCCATAAATTTCACAGCCGCAATTATTTTGTTAATATCCTGATGAACCCTGGAATCAGTGGCCAGGAGTCTTTCTTGAAGCTGATGGAGCCATCGTAATGAGGACCTCGTAAAAAATGAGGCAGCCATAGATGCCCTGATAGCCCATGCTGCAGCCTGGTGGGTGCATCTGAGGGTTTGTTCAGACTCCTATCCTCTGCCTTAAGCACATTCTCAGGTTCAGTGAGTTTGCCTGATGAAGAGAAAGAGGCCACCACCGGGGCATCTACCATAGGGACCATGAGGGCATTGGCCAAGGCCAGTCCCAAGTTGTAAAACCGCCTATCATGCGATGAAGACTGTGGTCCCACCCCTGGGGAGATTCATGTTCCCTAACCAGATCCATGAATATGGTGGGAGAAGGGAGAATCTCAGTGTGAATCACTGGTTTTGTGAACAGAGAATCACTATGGGCTGGAGGAGCCGTCTGAGGCTATGGGGCCACTTCCTCAGCTGTCAATTGTGCCGTAACCATGGCTTTGTGTAAGAAAGGTTTGAAAAGGAAATGTTTGAAAGCCCCAGTAGAGGAAGGCTGATCAGCTTTAAATTCTTTCTCCTCAGACATATTGCGGTCAACAATCTCACCCTCCTCCTCCTCAGACTGAGAGTAGTGACTGTGATCAGAAGTGTTAGTATAATCTTCCTCCTCCTCCCCCCAATCAGAATGAGCTGACCGATGGCTAGGGAAAACTTTGAAAGAAGGAGCCACCCCTTGGGGCAAGGAAGACAACAAGGACTGACCCCCTTGAGGGCGAAGGAGTTGCTAAAACCCCTCAGTTATACCCTGTCTGATGGCGACAGCCACCATATCCTTGATGTCATCATGGCAATGGCCTGAAGGGGGTTCTGAAGGATGCATACCAGCAGTCATAGGAGTATAAGTAGCTGATGTGGCTTGTGGCCTGCTTGTACCCCATGACCCAATGGAAGGGAACGCCCTGGTCCCCAGGATGCCTGTCTGGAAGAAGGACCCTTCTTACTCCAGTCTTAGGGCATATGCTCCCCCTCCACCCTTTCAGGAGACCAATCTAAAAGGTGACTAGCAGAAGTAGAGGCCACTCCCCACCCTTGCAGACATATCAGGGCAAACCTGCAGTTCCCCAGGCTGGGAGGACTGATTAATCTGATCTCTCATCTGCACCAATGTCTTTTCAAACTGCTTTTCCAAAGCAGCATGTCTTCTCTTCTCAGCCCTAAGCTCCAATTTGGAAGTCTTTTTTGGAGCTAGGGCATTGGCTTTGATTTTAGCAGCCACTTCTCTGTTTGTAGAACGCCTTTGTCTTTTCCTTGTCTTAACAGGGGCTGGAGGATCACAAAGTTCTTCTGGCCCCATGGAGGCTGCATGTGAGGCTTCCTTCTCCATTACACCAACAGGACAGACACAGAGAGCTTCCCCACATTAAGTGCAGCCTGTAGCGAGGGCCAAATGAGCTCTAAGGCTACGAGACCCAATCAGTATTCACCAAGGAGAAAACAAAAATGAAACCGTCTCCCAAATGGCCGCCCGCCACGTGTGGCAGCCCAGGAACAGCCTCAATGCTCTTACAGTTCAATCGGTCCTGCCGGTCTCAGCTGCTTCGCGCTAGCCTGAGCAGCTGCCAAGCGGTGAAATCCGATCTTCGGAGTCAGCTGTGAAGCGGGGAGAAGACTGGCAGTGCGGCAGCACTTTCCGAGCCTCGGGCTGTGTGGGAGGCTCGTTAGAACTCTTCCTGTAGCCGCAGCCTTCCAACGAGGCAGCACCGAAGCCGTGATGCTGCCGGAAAGCAGATCCCCGCCCTCCTGAAGCCTTTTTTCAACCAGAGCCCTGGGAGCAGCAGAAACAACGAGGGAAAGAAACCCTTATCAAGTAAATGCTTTTAAACTTGTGTGAAACTCAGACTATCTTCCAGAGATTAAGCTCTAAGTCAAGAGCTGAGTCAAAAAGATGGCAAGCAGCTAAGGCTGACTGGTTTTATAGTGGCAGACTCAGCTCTATGACATCAGTAGGAGGAGTCATACCCATTTCCTGGACACTCTTAGCAGCTTGTATGAGAATGTTGTAAGTTGAGGACTACCTGTACTGGTTCTTTTCTTTTCACTTTTCTCTCTCTTTCTCTCTCTCCTTCCCTCCCTCTCCATCTCCTTCCCTCCCTCTCCCTCTCTCCTCCTCCCTCTCCCTCTGCCTCTATCCCTTCCTCTCTCTCCCCCTCTCCCTCTCTTTTCCCCTCTTCCTCCCTTCCCCTCTCTCCCTTTCTCTCTTTCCCCTTTTTCTTCCTCCTCCCTTCCTCTCCCCCCTCTCCCTTTCCCTTTCTCCCTTTATCTCTCCACTTCTCTCTCTCTTTCTCCCTCCTTCTTTCTCCCTTCCTCTTCCTCTCCCCTCCTCCTCCCTCTCTTTCTCTCTCCCTCTCTTTCTCTCCTCTGTTTCTCTCCCCCCATTTTTTAATAAATATAATATGGCTTGAGCTACTTCTTTTCTAAAAGTGCAATCCAGCTACCGCTCAGCATTTGTAGCTTTCCAGGGTGTTTTCTTCCAAGCATTATGCTCGTGTTGATATTTCTTTCACAAAAAATACATATGGCAGATAAGTAGCCGCAGTGGGATACTTTTGCTGTGTGTCAAAGAGATATTAAAACAATAAACTACATTGCCCTGGGATTTTAGCTTACAAGCAAAATGAAAACAACACAACAAAGATGAGATCATTTTGAAAGGTGGCAAGCTAAGAAAGTCCCCCAGAAACCAACAATATTACTGACAGAAAATATTTTGAATTGCAACCTGTTCTTAAATAGCCATGCTCTGACAACTTTAAATCAACCCCCATACATGTTGGAGCAGTGGAAAGAGAACACAATTTGTGTTTCAAATCAGTGGTGGTATTCAGCCGGTTCGCAATGGATTGGGTGAACCGGTAGCAAGAATTTGGCATGGGTCGCTGAATCAGTAGTAAGTTCTGGCTGGCCATGCCCCCCACCGGGTCGCCCTCCCGCCCGATCCTCACTCACCCTGCCCACCTGCCTGACATTCCCCGCCCGCCTGCCTGACATTTGCCTAAGGTATTTCTTTCTTTTTTTCCCTCCCGACAATCAGCTGTAGATAAGATCAGCTGTGCCGGGATTCCCCTTACTGAGGTCCAGGAAGGCAAAAAATGGAGGGAGGAGCTCAGCCCCCCCGCTCCATTTTTTGCCTTCCAGAGCCCCCGAGGAGCTTTAGGGGAGCAAAAATGCTCCCCCCCCCAAAGGCTTCTCTGAGGCTAGGAAGCTCCCAAAACGGAGCTTGGAGGAGTGCTGCATGTCCCTCCCATGCTCTGTTTTTTTTCCTTCCTGAGCCTCAGAAGAGCTTTAGGGGAGCAAAAAAGCCCCCCCCCCCCCAAAGGCTTCTCTGAGGCTAGGAAGCTCCCAAAATGGAACTTGGAGGAGTACTGCATGCCCCTCCCATGTTCTGTTTTTTCCCTTCCTGAGCCCCAGAGGAGGCGTAGGCAAGCAAAATCGCTCCCCCAAAGGCTCCTCTGTGGCTAAGAAGCTCCCAAAAATGGGAGCAAAAAAGAAAAGCCACACCCACCCAGTCACATGGCCACACCAACCAAGCCACGCCCACAGAACCGGTAGTAAAAGTTTTTGAATGCCACCACTGTTTCAAATTATCCATCACCTTGATAAACTTACAGATCTAAGTGGAACATCTGGTTTATTACACATAAATGGGTTTTTTTTAAGAGTGGAAGATTGACTGTTTTATTTTTTCCTGTGTAGAATATAATTTTACTGAGATCATGAAAGCTGCATCTGTATGCATTTACTTTACATTTGAAGGATCCAATTGTTCTTTTTCAATGAGAAAAATATGTGCATTAAAACATCTCAGGAGATGTTGGAGTTCAATCCAGACATATTTACAACTGCAGGAAATTTCTGGATAACTTTCGTCTTGTAGGATGGATGGATGGATATGCATTAAATGTGTATGAAACATTTGGTCCTTCAAATTGATTCAAATCAATTCAGACATATTTGAAAGCAGCCCAATAATTCCTTGAAGAAGAACTTTGAATACATTTGGCTGACATTTCTTGCATTTCGCTTATGTACATTCCTGAGTTTTAGTGGTCTAAACTGGGCCAAAACAAACTAGACTGATTCTGATCAGCAATTCAGTCCAAATAGACTTGGTGATCTATTTGAATCTCTTTTTTTAAGAAGAGGTTGGACAACCATTTGTCTGAAACGCTATAGAGTTTCCTGCTTGAGCAGGACATAGGACTAGAACAGCGGTTGCCAACCGGTGGGCCACGGCCCATTCGTGGGCTGTGAGAAAATTTTGGTGAGCCGCAGAGAAATCTCACCCCCAGAGCAACCCCCCAAAGCAATTAATCCAGGCTGCGCAGAAACACAAGGCTGCTCAGCCCACATGGCCCGCAGGAACCCTCCCTGCCGACTCACTCCTTACTCGGCAAACTTGTCTGCTAAGTTGCTATTTTTCCTTTTTCCGACCATCATCTGTTCTGCTGCATCGGGAGATTTAGATTAGCTAGGAAGCAGGAAATGGTTGGATTTCTTGCTTTCTAGCTAAGCATAGCTGAACCTCCCTTAGGACTGAAGGTTTGTTTGCAAGCAAATTCAGTGCAGACTCACGGCAAGCAAATTTAAGAGACTGAGCTAGCCGATGGCAGATAGATCACTGAATGATTCTGTGAGCAACTCAATCTGTCTGCTTTGCCTGATTTTGGGTAAAAGTTGTTCTTTTTTTAAAATAAAAAATTCAATATTTACATGCATGGTGTGTTGTGAGTTAATTTTGTGAGTTTGCTAGCTAGCAAATTTTATGAGTTTGCTTACAAGCAAATTTTATGTGACAGACTGAGCTAGCCGATGTCAGATAGATAGATTTCTGAATGAATCTGTGATTCTGTGAGCAACTCAATCTGCCTGCCTACTTTGCCTGATTTTGGATAAAAGTTGCTCTTTTTATTTAAAAAATTCAATATTTATATAAATATTTATAATATTTACATACAAGCCATGCCCATCCAGGCACATGACCACCAAGCCATACCCACAAATTAGGCCACACCCACAGAACTAGTTAGTCATCCCTGGGATCTAAAATTATGAGTTTGGTGGTCCCTGAGGTCCAAAAGGTTGGCGACCCCTGGACTAGAAGACCTCTAAGGTCCCTTCCAACTCTGGTTATTCTATTCTATTCTATTCTATTCTATTCTATTCTATTCTATTCTATTCTATTCTTATTCTATTCTATTCTATTCTATTCTAATCTAAGCTATTCCATTCCATTCAATTTGATTCTTCATTCTATTCTGTTCTGTTCTGTTCCGTTCCGTTCCGTTCCATTTTTCATTCTATTCCATTCCATTCCATTCCATTCCATTCCATTCTTCATTCTATTCTATTCTATTCTATTCTATTCTATTCTATTCTATTCTATTCTATTCCGTTCCATTCTTCATTCTATTCCATTCCATTCTATTCACCTGCACAAGGTAAACTATTTTAAAATTTATTGGATAGAAAAAGTAATCCCATTTTTCTAATGCAGGAGTCTCCAAACTGGGCAACATTAAGACTTGTGGACTTCAACTCCCAGAATTGCCCAGCCAGCATGACTAGCTGAGGAATTCTGGGAGTTGACGTCCACAAATCATAAAGTTGCCGAGTTTGGAGACCCCTGCTCTAACGCTTCCCTTAGTGTATTGCTGTTCATTTTAAATACTATAATAGGGGACAGCAAATTTTAAAACAAAGATACAAATTGTGAATATTTGAAGTATGATATATTTATAATGGATAATAATAGTTGTGGACAAACTGAAAATGCAGATTTTTAAAAAATAATTGAGATCTGGCATTTAAAAAAAAATCTGCCATAGCAAAGATTCTTAACTATTGCAATTTTTATTTTTTGATATGGATATCTTATCTGTCTGGCAGTGATAGATGTTTTGAGTATGTATAAAAGTGTATTAACTGGAGCCTTATGAAACAAGCATTTGTCACATTGGATTGCTGTTTTTTTTAGTTCTACATTCCCTAGCCCCAATCTGTGATGACCCAGGGCATGATACAAAGGCAACACAGTTAAATAAGCGAGAAGAGTCCCTTAAATTATCTCCAACTTTGCCCCCAATGTCCAGGTTACCTTTGGCTGGAGAAAAACTCTCTCAGGAATAGCCTTTAAGTGGAGAAAATTCAGCCCAAACACAAAGTACTGTAACTAAAAACCCAAACAAACCACGCTGCAGTAATTAACTGGACAGGGCAGGAGAAGGAATTGCAGACTTGAAAGCACAGCCAAACACACAGTTGGGAAGATGCCAGGAACCCAGATAAGCCTCGACAATACCAGATAATTCATGATTTGCTCTCAATAGTTTGCTGTGCGCAAATTCCCTTTTTAAACAGTCTTCCCAGCTGCAGCTGATGAAGGGAATCAGGGCCCTTTCCTCCCCAGTAAGCCACGCAACTCACTTTTTTCCCTTCTCTGTTCCTCCCTGCGTGCCCTAGGATGAAGAGGGGGTGGGCCTGGGTCTTCCTCCAAATTCCCTCTCCCTTGCTCTACCTCTTCCCTGCTCTGCCCAGCCAGATTTTGCCCTTCCCCAGTTTCTTCCAGAGCCAATGGAGCCACATTCCCACTCCCTGTCAGCTGCTCAGCCTCCCTCTCCGAATCAGATTCCAACAGTGAAGTAAAAGTCTTTCCAAGCAGTGGAAATATGTTTTTGTTATTTTTTTCCCAAGTGAAATTTTATCCCGGAGGAGTTGTCAATATACCTGAGAATACATAAATGCCATATTCACAAATATTCTTATCAACACATTATGGTCCATGTAGATATCAGAAGATTGTTTATATGTCACTTGAATTAACTCATTATTTCTTTATAATTAGTGGGAGAGCATCTTTTGCGGTTAGCTTGAAATCCTTGTCAAAGAGGGGGAAAACATCATGATTTTTTTTAACTTGCAGTCAGCTAGAGAGCTTTGCAGTGAATCTATGTGAGTGAGAGAGATGGAGATAGCATTGTAAGGTTGTATTGCAAACACTTTCTCATTTTGCAATGCATAATTGGGTGAAAAAGTGACAGAAATGCAATATTTGCAGACAGGAATATTGGTGACACACACTGCCTTTTCAGATACATGTTATCTATAATTTGAAAAGGGAGGTGAAATTGAAAAGAAGTCTTGAGCAGTGTATTGAGTTTTCTTGAAGATGAACATAAATGCATATATTTGCAGCAAGTATTTTTTTAAAGAAAAAAGAAAAACTACAATTCTTCTCACAAATTCAGAGTTCTGTACTAATCCAAACCTACGTTGTTGCTTTGTTTTGGTCTTGCAAATGGAAACCACCATGAAATATTAAATTCAAAACACAATGTTTTAGGAGTCTAAGACAGTAGCAGCTGCTACATTTTCATTCTTTCTGTTTTCTTCCTCATATTCCAAATATACAGTAGGTAGTTCTCGACTTATGAACACAATTGTGGCTAAGTGAGACATGTGTTAAGTTAGTTTTGCCCCATTTTATGAACTTTCTTGCCACCGTTGTTAAGGGAATCATTGTAATTATTAAGTTAAATATCACTGACAGATATTAAGTGGCTTCCAGATTGATTTTGCTTGTCAGAAGATCACACACGACTCCAAGAAGCAAAATGGTTTATAGACCATTGTTCATGTTTAGCTGGAATAAACCTTGATCCATTGAAAACAGTTCCAACTTCACCACATTAGATCTCACAATGGCATCGACTTTCCATAATTCATGGAACAATTCACCTAGTTTTTGTTCATTTTTCTCTGCAGCTATCTCCTTTAAAAAAAAAAAAAGTAAATGTTAATTAATCAGGGCCTTGTCAATTTCCTTCTGCCCCGTCCATTTGTGGCCAGGTAATTAATCATCACATCATTGGGGAGCGGGCAGAGAAAGGGAACCTTCCGGGAGGCATTTATTGCCCCTTTAAATGAACGAATAAATAAATAAATAAGGGCCACATGCCACCTGGCAGCAAATATGTCTTGTCTTTCATAATATTTTATCCACACTTTTGCATGTTGTAATAGACAGCAGTAGGAAGCAGCTGTAGTTCAATGCAATATGAATATTAAAGGAACAAATCAGAGCGGATTTATAGGTTATTGCCTTTTCTCTTTATGCCAGTTTGGAGATTATACCAAGCAAATGAACAGTGAAAAATTACTCTTCCATATGGGGAATGGTGATTAAATTTGTACATTAATTAGACTCTTCTTCTTCTCCTCACTTATAAGAAGTTCCCAGATCCATCATCATCATTATTATTGTTGTTGTTGCTGTTGTTGTTGTTGTTGTTGTTATCCACCATCTGAAAATTTCTCCCTAACTTCTAGGTTGGATCTATTTTTAACAAGCTTCCACCCCTTACTTCTTGTTCTGCTCTCTAGTGCATTGGAGAGTAAGTTAATCCCCTCTTCTCTGTGTTTGCTCCTCAAACACAGCTGCATCTAAGCTGCACAAATTCCAATGGTCACTGGATGGCAACATAGAGACCAAAAACTGGAATCCTTTTCTGCTCTCTAGTGGTGGATAGTTCAGTAATTCTTTTGCGAAGTCCTTTCTGTAGAGTGACTCACTTACCACAGGGAGTAGGGTTTGGTGGAAATTGAATTTTACCTGGAAGACCATCAATCTCTTCCTACACAATGTTGTGTCATAGTGTCCTACCAGTGGTGGTATTCAATTTTTTTTACTAATGGTTCCACGGACGTGGCTTGGTGGGCGTAGTGTGGCTTGGTGGGTGTGGCATGGCTTGGTAGGCATGGCAGGGGAAGGATACTGTAAAATTCCCATTCCCCCCCCCCCTCACTAACCTGCTTTCCAGCTCCGTTCTCCTGTGCAGGACAACAAAAGAAGACCCAGCCAATCAGCTGGGACTCAATGGGAGGCGGAGAATAGATGGGGTTGGCAGGGCCAGTCAGAGGTGGCATTGGCTGGTTCTCCAAACTACTCAAAATTTCTGCTACCAGTTCTCCAGAACCGGTCAGAACTGGCTGAATACCACCGAATATACCTCTACTTAGGCAAGAAAAACCAAAAGTACACATATAGATTGGGTGAAACCAGACTTAATAGCAGCAACTGTTAGAGGGATCTTGGAGTCTTAGTAGACAACCAGCTAAATATGAACCAAGAGTGTGCAGTGGCAGCCAAAAGTGCCAATGGAATCCTAAGCTGCATTAACAGAGGGATACAATCAAGATCCAGTGTGGTACTAATATCACTCTATAAAGCCTTAGTAAGATCACACCTAGAGTACTGCATCCAGTTTTGGTCACCACATTATAAAAAAGATGTTGAGATTCTAGAAAAAGTACAGAGAAGAACATATGAAGAACGGTTACAGGAACTGGGCATGGCTAGTCTAATGAAGAGAAGTACCAGGGGAGACATGATAGCAGTCTTCCAATATTTGAAGGGCTGCCACAGAGAGGAAGGGGTCAAGCTGTTTTCCAAGGCACCTGAAGACCAGACTAGGAATAATGGATGGAAACTGAATAAGGAGAGATTCAGCCTGGAAATAAGGATAAATTTTCTGATAGTGAGAACAATCAACCGATGGAACAGCTTGCTCTTGGAAGTTGTGGGAGCTCCATCACTTGAGACTTTCAAGAAGAGATTGAACTCCCATCTGTCAGAAATGGTGTAGGGTCTCCTGCTTGGGCAGTGGGTTGGATTACAAAACCTACAAGGTCCCTTCCAACTGTGTTATTCTGTTAATCAATGTCTTTTCTCTAATCAAAACTCTCAATTTCACAATCTCAGCAAATTTCATCATCTTCATCATATACTCTTTAATTGTGGATATCATCAAATCTTTCCCCCCACTGTGCATATAAAATTCTTGCTGTTGTTATCATATATAAAATCAAAGTTCCAGGAGTTTTTTCCAGCTTTTTATCAATCAGTCCTAAAAGAAATATCTTTGGCTTTAGTTGAATATTAATCTTTAAAATCTTCTGAATTAATATACGCAGTTGAATCAAAAAATTGAGCACTTTTTGAACATTGATCCACCATGATAAAAAGTCCCCTCTTGTTTAAATTTCCAGCAAAAATTCAGAGTACCTTTGCACAGTTTAGATAATTTTCTGATGACAGATACCAAGGACAAATTATTTTATAAAAGTTCTTTTAAGATTATAATATAGTGTGAATTTCAGTCCTTTCATTTATATATTTTCCCATTGTTCTATTTATATATTGCAACCAAGGTTTTTAGCCATTTTATGCCTTATATTCTTTTACTTGTTCTCCTGTTTCAAATTTTAATAAAAGTTGATGCAATTTAACAATAACATAGAATAGAATAACAGAGTTGGAAGGGACTTTGGAGGTCTTCTAGTCCAACCCCCTGCTTAGGCAGGAAACCTACACCATTTCTGACAGATGATTGTCGAGTCTCCTTTTGAAAGCCTCCAGTGATTAACATAATTCTGTTTCAAATTCATTCTTACAATATTCAAAACCAAAAGTCATTTTATCTACTTTAAATCTTTCTAATAATCTATCTATATAAAAGTGAAATGCTATTCACGCATCGTAACAAAATCTCCAGAACTGTAATGCCTACAAACTTGAAATTTAGCACGTATATTCCTCTTGGCTTCTAGGTGCTCACTAAGAAAGGATTTCTCAAAATGATCATCAGAGCATTAGAATTTCCTATATTATTATTATTAACATGCTCTGATGCTAAGGAGTTCTATTGTTCCTCCCCACCTGCAAAGAAATCTGTTCCAAATGCAAAACAGAAGCAGAGAAGAGGAGTTTCAGTTTCAGTTTTATTTTCACAGCAGCAAGCAGCTTTAGTACAGAACAGTTGAGTAAGCCACACCCAGGCTCCTTGCTGTCTCCTTTTTTCTCACACAGCAAATACTGCTTCAGTTTCCAAACAGCTCTCAACTCTCTCACACATTAATAGGACGCTAACCAAATGAATACCGATGGATGCTGATAGGCAGAGGCAGAAATTTTTTCATCTTATTTTCCTCCCCAAAAACTAAGCCCGATCACATAGCGAAGCACGGGTATCGAGCTAGTTGTATATAAGAAAAGAGCTGTGTGATGGCACAGTGGTGAAGATGCACTCTTCCCACTATGAAGATTGAAAGTTCAATCCTAGGTAGCGGCAGATGTTCTTCTCTCTCAGCACAATGAGTAATTGTCTGCTGTGAACTCCACCTAGGTAACAGGAAGAGCATCCAGCCAGTAAATGCTCAGCTCCATCCATTTGTCCTGACTGTTCCCTGAAGTGAAGTATAAAAGGGAGTTGTATATAAGAAAGCCATTGATTTGTACATCCTTCTGATGTAAAACATACTCTTCATTTATTCTGCAATCAGGCTGAGACAATTACAGTATGTCACCCTATGTTAATCGTTTGTGTCTAGTTATCATTTCTCTTCTATAATATGTTTCTTATGGTAAGAGCCAAAAAGATATTTTTGGACACAACATGGATTTATGTCTGTTCCATATTCTCAAAATAGCACATCAAACAAAATGATTTTCAAAATAAGTCTATATTAACCTTGACTTTGTCATGTCATAAATAGCTGTGCCACCCAAACATCAAATCATGTCCTAACTCCAGTGACCTTCTAATTCTCACCATCACCCACTCTTTTACCCAAACTAAAGAACAAGCTGCAAACTATAATTTCAAAATAGATAAATACAAAACTCATATTTCTTAGCATCTTGTAATGCCTTGTACTTGTGGCTATTTTTTTTTCTTGCCTGCCGCATAAATTTAGCTATACAGTATCTTTCTTTCATTCTTTAAATGGTACCTCAGTTGTTAAAATAGATATTTTCTAGAACAGAAGTAACAATCTGATAAAACATTCATTTTTATCACAGAAATTCTTCTCAGCAATGACAATTGTAATTTTGCCCTTGTTTTCTAACTTTATTCCGTGTCTTAACAAAATGATTTTGAAGCAACATAAAATTCTCTGAATATCTTTTATTCCTTAAGTAGTAATTTTCTCTTTTTGTCTTTATTGGAATGTAGCACTAGATAGATAGATAGATAGATAGATAGATAGATAGATAGATAGATAGATAGATAGATAGATAGATAGATAGATAGATAGATAGATAGATAGATAGATAGATAGACAGACAGACAGACAGACAGACAGACAGACAGACAGACAGACAGACAGAGACAGATGGTAGGTAGGTAGGTAGAGAGAGGGGAGATAGAGAGAGAAGAGAGAAAGAGAGAGGTGATAGATACTGTAGATAGGTAGATAGATAGATGAGAGAGATGAGAGAGAGAGAGAGAGAGAGAGAATTTGTGGTAGTCTTCTTTACATTCTCTTTTCTTATAAGTCCCTCCCCGCTTCCAGGAAGGGAGAAAAGCATAAAAATAAATCACAGCAAAGCACAGTTTGCTTGCTTGTGGTTCTGAATGCTCCACCAAGGAACCTGGATTCCCACAACATAAGTCAACATTACACAAAAAACGCTGAATTGTCTTGTTTTGTGTTTTCTGCTGCACAGAGGGTTTTTTCCCCCTTTTCTTTTTGTGTTGTGACTTTACAGATTGTTTCTGAGTAGAGAAAGTTTCTTTTTGCTGATCTGTAAGCTGCATAGGCAGCCTTTCCAATTAAAATAGGGAGGTGAATAATTTCAGGCTGAAGGAGATCTATTGTAAAGAATGAGATATCTCCCAAAGCATTTCAGCCTGGAAGATCAGGAATGGACAACCTTACCTGATCAAGAGCCACATTTGGACCTAGAATCTCTTCCAAAAAACAGTAGAACAGGGCGAGAGGGTGGAAAAAAAGTTGTACTTGGTTGTCCTATAACATCAATTCAAATGAAATATAGGTAGTCCTTGACCTACAACACTTCTTTTAGTGATTGTTCAAAGTTACAGTGGCACTGGAAAAAATGACAATTTTTTATATTTACAACCATTGGAGCATCCCCATGGTCATGTGATCAAAATTCAGATACTTGCAACTGATCCATATTTATGACCGTTGTGTCAACACATAAAGCATTTCTATGCTTGTTTTATAGTTGCCAACAGAAAGGGGAAAGGAGTTAGAAAGAGTAGTGCAGCAGTTTGGAATCGAAAGTGCATCCATTCATAACTTGCAGAGATTGTATCTAGGCGACTGGAGTTTCTGCCGCGCAAATCTCTAATTAGAGAACATGATTGATGACTCTTGGCTATGGATGTGTTTCGTTGGAGAATATGAATTATGATGCACCCAAAGGGGTGGGGCTTCAAACAGGTCCGACTGACATGTTCTCTCCTAATGAAGCCATCACTCTGCTAAACAAATAATTCCATCAACACTGTCCAACTATTTACATAGTCTGCACTACTATTACTGTTAATCTTCTCACCACTCCTTATCATCCATCCCCTCCCACTTGTGATTGTAGGACTGTAACTTTGTCACTTGCATCCTTACGATTTATATTGACTGTTTCCTACTGTGATTTGATTGCTTCTTGTACCCTATGACTATCATTAAGTGTCGTACCTGATGATTCTTGACTCTTGACGAATGTGTCTTTTCTTTTATGTACACTGAGAGCATTTGCATCAAGGTAAATTCCTTGTGTATCCAATCACACTTGGCCAATAAATAATTCTATTCTATTCTATTCTGTTCTGTTCTGTTCTGTTCTGTTCTGTTCTGTTCTGTTCCGTTCCGTTCCGTTCCGTTCCATTCCGTTCCGTTCCCTTCCCTTCCCTTCCATTCCATTCTAATTTCTATTCTATTCTATTCTATTTTATTTCATATTCTATTCCTATTCCTATTCCTATTCCTATGCCATGCCATGCCATGCCATGCCATTCCTATTCTATTCTATTCTATTCTATTCTATTCTATGCTATGCTATGCTATTCTATGCTATTCTAATCCATTCCATTCCATTCCATCCCTATCCCTATCCCTGTCCCTGTCCCTGTCCCTGTCCCTGTCCCTGTCCTTGTCCCTATCCCTATTCCATTCCATTCCTATTCTGTTCCTGTTCCTGTTCTATTCCATTCTATTCTATTCCATTCCATTCCATTCCATTCCATACCATTCCATACCATTCCATACCATTCCTATTCCTATTCCTATTCCTATTCCTATTCCTATTCCTATTCCTATTCCATTCCATCCCTATCCCTATCCCTATCCCTATCCCTATCCCTATCCCTATCCCTATCCCCATTCCATTCCTATTCTGTTTCTGTTCCTGTTCCTGTTCTATTCCATTCCATTCCATACATTCCATTCCGTTCCGTTCCGTTCCTGTTCCTGTTCCTGTTCCTGTTCCTGTTCCTGTTCCTGTTCCTGTTCCAGTTCCTGTTCCTGTTCCTGTTCCTATTCTATTCTATTCTATTCTATTCTATTCTATTCTATTCTATTCTATTCTATTCTATTCTATTCTATTCTATTCTATTCCATTCCATTCCATTCCTGTCCCTGTCCCTGTCCCTGTCCCCATTCCATTCTTATTCCTATTCTATCTATTCTATTCTATTCTAGTCTATTCTGTTCTGTTCCGTTCCGTTCCGTTCCGTTCCGTTCCGTCCCGTCCCTGTCCCTGTCCCTGTCCCCATTCCATTCCATTCTTATTCCTATTCTATTCTATTCTATTCTATTCTATTCTATTCTATTCTATTCTATTCTATTCTATTCTATTCCATTCCAATCCATTCCAATCCATTCCATTCCATTCCTGTCCCTGTCCCTGTCCCTGTCCCTGTCCCTGTCCCTGTCCCTGTCCCTGTCCCTGTCCCTGTCCCTGTCCCCATTCCATTCCATTCCATTCCTATTCTGTTCCTGTTCCTTTCTATTCTATTCTATTCTATTCTATTCTATTCTATTCTATTCTATTCTATTCTATTCTATTCTATTCTATTCCATTCCATTCCATTCCATTCCATTCCATTCCTATTCCTATTCCTATTCCTATTCCTATTCCTATTCCTATTCTTATTCCATCCCATCCCTATCCCGTTCCCGTTCCTGTTCCCATTCTATTCTATTCTATTCCAATCCATTCCATTCCATTCCATTCCATTCCATTCCATTCCATTCCTGTCCCTGTCCCTGTCCCTGTCCCTGTCCCTGTCTCTATCCCCATTCCATTCCATTCCTATTCTGTTCCTGTTCCTGTTCCTGTTCCTGTTCCTGTTCCTGTTCCTGTTCCTGTTCCATTCTATTCTATTCTATTCTATTCTATTCTATTCTATTCTATTCTATTCTATTCTATTCTATACCATTCCATACCATTCCATACCATTCCATACCATTCCATACCATTCTTATTCCTATTCCTATTCCTATTTCATCCCTATCCCTATCCCTATCCCGTTCCCGTTCCCGTTCCCGTTCCCATTCCCATTCCCATTCTATTCTATTCTATTCTATTCTATTCTATTCTATTCTATTCCTATTCCTATTCTATTCTGTTATGTTTTGAATTTTGGCTCGAGGCTCATGATTTAATTAGGACAATTGCTGGAATCCTGATAGGTTTCAGTATCCTAGAGATGTCATGCGAGTCCCCTTTTGTGACCTTCTGTCAAGCAAAGTCAATGGGGCAACCCAATTTGCTTGACAACTAGGTGACTGACTTAACAACTGCAGTGACTCACTTAGTGAGTAACTTACTTAGCAAGTAACGTCGTAAAAAGCAGCCAAACTCAGTTAACTGCTGTCTTGCTTCGTTACAGAAACCGTGTTACTAACTGAACAACTGCAGTGATTCTGTTAACAAAGCGGGCACAAAGTTCATAAAATGGGAATAAAATTCACTTAACCAATGTTTCATTTAGCAACAGAAATGTTGGGCTCAATTGTGGCGGTAAGTCAAGGACTACCTGTATAAACTAAATAAATGTTTACTGCATGTCAGTAAGTTGCTGCTTTTTGAAATTGTTGCTTATTTTATTGCCATTCCACTGAAGTTTCGACTGAGGCTAACCTTGAGTTTCCTTTAAAATTAGATGGTTTTAAAGAAATAATTATATCTCCCCATCCAACTCCTCAGCTCTTTACATTCTGCAGGAATTTTTGGGAAACTAGAATTTCCAGTGAGCCTTTTGGAATTAACTGTAAAACAGGCAGCACTGAAACAAGGGCGACCTATATGCTTTTCTTTCAATCCTCTTTTGCTTTCAAAAGCATCCAGATTGGAGCAATTTTTGGAAGCCCTGAATGCCAAACACTAAGCCTGCAGGGGCCACAGGTGCTCCTCTGTTCAGATTTAAGTTCTGCCTTTCCCCTAGAAGCCATCTAGGATTCAGGATGGTTGAGGGCCAAGCTGTTCTGGCCTAGCCTTCACAAAAAATCACAAAGCGGACTCCTCGTCCCAATAAAACCCCCTTTTTATTAGGCTAATGTGAATTCCTACCATTCGCATCCAGCAAAGTCCCGGCAAACAGTCTTTCAGGAGTGATTTACAACCACAGACCTTTATCAGGCTTGGAGAGTTGCCAGGCCGATAGCTTCCAAGCGCAAGACGCTGTACAAGAAAATACTTGGCAAGGAGTCATGAACAAACCTTCATCCTAATTAAATGAACTAATTGTCTCCTGCAAACACACTTCCGTTTCGCTCCTCTTTATTCCTATGGGAGGGGCCATTCACCATCCACCTGTGCCTTTACTCCTGACTTAACACTTGTTCCTTAACTGTTCCCTTCTCCTGGCAGCTCTGTGCATGCACACACTGGGAACAGGCTCCAGCTTTTCTTCTGCCCACTGATCTCCAACTCCAAAGCTGATAACTGTCTAACGGCCATGGCCCCATCTCTGCCTCCGATGCAGAGCACTCATCAGACTGGCCCATGTTCCTCCCCAACAACCTCACTGTTTGAGTCTGCCACAAGCTCTGTTGGCTGCTGGCAGGCCACAACATAAATGAGCAGTGCACAGGAGGGCCAGCAGAGAAGAGAGATTCATTCATCAATTGTAGCAACACACCTTTCTTTTGACATATGGCACTGCTATGCAAACTCAGATCCGAGCTGGAATGCAAGCAATAATTGACCATTAAAGAGACTGTATGTTTTTACGATTTGGATGGGAAATCTGCTTCCCTGTTGAGTTTAGCATATGCTACTTTTCCATTTTTTTTCTTTGGGCTTCAGAACTTGAAGATACAGTTTATAATACCAGCCTCATCTGGGACATCTTGAATGTGGCGTGATGGGCTCATAAGTGATCTGGATTTTAAGTTTGGGTTGATATATTTGTTTCACCCAGTGTATATGTTAAAGTTTATTGCCTGATGTCTCTCCAAGCAATTGTTTACTTCATTTAGTATGAAAATGAGAGCTAAATGTATACATATAATAATATCATCTGGGATGAATTAGCCCTTAGTTCAGGTGTGAACATAATGGTAACAACTACGTTGGGGATGTTTATCTTCCCTCTTGCAAATATTCCTCTCTGTTGGCTTATTCAGAACATAGAATAGAGTTGGAAGGGAACATGGAGGTCTACTAGTCCAACCCCTTGCCTAAAGCAGGAGATCCTATACCATCCTGGACAAATGGCTGTCCAGTCTCTTCTTAAAAACCTTTTTTTTCAAAAGGCAACTGGACTTTCTTGTTTTTTCCTTGAAGACATTTTGCTTCTCACCCAAGAAGCTTCTTCAGTTCAACACCCACAACTTTTAAAGGTAAGCTGTCCCACTGATAATTGTTCTCACTGTCAGAAAATTCCTTCTTAGTTCTAAGTTGGATCTCTTTGATAAATATTCCACCCATTACTTCTTGTCCTGCCTTCAGCTGCTTTGGAGAATAGGTTAACCCCCTCCTCTCTGTGACAGCCCCTCAAATATTTGAAGATTACTATCGTGTCACTGCTAGTCCTTCTCTTTACTAGACTAGCCATGTCTAGTTCAGTGGTGGTATTCAAATTTTTCTACTACCGGTTCCATGGGCGTGGCTTGGTGGGCATGGCAGGGGAAGGATACTGTAAAATCTCCAGTCAGAAGTGGTATTTGGCAGTTCTCCAAACTACTCAAAATTTCTGCTACCGGTTCTCCAGAACTGGTCAGAACCTGCTGAATACCACCTCTGGTCCAGTTCCTGTAACCATTCTTCATATATATTTAGCCAGGGGTGAGCTCAAACATTTTAGCAAGGGTTCTCTACCCAGTTGCTGGGTGGGCGTGACCATGGCGGGCATGGCCTAGTTGGGCTCCTGCACCACAGTGGGGAGGGGGGAGTTTTTGCCCTTTCCGGGCTCTGAAGGCTTTCCTTGAGCCTCCAGGTGGGCAAAAATGGCCTTCCCGGGCTCCAGAAACCCAGAAACGGGCCCATATCCGGCCTTCCTGAACTTCCGGGAGGCCCATTTTGTATCCTCCATGAGTCTCCACTTGCACTTTGCACTTACCTGCATCCAAAATGAGCCACATGGGGACTCCTGAGAGGGAAGGGGCGGGGTGGGCAGGCCCAGCCAAGAGTGGGATTTGGGGATTCTCCAAACTGCACAGAATCTTAGCTAGGGCTCCCTGCGAACCCCCAGCTGCCCACCCCTGGTCTTAGCCTCCAGTCCCCTGATCATCTTGGTTGCTCTTCTCTGCACTCTTTCTAGAGTCTTAACATCTTTTTTTATAGCATAGCAACCAAAACTGGAACCAGTATTTCAGGTGTAGCCTTACCAACACATTATAAAGTGGTATTAATACTTCATGTGATCTTGATTCTATCCCTCTTAATGTAGCCTAGGACTGTATTGGCTTTTTTTCAACCTGAACTCTGCCTAAATATCTCTATTCTCAAATTGCAGATTTTCGGTTTTGGTCTATAAAACATCTCTCTTCCTCTGTTCCGTGTTTTGTCACCCAATTGCATTGTTGGAGTTAATTTTAAGGTTGATTATACTATAATCATCTCAGAAGACATGGTATAAATCATAATAGATTAAGAGCTAAATTCAATTTTCTTTGTCTTTCTGTCACCGTGGTTCTCTTTAAAACTTTGAGTTGAACAGAACATTTGTAGATTAACAGGGCATTAAGTTAAATTTTCAGAAACTCTATTTAAAAGAATTTTGGGCTAAAAGGAGCTGTGTGAACAATTGTCTATAAAATTTGCCATTTCTTTGTTCATGCAACATGTTTTAGCAGCATCCTCAGAATGCTAAACTGGTTACTATGAGCCTTGGTGCACATTGGATTTGGAGGTTAGTGTGTTGTGTAAATGCAGATCATTGGTTCATTTGATGGTTCAGGGTATTGTGCAAATCCAGAAGATTTATGCAAATGTTAATGCATTTGCAAATCCCCAATACTTGATGGAGAAATATCCTATGAAACACTGGCAGAGTTTACACATTGAACCAGGATATTAACAAATCATGGCTAAGCAAATCAGGATATAAACTAATATATTAATTAAGGTTTTCTAAAAGAGGCAGCAATATTATTTTTATTTATTTAAATTTATTTGCTGCCTATCTCAAGGTGGCCCTTTATGATGTTGAAAAGAATAAAATAATACAGAAACATGTATAAGAATTAACTACTATAAAAATACAAAGTATAAGCTGTAACTATCTGGGAGTCCTCCTGGATGTGCGGCTGTCGCTTGAACACCATGTCGCGGCCGTCTCCAGGGGGGCATTTCATCAGATCCGTCGGATCTACCGGTTGCGGCCCTTTCTGGATCGGGACGCCCTGCGCACGGTCACTCAGGCCCTTGTCACCTCTCGCCTGGACTATTGTAATGCCCTCTACATGGGGCTCCCTGCGGGGAGCACCCGGAGACTCCAACTGGTACAGAATGCGGCCGCGCGGGTGATTATGGGGGCGTCACGTAGCGCCCACGTGACGCCTCTCCTGCGCGAGCTGCATTGGCTGCCAGTGGCTTTCCGGGTTCGCTTTAAGGTTCTGGTTCTGACCTTTAAGGCGATCCATGGCATTGGACCAGGTTACCTACAGGACCGCATCCTACCGGTGATCTCCAGCAGGCCAGTGCGTGCACACAGGGAGGGCCTTCTCCGGGTTCCGTCGGCTGCCATGTGTCGCCTGGCGGTCCCAAGGGGTAGGGCCTTCTCTGTGGCGGCCCCTGCCCTCTGGAATACTCTGCCACCGGAACTGCGTACCGGCATGGACCTGAGGTCCTTCAGGCGCGCATTGAAGACCTGGCTTTTCGAGCAGGCCGGCCTGGGCTGAGAGAGGGTTTTAATGTGTCTCCAGTAATTTTAATTTGGGGGTTTTAAGGGGGTGGGGTGGGTTTTTTTTTTTTATATTCGGCCAAATATCCAATTTAATCTTTTTTAACTTTTGTATTATTGTTGGGGTTTTAGATTGGCTGTACACCGCCCTGAGTCCCCAGGGAGAAGGGCGGTATAAAAATTAAATAAATAAAATAAAATAACTAAAAGAGAGAGGCATAGTGATGTTTGAAAGCTGTCCAGAGTCATTTCTAGATGAAATGACTGGCATATATTTCGCTTCCAATATGGCGACTGGAGGTCGCTCGACTTGGGGCCTCCTCCTCGGTGGCCCGATCTCGGGATGATCCCCCCCCTCCCCCGGGTCCCCACCTATGGCAAGGGTGGCGAAAGGACCCGGGGGGGGTGATCCCAGGGGTGCTGCAGGGGGGGGGGCGATCCCAGGGGTGCCGCGGGAGCCTTGGTAAGGCCTTAGGACTGCGCCGGATCCAGTAGGCCCGGTGGTTGGAGTCCGATGGGCCCAACGATCGAAGGACCGTTACCTGGATTACCTGGGCCATGGTCAGGATCGTCCTCGCGGCCGCCGCCGCCACCATCATCAAGACCGTCCTCGCAGCCGCCGCCGCCGCCGCCATGGTTGCCGCCGCCGCCACCATGGCTAGGACCGTCCTCACGGCCGCCGCCACCGCCGACATGGCCGCCGCCACCACCGCCATGGTCGGGACCGTCCTCGTGGCCGCCACCGCCGCTGCCGCCATGGTCGGGACCGCCCTCGCGGCCGCCGCCACCACCGCCATGGTTGCTGCCGCCACCACCATGGTCGGGACCATCCTCGTGGCCGCCGCCGCTGCCGCCATGGCCGCCGCCGCCGCCACCATGGTCGGGACCGTCCTCACGGCCGCCGCCACCTCCACCATGGCCGCCGCCGCCGCCGCCGCCACCATGGTCGGGACCGTCCTCGCGGCCGCCGCCGCCGCCGCCACCACCACGGACGGTCTTCGGACGGCGATGGGGCCCGGGAGCGGAGCCGGGACTGCCGGCTTGGAGGCCGCCAGTACTGAGGCTGGGACCATGGCCTGAGAGGCCGCGGGAGCCTTGGAGAGGCCTTGGAGCAACGTTGGGTCCTGCCGGCCCAGCGGCTGGGGGACCATTGCCTGGTCCAGAGTCAGGACTGTCCTCACGGCCACCGCCGCCACCACCACCATCATGGACCGTTTTCGGGCGGCAACGGGATCTGGGAGTGGAGTCGAGGTCGCTGGTCTGGAGTCCACCTGTCCAGAGACTGGGACCATGGCCGGAGAGGCCGCAGGAGCTTTGGAGGGGCCTCGGAGCAACATTGGCTCCGATTGGCCCAACGGTGGGAGGACCATCACCCGGCCCATGGCCAGGACTATCCCCGCCACCGCCACCGCCGCCACAGATGGCTTTCAGACAGCAGCGGGGCCTGGAGGTAGAAACAAGACCACCCACTCACAGGCCACCTTTATGGAGACTAGATTCCTGGCCGTGGCCACCATCGGACCCTTCGTTTCCCCCGCCGCCACCACAAACGGTTTCCGGGCAACGATGGTGGCCAAGGGCAGAACAGGGGCGGAGCCCAGGGACGGAGCCGAGATCGTCGGCTTGGAGACCGCTTGTGGGTAGACCCGGACCACGACCATGGCCATCAGGACCTCCGCCGCCACCGCAAATACTTCACGGGTGGCGCATGAGGCCAAGGACGGAACTGAGGTCTCTAACGTATGGCCCGCCATGGTGTAGACCTGAGCCACAGCCAGGACTCCCACTAATAGAGGCGAGATCGCCGAGGTCCAGAGCCAGGGTCAGGTCCAGATATTTATACGGGCCCCAGACTATCACCACGGACAGTGAAAGGCCCTATACCAAGGCCAAGGACTATGACCTGCACCCCCAAGGGACGGGCCCCCAACAAGACTGGATACCATCTACCAAACAGTCTGGGAGGTTACACCCAAAGACAATGACCTACTCCCCTGAAGAACTAAGGACCCTAAGATATGCCCCCCTATCCCAAAGTTGGCCCTCTTACCTATCCAAAGCCTATCTCAAGGACGGATCTTGGGATCCGGAGAGATGGTGGGACTGCCGGAAGCGTGGGAGGGAGGGTTATTTAAAATTTTTATTTAAATTCTTAAATAGATTAGGTTTGATCGGGCGGGAGTTAGGGGACAACCCGCATAGGGCTAGGACCGGACCACGGATGGAATGCTGCCGGGAGGGTTCAGGCTCTGACAAGGCTCTATTGAGGATGGGGGGTTATCCCAGGGAGGGTGACATTAAATCTATCAGTACGGTGAGCGGGAGAGGCAGATCTGGCGTTTATAGGGGGCCACATTCTGCTCCGGGAGCGCACCTCCGCTATCTTTCTGCTGTGACGCGCTCCGACCCCCTTGTCACATCCCGTTCCCCAGGAGGTCTGAGCAATAGGGCCCTGGGCCTTCGGCTGATGTTATGTAACGCCAGGTCCGTCATGAATAAGGCCCCCCTCATTCATGATCTGATCTCTGAGGGGGGGACGGACCTGATGGGCATCACCGAGACCTGGCTGGGCCCAGAGGGAGGAGTCCCTCTTGTAGATATGTGCCCAGCCGGGTTTCGGGTCTTTCATCGGCCAAGGGCCCAGGGGAGGGGTGGGGGTGTTGCGATGATTATTAAGGAAGATCTATGTCCGAGGGAGTCCACTGTCTCTCAGACGACCGGGTGTGAATCTCTTTTCATGAAGTTCGGCTCCAAGGTACAGATGGGCTTGTTGATCGCATACCTGGCTCCCTGCCATGCATCATCTGCCCTGCTTGAACTCCTCGAGGTTATAGCCGGCATAGCGGTTGAGACCCCCAGGCTCATGGTCATGGGGGACTTCAACTTACCCTCTGCCGGCGGTACCTCGGGGACTGCTCAAGAGTTCATGGCTTCCATGACAGCCATGGGCCTGACCCAGCTAATTCGGGACCCTACTCACATGGGAGGTCACACCCTGGATTTAGTTTTTGTCTCCGACCAGTGGCAAAGTGATTTGGGTATAGAGGATACAGCTTTAGAACCACTGTCATGGTCAGATCACTTACTCCTAAGGCTCGACTTCCATTCCGCACACCCCGACCGCAGGGAGGCGGGACCATTAAAATGGTACCGCCCCAGGCGCCTGATGGACCCAGATAGGTTCCTGATGGAGCTTGGGCCACTTCCCGAAGCTCACACACACGACTCGGTCGAAGACTTGGCTACCACCTGGGAAAAGGTGGCTGCTGGGGCCCTAGACCGAGTCGTGCCCTTGCGGCCTCTACCCGGCACCGATCCCAAGTGGCTCCTTGGTTCTCCGAGGAGCTAAGGGAGATGAAGCGCCGGAAAAGACGCCTAGAGAGCAATTGGAAGGCCAGCCGCTCTGAATCTGACCGAACACTATTATGTTCCTATATTAAGACGTATTTAGTGGTGATGAGGATGGCGAGGAAGACCTACCTCTCCACCCTTATTGTGTCTGCAGAAAACCGCCCAGCCACACTGTTCAGGGTGACCCGCTCCCTCTTGGAGGTAGAGACACGGGAAGATCCCTTACAGGGACGAGCTGAAGAATTTTCTAAGTTTCTGCAGGACAAAATCACTCAGATTTGAAATGAACTGGACTCCGACTGGGCATCTCCGGGCGGGAAGGCGGGGGTGGATATCGGCGAGGTCAACTGGGTTGAGTTCGATCCTGTTACCATAGAGGACGTGGACAGAATACTGAGGGGACTGAATGCTACCACCTGTTTGTTGGACCCGTGTCCCTCCTGGCTGGTCTTGGCCACCCGAGAGGTGACTCGAGGCTGGCTCCAGGGCATTATAAACGCTTCCTTGAAAGAGGGGTTTCTACCCGCCTCCTTGAAGGAGGCAGTGGTACGACCTCTCCTCAAGAAACCGTCCCTGGATCCAGCACTGTTATCAAATTACCGTCCTGTCTCCAACCTTCGCTTTGTTGCAAAGGTTGTAGAGACTGTGGTGGCACGTCAGTTCCCGCAGTACCTGGATGAAACGAGTTATCTCGACCCCCTCCAATCGGGCTTCAGACCCGGGTACAGCACAGAGACGGCATTGGTCGCGTTGATGGATGATCTCTGGAGGGCACGAGACAGAGGTTGTTCCTCTGTCCTGGTGCTGTTAGATCTGTCAGCGGCTTTTGATACTGTCGACCACAGTATCTTATTGCAGCGATTGGAGGGGCTGGGGATTGGAGGCACCGTCCTACGATGGTTCTCCTCCTTCATCTCCGACCGTTTGCAATTTGTGTTGACAGGGGGACAGAGATCGACCCCAAGGCCCCTGCTTTATGGGGTGCCTCAGGGATCGGTACTCTCGCCCCTATTGTTCAACATTTATGTGAAGCCGCTAGGTGAGATCATCCGTGGCTTTGGAGTGGAATTCCATCAATACGCTGATGATACTCAGCTATACATCTCCACCCCAGACCACCCCAACGAAGCCGTCAAAGTGATGACCCGATGTCTGGAGGCCGTGCGGGATTGGATGGGTCATAACAGGCTTCGTCTCAACCCAACCAAAACCGAGTGGCTGTGGTTTCCTGCTCCCAAATACAGTCAGCTTGTTCCCTCGCTGACCATAGGGGGAGAGGTACTGACCCCTCTGGAAAGAGCGCGCAATTTGGGTGTCCTCCTGGATGTACGGCTGTCTTTGGAAGAACATATTGCAGCCGTCGCCAGGGGGGCTTTTTATAAGATTCGTTTGATCTACCAGTTGCGGCCCTTTCTGGATCTGGACGCACTTCGCACGGTCACTTCCGCCCTCGTTATCTCCCGCTTGGACTACTGCAACGCTCTCTACATGGGGCTCCCCTTGAAGAGTCTCCGGAGGTTACAGTTAGTCCAGAATGCAGCCGCACGGATGATTATGGGCGCCCCCAAGGGCACCCACATAACACCACTTCTCCGCAGACTGCACTGGCTTCCTGTGGCCTTCCGGATTCGATTCAAGGTGGTACTATTAGTATTTAAAGTGCTCCATGGCTCGGGACCTGGCTACTTACGGGACCGCCTTCTGCCACAAACAACCTCCCGCCGCCCAGTACGCTCCCACAGGGTCGCCCTGCTTGGGATACCGCCACCTGATCGTTGTCGGCTGGCGACCCCGAGATTACGTGCTTTCTCTGTGGGAGCCCCCTCCCTTTGGAACTATCTCTCCCCGGAGATACGAGACACATCAGACATCCTAACCTTCCGGCGTGCAGTCAAGACCTTACTTTTTAAGCAGGCCGGCCTAGCCAATTAAAGGTTTTCTGAGATTTTTAAATTTTAGATTCAAATAAGACTTTTAATTCTATTTGATGGGACTCAATCATTTACTTACTTATTTTACTCATTTATCCTATTTTCATCTATCTATATTCAATTCTGAGTTAATTACTGTTACTGTTGACTGTATCTTTATATGTTTAGACTGTACACCGCCCCGAGTCCCTTTTGGGAGAGGGAGCGGTATAAAAATATGATAAATAATAATAATAATAATAAAAAATAATAATACAGATCTAATAAACAAAATAATAATAAAAAATTAGCTACAGGAAGAACCAGCTAATAGGATCATCCTACTCAGAGGTAAATTGTGTTTTAATTTAATGGTGCTTTCCAGAAAGCTGTTAGATATAGAATTGAACAAAAATATCACAGTCCTGTACAAAGATAGTGAAATCAAACACAATTTAGTTAAAAAGAGAATATCATTGATTGCAAGCATAGATTTGCAGTCATCTTAGTTAATTAAATCACTGTGGGAGCAATAAATTAAGGCATGTCTACTTTGCTTGCTAAGATTATGGTAATTGTGGCCTATTATTCTAGGAAAGAAAAAGAAAGGGAGATCAGAGGCTGCCCAAAGTTAAATTCAGACAATGTATCTGACCCTCTGCACCATTCAAGAACAGAAATGTAACTTCCTATGAAGCCTGATAGCAATAGCACTTAGACTTATATACCACTTCCTAGTGCTTTACTGTCCTCTCTAAGTGGTTTACAGAGTCAGCTTCTTACCCCCAACAATCTGGGTCCTCATTTTACCCACCTCGAAAGGATGAAAGGCTGAGTTAACCTTGAACCTGGTGAGAATCAAACTGCCAAATTTCAGTCAGCTGGCAGTCAGCAGAAGTAGCTTGCAGTACTGCACTCTAACCGCTGCAGCACTGAGGCTGATCTTTCCACCGATAATCACAAACTTCTATCCATCTAACAAATCCACTCCAAATAATTGAGGGCCCACCGCATTTGTATTTGAAGATCCCAAGGACAGAATTAAACAAACACAGACCTTATTCCGTGAACAGGAGTCTACTGATAAAACACGAAGGTCACTCCCATGTTTAGTATTCTACCTTCCCATCCCTCTGTCCAGTCCTCTGGCCACCCATAAAGTGATTAAATTCAGATTACTCATTTTCAAAATGACCAACAAAATTAAAATGCTAAGAATAAAATACAAGTTGGGGTTTGGTTTCTTGGGGGCAATTTTCCCCTATTATTTTCCCTTTCCCTCCTCTAGTTAAGCTTTGTGTGTGTGCAACAAATAGGACTATTAAGAGAAAGCCATTAATTCAATACACAGGGCTTAATTATTTTGGAAAGTGTTACTGACTGAACCGGATATGAGTTTGAAGAATCCAAATATCAGGAAATTTTATATTTAAATACTCTTATGTGCTCATCCTTCCATCTAGTTGCTTGAGCCATGGAGGTGCAGTGGTCAGACTGCAGTATTGCAGGCTACTTCTGTTGTCTGTCGGCTGCCTGCAATTTGGCAGCTTGAATTTCATCAGGCTCAAGGTTGACTCAGCCTTCCATCCTTCCGAGGTGGGTAAAATGAGGACCCAGATTGTAGGACGCAATATGCTGACTCTGTAAACTGCTTAGAGAGGGCTCTAAAGCACTGTATATAAGTCTAAGTGCTATTGCCAGGGGTGGGATTCTACAGGTTCGCACCTATTCACTAGAACCGGTTGTTAACCTTCAAGCAGTTCGGAGAACTGGTTGTTAGAAGAAATGACTGGCCTAATCCTGTAAGGAAGGCAGGAAGGAAACATTCTGGTGTTGCTTACAGAAACTGCCTCTCCATTAACCCTTATTACATTCTTGGCAGGATTAGACTTCCTGTCTCAGGAACTTCTCTGGAGTTTTTTTCCGCTCCTTTGCTGATACTTTGCTTATGTATGGAGTGACCATTCAAAGTTACAATGGCACTGAAAAAAGTGACTTATGGCTGTTTTTCACACTTACGACTGTTGCAGCATCCCCACAGTCATGAGAGGCCAGGAGAGGAGATGCATGTCTCGTTGTAAGTGATGTTGAGTTGGCCACGCCCAGCCCGTCACATGATCACCAATCCATGCCCACCAGCTAAGCCACGCCCACAGAACCGGTAGTTAAAAAATTTGAATCCCACCCCTGGCTATTGCTATTCTATAAGAGCCATGGCAGTGCAGTGGTTATAATGCAGTACTGCAGGCTAACTCACAGATTGAGGTTCGATCCTGTCCAGCTCAAAGTTGACTCAGTCTTCCAACCTTCCAAGGTTGGTAAAATGAGGACCCAGATTGTTGGGGACAACATACTGACTATAAACCACTTAGAGAGGACTGTAAAGCATCATGAAGTGGTATATAAGTATTATTTCTATCTATCTAATGTCAGTGTACTTAATGTGATGTACTTAATATCAATCTATTCTTCAAAGTACCTGAGAAAAAGACAAGAAATAATGGATATAAACTAACCGAACAGAGAAGCAATCTAGAACCAAGGAGAAATTTCCTGATAGTGAGAGCAATTTACAGACTAGACTAGAATATCCCTTCCAACTGCTATTTTGTATTCTGTAATGTCTGATTCTTTTCCAACTCCAACCCCAGAATCTATCAAATCTGTGAACGGTATTTCCAAATTCAATTATTTTCACTGACTCATCAAATCAAATGAGATTCACTCCACCTATTTGCATGTGGAAAATTCTGCCTTTTATTTGTAACCAATTCAGAAAAAAATGAAATCCAGCCTAATTCAACATTTTGAATCAAAGTACTAAATAAAAGGTACTTGATTTTTTTGAATCAAATTATCCTGATTGGATAGAAGTTGATCTATGCACCATATCTGTTTACATGCATATGTATTCTCGGTCATTTTTCACATGTTTCCAGGCACCCAGAACAAACATACCTGAAATTTTTTCACTACTTCTTTTTCTCTTATGGACACCAAAAAGAAGTGGATCGTATTTTTTCTTTTTTAAAAAATGTTTCCCTTTTTCCTATTTTTCTCTCTTTTTTGTAGATAAAACATTAAGTAACAAAATAGTGGAGATATTGGCACCCAGCTCTGAGATCCAAATAAAATCCTTTGTCATGTTGTTCAAAATAACCTAATGCTTTAATAACATTAAAACATAATATTTATGATATTTTTCATCAATGATATACTGAGCACTAACTGTACAACTTCTGTAAATTTTGTGCCCATTTACTAATGGCTTACAGTTGCCAAGTTTGGAGACATGTGATCTAAGTCATAGAATCCACTGGGAGGAGGATCTCAAGATGATGGCTTCAACTATGTGACTGAAAAGGGAACCACGAGTTCCCACAATTCCCACAAGCTGGCTGGGGAATTCTGGGAGCTGAATTCCACAAGTCTTAAAGTTGCCCAGTTTGGAGATCCCTGGCTTAGACTTGACAAGGGTTCCTCTGGCCTAAGCATGCATCTTCTGGTGTGGAAGGAATGCAATTTTGGCACATGTTTTAATTAACTTTCAATCTTTAAAAAAAAAAATCTAATGGAAATACGAGACCTGGTTTGGTAGCATACTCGTTTTCTGAATAGAATTTTCTATGTAACATTACTTGTATTTCCTTACTTTGATTGAGGTTTAACTTGACGATAGCATTGTGTTTGTTGGTTAAGAGATAGGCTCTGAAACAGATGGGCAACTATGACCCCTTTACAGAGTTCAACTCCCAGAACTGCTGAACCATTTCTGAGTTGAAGTCCACAGGCCGTAAAGGGTATATGGTTGCCCACCCATATGGGCAAATCAACTCTCTGTTCATTTGGCCGGAATGGTCATTACAGGATTGCTTGTTGTTGTTTAGTCTGAGACACACTTATTCCCACATATTTATAAAAAACTTTATATCATGTCATATCTTCTCTGTCACCGTACTTCAATATTTAAATATGCACAACAGCTTAAATATGTATAAGATGGAGTTAAAGAATGAATTCTCACTGATCTCTCTGAAACTCAGTTAAACTGTGAGAGACATAGATTCAATTCATTCATTATGCTAAGCCATGATGAGCTTAATCTAACTTTGTTGATTAAGTGACAATTTACCAGATCTACACAATACATGAAAGCCTGGCTTACATATCATGGTGACTAGATTCTTCAACCAAGTAAACCACATTTTACCTGCATGGATTTGGCTATTGTTTAGTTAACTCCAAGGGCTACCAATTAATAAATGAATTTTAATTGGATTATAAATCAATTTTGCAGGAGTGAAAAAGCTTTCCAAGACATCTTGTTAAATTTTTAAGCTTTCTTTACAGTACATCTTGTACTTTGAACACAATCCCAGTATTTACCTTTAATTTTAGACAGAACCCGGGTTCCATTGTAATTATGCCATACTCTCCCTTCCAGTTCTGCAGTTCTTCTAATCTAATCAATTAAAAAGAAACTTTGTAGAACTTTTTCACGAATTAGAACTTCCTAATTAATCACAGCATTTTGATTCAGACAAAATGTTTGTTGACTCCGAGGTAATTTTATATCTTGACATAAAAGTAAAAGTCATTCATGAAAGTCCATGGGACAAAACAGATACAAATTTGCATTACCTTTGAACCATTTTGTTTTATAAACATATCTTTTTTTAATTTCATTTGTACATTTCCTGACTTCGAGCAACTCTCACCACTGTAAATGATATGATGAACGATTGAGGGAGCTAGGTATGTCTAGCCTATTGAAGAAGAAATAGGGTAGACATAGTAGCTATCTTCCAGTGCTTGAAGGACTGGAACAAAGAAAAGTGAATTGACTTATTCTCCAAAGCACTTGATGGCAGGACAAGAGAAAGTTTATCAAGGAAAGATCCAACCTAGAAATAAGGAGAAATTTCCTGACAATGAGAACAATTAATCAATGCAATAGCTTGCCTCCTGGAATTGTGGGTACTCCATCAATGGAAGTTTTCAAAAATAGACTCGACAACCAGGATCATATAAGGTCTCCTGTCTTGAGCAAAGGATTGGACTAGACTACCTCCAGCTCCTTTCCAGCCCTATGATTCTATTTTTTATATGAAAAAAAAAATAGATTTCACTGCACTGGAAAGAGGGGTCAGGATCTACATTCTTTATCTGCTCCTGTTTGAATCCAATTTAAAAGTGTCTAGGTCCTTCCTGTGAAAGTTAGGGCTTCACATCATCATGTTTATGATAGAGGAGATGTTTATGAGGAAAAGTTAACAATCTGATTGTTTTGACCCAGCTCCCCAAACACGACAAACCCTCTGACATGAACTCAGAAGATTCCTTTATTAGGAATGCTGGTAGCCCCAGCAAAAAGTTTCCCTCATAGGATAACAAGTCTGTCTGGCCGGAAGATGAATGGTTGTCTGCCACACATATTCATCTCTGCCCCCTACCTTTTATCCCCAGAGCTAGGGTGGGCCTCATTAGCAGCAGTAGCTCTTCCTTCCCAAGAACTGACCCATAGATTTCTACTGCTCTCCTCTCCTCTGTCTTCTGCACAACCACATGTCAGGCACTGGAGCCAGCTCTCCCTTCTCTTCCTCATCAGCCACCTCTAGACCTGGGGGCTGTTGATTCTCTATTTGAGGGCTGACAGACAGCGCAGGCTCCCCCCACATCTCTCTGACAGCTACATTCCCTCTTCCCTCTCGGAGCTCCCAGGCTGCCTTGATGCTGATCCTCACTCCCATGCAATCTCCTCCTCCTCTGGTTCAACTACTGGAGGGGCTGGTGACCAACAGGTCACAACACTGATGCTAGATCAGTCTGTTGCCAAAGCAAAGAGCAGACAGAAAATATATCTCTTAGCCTGTCAGATTTTTGTTACAGTTCTACAATTCTTCTGATGAAGAAACACTTCATTCTAGGATTAAGTCTTTCAAGCCTCTGATTAGTAAGATTTATGATCAAGAATGTTTAACGTAACAACAGGAGAGTTCTGGAGAGAATTATATTTTGAAATAAAAAAAATTATCTGTGGGCAGAGTATTCTCTGGTGTCTTTTCTAGTGCTTCTTTGAAATAAAAAAAGAGGGGGAGGTTTGTCTCTAGTGCACGTGAGTGGCCTCCACCTATTGATTGTTTTAGAGTTGGTTGCTAGACTCTTTTTCAAGGTGAGAAATGGCTCTCAAAGTGCCTTAAAAAGAGATATTTAGCCTTTTATGTAGAATGGGAAGGGGGAGAAAGGATGCAAAGAGTATGAATATTGATTATTACAAACAGAATTGCACTTGATACCGGCAGTTTCTGGACTTCTTCCGTAATGATTTCTGAACTCTTCTGTAATAAATCACTTATCAGAAGTTCCCAGATTCATATCTTCTTCTTCTTCTTCTTCTTCTTCTTCTTCTTCTTCTTCTTCTTCTTCTTCTTCTTCTTCTTCTTCTTCTTCTTCTTCTTCTTCTTCTTCTTCTTCTTCTTCTTCTTCTTCTTCTTCTTCTTCTTCTTCTTCTTCTTCTTCTTCTTCTTCTTCTTCTTCCTCTTCCTCTTCCTCCTCCTCCTCCTCCTCTCCTTCTCCTTCTCTTTCTCCTTCTGCTCCTTCTTCTCCTCTCCTCCTCCTACCTTTCCCCTCTCTCCCTCTCCTCCTCCTCCTCCTCCTCCTCCTTCTTCCTAGTGTATTTCTGCAAATGCTGGATCCACTTTTCATATCATTGAATGCCACTCATTCCCAGATTCATGTGCATCTGTTTAATTAGTTTCAGACTAGCCAGCCCGGTAGAAAACCTGACTCCTGTTCTACTCATTTTCTCAGCCACATTAAAGCAAATATGAACTAGACAGCTCTTTAAAACTAAAGGATGCCTTCGAATAAAAGAACTACATCAAATCTTCATGTCAATTTACTGACCAACACTTACAGTCCAGCCTGTATTCTATGGTGAAATTAGAATTATTAGCACAAAGTTGTAAATATATCACTGGGATCCACATGTAAAGATTGCAGTTAATATTAATAGATTCAGATGTAGTACAAGACATTCATGTAAAGACAATTTGCTAAGAGTTGCCTTCAATGATATGAGTGGCTTTGTTCGTTTGTTTGCTAAATATATTTAGTCACCCAACTCACATTAACGTGACTCCAAGCGGCTTACAACATTTAAAAATACACCATATAATAAAATGTGATTAAAAAAACCACTCAAACCCCATTTTTCCTTCCACCCAGTAAACCACTGAAGCCCATGCATCTTAAAGTCCACAAAGTTGAGAAACACTGGTCTACTGAGTGGAAATGACATACACCAGCTTTGTCCTATTCATCCCATCTGGAATTTGTTTCATCTCCAATTCAGGCCAACCAAAACAGGGCATCTTTAACTTCTACCAAACTGCAGTTGATCCAAAGATAATACCTAAAAATATGTTAATGAAGACTCAGTCATCCAAGCCTAAAGTATCTAAAAGGTTGAATCATGGCAACTGGACCAAAATTTGCTTCAGTTGTCATCATTCGAGTGTCAGGGTTCTGGCGATTGCCCTAATTAAATCATGAGTCTCGAGCCAAGCTTCAAAAGAATCCAAAAGATTTTTTAGGAGCAACATGACAGCATTAACCTAAATGAAGCCAACTCTGGCATATGTAATTTATAGTCACCTGAGACCTTGTTCCTCCCTCCCACCTGGGTGTTTCATAAATCAGATTCTCCAATGAAGCACGTTCATGGGCTGGGTGTCATCAATCACATTCTACAATATTTTCACAGGCAGAAGATTTGGTAGCCTAGCTACATTCTTTGTAAGATAAGCGTGGAATGTACTTCTGGTTTCAAACTGCCATACTGTTCCTTCAGATCCCTACCCTTGTGTATGACAACTCAAAAACAGGCATAGGAATGTTTTACGAGTTGACATCGACTTTTCAGAATCCAGAAATGGGTGTTTCATAAATCAGATTCTCCAATGAAGCACGTTCATGGGCTGGGTGTCATCAATCACATTCTACAATATTTTCACAGGCAGAAGATTTGGTAGCCTAGCTACATTCTTTGTAAGATAAGCGTGGAATGTACTTCTGGTTTCAAACTGCCATACTGTTCCTTCAGATCCCTACCCTTGTGTATGACAACTCAAAAACAGGCATAGGAATGTTTTACGAGTTGACATCGACTTTTCAGAATCCAGAAATGGTTTTGTGCTGGGTTTAAAACCAAATCTTTTCTTTCCTAGGTAACACACCAAACCTTATTCTTTCTTTCCATTGTTAATTTGAGAATATGACAAATTTGAGAAAGCAGACTTCATTGGGAAAAGCCTATTGCTCTTCACCAGGTTAAGCCTGAATTATGTTGGATGCTGAACAATGCAGCATTTTCTCCTTTCGGAAACAGAAGGAGAAAGTATCAACCACCTGTTGCATTTTTGTCTTTGTTTAGTGCCGGGGTTCCCATATCCAGCTGCAACTGCAGCTGCCGCGTACCGAGGGGCCCACCTTAGAGGCAGAGGTCGCACCGTCTACAACACGTTTCGAGCTGCAGCACCCCCACCTCCGATTCCAGCTTACGGCGGGTAAGTTGCTGTAACCCTGGGCTTCTTCAGCCTGTCGCTCTGCAGTTTCCATCTTCTAACTTCCCACAGGGAGGAGGCAAGGGGAAGGAATAAAAGGCAATCGAGCCTTTGTGAATGCCAGACATGACCATTTTGTCTTGCCACACCAACCTCGCACAGCGTGCCGCCAATCTCCGTCGCCTGAAGTGGATCACCTTGCACATAGGGGTTGACAAATGATAGTAATTTGCCCTGTCATGCTTGGTGGCTTTCAAGCATTTTGTGAGTTCCATGTTGTTATGCAAATTCCCCTTGAGAAGGAATGCCAGGGAGAGGAAATGCATGGGAGCAGAGCTGTGTTGGAGGGCAATGGCAAACATCCGGTTCTTTGAGGAGGTGGAATCATATTTTAAATCTATTTTTGAAAGGGCAGGAAGTGGAAATTTGACTTGTAACCCAGAAGAATTTAATACATTGATACGGTAAAATGATGGATACATAAGAAGCTTGTATGTGCTTTAAGTTTAATGCTTGTGGAGAACTGTTCAACCAAACACATAAATTATTGGGGGAAAGAATAGATGTTGTGCTTATTGTCTCTTAAAATGGCACACATGTATTTCTCCAATACAAAATACACATTTTGTTTATTCACTCCACTAGGAGATTAAGGAGAAGGCAACCCCCAACAGGGTAGGGATCTCCAAATTTGGCAATTTTGAAACTTGTGGATTTCAACATTTCCTCAGCATTTCCATGTTGTCTGAGGAATTCTGGGAGTTGAAGTCCACAAGTCTTAAAGTTGTCAAGTTTAGAGACCCCCCTGCAATAGGACACAAACTATTATAGATGACCTGCTCCAGAAGTAGATGAACCAACCATAGAAAGTTTAGCCCATTCATCTTAGGCTTTTCTTTGTCCTCTATCCATTTCTTAAAGCATGTCAATTGGGGCAAAATATAGAGAATTACCATCTCTATCTTTCTTGAAACAGAAGCATAAATCTGGAGAGAAGTTACTTTTGTTTATTTGCAAAGTGTATCACAAGCCATGGCATTAATAGGACAGCAGATCAATTGTTACAGTCCTCCATTTTCCTCTTTCCTTCTTTTGAATTTGAATTTCAAAAAGAATACCTCTGTGAAATACAATGGCTGGTCAAATCATTGATCTTCCACTGCTGAAGGTAGATTTGATTCTGAGACTCTCCACCCAAACCTAGTCAAGTGATCTAAGGGGCAAGGAAGGATCCAAGCATTGTAAAAAGAGTGTAAATCTATTTGCAACAGCTTCATAGGACATAATTAACAGAAGAAACAATAAAACATAAGGAAGACTCCATTTCAAAGCTTAGGAAAACTCCATATAAACCTGAAATTGTTATTTTTCACACTGTCTGAAAGGGTGCACCAAAATATATCAATAGGCAGTCTCAAACAATCTGCTAGTTCCATATTATTCATTGATAGTTGGAATTTTGATTTGTCTATATTTGTTAATCTAAAAAAAATCCTTGTTTCTGAACAAGTCAAGTAAATGCAAAACTACATATTGATTTTATTCTCCTCCCATTTTGTCATGGTTCAGCTAAGCTTAGAAAACAATGGTCAGAAATCTACCCAAACTTTTGAAAAATGTTGTTCTGACTTTATCCTCATTATGGCTGCCCATACTTTCTCTACTTATATTTACAAGGTGATCCTTGACTTATGAGCATCATAGAGCCTGCCCATCACAATCGTAAGTCATGACTGCCATAAAACAGGTCATCCACATGACCAACCTGATCTTACAACCTTTGCAACATTTGTTAAGTGAACACCAAGGTCTTAAGGCCAATGCTAAGTTGTAAAATTAGTAAACAAGTTGTTTATGGTGAGCCAATTATGCTGAGAACCAGAAGTAAATGCCAACAACTTGACTATGGTGGGGGATGGGCAGCCATCAGAACTTCAAAACCAGGTGATAAGTGCACCTGGGAAGATCTATCATAACTTTGAACAGTCACTAAGCAACTGTAAGAAACGACCAGACTGAGCCCAAGAGAGAGAGGTTAAACACCTCATCAACCTCAAGTCCCTTCATGCCCACAAGAGATCTAAGTCCAGCCCATCATGAATTCCTTATCTACCACCAATTTGGCTATTAGTAGTTCAGATTCTTGTAGAGAGCTTTAACATACAAATCTTTATACTCATCCGAACTGTCTGGATTTTCTGATTTCCCTGGTGCTTGAGAACAACTGGTTATAAGTGGAGGACTATCTTTAGGGACAAGGGGATGTGGTGGGTCAGTGGTTAAGATGCTGAACCTATCAATCAGAAAGGTCAGCAGTTTGATGGTTCGAATCCCTAGCACTGCGTAATTGAGTGAGCTCCCATTACTTGTCCCAGGTTCTGCCAACCTAGCATGTAAAAATGCAATTAGAAAAATAGGGACTACCTTTGGTGGGAAGCGTTCTGTGCACCTTTGGCATTTAGTCATGCTGGCCACATTTAGTCATGCTGGCCACATGACCATGGAAATGTCTTCAGACAGCGCTGCTCTTCAGCTTTGTAACAGATATGAACACCGCCCCCTAGAGCTGGAAAGGACTAGCACATAAGTGTGAGGGGAACCTTTACTTCAGGGAGGTGGTATTGATTTTGATTGTGACGGATTTGGAGAAGCTGTGTGCATTCAATCTTCCCAATAATAAAATCTTAAAACATCTTTCTTTTTTTCCAAGTAGGATACTTATCTTGAGTTAAAAAAAAGCCATTTTAACAAATGGAGAACAGATGTACAATTATTATACTGGAAAAAAAGCACTGTTTGATGGAATGTTAACAGTTACAAAATATAATGACATAATATACAATATGTTGTTTTCAGAATTACATTCCATCATTTTTTTTCTGTTGCATTTGTTTTTTCTCGCACATACATAAAATCAGGATTGGAAGATGCTTTCAGTCCCAACCAAGAATAACTTTTTTTAATGGCTTGCCATTAATCCTGGACTTAAGGAGAAAGAGAGATAGTAATCTATCAGTTTTTCAGACAAATACACACATTATTTCTTTCCGTCAAACTTTCTGTGAATAATAAAAAAAGAATACTTCTTTATTGTTCTATACAACTTTTCTACACAGACAGGTTTTGGAAAACAATTTTTCACAGAGAGAGAATCAAATTCCTAAAACTCTCTGTGTGTTTTTAAAAAAATATTCTTAAGATGGGTTTCTGACTAATTCACTCATGCGAATCCCACAGAAATATCCCGTGCTGTACATTTTTTTTCCTCCAGAAAATAAATAGGCTGAGAACTACATGTTTTATATTCTTAGGGTACTTCTATATTGACTCCAAGGCCCAATGTGTTGAACACAATTCAAGATACCAGAACAGAGGACCGGATAACAACTAGCAGATTCAAATTAAAAGGAAAAAAACAATCAGGGTGAACCTTAAGTTTTCCTGAAGTCCTCTTCAAGGCCATCTTGTGTCTCTTGATGATAGGATGGTCCTCAAAATTGAATTAACAATGATGTGTGCTTCCCAACAATAAGAGCTTGAGATAATGGAACAATCAGTCAAGGATAGTAGAGATTCTGCTTTGTTGAAATTTTTCAAATGCAGCTGAATGACCCACCATTCATACTTTAGTGCAGTGTTTTCTCAACCTTGGTAACTTTAAGATGCATGGACTTCGACTCCAAGAATTCCCCAGCCAGCCATTCAAAGTCCACAAATCTTAAAGCTGCCAAGGTTGAGAAGCACTGCATTAAAATCACATTCTGGGGATAGAGAATGTAGCTCCAGCATGAGCCCAAAATCTGAGAAGACTTGAGTCTGGTCCTGATGACCAACCCAGATTGGATCTTGCAATCCTATCCTGAGACAATATGTACATTTTCCTTCATTCTTGAGAAACACTGATTTAGTCAATTCCTGTACAAAGCAAAGGGTTGGACAAGATTACTTAAAAGATGTTTCCAACTCATTCCATTCTCTGACCAGGTCCCACACCTCCATTAGACAGATGAGTCACTTTAGATAGCAAATGTTGTGAGGCCAAGAAGGGGAGATCATGCTGAAGCTGAGACTGTGTGGGCTAGAATGATTACCTAGAACCTCCAGAAGGCAGTTCTACAGCTCGTATGAAATAAGAATCAATTGTCCATTCAGGTGAGTTTTATTTGTGGAGTAAAAGGTGTGAAGGAAATTATCCTGTCCTGGCTAGGCAAGACAGCTGGAAATTCTAGTTTGTATCTATCAAGTACTCAGTGGAAATAGCTGGATTAATCTGAAATCTTCAGCACCAAGCCAATTCTTCTCCTTTGCTTTGAATTTACAATAAAACTAATAATAATTGCATTCACAATTGTTAACATGTATTAAAAAATACCCTATGCCCTGCTTGCCCTTGGTGCTCTCTGAACTGGTTTGTTTCCTTGCAAACTTTTTGATATCAAACCACATAACTTCATCAGTGCTATCAGGAATGGAGTTTGCTCTCACATTATATGCTAGTGGCCACTAATATATAGCCACTAGCCACTAATACATAAAATTAGAGAAAAGTCCACTCCCTGCTAGCAGTGATGTTACCTACCTTGTTTCCCCAAAAATATGACCTACTCTGAAAGTAAGTCCTAGCTTGATTTTTACTGGTGCACCCAATATAAGCCCTACCCCCCAAAATAAGCCCTAATGATAATTCTACCCATTCCAGGGTGCATGGGTAAAAATTAAGCTAGGGTGGGGATGGGGGGTGGAGCTGCCCTACTACTTACCTTTGGACAGTTGTAGCCAGGCCTCATACACCCCGACATCTGCCTTGCCAGCTCATTTCTTCTGCAACTGGCAAGCTTGGCAAGGCTTTCCTGAAGGCCTCTGGAGCTGATAACGGATCGATCTGGAGCTTTGTTATCAGCTGCAAAGGCCTTCAGGAAAGCCTTGCTACAAATATTCTCTTCTATTGGCATTTGTGTATAAACACAGAGCAAACCTCACACTCTTCTAGCACTGATAATGTTACTTCATTGGGTAATGAAATGTCTGCAAGAAAAGATACAAGCTCAGAGACCACTAAGCACCCCCATTTCAATCCCAAGCTACAAATATTCTCTTCTATCGGCCTATATCCATTTCACCCATAGGTGAAATGTTTTTTTTTTTCCTCTGCCCAAATTAGACCTTTCAAGATTAATGTCAGCTCTTTGAAATATGCAGGGCCATGAAACAGGCAAACCAGGGATTTCAAAAATGATCTTTATTCTGTGAGGGTCTTCAAAGTCTATCAAAGCTTCTCTCTACTCCATTTTTCCCCAACAAAACCATGGCAGGATCAGTTAGAGCTTAATTCTCTTGCTTATTTAGAGTTTCTTTCTCAGTTTTTCCTTCAGGACCAAGTTATCTTCTTTTAAACTCTCCTCATAATGGTCGCTCAGGTTTTTTTCACCAGCCCCATGTCCTGGTCTGTATTTTTTCACATAATCTCCCTACTGCCATTTTTCCTCACAACAGCATCCTGTTGAGGTAAATTTGGATGAGTGAGAATGACTGGCACAAATATATCAATTCAGTGGCTGAGGAGAGAATTAAACTTGGGTTTAATTGCTTTCAGAACATGTCATGTAATTACATATTCCCCGGATTCATCTGAAGCAGCCCTTTCGTGCAAATATTTGGGATGGATGGCGGTGCAGATTATTAGAACTGAGTGCTGAATTGCTACCAAGAGACCTTTGCAGCTCTGCATTTCAGGGGAATATTTTGGGAGAAAAATACAGAAAAGTTGTCTTTATCACAACTGGTCTTTTTGACAAATAAATTCCTGTTATGAAAGACATTCAGTATTCCTTAGAACACAACTTGAAATTCAAGTTTAAACTAATTCTAGACAAGTGAAAACCCAGCTTCTTCCAGCTGAAGATATTCAATTAGGTCCTTTCATCTTTCCCATCATGCATAATGATCTGAGATGACACCAACAAAGATGTGTAAAAGTATGTTTCCTTGTGCAAAATAAAAAAGGTTGCCAAGAGTTGGGAGAGGGTAGTATCACTCCCTCTGGTACAGTGGTGGTATGCTACCGGTTCGGCTGAACCGGTAGTAAAAAAAAGCCGCTGATGATCAGCTGAGAGGAGGAAAAAAAGGGCGATCAGCTGAGAGGAGAAAGAAGAGAAAAGCACAGGATCGGACCTCACACTCATCCCTGCACTTTTCTCTTCTTTATCCTCTCAGCTGATGAGGGGAAAGCTGCGTGCATGCGTTAGATGTGCGTGCACACGCACATGATCACCGAACCAGTAGTAGAACAGGTAGGATCCCACTGCTGTTCTGGTACCACAGTGTTATGGAATAGAGTACAGGTAGTCCTTGATTTACAACAGTTGATTTAGTAATCTCACAAAGTTACAACAACCCTGAAAAAAGTGACCCATGACCATATTTCACATTGTTTTAACATTTTTTCATAACCTTTGCAGCATCTCCACGGTCATGTAATTGAAATTCAGACACTTGGTAACTGATTCATATTTATGACAGTTGCAGTGTCGCAGGGCCATGTGATCCCCTTTTGCAACCTTCTGACAAAACCAAAGCCAATAGGGAAACCAGATTCCCTTGATGACCTTGTTGAAAAATTAATAACTGCAGTGATTCACTTAACAATTGCATCAAGAAAGGTTGCAAAATGGGGAGGGAGAATCACTTAATCACTATTTCACTTAGCAACAAAATTGTTGGGCTTAATTGTGGTCATACGTTGAGGACTACCTGTACATACAACCAATCATCTGGTGTCCAACACAAGTGATAACAATCACAACTGGCATCTAGGCTAGTGAAGAATATTTTGGATCTCATTAGCTTCCCGTTATGACTCAGCTTCGTTGCCATCTATGAAGGGGTTTCTTCTACCTAGAAATGGAGCAAGTGTTGTGCTGGAATAGCAAAACAGGATGGGGTATTGCATCTGCAATGACCTGTAAAGTTTGGGGAAGTCAATTTAGATCGGGGTGTCAAACTCAAGGCCCAGGGGCTGGATCTGGCCTACTGTAGAAATATCTGAAACTCAGAGGTGAAAATCCTAACTTGATATATTGAAAGATGTACCCCCAGCATAGGTGTTAATGGTACCACTTTACTTTCTTCTGAAGAGAAGAAGAAAAAGAACAAGGAACTTTCAGACCCCATTTTAGATCTGGAAAGAGTGCCTCACCTTATGTAAATTCTATAATGTATCTATATATCCTTATATATTCTTTGTCTGCATTTCGGTTTGTTTGTTTTTCTTTCTTTCCTGTTCCGTTGTTGTTCTTGTGCTATGACTAACCTCAAGAGTTTCAGGGGTTGATAGCATCTGCATGTGGAAATGCACTAATATGAATGTTTTTTTCTTTGTGTGTACATCTTTCCAGTGTTGTTTACCAGGATGGATTTTATGGTGCAGACATTTATGTAAGTATGAATTGATGTGCATGCTGTCTGTAGCACCAACATTGCTGGAACCTTATTTTGCTTTTCTTTTTCTTACTTCTTATGTTTGCTGCATTATGCTTTGGCTCTGTCTGCCTCCGTGTTGCCATGTTTGGAAATTTAATTGGAAGGGTTACTGAGTATGAAATAACTCGGTGTTTCATGGCATCAATTGCCATCTGGCTGCATTTGCTTCCTGGGGGGGGGGGGGGAGGGGGGGCCGTAAAAAGTCCAGTGGGTGAATCTGAGCTTGGATTGGCCAGATGTTCTCATCTGGAAAGGCTCCTATATCCAGAGGGGCAAAGCATAAATCAGAAAGATCAAGCACCCCATCCATTGCTTCATTTCCATGCCAACCCTGCTATCTTCCTAGATCTCAGAATGCTTTCAATCCCTTAATTTTGATTTGCCTCACAATTTTCCAGCAGATGACCAACTGTTGGATTAGAAAGAGAAACACGCCATTCTCACCATTGCTGCTCCTTGCTCCTTCCCCTACTCTTTCAGTAGGCAGTCATACATCTTCAGAAGAAGAGTTGTCCATCAGCTTTCCTTTGGCTGAACCTCAGCTATTGCAATCTCCTTCCTTCTCCATTCTTAACCTATGTCTCAGAAAGCCAAAAGCTACTTGTTGGCTCATTGGATTAGGAGACCCAGTTGACAATTCTTATATTGAAGAACTGGTGGGGACCAATAAAAATTGTTTATCCTTCATGGGTCAAGAAAACATTTATGGGACACAGAAAGATCATGATGAAAAAGTAACTCAGTGGGCAAGCTTGCAACCATGAGACTCTGTTTCATCTTATTTAAAGACATTAAGAAGATATTTTGGATAACAATAAGCTAGTAACTCAGCTGGGCTACTGTAAATGTAGTTTATATTATATTTATGGGTAATTAAATAGTATCCCCCTTCACAAGAAAAATAATTTATCCTTCAGACAAGCAAAAGAAACTGCAAAACTCTTTAAGTCCTCTTTCTATACCAGACACAGGTTTAAAAGCAGTGACACTTGTTTGGAGAATGGGGGGATCAAAGTCCAAAAAGTGGGTGTAACCCAACAAAGCCCCACCCATTTTGCATGAGATATTAAAAGTCAAGATAGTTGTTGATGCTTAGGACATCCCTGGATAAGTTCTTCCTAAATCCTCTGCAGCATCTTTCCTAACCCAATGATTACCCCCAAATTATTTTTAAATGTCCAGAACTTCCTAAGGTTGTGAGATTTCTCAAGTTTTACATCTCGTGGATGTGTATCCATCACAGAGGCTTCAAAGCAGGGGTGGGATTCAAATTTTTTAACTACTGGTTCTGTGGGTGTGGCTTAGTTGGTGGGCATGGCTTGGTGGTCATGTGACTGGCTGGGTGTGGCCAACTCAACATCACTCACATCAGGGCATGCATCTCCTCCTCACCTGGCCTCTCATGTCTGTGAGGATACTGCAACAGTCGTAAGTGTGAAAAACGGTCATAAGTCACTTTTTTCAGTGCCATTGTAACTTTGAATGGTCACTCCACACAAGCAAAGTACCAGCAAAGGAGGGGAAAAAAACTCCAGAGACATTCCTGAGACAGGAAATCTAGTCCTGCCAAGAATGTTATAAGGGTTAATGGAGAGGTAGTTTCTGTAAGCAACACCAGAATGTTTCCTTCCTTGCCTTCCTTACAGGATTAGACCAGTCATTTCTTCTAACAACCGGTTCTCTGAACTGCTTAGAATGTTAACAACCGGTTCTAGCGAATAGGTGCGAATCTGTAGAATCCCACCCCTGCTTCAAAGGGATGGCAATACATAGAACAGAAAATAGCACTATCACCTTTGTCAATTTCAGTCATTACATCGGTTCAAAGCACCATTCCCCCCAAAAACCAAAAGGATATTTCAAACAGCCAGAGAACATGGTGGAATAACTAAAGCCACACAAGGAATAAAATCCTGAAAATATGCAAGGTAGATTCTCATGAGGCTGAACATTCACTTAAATAATAATAAACTCCCAGGATTTTTTTGAGATTGAAAGAAGCTGAATTTTATTACTTGATTAAATCGCACTCCCTAAATAAATGGCTTTGCTTTCCAGATCTCCATAAAATAAACTTTGTTTGAAATGGTATGGGGTTTCCTTCCTGAGTAGGGGGTTGGAGTAGAAGACCTCCAAGGTCTCTTTCGACTCTGTTATTCTGTTAAACTAGTTGTCATTTGCCAATCTCCTCCTTTAAGATAAAATGTAAAATAAAAATGTTCTGATCTCAAAATCAGAAATAAGTAAACCTCATTTGTGTTACTACATTGAGCTTTCTGCACCCTAATTGTGTTACTGTTGCATCACTAGTCTTGCAATATCAAGAGATTGATTGCATTAAAATGAAACAAACATTAAAAATTCATTAAGTAGTACTTGGGTGGGAAAAAATCCCTTAATTTTTATTTATTACCTATGGCTACTTTTGAGATGGTTAAGTTGAAATCATTTACATTTCTTGTGGATGCAGGGAGAAGAATCTAAAACATTAAAGAAAATGAGAATATGGTAGTAGTAATAGCAGTAATGGTAGTAATACCGAGCAGCGACCGTGTATTTTGTAGACAAAACCCACTTTGAAAAATTGAGAGCAACAGAGAAGTACGGGAGAGAAAATAGTCACATATTTCAATAGCTGCTGTAAGGAAAAGGCATTGCCAGTGGCGGGATTCAAATGTTTTTACTACCGGTTCTGTGGGTGTGCTTGGTGGGTGTGACAGGGGAAGGATACCGTGAAATCTCCATTCCCTCCCCACTCCTGGGGAAAGGTTACTACCGGTTCTCCAAACTACTCAAAATTGCCGCTCCCGGTTCTCCAGAACTGGTCAGAACCTACTGAATACCATCTCTGGGTGTTGCTATAGGTTTTATGAGATTCAAATTTGAGTTTTCCCACCCAGACCCATGTGCAAGACTATTGGATTCAATTTTAACTATCTCATGGAAAATCTCAATAATCACAAGAGTATTTTGCAGTTACTCAAAGTAAGCACCTACCCCATTTGTAAATCCTATTTGGTGGGGAGCATTATACAAAGTGGTATCCATGGATACGTCAAGGCAATTGTAGGTCTTTCTGTTCAACCAACTTTAATTATTTTTAAATTACACTGTGACCTATTGCACGATTCTTTGGGATGTGACCAGAAAGAACGTTACGTTTTAGGCCAGCCATATTTTTCCCCCTCAATACTGGATGGTCCTTTCTCTGCTCATTTATAGAACAGAACAGAATAACAGAGTTGGAAGGGAGCTTGGAGGTCTTCTAATCCAGCCCCCTGCTCGAGCAGGAGATCCTATACCTATTCCAGAGAAATTGCTGTCCAGTCTTTTCTTAAAAGCCTCCAGTGATGGAGCACCTCCAACATCTGGAAGTAAGCCGTTCCACTGGTTAATTGCTCTCACTATTAGGAAGTTTCTCCTTAGTTCTAGGTTGCTTCTTTCCTTGATCAGTTTCCATCCAGTGTTTTTTGTCTTGCCTTGTGGTGCTTTGAAAATAGATCGATCCTCTCTTTGTGACAGTGCCACAGATATTGGAACACAACTATTATGTCACCCCTAGTTCTTTTTTTCCACTATACAAATCGAATACTTCCTATCAGTGATGGGATTCAACATTTCTCATTACTGGTTCTATGGACGTGCTTTGGTGGGCGTGGTGTGGCTTGGTGGGCGTGCTTTGGTGGGTGTGGCAGGGGAAGGTTACTGCAAAATCCCCATTCCCTCTCCACTCCTGGGGGAAGGATAGTATAAAATCCCCATTCCCTCCCCACTCCACTAACCTGCTTTCCAGCTCCGTTCTCCTGTGCAGGGCAACAAAAGAAGACCCAGCCAATCAGCTGGGACTCGGGAGGCAGAGAATAGATGGGGGCAGGGGCAATCAGAGGTGGGATTTGCCAATTCTCCAAACTACTCAAAATTTCCAGAACTGGTCAAAACCTGCTAACCTTCAATCCCCTATCATCTAAGAATAATATATATCATAAATAGAAAAAATAATTGTAGTGGCAAACAAATTTGAATAATACATCAATATTTACTCACCTAAAGAGATAAACAGAATGAATGACCATGGATTGGGGGGGAGGGAATTGTGGGAACAGAACCAACTTCTGACTTCCTGCTGGCTTCTCCATTGATTTTGCTGGCAAGGAGAATCAGAAATTCTGATCAGCTACTGCAATATCCACAACTTTGCATACAACACTGGTCTGAAAATTGTGGAAATTTCAATTCCACAGTCCTCTATTTTTTTAATGCCTTATTGAAGGCATCAGATTTTAGATTACTTGATCCAAAGATTTTTGTAGTATAATGCACCTTTTGGACTAGGAAGTATAAACAGACAAACAAGCAATAAGATTTTTAGTAGTATAAGCCAGATGTTAGGTTTCTTTTAACTTTCCTCTTTAATAGTAAAACTGACTTCTGTCAAGAACAAATAGAACATAGAATCTTAGGGCTGGAAGGGACCTAAGAGATCTTCTAGTCCAACCCCTTGCTCAAGGCAGGAGACCTTATAACATCCTAGTCAAATGATTGTCCAATCTCTTCTTGAAAACCTTCGGCAATGGAGCACCCACAATTTCTGGAGGCAAGCTGTTCAACTGATTAATGGCTCACAGAATCAGGAAATCTCTCCTAATTCTAGATTGTATTTCTCTTTAATTCTTTCCTTCCACCCATTACTTCTTGTCCTACCCTCAGGTCCTTTTTAGAATAGGTCAACCTTCTCTTATCTGTGACAGCCCCTCAAGTACTGGAAGACAACTAATACATCACCCCTAAACCTGGGGATGAGGGGGCATAACAGGAAGCAGACTTCATTGTTTACTTTTATGGCTGGCCATGGCCTCAGTGGTGGCCATTTTGTATGGATCCTTGTTTTCAATCTTCCAAAGGTGCCACTGCCCCTCAATATTCTTTCCCTCTTATTTAGCATGGCAAGGATATCTACATGTATGTCAATCAGAATAGAGCTGGAAAGGACCTTGGAGGTCTTCTAATCCAGCCCCCTTCTCAAGCAGGAGACCCTATACCATTTGAGTCAAGTGGCTGTCCAGTTACTTCTTAAAAGCCTCCAGTGATGAAGTTCTACAACTTCTGAAGGCAAAGCTGTTCCACTGATTAATTGTTCTCACTGTTAGGAAGTTTCTCTTTAATTCCAGGTTGCTTCTCTTTTTGATTAGTTTCCATCCATTTTTTCTTTCCTTGCTTTCTGGTGCTTTGGAGAATAAGTTGACTCCCTCTTCTTTGGGGTAACTGCTCAAATACTGGGATACATACAGGTAGCCCTCAGCTTACAATGTTTTAGTGACCATTCAAAGTTACAATGACACTGAAAAAAGTGACTTATGATCGTTTTTCACACTTATGACTATTGCAGCATCCGCATGATTGTATGTTCAAAATTTGGACCAGGTAACTTGGCAACTGGTTCATGTTTCTGACAGTTTCAGCGTCCCAGGGTCATGGGATCCCCTTTTGCGACCTTCCAACAAGCAAAGTCAATGGGGAAGCCAGATTCACTTAACAACCAGGTTGAGTTTTTGCTCCATTTTATGACCATTCTTCCCACAGTTCTTAAGTTTTCCAGCTTGTGCAGGATTTCTCTCTGCTTGCCTTTCTAACTGCAAAGGAAAAGCAGGGCCCAAATGCTCTTTTGATACACTGCACCCCCATGGTGTGAGTAGAGGGAATGTTCTTTCAAATTTCTGCAGGAGAAGGAGAACTTCTCCCTCAATTTAACAAGGAAAGCATTTCTTCTTAGAGGGGACAAATACACTGGCTCTGAAAAAGTCCAAGGGGAGGAAAGAGCTGCCGATAGCTTACCTGTTGATTTCAGTGGAATATGGGAAGGGAAGGACACTGCAACTGGCTGGAAAGGGAATTGTGGGATTGAATTATCCTCCAAAGTTCCTGTGGGTAGGACAAATAGCAATGGTAGAAGCTCACTAAAGAGATATATCCAACCTAGAATGAAGGAGAAATTTCCTGACAGTAAGAGCAATTAATCAGTAGAACACCTTGCTTTCAGGGATGGGTGCTCCATCACTGGAGATTTTCAAGGATAGACTGGATAACCATTTGCCCAGGATTATATAAAGTCTCATGCCATGGGAATGGAGAAGTCCTCCAACATCTCTTCCTATGAGTTAGCCTGTCCTTCCTGGCCATTTTGTCACTGAAAACATGGAAGAACAGTAAACTTCACCCATGGGGATGTCACCATTCCAGCATCAAATTCTATTTCATTAAATTGTATGAGGTTTGCTAGAAAAGAATATAATCCAGGATAATTTCTCTTGCTGGCACTAATTCTATTCTTGCTGAGGAGTGGGTGATGCGAAGCCTGAAGTTGGAGGCAGTGAGCAAATCCCTTTTGAGCTTGATTATGTCTTAAATGCATCTCCACAGGCTCAAACAGTCCACTCGGTCAGGGAAGAGTTGCCTTTCTTAATCACTGCTTAAATTCCACCTTCATTTTCTAAATCCTCGGGAGGTGAAACAGGTGAGAAATTTTAACAGAAGATTTCTGCAGCTCCTTAGATTGTTACCAGATTTGGCCTCAAGCAAAAATCAAAGTGAAAGTTTGTTTTGGTGAGCTGTTACACTATGCTGGGTTTTCCCAGGAGCAAAGCTAGAAGAGACAGGCAGCTGTCAAGAGCTGGATTTGAGAAGAAAGAAGAAAATAGCCTGGCAGAAGATAACAGATGGTACCCTGGTGATGGTGTGTTTTGCATTCATCTCTCTGAAAGTTGATAAATGCCATCTTGGCCATAAAAAGGAGTCTCTAATTAAGTGAAACTACTTGTTCTCTCTGAGATTAAAGATCTTCTGGATTTTTTTTCAACATGTAGCTTTCTTGCCAATATTATAGATGTGGCTGGCTATTCTCATCTATCAGGTTGATTTTTTTGTTTCTTTGTTTTATCCTACTAGTTGTGTCTGAGTACACAGTTAGCACTTAGGAAGAGTGAGAGGGCTGGGACATTGGACATTTTCTCAGTCCCAAATACTACAACTAAACTAGAACAAACTTGTCAAATCTATAACTAAGACTTAAAACATAGAACAACAAAGTTGGAAATGACCTCGGAAATCTTCCAGTCTAATTCCCTGCTCGAACAAGAGACCTTATACCATTTTGGACAAAAGACAATCTCTTACTGAAAACCTCCAATGATGAAGGACCCACAATTTCTGGAGGCAAGCTTGATCAATTGATCAATTAGTCTCACTGCCATGAAATTTCTCCTTAATTCCAGCTTGGATCTCTCTTTGATAATCTTCCATCCATTACTTCTTGTCTTGCCCTCAGGTGCTTTGGAAATTAGGTCAACTTCTTCTTCTCTGTGATGGCTCCTTTAATACCGGAAGACAACTATCATCGCCATAGACCCAGCTATCATGTCACTCCTAAATCTTCTCTTCATTAGACTAGATGTACCTAGTTACTGTAGATGTTCATCATACAGTTTAGCTCCTAGACTCTTTATGCAGTATTCCAAGTGTGGCATTACCAGTCTAGTATAAAATCTAAGACGTATTACACATTCCTTTTGATTGAGTTTGAAACAAATATGCTTGGGGTTTTTTTTTCTTCCTACTAACAATCTGTTTTAGTGATAAGTTTTTTTCCTCCCCTCCCTCTGAACTAATTACCAAAACAGGGAAGGGCCTGACATAATAATAACAATTACTGTATTTGCGGTCACAGACCAAAACACAAGTACAATGAAGAAGAACATGGGAAAATTAATCATGAACAATTGGTCACCAAAAACATAACAATTTAAGAAATGGGGAAACTTCTCTCTCTACAAAGTTTGCATTTTTGACTAGCCTTGCTGAGGTTCTTGTAATATTTATCCCCCCAAAGGTGACCAGGCATCCTTAAGGAGACATTGCCCGGCATAGCAATAACTTCCCACTTAAAAATTTAATAGGAGAATTTTCTCAAAAAAACTGGCTGCATGTGAAGGCTCCTTTTTCCCTGCCACGTTCCCAACAACATTCTCAACAAAAATTTTAAAATGATTAGATCAGCCTTGCAATCTCTGTGGAGCGTTTCCATATTTCAAAAAGGAGCTAGCTTGGCTCCCTGTCCAACCCGATTCCATTTCCTCTCTGTCGTTCTTTCCTCTTTGCTCCCTTCCATTATTTGCCAGGCTGAGTAAAAAATCTAGATATGCCTGGTAGTGGCTTGGAATTTATTACTTCCCTACAGAGCCGTGAAATATTGACTGGTTCTGAGATCAATTACCTCCCAGCTTCAGCTCAGTTAGCCATTTTAAATGGAGGGAACTGAAACTTGAGTACAAGAAGAAAGGCAGAATGTGCTGACAACAGAAACATGATTTGAACAAGAACAGCAGGAAGCCCAGATAGACACAGGAAAGAAGAAAAATATATATATATGAAGGAGCCTAGGAGGATTCTGCACATATTATATGAGGGTGATGGATGAGAGAAAAAAAAGCAGAGATTCAGAAAAACTTAGATATCTATCAACAAAAAGCAACAGAAGAGCAAAGATATCTCACAGTGGTGAACTTTGTTAGAAAAGATATCAAACGCAGCGTTCTCTGAGTCTTGCAGTGATGTGATGTGAAGAACCTTTGCTGGAACACCTTCAAGGCCAATTTTTTATTTATTTATTTAGATTTGTCAATCATTTACAAGATAATAGATATAAGAATAAACGTAAGTATGAATACAGGAAATAGGTACAAATAATTGGGAACAATAGGACAGGGATGACAGGCACGATTATGTGCTTATGGACGTTATAATGTTATAACTTATTGGGGTGCTGGAAGTAAGCAGCAAATGCTTAATTTATTTAATTCATTGCTGAATTTTCATATCCCATGGATGGGAAAAATTTAGAATAACAATGTTGGAAAGGACCTTGGAAGTCTTCTAGTAGTCCACCCCACTGCTCAAGCAAGACCCTATACTATTCCAGACAATTGGCTATCCAATCTCCTTTTGAAAACTTCCAGTGATGAAGCTTTCTCAAAAGGCCACTGGACTTTCTTTGTTTTTCCTTGAAGATATTTCACTTCTCATCCAAGAAGCTTCTTCAGTTATAAAGTCAGAACTGAAAAAGCTTCTTTGATGAGAAGCGAAACATCTTCAAGGAAAAACAAAGGAAGTCCAGTGGCCTTTTGAAAAAGCATCTTTGGGACAACCATGATCTGGATGATAGCGAATCTCTACAGACCTCCAATGATGGAACACCTACAACTTCTGAAGGCAAAGCCATTCCACCGGCTAATTGTTCTTTTGTTAGGAAATTTCTCCTTAGTTCTAAGCTGCTTCTTTCCTTGATTACTTTACCATCCATTGTTTCTTGTCTTGCCTTTGGGTGAAAAAGAAAAAAAAAACCTAAAAATAAGAAAAAGGCTTGTGAGATATCTTTGTCCAAAAAACTCATCTAACTTTCATGTATTGGCCATTTTGTTTTGAGTGATGGGAGGGGTGCTTCATGTGCTGGTAACAGTGAAATGTTTCATGCCAATGGTAGAAATTATTTTGCTGCATTACCAATACTGGCTAGACTAAATTTGTAACTTCTGGATGCACATTATGTGCTAATTGTTATTTAGTGTGTTATGAGAACACTCCAGAAGAGAAGCATATATACTGTCAGTGTTCCAGAAAAACTCAACTCCAGTTAAAAACTCTGAAACAGGCATCTTCTCAAAGTTTCCTCTTATTAGAGTAGTATACTGGCACCTCTGGGAAAACCCAACTCTGAGAGTTCCGGGTTTACCCTTAGTAATTCAAAAGTCCAAAACCAACCCCTGCACCCATCAGTCCATCACCTGATCCAATCACCATCCACCCCAGCTAGAGACCTCCCTGAATCAGTATTGCCTACTTAACCACTCCTCCTCCGAGTGCAGGAATAACATGATCTTGACCAAAGAGAAGAATGCTATTATGTCTAATTTCCAACACTGTACCATTCTCTACTCCTACATTCCCAGGCACAGGAATGTGGCAGCGTGGAAGCTTCTGGTATTAATATGGCTTCCAAAGCTGAGGCGTTCCCCCCCCCCCCCATACACACATACACAATTCACATAATTAAACACAAAACGTCTACAGTGGCCTCATAGCTAGTTGTCCGATTCAGCTATCCAGGTGATTGCCTCTGTCACTGCTTCATGCAGATCTTCTAGGAAACCAGATAATACACATCATGGGCAAATTTTGCCCAATATGCATTATGTGCTAATCCCAAAGAATATTAAATAATCCATATAAGGAAGCTTCATGAGTTCATATTTAAAGTATTTTCGGATTATGTGTTAATCCCGAAGTACTTTAAGCATGAACTGATTATGCTGTTTTATATGGATTCTGAATCAGTATTGGTTACTTAAATTGCCTCCAAACTGGTATCTTCTAACTGTCTAAGAACTGCAATGAATAGTTCTTTCCAGCATACTATGGAGAATTAGATTCTAAATGCATCTCAAAAATACCAGCTTCAGGAAAGCTTAAATAGGGCACTTAGCGGCTCTCCAGAACGTACCTCCTTAACTATCTGAGACCCTTGAATAACTAAGAATGCCTTTGACTTAAATCCAGAGGAAATTCTCAAAGCTTTACTATTGGATTCGATCCTTCCCTTGCCCATTTAATTCATTGCTCTGCTTCCAATCAGAACCTCTTAGAAGCTCAGAAGGGAGAAACTTATTTCCTTATGAAATGTTTATAATTTTAGGTCTGATTCCAAAATGCATGGAAAAATTACATGAACAAGTCTTGGGTGATCTTGAATTAATTATCTGATATGTGGTCTTTTTCCATGTCAGTTTTTGGGTCATTTGACAATGATGTAAATCAGAAGTCTCTAAACTTGGCAACTTTGAGACTTATGGACCAACTGCCAGAATTCCCCAGCCAGCAATGTAGTCTGGGGAATTCTGGGAGTTGAAGTTCTGAAGTCTTAAAGTTGCCAAGTTTGGAGATCTCTGATCTAGATTCTGTACATTAGGTTTATGTCCAAATTTGTAGTGTCTGTATATTCTCTACAATTTAGTGTAGAGAATTATAAATTTATTTGAATTATGCACAATTACAGATTAACGAAGTTGGAAGGTACTTTGTAGGTCATCTAGTCTAACCCCTTGCCCAAGCAGAAGACCCTACACAATTTCTGACAAATGGCAGTCCAGTCTTTTCTTGAAAGCTTCTGGTGATGAAGCTCTCACCACTTCTTCTTCTTCTTCTTCTTCTTCTTCTTCTTCTTCTTCTTCTTCTTCTTCTTCTTCTTCTTCTTCTTCTTCTTCTTCTTCTTCTTCTTCTTCTTCTTCTTCTTCTTCTTCTTCTTCTTCTTCTTCTTCTTCTTCTTCTTCTTCTTCTTCTTCTGCTTCTGCTTCTGCTTCTGCTTCTGCTTCTTCTGCTTCTGCTTCTGCTTCTCCTCCTTCTCCTCCTCCTCCTCCTCCTCCCCCTCCCTCCCTCCCTCCCTCCCTCTGTCTCCTTCTCTTTCCCCTATATTTCTTTCCATTGAATTTCAGATGAAGCTATCCCAAAACACTAAACTGCACTGCTTTATATTGGTGTGGAGTTCAATTAAATTGCTTATCTTAAACACAACTTCTAAGAAAAAATAGTGCTCCAGGGATGGAGCACCCAAAACTTCTGAAGGTAACTTCTGCTCCATTGATTGATTGCTCCCACTGTCAGAAAATGTCTCCTTATTTCCAGGTTGAATCTCTGTTTGTTCAGTTTCCATCCGTTATTCTTTGTCTGGTCTTCAGGTGCTTTAGAAAATAGCTTGACCGCCTCCTTTCTGTGGCAGCCCCTCAAATATTGGAAGACTGCTATCATGTCTCCCCTGGTCCTTCACTTCACTAGACTAGCCATGCCCAGTTCCTGCAACCATTCATCATATGTTTCTATATTTATATCTATAGGAGCATCCTTGTCTAAAATTTGGGTGCCAAATAAAGTAATGGAAATACTGACTTTCCATAAAGTCAGTTATTTCATAGCTTTTTTCTTTCCAACAAAGTTAATTATTGGGTTTCTCCCATGTTGTGTGGGAGGAGTTACATGGTTATTTCTCCACACTAATAAGCACCACATGAAAAAGATAAAAAAATACCCTTCCTTTCCACGGAGAGAGATGTAAACATGGGCTGCTAAAATAAGGCTAATTAAAAGAAAAAATAAGACACCAAGACTATAAGATACTCTTGCAACTCTGTACACATATGAAATATTTAAGCAAAGGGTTTTCTTTAGCAAAAATGCTATCTCCTCATCTTCAGTCCACCTATCACCAGTGATGACTGAGAATGTTGGAATAATTTGATAATGAAAGCAAGAAGTAGCTGACTCTGAAGAAGAACAATTGCTCAAACTGTGGAGAACATTCCAGATGTTAACATCTGTAGATTTGCCTTCCTTTTTCTGTTGGCTCCAACTCCTCTCTCCCATAATGAGGATAGAAAAACAATATTATGGAAAATAGTGCTCTTTTTTTATATAGAAACACTTGACATTAAAATAAGACTAGACAAGGAATAATGGATGGAATTGGCCAATTGTCCATCTAGTCTTCCTTAGGATACAATCACAGAAAGATGATAAGGGGTCTGGAGGCTAAACCATACAATGAACAATTCAGGGAACTTGTTATGTCCAGTTTAACAAAGACAAGGACTAGAGGTAATATGTCTTCCAGTACTTGAGGGGCAGTCACAAAGAAGAATGGGTTGGCCTGTAATCCAAAGCACATGAGAGCAGGACAAAAAGCAATGGATGGAAACTAATCAAGGAGAGAAGCAACCTAGAACTGAGGAGAAATTTCCAGGCAGGAAGAACAAGTAACCAGTGGAACTACTTGCCTTCAGAAGTTGTGGGTACTCCATCACTGGAGGTTTCTCACATTGACTAACCAGATGCTACCAGAAGGTCCAGCAGCATAGCTTAAGGGCACCTCCTATATATTTCTCATCATTTCATACCGAGCATGGTGGTAGAGGATTTGTTCCTCACTAATGACTCATACTTTGAGCTATTATCTACCAAGTTATTATATCTGCTGATGCCCATAAAAACAGCTTTGAATTGTAGAATGTGATGTGATCCTTTCACCCATCCACCCACTTTTTACGTGGTAATAGAATAAAGAGATCAGCTACTTCTTCATTTATGGGTTGTGAATCCCATAAATAATGGTGGGCATGAGTAAGGTTTTTTTTTCTTACTTCATTATTTGGGAATACAGAGGACAAGAATGTGTCACCATTCCTCTATCCTGTCAGAGAATCATCAAGAAAAGGAAAGCTTTGCAGTCCATCAAATCCAACCCTCTGCAGAACAAGGGAAGTTAGAGATAGAGCATATTAGGATAGAATAAAAGAGTTGGAAGGGACCTTGGTGGTCTTCAAGCCCAACCCCCTGCTTAGGTAGGAAATCCTATACCATTTTAGACAAATGGTTGTCCAATCTCTTCTTAAAAACTTCCAGTGTTGGAGCATTCACAACTTCTGGAGTATTATTTCAACTACTGTGAGAAGATCTCCTTTGAGAAAACGATGAGCTTCCTGTAACTTCAGGTTTTGTTGCATCAGCAAACCAGTTACTTTCTAAGATTTGGAGAGTGTTAGCATGTTCTTTTTACCTAGCTGAAGGATATATTCTGTTGTTCCTCAAAATATTGTCTTAACGGATGCAGTCCACCGGGATTGGGTGGGGGGAGAATCAGCCAAGATCTCATTCAGATTTGTGATCTGATTTAAAAGGAGAGCCCGCTAAATTTGATGTTTTTATTCAGCATGATTCAATACAATGTGTGCATATAGAGGTCTTATAAAGAGATTCAAAGGTACAGGACTTGATATATCAATTCAGTTTGAAAATTCAGTTTGAAGTTTCAGGAGTATCAAGATAGAAGCTTTACAGAATCCTATTAAGAATATTTATCTGTCAACATCTGCATTTCTTACCACACCATATTACTATTATTTGCGGTTCTTGGTCATATAGGAACAAAATTCTACTCCATCAACAGAAATAAATGTCAAAGAGTTCAATTGGGGAAAAAAATAAGCAAGACCAACAAGAAGATTAGAAAATATAGAATGTTGAAGGAAATAATGGTCTTTCTGAACTAGGAGATAGAGCTGATTTTTCATCTCAGGGTAAATGCAGGCTATCAAAGATTGCCTTCTAATATGTTCTACTTTTGAGAAGAGTCTTTTTCATGACTATCTCATTGATGATGATGATGTTATCCATTCTTTCATGTCTGCATTACTCATAAGTAATTCTGTTTTTCAAAGGTGTTTTGGTCTTGACTATCAATTGAACCCTACTCCATGTCAGTGCTCCATGGAAATGAACGCTAGTTTAGAATGAGGTTTAGAATCCAAGGAAGAGCTCTTTGCATTCTGTCAGGAGGTGTCCAAGGGGGTCTAACACAATGGATTGAGCACTTGTATTACAATATGCACTGCTATTGCATATTGTAAAAGATTAACTCTCTGCTACTACCTCAAGGAGCTTTAGACTTTATATAGCTAGCTTAGATAGCACTTAGATTTATATACCACTTCACAGTGCTTTACAGCCCTCTCTAAGCAGTTTACAGAGTCAGCCTCTTGCCTCCAACAATCTGGGTCCTAGTTTTACCAACTTCATAATGATGGAAGGCTAGGAGTGTGCAAGGGCCTAGAGGTGGAATCTCTCGTCTCACAATCAGGAGGCTGTGAGTTCAACCCTAGGTAGAGGCAGCTATTTCTCTCTCTGGGCATACTGAGAATATATCTGCTGAACATTTGGCATCCTTTAGTCTCAAGAAACTATGGAATCATGCTCTGAAAAGAAGTCCTAAAACAGCATTGAGTGTGGCTAAAAAAGCCAATTCGAGAGTGGCAATCCTTTCCACACTGAGGACAGATATAGTCTGTCCCCCATCCAGCTCCCAGTTTTTGCTGCTTCCGGGACTGCCTCTTTGCCTCAGCCTGCCGAACAAGTGTCACTTCAAATTGGAGAAGGCCATGCTGCCTCTTTAGCCTCCAAGCTGAACATTCAAGAAGTCAAAGTTTCCCAGCTGTTGATGCCCATTCCCAAGGTCTTTATATCCCTCTTGCAGATATCCTTATATCACAGCTGTGGTCTCCCTCTAGGGCACTTTCCCTCCACTAATTCTCCATACAGGAGGGTATTTTGGAATCCGACCATCAGCCATTCTCACGACATGCCCAAGCCAGCATAGACGTCAGCTGAACAAAACTCTGCATCGGCAACAGGAAGGGCATCCAGCCAGTAAACACTCTGCTAGCTCCATTCAGTTGCCCAGACTCCACCCCGCAAGGGATTACGTGCTCATTAAAAGAAGATGATGAGGATGAGGATGGAAGGCTGAGTCAACCTTGAGCCAGTCAGGATCGAACTGCTGGCAGTCAGCAGAACTAGCCTGTAATATTGCATTCCAATCACTTTACCACCAGAGCTTTCATAAAAAGGAAGAAAGGTGCAAGTGTAATATATATTGATGTAACATATATTACATCAAATGGTAGCTTGGTTCTGAGTTATAACTCTTTCACAATTGAACACTCCATCAATATTCATCACTAAATAAAAGTTGAACCTCGGAGACAATTCCAACAAAATTTCAATTAAAGTTCTTTCAAAAGAGATGAGAATTTTGGAAACAATCTCCTAGGTGCACATGGTGTTCAACATGGATTTAAATAATGTATGTGCCAAAGGATGCATGTAAATTTTCATTATACAGCCCCCTCTCTGCTACCTTTCATTAAACCTGAAGAGAAAGCACCAGCAGGAAACTCCTTGGGAAATGGGATAGGTTCAGCAGTCATGTAAATGCCAGAGCTAATGTCCCTGAAAAATGGCCCAAGAATTTTGCTTCATCTAAAAAAAAAATCCAAGAAATTATCAACATTTTTTCTCTACCTCTAAATTTGGCGAATACTGTACTTTGAAAGGCCATTTGTGCACAGAAGTTCCTCCTGTTGTGAAGGAAAATAGATCTGTCCTTGGGAAAGAAGCAAGGATCAAGACACCATTAAGATTCGAGTTTCAGAAAAGTTAATTCTGTCCTAGGAAAGAAGAAAGCATGAGACAGGAACAACAATGGAATTTAAACCTGATCCTGGGATTGAGACAGGGTCAAAGTGAAACACTAAGGGGAAACTTTTGGAAAAGATACTTGTTCCTGAGGAGATACAGATACAGATCAACAGAGTTGGAAGGGACCATGTAGGTCATCTAGTCCAACCTCCTACCCAAGCAGGAGACCCTACACCATTTCTGACAGTGGGCAGTCTTGAAAGTTTCCAGTGATGAAGCTCCCACAACTTCTGAAGGCTATTTCTGTTCCATGGGTTGATTGCTCTCCCTGTCAGAAAATTTCTGTATGAAGTATGAAAAAGAAACAATAACCCCACCTTGATTTAACAGAATAGAAGGTAGTTACTTTCTCTGAAAGCCAGCCGGTCATTAACATTCTTAAAGAAAGGTCTTAAAGATTAAAAGTATCTGAAGGCAGGACAAGAAGCAATGATGGAAACTAAATAAAGGAATGAACCAACTTACAACTAGAGAGGTATTTGCTAACAGTGGGATTTCTTTCTTCTAGAAGGTATGGGTGCTCCATCACTGGAGATTTTTAAGAAGAGGTGGACAGACATTTATTCAGAATGGTATAGGGGTTCCAGCTCGAGCAGGGGATTGGACTAGAACCAGGGGTGGGATTCAAATTTTTAACAACCAGTTCTGTGGGTGTGGCTTAGGTGGTGGGTGTGGCTTGGTGGTCATGTGACTGGGTGGATATGGCTTGGTGGTCATGTTTTTGGCTGGGTGTGGCCAACTCAATATCACTCACATCGAGGCACGCATCTCCTCGCCTGGCCTATCATGACTGTCGTGTGAAAACTGGTCATAAGTCGCTTTTTTCAGTGCCATTGTAACTTTGAATGGTCACTCCACACAAGCAAAATATCAGCAAAGGAGGAGGAAAAACCTCCAGAGATGTTCCTGAGAAAGGAAGTCTAGTCCTGCCAAGAATGTAATAAGGACTAACAGAGATGCAGTTTCTATAAGCAACACCAGAATGTTTCCTTCCTGCCTTCCTTACAGGATTAGGCCAGTAATTTATTCTAACAACCAGTTCTCTGAACTGCTTAGAATGTTAATAAGTGGTTCTAGAAAATAGGTGTGAACTGGTAGAATCCCACCCCTGACTAGAACACCTCCAAAGTTCCTTTCTCACATCAGTGAGTTAGAACTGAAGAAGTTTCTTGGATGAGAAGCAAAACATCTTAAATAATTTTTTTTTTTAAAGTCTAGTTGCCTTTAAAATAAAGGCATCTCTGGGACATCCATGACCTAGATGAATGAAAACCTCCATAGATGATGTCCCCAGAATATGTCCCCAATAGCTGTGTACCAGTTATCCATAATTCTTGATGATGATGATGAGGAGGAGGAGGAGGAGGAGGAAGATGTTATCCATTAAGTCACACCCAACCTTTGGTGATTCTATGGAGCAGGTCTCTCCTGCGATCTTGCACTACTTTTCTGAGTTTTTCCATGTTCTGGTTGAGGTCAACCAGGATGTGTCCAGCCACTATCTTCTTTGATGGCCTGCTTTCCTTTTACTGCTAACTCTTCCCAGAGGTGGGCTTCAAAAATGTTAGCAAAGTGTTCTCTGCCCGGTTGCTGTGTGGGTATGGCCATGGTGGGCGTGGCCTAGTCAGCCTCCTGCACCACAGTGTGGGGGGAGATGTTTTTGCCCTCCTCGGGCTCCAGAAGCTTTTCTCAAGCCTACAGGAGGGTGAAAACAGCCTTCCCACGCTCTGGAAGCTCTCTGGAAGCTGGAAACAGATCTATTTCCAGCCTTCCTGAACTTCTGGGAGGCCCATTTTTCTCCCTCCCAAGCCTCTGCACATGCCCTAAACTTACCTCCATCCAAAATGGGCTGCGTGGGGACTCCTGAGAGGGGCTGGGGCAGGGTTGGTGGGGCCAGCCAGGAGTGGGATTTGGGGGTTCTTTGAACTACACAGAATCTTAGCTAGGGGCTCTCCTGAACCCCTGTGAACCCTCAGCAGCCCAGCCCTGAGTGCTCCCAATAGATTTGCTATCTCCAGTGAATTCTCCCACATTACATGGCCAAAATAATTGAGACACAGTTTTATGACTTTGCCTTCTCGGGTCAGGTGTTATGTGCTTATTAGTCACCTTTGCTGTCCATGTGGAGGCCATATCCTTCCTTTTATGCAACTCAGAACGTTTTCTCTAGATTAGGAGCTTTGAGGCTCCAGTTCTTCAGTGTCATAGAATCCCCTGCCTGTACAGATATTTATTCTGATTCTGGAACACTGTGGAGACATGACCAGCTGAAACATTGGGATTAGGGACCGTGGCCATCATTAGACACATACTGGTTCCTCCCACATATTTCAAAACAACTCAGGATGAGTTCAAAATGAGAAAACCTTTTAACATTCCTACTAGAAGTATAGATGGAGTCATGTTAGCACAGTGGATAGAATGCAGTATTGCAGGCTAGTTTTGCTGACTGCCAGGAGTTCGATCCTGATCGGCTTAAGGTTGACTCAGCCTTCCAACTTTCTGAGGTGAGTAAAATGAGGACCCAGATTGTTGAGGGTGACACTATCAACTGCTTAGAGAGGGCTGTAAAGTACTGTGAAGTGGTACATAAGTCTAAGTGCTATTGCTATTCCTCTGTTGTTTAGTCAACTGTGCAGGAGCCTGCTATGTCCCCACATTCCAGAGGTGGGATGCAAATATTTTTACTACCAGTTCTGTGGGCGTGGCTAGGGGCCGTGGCTTCTTTTTTTGCAGCATACTCTCTGCGCTCCATTTTTTGGCCTCCTGGGCCTCAGGGAAGCCTCCTGGGGGGACATTTTTGCTCCAAGGAAGCTTCCCTGAGGCCCAGGAGGCAAAAAAATGGAGTGCAGGGGGGCACAACACCTCCCTGGTGCCCTTTTTTTGCTTCCTGGGCAGGGAAGTCTCCTGGGCAAAGCAGTCAGACAGCGAGGGGGATCCTGACACAGCTGATCGTTGTGGTGGGTGGGGGAGAATGCAGTCAGTGATGCACATGATGTCATGCATGTGTGATAAGGACTGACTGGGAGGGAGGGGCAGGAGGAGAGGGGCGGGGCCAGCCAGAGGCATGATTTGCCGGTTCTCCGAACTGGGCAGAATCGTAACAACTAATTCCATAGAACCGGTCCAAACTGGTAGAATCTCACCCCTGCTTCATTTTGTTGTAGGGTGCATGTTGTCAATACCCTTTGGTTGCAGAGGCATGGGCGAATAGTAAGAACAAACAAGCTAAGCCTGTTCCAATTCTGGAATGAGTTTTAAAGAGGCTTCCTATTAAATTGGGTCTTGATTCCAGCGTGAAATCGAGGGCTTGGAGGTTCATATTGAGATCCACCTCAAACAAAGCCCACCGATTTCTCCTCTCCTCCCATTAACTCTTGGTTAAATAAGAGGAGTACCTTTCAAATCCCAGTAGAGATTGTGATGGGCAAAGTCTAATTGGAATGTAAATGTTGTTTGTCTTATCTATGGAGACCCAGTTCTGGCTGTTAATTGGCATGTAGGGAGATCATTTGGAAATGGTTGAGATAACATCATGGTCTGTTGAGCAGGAAGTAGGGCTGTTTTCACAGTTTGATCATCAATGCATCATTGAACGCCATTCCTTCCCAACATGTAAGCGCATCTGTGTGTTTGCTTTGCTCTGCTTAATTGAACAGCTTCACTTGTCACATACAAGTAAATGTTAATTCTGGGGATGGAGGGATTGTTTATTACAGGAATATCCCATAAACCCAGTAAAATTTTGGATTTAAAATGTATTTCAGCCAGGATATTATAGGTTTCCTTATCCAACTTATCCCAGGTTTTGATTTAGAATCAAAACCATTTTCCTCTGCCCTAAATAGAAGGACATTTCAGTGAGCAGTAACAAGTTCTTATAGTTTTTTTTAAAAAAAAACAACATATTATAGAATAACAGAGTTGGAAAGGACCTTGCAGGTCATCTGGTCCAGACCCCTGCTTCAGCAGGAGAGCATATACCAATTCAGACAAATGACTTCCCAGTCTACTCTTGAAAGCCTCAAGTGATGGAGCACCCATAACTTCTGAAGGCAAGCCATTTCAAAGATTAATTGTTCTCACAGTTAGGACATTTTTCCTTAGTTCTAGGTTGCTTTTCTCCTTGCTTAGTTTCCATCCAGTATTTCTTGTTCTGTCTTTGGGTGCTTTGGAAAATAGTTTGCCCTCCTCTTCTTTACTCAAATACTGGAAGACTGCTGTCATACCTTCCCTAGTCCTTCTTTTCACTAGACTAGCTGTATACTTCGTCATTTTTTTTCTTTTACACACACCAATGAACATACACAAACATTTTGCTAGTTCCTTTTGGGATAAACTGTATTATGCAAACTACAGGGAAAAATACATGCCATGTAAACATAAAGCCATAGAAGTATTTAGGCACTATTAAGCTTTGTTTCTCTAATTACGTTTTCTGTAATTTACATTTAGAAGCCATAATTATTAAACAATTTTTGTAATGACACAAATTAACAGATTCCCAAATTAAACTACAACCATTGCAATATCCTAAAATTAATGCAGATCCTCATAATGTTTCAATTGCTATCTGCTTACAAAACTCAAGTCCAGCAACCATCACAGACAGGTTCATTGTTGTAGAAAGCAACATTTTTATGGCCTTATTGCAATGGTCTTCTGTACTGAAACTCACTTTGCATAATGAGATGATCAGCACCTAAGATTTATTTGTTTGCTCTATTTCTTTATTTGGTTTGCTTTATTATTTTTACAAATGAGGCAATGAGCATATCCAACACTTCTTCCTCCATTTATTTTCCCCATGACAACAACTCTCTGAGTTGGGTTGGGTAGAGAGAGTGCGTGACTGGCCCACAGTCATCCAGCTAACTTTTCACAGCTAAGGCAGAACTAGAACTCTCAGTCTCCTGGTGATTGGCCCACAGTCACCCAGGAGGCTTTCATGGTAAAAGCAAGACTTAAACTCATGGTCTCTTGCTTTCTAGCCTGGTACCTTAACTGCTAGACCAAACTGGCTCTCAAAAAAACACCCAACCACATTCTTTCCAGAATAGGAAGTCAAAATTCTCGTGAATCCTACAGAATTGTGAATCTCTGCAGTTTGCTTGTGTTTTTTTTTCTCCTTTATTTTTCACACTCAGACTATTTTGGCCTCAGTTCCATATCAATTGAAGAAACACAGAGAAAAGATTCAACTTTATTAAATCTCAAGTTCTGTATATAGGCATGCATACAAGATAATCTTAGAATAAAATAGAGCTGGAAGGGACCTTAGAAGTCTTCTAGTCCACCCCCCTTCTTAAGCAGGAGAACCTATACAATCTCAGACAAGTGCCTGTCCAGTTTCTTCTTAAAAACCTCCCATGATGGAGCATCCACAATTTCTGAAGGCCAGCTGTTCCACTGGTTAATTGTCCTCACTGTTAGGAAAATTCTCCTTATTTCCAGGTTGCTTCTCTCTTGGATTAGTTTCCAACCATTATTTATTGTCTTGCTCTCTGGTGCTTTGGAGAATAATTTGACCCCCTTTTCTTTTGTGGCAGCCCTTCAAATACTGGAATACTGCAACTGCTCCCTTAGTATTTTTTAAGTAGTATATTGTATCATTTTTGATGTCCACACTGGAAAAGCCAATACAGTTACTATTCTTTCAAAGAATAAGGTGATTGGTGAATAAGGTGAATAAGGACCTGCCCCAGCTAGTCCCCCAGGAAAGTAAAACTCTTGAATCCATTAAGTTGAATCAAAAGAACATTTACTGAAAGAAAGTGGTTGCAGTAAAGCCAGGCAGAATCTGAAAAGTCCCATGCAAAACACACAGCAATTCTTTTGTTTCCCGAACCCTATCCCCCTGACCAGTCCACCGACAGCCAATGTGATGCCACAATGTTGTTTTGAGAATGCTGAGGTGCTAGGCAGATAATAGTTCACTCTCAGGACATGAAGGCCTTGGAACCAGGCTGGAGCCAGTTGGGAGGGAATCTGCTCCATCTCTGAAGACAACCCCCCTCCCTAATTCCCAAGCAGTTACAGCAAAAGCAAAAACATGTGAAAAATGCCAACAAGCCTTTCTCCCCACCCCCTGCCAACAGAATGGCAAGATTATCCAGTGCCAGTTCATGGCAACCAAAATGTGTAGGCTTGAAGGCAGGGATTTATACAGGGAATAGTGAAGCTCTAACAGTGTAGTTAAAACTCTACCTATTATTTTACCCATATCACATAGTCTGGGGAAACCTACCCTGCTTGATGACCTGCAACTGTTGTGTAGTTAAATGACCACTTTATTTGTATACTTTCTTCAAGCATCTCCTTATCTACAATACCTACCAACCTGCTGCCTTTTTTTTAAAAAAATGTGGTTGTTTTGTTTTTTTCTACTTGAAGCATCTTCCACATTTTAATCCATGGCAGACTCTTCTCTGCACATGGTTGAGTTGTCCCATCACCCTCATATGATTTATTTATTTTTTTCCAATTTTTTTTTATTTCAATCGATATATAACAACAATACATTAACAGTGTGGTATCAATATATCATACATCTCTCATTGCATATATTCATATTAATTCATAATTCTTCAATAATTATTTTCAACCTTACTCTCTCCAAATGCCTATCACCATATCAGTTAAACATACCTAGTAATTCCATTATTTAATTTTCTCCCTGTTTTCATTTTATTTTTTAAATAAAAAAATTCTCATTTGGCAAGCAGTATGGTTCCAGGTTTCACATCTCAATACAAACATAACCATAGTTACCTATTCATTTTATTTGTTTAATTTCATATTATGTCATCCTTATCATTATTAAATATTAAATTTATCTTATCCAATCCCAATTCATATTCTCTTATCTTATTTTACAATGTTATCTAAAATTCTCATCTCCTTTCTATTGTCATTTCTCATGTTATTTTTTTCTGTCACATTTATCATTTTATCAATCCTTATCTGTAAATACAGTATAATTGTCCCCTCTAGTTAATAATTCGAGCTAACCAGAGGTGGTATTCAGCAGGTTTTGACCAGTTCTTGAGAACCGGTAGTGGAAATTTTGAATAGTTCGGAGAACCAGTGGTAATCTTCCCCCAGGAGTGGGGAGGAAATGGAGATTTTCCCCCCCGCCACGCCCACCAAGCCATGCCCGCAGAACCGGTAGTAAAAAAATTTGAATCCCACCACTGGAGCTAACCACCTTAATTCTTCCTTAATATCAGTCTCCCTATCTAATATGAAACACAAATATATATATATATATTTTTCTAAGATTCCGCATTATATTTTCTCTATAAATCATCTATACATTACAAATACTATTTTCAATATATTCTTATACACACCAACACATTGCCTTGTGGAATCCCCTTCCTTATCCCCCCCTTTTTTTTTTACCCATTATCTCTCACTCTTTGAACAGTGTACCTTCTTTTCATCCTTGCTTGTATCCTGTTCCTCTTTATTTTCTGGTCCTTTCTCTTAATTCACTTTTTCTCATTCCAGTTATTAAACTTTTCTCTCTCCCACTTTTGATTTTTCTTTTGCACTTCCTTTTTTCTGCTTTTTCCTTCTCTCTTTAACCATTTTCTGAACCATTCTCCCTTTCATCATCCCATCAGACCACAAATGTTTAATTCTAATTCCTTTTTCCCCGTTTAAATAATTGTTGTTCATTTTGTCCTTCTGAGTTGGCTTCTTCTTTATAAAACTCCTCCCCCTCTGATTTATTATGTTCTTGTGTATGCTGAGTCACCATTTCTAATTTCTGTAGTACACAGTTACACATTTCAAGTTTGATTTTTATCATGTCCCTTGTATCTTGCATATCCGATCCTATGTCTTCTAAGTCCAGTCTTATATTAACAAGTAGCTCCTCCATTATATCTTCTTTTTTCTTTTTCTTTCCTCTTCCTTAATAGCTGAAATCCTCTTCTTTAGTAGATATATTCAATTCAGAGTCCAGTATATTATTTAAGGCAATATCTTGTGAGTTTATTTTCAACAATTCATACTCTTGAATCTTTATTCTAAATCCTCTAATTAATCTCTCAACTGTTTCCCAAATTACTGGCAATAGTAAGGTTCCTTTTATTTTCTTTCAAGTTCCAAAATCCAAAGTCTCAAAAAGACCAGACACTTGTTGTAAAACATACTAAAGTTTTCCTGTACCATCAGGTGGCGCTCTTGAGTTTTTTTCTTTTTAACTTTCTTTGTTGAATATAATATTTTTTATTAAGTTCACTAATTTCACTCATTAGCTGTTCTTTTCAACACACTCAATTCCAGCATTTAGTTATGCCCTTTAAGTGCCCACAGTTCAATATCTGTCCAGTTTAATTTTTAAATCTTTTTTGTGTTAGTGTATTTTCCTTTAAATTTCTCCTGCAGATTAGTCCAGTAGAATAATCAAATCCAAATTTTAAAACCCATTTTCTTTCTCACTTTCTCTGGCCGTCACTTTCACACATTTTCCTCCAAAATAGCCCTTTAATTTGATACTGGGATACCTCAGAAGCGATGTCCTTTGCCTGGTTCACACTCTGCTCGCTACTTCTCTCTCCAGCACAAAACTTAGTTTCCTGGAATGTTCTTCGTCTTCGTGGTGGCCATTTTAGGACTACCGTTGCAGCTTGCCTTTGGGAGGGATTTTCCTATCAGGGAGGGGAGTTGCGGTTCCCCTCGACCCCGCAGGTGATTTCCTCCTTCTTCACCACCCCACCAGGATGGCTCTGATCCCGATCAAGACCCTCCAGCAAGAGAGCTTAGGCAAAACCGCACACAATCGTGGATTCCGCACCGACACCGACAAGGAGCAAACCGGAAGTCACCCTCATATGATTTATTATTACTGCAATGCACAGGGACCACATTGTGCCTGTATTCCTCTCCACCTCATCCCATCTCTTGCTTTACTCCAAAAATCAGGTTTTCAGCTAGGAATGTCCACAAGGTATAGTTTAAAAAAAAAAGGCAAGATGGCAGGTCTAATGGCATCATCAAAGTTCTGCTTGCTTTTTATGTGCATTGCAAACAAGCTGAGTATCAGTTGTGTCATCACAGACACCCCATCTTGGTTTTTGTTTTTAACTAAACCCAACAGATATCTGTGCTTTCAGCTGATAGTGTTGAATGTCCTTCCAGACTTTATTTTACCTATATATCTTTCTTCCTTTAGTGTCTATGGAGATTCTCAGTCACCCAGGTCCTGGTTGTCCCAAAGGTGCTTTTTTCAAGAGGCAACTGGCCTTTCTGGTTTTTCTTTGAAGAAGTTTTGCTTCTCATCCAAGGAAGCTTTTTCAGCTCTGACTGGATGGTGGGGAATGGCATCTTTGCAGGGGTGGGATGCTACCGGTTCTGCCCGGCTTTATAGAACTGGTAGCTCTGAAGAACAGCAGACACCGAACCGGTTCTGTGTTTGCTGCTGTTTGGCCTGCCTGGGCTCTGACCTGTCCTTTATTTCCTGCTTTTTCAACCTCAGCTGCTTTGCATGGCACAGCTGAGATTGAAAAAGCAGGGAAAAATAGGCTTTCCAAAAAGTGCGCACCTGCGTGCAGCGCTTTTCAGCTGTCCGGACGGCACAGCTAAAGGTTTTTCTACATGCGCAAAATGTAGTCACCGAACTGCTAATAACACCAGTTGAATCCCACACTGCACCTTTGGGACTGTCCTTTAGTCCCGAGTAAATCATCATTGGGTGTAGAGCAATCTTCTTCCCTATTCTTCTCCTGAGGACATTTGCTTTCTACACAAACATGTTTGAATCAGAGTTTTCCATTATGGATGTCTCCATATGCATTCTGAAATAGCACAAGTGAGGAAGAAGGTTTTCATCTCACTGAGGACTGATTTCTAAGCAGGATCCATTAATCCCAACATTGAGGAGATTTCTAGAACTTTTGCAAGCCATAGTTTACCTCTAGCATGTTTAAGTTCCAGAATTAAAGACAACTCTTAACTAAATTATAGTTTTATTTTCCTCCAGACTGCTCCAACAATACTGTTGGCAGTAAAATTCTGTACCATTTTGCCAGATTTTCCAGTGTGCATGACACAAATAGTACTATCTGCAAATCTTGAAACATTATGGCTATTTTCACATTAACTATTTTTTATTCATTTATTAGACCATACAACTTCATCTTGAATATGATAAAATACTAAGGCTGTTCTGCCGTGTGGTGTAGGTTTCCATTTGGGGATCAAAACTTAATTTGATTTGCAGAATTCTAATTAGTAGCACCCTTATTTATATATTTATGTCATGCCAGAAGCTGAGCATGTTATCAGATATATAGCGAAACTGTACTGCGTGTAAAAGAAAAATATAACAACTAATTAGAGTCAAATTGTTCCATAACATGAATGTCACAAACCCACTTCCACAACTGAAAAACTAATTTGCAGAATAAATGCCACTAATTGCCACAGAAATAATGTGCGAATCAAAAAATCAACAACTGATATAAACGTCCCACCTCCATGAACTTCCTCAAATAGTAAAAGGCACCATAACATAGGAGGAGATCTTCCAAAAGAATAGTGTAAGGCAGTGTTTCTCCAACATGGCAAGTTTAAGATGTGTGCTCCTCAACTCCCAGAATTATCCAGCCAATAGCAATTGCAATAGTACTTAGACTTATATACCATTTTACAGTGCTTTACAGCCCTCTCTATGCAGTTTACAGAATCAGCCTCCTGCCCCCAACTATCTGGGTCCTCATTTTACCCACCTCAGAAGGAGAGAAGGCTGAGTCCACCTTGAGCCAGTCAGAATGTGTTACCAGGAAGGAGAATGAGAAACGGAATTAAGAAAGGAAGGGAGGGACAGAGGGAGGGAGGGAGAGAGGAAGGAAGGAAGGAAGGAAGGAAGGAAGGAAGGAAGGAAGGAAGGAAGGAAGGAAGGAAGGAAGGAAGGAAGGAAGGAAGGAAGGAAGGAAGGAAGGAATAGCAATAGCACTTAGACTTACATACCACTTTACAGTGTTTTTCAGCCCTCTCTAAGCAGTTTACAGAGTCAGCACATTGCCCACAGTAATTTGGGTCCTCATTTTACTGACTTTGGAAGGATGGAAGGCTGTGTCAACCATGAGTCTACTGAGATTTGAACTGCCAAATTGCAAGCAGATGGCAGTCAGCAGAAGTAGTCTGCAATACTGCATTTTAACCACTGTGCCACCGTGGCTCATCACCAGGAGACAGTAAATTCTAGTCCCACCTTAGCCATGAAATTTCTGGAAATTGAAGTCTATACATCTTAAACTTTGCCTGATTTGCTAAAAAAAAAAAAAAGAGTTGTCATAGGAGTTACTTTTAGCAATGGATGTGTGAAAGATGGTCAACTACACAAAACTGGGAACAGATACCTAAAACCTCAAGATGAAGATGCATTGCTCTTGCACAATGGAACCAGAAAAGACTCCCCAGTTACTTACCTTCAGAGGCACAAGTGTTCAATCTACAAAGTCAGCCAAAGCTCTACCATACCAGGATTTGAGTCCACCTGGAAAAAAAATATTACTGGGAAATTTTCAAAAAAGTTTTCAAACAAGGAATTCTAGACAAGAGAGAGCCAATTGATTAACACAGCTTAGGCCCACAATGTATTTACAATATTAACCAGCTTCCAAATACAAATTGGCTGGTTAGCTAGACAAGAACACCATTTCAAAATTCAGAAGAGCTTCATCCTTGGCTTGTTTTAATGTTCCCCCTGTAGCAATTTTATTGCTGTGATGCAGGTGCAGTAGAAACCTCATCCTTTGTTGTGTTTTGTTGCCAGTTCCACAGGGATTGCAAGCAATCTCCCCTCTCTTCTCTCTAAATTCACAGGGCATTCTGATTTATTTTGCTCACATTACCTATCAGATAACAAAGACAATTCTGTTGTCCTTAAATGTTGCCAAGCTTTGTTATTCTGTGTGTAAACTCCCCCCTGCCACGAGCTGTAATGGAAGCTCATGGTTATGCTAATGGCTTTGTTATAGTGGTGTCTTTTTTTCTTGCTCTATGACGGTCATAAAATCTTATCTATCCCTACCATACTAGGATGGCAGCCCCCAAAGTTGTGTTTTATTTGTTTTTCCCCACTGGCATCACAAGTTAAAGAAGAATAAAAAAAAATGCAGGGCCAAGAACAGGAATGAAAAGTGGTCTGCTTTTTTGGATTAGACCAAAATTTGTCTTGTGGTAGTGCCTATTTAAATTCATGCATCATGGCTGCTAACTCCATGATATGTAATTCCCTATGCATCTCTTGATCTTAAAGTTTTTCCATCTGCTTTGCAAGACTGCATTGAGAGAGAGAGAGAGGAATAATAAAGCTGAGTTTCACAGGAATGAAGAGCAGAAGATAGCTATTTTATAAAAGCTTTGATTTTTAGAAGGTAACTGGGCAAGTCAGAACTCAGCTGGAAGATCTGAGCCTTGAAAGACCCATGTTCAAGTCTCCATTGGAGATAACAGATAACAGATAATCAGAGTTGGAAGAGATCTTGTAGATTATTTAGTCCAACCTCCCACCAAGCAGGAGACCCTACACCATTTCTGACAAATGTCAGTCCAATCTCTTCTTGAAAGTCTCAAGTGATGGTGCTCCCACAACTTCTGAGGGCAAGCTATTCCATTGGTTGATTGTTCTCACTGTCAGAAAGTTTCTCCTTATTTCCAGGTTGAATCTCTCCTCGATCAGCTTCCATCCATTATTCCATGTCTGGCCTTTGAGTGCCTTGGAGAATAGCTTGACTCCCTCCTCTCTATGGCAGCCCCTCAAATATTGGAAGACTGATATCCTGTCTCCCCTGGTCCTTCTCTTCACTAGACTAGCCATGCCCAGTTCCGGTAACATTCATCATATGTTTTAATATCTAATCCCCTAATCATCCTGGTTGCTCTTCTCAGTACTTTTTCTAGAGTCTCAATATCTTTTTTATAGAGTGGTGACCAAAACTGGATGCAGTACTCTAGGTGTGGTCTTACTAAGGCTTTAGTAAGGAAGGAGGAGGAGGAGGAGGAAGAAGAAGAAGATCATTGGATGACTTTTTTGATTAGCTGGGATGAGTCCCTGGGGTCAGCAAAGAAGGGAATAGAACTTTGCTTGCTTCAGGGCGGTCAATTATTTGAAACCATGATTACATTCTGACTTACCAATTGCAATTTTGGTCAAAAGTGATGTTGGATCCCCGGTTTGATTGCAGCTTTCTACTGATTTGTTTCTGTTTCTCATCCAAACACCAAACCAACCTATTAAAATCAAAGGCAAATCAACTGCAAACAGAAATAGCTAGAAAAAAAGAAGGAGAAGCCAGACATAGTATTGACCAAATTAACATTTTCTTATCCTCAAGACAGATTTGGCTTTGTGAAAGAACCCATGGTTAAAATAAACCACAGCTTTGCATGAACTTGCATGGCTGTAGCTAGACAACTGCACAGATTATTGAATTCCCAACTCATTACTGATTTGTTTTAATGATGGCTTGTTGCATTAATTATAGTTGGTTTGGTCTTTGCAGCATGCTAAACCATTAACCATGTCATCGTGACATACCCTGTCAAAGCCCTTTCTGATTTACTTGGCCTTATGTCTCTTTCCTCTGCTTTCTTGTCAATACATCTAAGCCTTTTAAAGATGTTTGGAGTCCTTGATGAAATCTACTTCCCTAAACTCTGGAGTTCCTTCCTGAGGAAGCTACCCATAGTTTTTTTCCGTAAATTGCCTTTCCTTTCACACCCTGCCTCATGGAGGCTTCCTGGCCATTCAGCAGGTTGTATCAGCAGGTTTCCAAGCCTGTCATTTTCAAATTGGGGGATCCCTACAGCAGAATGTCCCAAAGGTGCTTTTCCAAAGGCTATTGGACTTTCTTAATTTGTTTTTTTTCCCTTGAAAATATTTCGTTTCTCATCCATTTAGTTCTGAGGTCAGAACTGAAGAAGCTTCTTGGATGAGAAGCAAAACATTAAAAAAAAACCTAAAAAGTTCAATTGTCTTTTGAAAAACATCTTTGGGAAAACCATGACTTGGATGATTGACAACCTCCATAAATATCTCCAGCAGAACAGGGAAAACCTAAAATAGGGTTGGGATAAACCCTATAAAGTAGGGTTGGGGGAACGTTGGGGGATTGCATTTGGCTTGCTCTCTGGATTCCTCCTCTGATTATTAAATCTTTGTGTTTCAGGGGGGGTATGCAGCCTATCGGTATGCCCAACCTACTACCGCTACCGCCACTGCCTACAGTGATAGGTAAGATTTCCTTTTTGTACTGAATAGATACTTGGCTTGGGAAGCACAATGCTCTTTTGGACCCACCTTGGCTTTCGTGTCGCCATTTTCTTTCCTTGCTCCATGCATAGCAAGAGCTTCTAGATTTGAAATCCATGAATAGCTTTGACTAAGGCTTGATGGTTCTTCTGCAGTGAGTTAGCCTCTTTCTGTTCAGCGTCTGTGCCCATCATTATGATAAATAGCATCCCACATACATGCAGGATACCACTTGAGGAAAGTAGAACTCACCTATTCATCTATCATGGCAAAGTCAGCATGAAAACTATACTTTCTGGGTGGGGGTAGGGGGAAGAGAACCATTTAAAAAAGACATGTTCCCCAAAGCAGTACATTAGGGAAATGGGTATGCACAAGCAGTAGAGGGTACATGAAAATTCATGTGTGTTTCCCTGTGGCTTTTGAAAATATTTACAAGCAAGCATGAAAATTAGGTGAAACAAACAGAGGGCACGAAAACTGAAAAGCAGAGACTCCTATCTTTCCTCTCTTCTGTAGTCTTATTTCCACAACATATTTAAACCCTTAAGCCACTGAGTCTTGGTATCAGAAGCAGGATGTATTGTACATCTAAGTGAGTCTGTATAGCATTAATTCTGTAACGCTATAATCCCTTTTGGGCTCTATTCAAAAGTAATTTTTAAGTGTCTTAGTTACTGAGGAGTTAACTTCACCTCTCACACCTCTGAGTAAACATATCTAAGATTGCCCTGTAAACAGTGTGCTAAAGCTGGGTCCTGAATTAACTCTTTTCTGAGTGCTACAAAGCACTTAAACATGAATGTAAAAAAAAAATCCAGCTGTTTTTGAATAAGACATGAAGCCAAAGCAGAAATCTAAAGCAAGGTATTAATCTTCTAGTAACCATCTAGTAACCATCTAGTAACCATCTAGCTTCAGCTTATTACAAAAATGCAACTGTGGAGTTGTTCATCCACTAGGAAAAACACAGTTATTGGATTTCATCAGGGGAATTAAATCCATTCTCCAGGGTCTCCCTTTGCACACCCTGGAATTTCTCACTTCTGCCCATTAGCTGGAAATCAACAAGAACAGGAACATCACAGAATCAGTGAATACTCAAGAAGGCATTTGCAAAAATCCCAAATTAAATAATAATCTTAAATGTTTCTAAAATTAAAGCGTCTGAAATCTCATGGGATTGTGAAATCTGGTGAGAGCTGGTTATTTGTCTTGCAAATGACATTGAAAAGAAAATTCCAACATCTTGCAGGCAAAATTGCTGAATTCTTGAGATTTAGACATTTTAAAAACGAAGTCTCTGACACACAATACATTTTCAATCTATACCTTACAGCCTCAAACTAAATTCAGCAGAAATCATATACAGTCCTTTTAAGTACCAAATCGAATGGAAAATCCCATTAGGCACAAATAATCATTTTCTCCAGTTACAATTAAATCCACATTCAACGCTCAAAGGAGAGAAAGAAAGATATGGGAGAAAGAGATTTGAATGTTAGCTCAGAGGGGGGTTGCTTTTGTATTTCCATCACAAGACCAAGTCAAGGTGATTAGAACAAGAATCAGATTTCAGAGGTGTAGAGATCTATTCTAGATGGAGAATATTTTCGAGAAGCATTTCTGAACATTATTCCATTCTGAGGAAGACACACACACAAAAGTGCCTCTAAAGATGAATCAGTTCTTGAATTGGGCACCTGGATTCTCAAAGTGCTGTTCATGGATCTGTTTCTTAAGAGAAATATAGACATATAGATACATTTATATATTTACGTGGAACAATGAATGTTAAAGCTCTTGCATGCTGTGTTGCCTTCCCAATGTGCTTATCGTGTTCTGGCAGTGAACACACACACACACACACACACACACAAGTTTGATGAATAAGACAATTTTGCATGAGCTGGCTGAGGCATGCTGGGTTCTGACAGGTAAGCAAGTTAACCTAATTTGTTTTGTTTTCCCGGACGTCCAGATTCTTAGCTGTGTTACTCTGGTTCTGTTATTTGCACCTGATATGCAGATGGAGATAGGCTTGGTTTTCCTTTCCTTTCTTATTTGTTTTCTCTTGAGAAAATGGATGGCAATGAAACACAGCTCGGGAATTCACATTTCATTTCCACAAAGGTGTCTCGTTGAGCATGTGGTCGCTTAAAAAAAAGTACTTTCTCTATGAGCTTGCAATGCTAAGAAGATTGCTGGGTCAATGAGAGCAAACTCCCCCAAGAGGTCTCACTGTTACAGAGCAGCAAATAAACTAGGAATGTTTCAATGTGGGGAGTCAGGTCTTAGCAAATGTTTTCCAGGTTCTCCTTCTTGAGGGGCTCTGCAGAAAGAAAGGAAGATAGCATGGTGGCTGGGTGTACATCAAGGGGTGTCCTTTAACTTGGTTAAATTAGAAGCCGTGTGCAGGAAAACATTCAACAGGTTGCTAATAGGTTCATTTCAGAGCATAGGGAAAATGTAACTTTATGGATGTGACATGAGATGACATGAGATTTTGATGCAGCCAATAGTAGCATGGAAGCTATATTAACCAAGTTATAAAACCGTGGGATAAAACATCTAGGACAGGGAGTATAATTCACAACAGTGCGTTCTCTCTTTGCGTATACCTGGTGGGCCCTCCCACAAAGGGTTGTTTGGTCAACTTGCTGGTTGATCAAGTGATGGAAGCTGAGGAACATCTTCTTCATTTTTTTTAGGTCCAACAAGCAAGCTGGGTAAGAAACATCAAATTGAGTGCTCCTAGGTGACAAAATGACAAAAATGTGTTCATCTGGAATTTCATGGTAGATAGGAGTATGCATGTGATAGCAGGTGTTCAGATGGGGGTAGGGAGATGATGCTACTAGTAGTTTCTCATGAGAAAGAGAAGGCCCTTGCCTCCACTTCTGCAAGGCTCAGGGCAATGCGTAATTTATAAAACACAAACCTTTGGCACCCAGTGGTACCCACTATCTTAATCCAACTTCTTAGAAACCAAGGCACTATTCCAGATTTATCCTTAAAAAGTCCCTCAAGGCCTCCCAATTTAGAAGGCTCTTGGGAGATAGTGAGAAATGGCTGTACATAATATCTTTGTGGAGCTCCAATCTATTGCCAAACTGTCTATGCAAACTACAAGGATTTCTAGTAGTGAAGTGAAGTGAAAAATGGGAAGGAAGGAAGACTATCCCACTTGTGAATGAAGCACCTGCACTTCGTTCCAGTTGTCATGATTTTGCCTTTTTTTAGATTTATGTATTTATTTATTAGTTAAATTTATATACCGCCCCCTCTCCCAAAGGGAGTCGGGGCGGTGAACAGCCAGAGTAAAAATACACATATGAGACATATATACAATATTACAATATTAAAAACTAAAAAAATAGATATAATTGGCTTCTATGAAAATTTAAAACAAAGGAATTAAGAAAAATTAGAAACCAGATTAAAATTTAAAACCCCTAGGCCAGGCCGGCTTGCCGAAATAAGCAAAATAGCACACGACGGAAGGTCATGAGATCAGGGACGGCCCTCATCTCCGGGGGTAATTCATTCCAGAGAGGGGGTGCTCCCAATGAGAAAGCCCGCATCCTCAGGGTCGCCAGCCGTCCAGTCGGCGGCACCCCGAGGAGGCTGACTCTATGGGAGCGTATCGGTCGGCAGGAGGCCGATAATGGCAGGAGGCGATCTCGCAGGTATCTTGGTCCCGAGCCATGGAGCGCTTTAAAAATAATAACTAAGACTTTGAAGCGCACCCAGAGATGCTTTTGGCTGGATAGCCGAGTCTTTGTTTACAAAGTGTGAATGAAGCATCCCTGGGATTGTAGAATAGAATGCATTGGAGAACAGATAGGAAGTGTTGCTGGGACTTTGGGGAGATATCTGCTTGGTAAAATGCAATAGCTTCCACAGTCAAGTTAATTTGATCCACAGTTGTCCACTCAATCCTAGGAAGATCTGCTCCAGGGTATTTAGAAAGGTCAATGACCATTCTCAGATTTGCCCTCCCGTTTCTCCACAAGCGACCATTTGAGGTGAATTTGAAATAGGTAAAGGTAAAGGTTCCCCTCACACATACGTGCTAGTCATTTCCATCTCTAGGGGGGCAGTGCTCATCTCCATTACAAAGCCGAAGAGCCAGCGCTGTTCAAAGACATCACCATGGCCATGTGGCCAGCATGACTAAATGCCGAAGATGCACGGAACACTGTTCCCTTCCCACCAAAGTGGTCCCTATTTTTCTACTTGCATTTTTACCTGCTTTCGAACTGCTAGGTTGGCAAAAGCTGGGACAAGTAACGGGAGCTCACTCTGTTATGCGGTGCTAGGGATTCGAACTGCCAAACTGCTGACCTTTCTGATTGACAAGCTCAGCATCTTAGTCACTTAGCCACTGAGCCATTGCATCCCTAGTAACCCTAACCCTAGAATTTGGAATAAGGATGTGCAAAAAATGCTACAGGTAGATAAGGATAACATTTGCCCAGGAAGTCATCCAAAATGTGATGTTTTGGATCCATTCTAGTGTGCAAAAGCAGATGTCAGCTGCCCACAATAACAGAGTTTTCTGAGCTCTCCAGTGGCTCATTGTTGAATATTTCACAAGCATCCGTTCTTTAAAGTGATCTTGCAGAGAAAGCTTGTTGTTCTTAGAGAGAAGAAGGCAGCTGATCCCCATTCCTGTGTGTTACTCAATAGCATAGCCAGAATTCTGTTAGCACAAATTCACCAGGTGCCTTAGCCTTCATAACATTGCTCTCTTGATTTTCTAGTCCTACCTTTTCAGTTTTCTGCATTGTTGTTTAACTGTGTTGTACAAGATCCCCAGAGTCCTGACTCAGAACCCATTTTCAGATCCCAATCTTATTTATTTATATATTCCAGCATTCTTCGAAGCAGCCTGTTTGGGATACTTAGACAGCCTCAGCCCTGTTCAGTCAATTGTCCATGTATGCATCAATCCAGGAGAAACAATGATCTCTCCACACTTTGTTTTAGTGGGGTCATTATGTTTTCATCATGATTTTCTGCAGTAGAGATATATACAAATTTCTGTTTTACCCTCATATAATGTGCTTATAACATGTTTCTGCTATTAACCAAGGTTGTACAATTCTTATGCCAAAATCTAGAGTAATGCTATATGGACATTACTTTAATGTCCCTCAAGATGACTTAGATTTTATCTGTCTAAAAGATTTCCCAATCTCTCTTTGGAAAACACTCGATCATTCTTAGCAAAACATTTTGTACATTTTGCTCTCGTTCTGAGCAAAACATTTTGTATGTTTTATCAGAATCTTAAGAATTCCTGAGATGCATTAGTGTGCTGTTTTCTGAAGGTGCAATCTTACATTTTGATTTCAAATACTGGTGAGGTTGCTAGCATCAAACCTGGGAAGTTCAGGAATTAATCAATTTTCCCCTTCCCTTTGTCAAGGAATTTGTATTGCTCAGGATCTCCAGATGGATACATTTTCTGGTACAATGCTATTTTCACTCTGGCCCAACTATTACATTGTCCACATCTTTCCATCTGAATGTATTTTAGAGCCTGGGTGAAGGATATGTGGTTGGATTTAAACCACTAGCATGTCTTACAGTGCTGTGCAGCACTGAAGCTTGATGGAACCACACAAAACCTGGAATGGCATTTATGGTATTTTCATTTTCCCATTCAATGAGTTTACTTCACTTCTGAAAATCTGGCTGACCACACAGTGAAATATTGTCAGAGCCAGCCGAATCAGGTAATTAACAATACAAAGTTGCTTCCTCTATTTTTGAGTTATAATTTATCCCTGGCATGTTAAACATTCAAATTATTTCTTTATGTATAAGTAAAATCACATTAATATCAGTCATTTGCATAATTTTAGGTACTTAAAATGGATTTAGTTCATTTGAGTATTATTTTTTGGGGGTTGTATTTGAATGTGTGTATCTCCAGCAGAATCAAGATTTTTTTTAATGATTAGTTGCAAATCCATTAAAATTTCCTTTTACTCTCTCTCTCTGTCTAGAAGAAATTCTAAAATGAGTTTAAATAACCTAAGTAAAGAATGCTATGCAATACAGCACTTTATGCATACATGGCTTCTTCAAATTATATTTTAGTTGCTAAGTACTAAATTCTTTTTATCAACTTCCTTCTATATTTCCCCCATTCAAAGAAGGATACAAATTTTGTATCTGCCTGAAATAATGTCTGCATTTCTTGAGGATGTTAATGTCTTCTAAATAGTAAAATGGGGCAAAACAATATTTTCTTCCCAATTTCCCCTTCCTTTCATGTCCTTTGCTGTGAGTTTACTATATTTAAAAGTAATTATTTCACTAGCCAGCTCTTACCATTTTGCAATTATTTTATTACAAATATTTTATGTAATAAAATTTCATTACAAATACAAAATATTGTTAAATCTTCCAGAATCGGGTGCATAGAAAAATAGACAGAATAGAATATTCTTTATTGGCCAAGTGTGATTGGACACAAAAGGAATTGGTCTCTGGTGCATAAGCTCTAAGTGTACATACAAACAACCAAGTGATAAGTCAGAGATCATAAATCATAAGATAAAATCATAAATCGTAAGATAGAAACAACTGATAAATCATAATATAGCATAGGAGAAGGTAGCAGGAAAGATGAGAGGTGAGAAAGATGAGAAGATGAGAAGGATAATGTCAACTTGTAAAACATTCCTATGCCTGTTTCCAAGTTGCCATGAGAAAGGGAGGGGGGGAGATATGAAGGAGCATATGGCACATAAAATCAGAAGCACTGTCATGCCCCTGGTGGAGACCGACACTGAGGGAGAGGAGGAACAGCTGACAGGGAGTGGAAGTGTGGCCCCACAGGGGATGGAGGAGGCTGGGGAAGGGCAGAGGCTGGCTGAGTAGTCAGAGGAGGACTCAGGCTCATCCCCTCTCCATCCTAGGGCATGTAGGGAGGAGAGAATAAGGGAGAGACATGGTCTACTCAGGAGGAGAGGGCCTTGATTCTCTTCATGGGCTGCAGCTGTGACAACTGAATAAGAGATGGATTTGCGTATGGGCAAACGCTGGAAACAAAACATGGAAATATCTCTAGTTTATGGTTCCTCTCTGTGTTTGGCATCCTTCCCAGTGTGTGTTATCTGTGGATGTCCTCCAGCCCTTATCTTGCCTGGTTTGTGTTGCTTTTTTCCTTCTTCTTGTAACTGTTTGTGTGGGAATTTTTTGTCTTCCATCTATTCGGAGCTTGGAAGCAAAGTGAAGGAATAAAAGGGGTTTCACCTGTTTTCTATGACTGTGTTTGTTTTGTTTCCCACCCTGAGTCAACACAAGCACATTCAAAGCTTATCTCACAAAGATTGTAACTTAGACGACCTGGTATTCTGCCCGTGAAAATCCTTAATTGGAGAATGTGGTTATAACACCCAGCCCATGAATGTTTCATTGGAGAAGCTGAATTATGATACACCCAAGGGGGTGGGGGAAGGCAGGGTCATAGGTGATTGTAAATTATGTGTCTCAGAGTTGGTTTCATACAGGTCATGCCGGCATGTTGCTCCTAATAAATCTTGTGAAGTTTTTTGAAGCTTGGCTCGATGCTTATGATTTAATTAGGGTGATTGTTGGAATCCTGACAGATAATAGCAGTAGAGCCCTACTAAGTGAGTAAATATCTTTAGACAGTGCTGTGGAAGTTAGAAGAGTGATGGTACAAAGGAAATCTTTTGGTTTACTTGCTTTGGCATATGATGCCCTATAGCGAAGTCCAGAGAGAAGAAGCTGAAACAGTTTATGTCCAAGATGAGAGGAGTCTGTAGATATTTTCTCAGTCCTTTTTCTGGTTTGTGCAGTAAGAGGGCTGAGAAAATATCTACAGATTCCTCATAAAATTTTGGAGGAGATAATACACTAAAAAGAATTCCTTTAAAAACATACTTTGTGGCAGGAATATAATTGAGAATCATCAGTGTGACAAGATTCTAATATGTGTGTGTGTGTATGTGTGTATGTGTGTGTATTTTAATATAATGGAGCAATGTCTGATAGGATGCAGAGGTTTTATATAAGGAAACAGGACATTCAGTGTGAAATGTGGAATTTTGAAGTGAATGAAGCATAGAATAATGACAGGCTACTATTATTGTCCTACAGCATCTATATGTCATACTCATATTGCTGAATCCCAAATTTGCATAAGTTTGGCCAATTACAAAAAGCATTAAGTAGCTCAATGAAAAAAGAGGCATTCCCAGTATGAATAAGATGTGTAGTGGATGATGTACCACAGTCATAAAAATAACTATTTCTTGAACACACACAGACACAGACACAGACACACACAGAGACACAGTCACAGATACACACATACACGTTAATTTGCAAGCTTTGGCATACTTCTTCACTTCCTCCAAGAAAATGAAGCAGCGGAAGAGCAGATTGGATGAATGGCAGATCTGGAGAAGAATTGTGACTTGTGATTCCAATGTCTTTTTTGGGTATAAAAAGTTGTGTCTGATTTTCACACACTTCAAACCTCTGTGCACATATGATATTTAAAGAAAAAAAAAGTGGCTTACATGTAATCTTCCTTTTGAGGAAACATGGGACTTGAATCTTCCCACCAGTGAGGAATATGACTGGAGAACTTTTAGTGGTCTCCATCATTGTCCCTTTCTAGAGGGACTTAAGAAGAAGAGAGATCCTATCATTTTCTCTACAGCATCTACAAATAAGCACAAATTGGAAACACACACCTTTGCAATCAATTCATTTTTAGGAAAGAGAATGATAAATAAATGCATGAGATGCTTTAGGCATCTGCTGTAGGCATCTTCACATCTACCCTGTGTAGGAATGGCAGAACCTGTGGGTGGGGTTAAAAAAGGGATCAGCCTAGAATCTCTAGATAGCCACAAGCGAGCTAAGTCCCACCCCCTTGAATTCTATTTACCTATTATCCAACTTCTATCAGATGCTAACTGTTAGTTGAGAAGATGTTGAGACTCTGGAAGAAGTGCAAAGAAGAGCAACAAAGATGATTAGAGATCTGGAGGCTAAAACCTATGAAGAACAGTTGAAGGAATTGAGTTTGTCTAGTCAAGTGAAAACAAGGGTGGCATAATAGCAGTAGTCCAATATTTGAGGAGATGCCACAAAAAAGAGTTGGCCAGTCTACTTGCCAAAGTAGGCAAGACAAGAAACAATGGATGGAAACTAAACAAGGAGAGAATGTACATAGAAGAAAGGAGAAATTTCTTGACAGTTAGAACAATCAGTGGAATGGGTTGCATTCAGAAGTTGTGGACAGATAGATAGATAGATAGATAGATAGATAGATAGATAGATAGATAGATAGATAGATAGATAGATAGATAGATAGATAATAGATAGATAGATAGATAGATAGATAGATAGATAGATAGATAGATAGATAGATGATGGATGGATGGATGGATAGATAGATAGATAGATAGATAGATAGATAGATAGATAGATAGATAGATGATGGATGATGGATGGACAGACAGGCAGATCCCAATGTTGCACAGCTCTACTGATGGCTACTTGGCCAGAAAATCTTCAGGGAATGCCAAACCTATAGATAAGATAAGAACTTTAAAAAAAAAAAAAACCCCAGAAAAAGTCAATGGCAAACTAGAAAGAAGACAACTTCTGCATTTTTATCAAGGAATAACTTAAAATTGTCCTTGAAGCCACCAAGAAAATCACATTTTGATTGTATCGCTTCTCTTACAAAGAACGGCCCCTTCTTTCAATAGCTATTTAATCCAGGTTGGATTAAAGCTAAATCATGCCATGAATGGAGTATATTCATTGTTTGTCCTAGGTAAAAGTTTCACACTCCACCTTGTCACAGCCCACTGAGATATTTATATTTCTATACTGTCATCTAGATATATATCAACCAACGTGCTTTTGTCCTTTGAAGAAGTTGCCTTTCTCTTCTCAGTTTTGATGGTGCACTTCCTCATTAAAAAAAATCATATTATTTTTACCTTATTATTTTGGCATTGAGCACCTGAATTCTGTACAGCTCAACTATTTCTTGGCAGGGAGGCTCAAAGGTTAGTCTTGAACAGAATTAATTCTCTACAAAATTACTTTTAGGATCAGAAAAAGAAACTTTAATTGTGTGCACTAACATAGCGCTTGCAGGAAGGAGAAGCACGGATGTAATACTCTCCTTTGATGTATATTTTATCCCTGGTATATCATTGTATCCTAGGAACACATAGCTAGGAATCATCAGATGCTCTTGTACTTGCCGGTTTCAAACCAGAAGTAGTTATGAAAAGCCCAAATTGAGATTGCATGACTTTCCCTGTAAAAAGCAGGCATTTATTTCAAAGTTTACACAAAAATATGCTATCAGGGGTCAACTTCTTTGCAGACAATTCTAGAATGTCTGTTCACACAGACTTTAGGAATATTTTTTATGTATACCTAAAACTAAATATCAAAGAGAATGGTATGGTTCTTATTCAATATTCTTGTTCTCCTGGTGAAGGGCAATTTTACAAAAGGTTTTCTTAACATTACATAGCAAATATATTTGACCATATCATCTGCTGTTTCTGTCAACTACATGTGCCTTTTGCCTTCTGTCTGGTGGGATTATTTTACATTGAGCAGAATTAAGTAATGATCCAGCATCATTGCCGGCAACTTGGAATGAAAAGGAGAGAACTTGGAATGAAAAGGAGAGAGCTTGGCTGAAACATTGTTTGAATGAAGTTAGGTCTGCTTGGTTTTGAGAGGAGGAGGAGGAAACAGCTACAATATTAAAAGTTATCCTAGGTAAAAGTTTCACACTCCACCTTGTCACAGCCCACTGAGATATTTAGGAGGAGGAGGAAGACTATGGGGTCCTTAGTACTCTTTGCATTTGATTGTTGTGTTGCAGACATTTCATTACCAAACTAGGTAACATCATCAGTGCTAGAAGGGAGAGGGGTTTGTGGAGAGGAGGAGGAGGAGGAGGAAGATGCCTAGTATGAAAGACCATAACTCAGTAGAAATCTCAGTCTTCATTACCAGAAAATTCTCATCTTCTAGAAAATAAGCAACTTGGTGCTGCTTATGAAAGTTGAACCATAGAGTACTTCCAATAATCTTTGATCACTGGCCACACTGATCACAGCTGATTTAGATCAAAATCCACAGCTATGGTGAGTGCTACTTTTCCCATGGAAAGGTGTGCTAGCTGTATAAAGCCCATCTTCCCCTGGTGATAACAGTGCTATCCCTGGACAAAATGTTTTCTCCAGCCCTAGAAACATATCTGGATGCTTCACTGGAAAGTTATGTTCTTCTAATGCCTTCATTCTTACCTTCTTCTAAGTGGATGGACTGCTTAATAATATAATAAATGATCTCAGCATGTCCTCCAAAGACAGAAAAAAGGAAGGGTACAAGGGGTTTTCCACTCATTGGTGTGTTTTATGTGCAAAGCTTTGGAATAGAGATTCCATTAGGAGGCTGTTGGATGAGATTGCCTTTCACCAGATCAACAGCTGGGATCAAATAATTGGATCACATTAGACACCTCATTTGGAAGAGATTTTGGAAAATTGAATCAATTTGGGATTTTTTGTTTTTTTCTTTAAAATTGATTCAGACTGGATTCAGTTGACTAGTTCCAAAACAAACCAACCCTATGAACTGGATTGGAGTCAATCTGTACACTTTACTAAATTTGGGGCTATCATCATTAATGGATGGATGGATGGATGGATGGATGGATGGATGGATGGATGGATGGATGGATGGATGAAGGAACTCTTTGTTGGCCAAGTGTGATTAGACACATAAGGAATTTGTCTCGGCATATGCTCTCGGTATACATTTGTCAAGAATCATAAAGTGCAACACTTAATATAGTCATAGGGTACAAATAGGCAATCAAATCATACCTGGAAACAGTCAATATGCTATAAATCGTAAGGATACAAGCAGGGGATTATTTGTTTAGCAGAGTGATGGCATTTGGGGAAAAACTATTCCTACGTCTAGTTGTTCATACACACACACACACACACACACACACACACACACACACATTCCACAGAAGAAGTCACTCAGATCCAGGCAGGTACTAGCCAGTCATCAGATATCATGGTGGTGGACAAGGACCAGAAGACAGCAGTAGAAATGGATATAGTGGTGCCAAGTGACAGCAACATCAGGGAGAAGGAATATGAGAAGCTAAAGAAGGTCCAGGGCTAGAAGGAAGAACCAGAGAGAAAGAAAGAAAGAAAGAAAGAAAGAAAGAAAGAAAGAAAGAAAGAAAGAAAGAAAGAAAGAAAGAAAGAAAGAAAGAAAGAAAGAAAGAAAGAAAGAAAGAAAGAAAGAAAGAAAGAAAGACAAAGTGATTCTAGGGATGGTAGAAACAGTTGTGATTCCTAAGATCAGAGAGTATCTCCAAGAGATCCCAGGAACAACATCAGAGCTCTCTGTCTAGAAAAGTACAGTGCTAAAATGTTGCCCAGAACCCACAAACTCCCCAACTTCTTGTAGAGCAGGGGTCCACAACCCCCTGGTCCATGTACCAGCACCGGACTGTGGCATGCCAGAAATCGGGCCATGCACACAAGTGAAGCCCCATCCATGGGATGCAGGCAGCACACAAAATCTGTTCTGACCTAGGCCTCCCAAGATCATGAAGCAGATTTCTCATCCCGACAAAACCCCTTTTAGTTAGGTTAAAGTGAATTCTTCTCCAGCAAAATCCCAGCAAATGGTCTTTCATGAGATTTTACAGCTACAGACCTTTATCAGGCTTGGAGAGTTACCAGGCTGATATCTTCCAAATGCAGAAATTACTTGGTAAGAAGTCAGGAACAGAACTTCTCCCTAATGAATTGAACTAACTGTCTCCTGCAAACCCCACTCCCCTTTCACTCCTCTTTTATTCCCTATGGGAGGAGCCATTCACCTTTACTCCCGAGTCGACCCTTGTTCCTTAGCTGTTCCCTTCTCCTGGCAGTTCTGTGCATGTGTACACTGGGAACAGGCTCCAGCTGTTCTTCTGCCCCACTGACCTCCGACTCCGAAGGCAGCTAATAACTGTAGGATGGCCCTGGCCCCATCTCTGTCTCCGATGCAGAGCTCTCATCAGAGCCTTCCCCAGACTCCAGGACTGGCCCATGTTCCTCCCAAATCTCCTCACTGGCGGGCCACTACAAAACCACACCTCTTCTGGTCCATGGGAAAAAACACTCTCTGCAAGGAACCGTCCCTGGTGCTCAAAGGTTTGGGGCTCATTGTTGTAGAGGACCTAAGATGCAGGCCACCCATAAGAGTTAGAAGGGAATTTGTATGTATATATGTCTGCATGCACAGATGGATTGTGTGTATAATGTCTGTCTTCTAACTACAGAAAATATTGAAGAAGAAACAAAAGACTTCCTATCTCTGTAAACCATACAAAGGCTGAACTTTCTAGCAATTTTGGCTCATTAAGTTAACTTTATATTGATAAATAACTGGAAGCTAAAAGGGGCTGGAAATTTGCAGGGAAAAAATAGTTTCTGTCCATTTTAGCTGAGAACCCCAGGAAGCTACATGTCTATGGAGATTCTCGGTTATCCAGGTGATGATTGTCTCAAAGAGGCAACTGGACTTTCTGTTTTTTCTTTGAAGACATTTTATTTCTCATCCAAGAAACTTCTTCAGCTCTGATTCAGCACACATAAACTTTTAGGTGGCCTTAACGACTCTCTAAAAGAAAGCAAATGACCAGCTGTCTGCAATAGCTGTCAACAATACGCTTGATGGGTGTGGCAGGGGAAGGATACTGTAAAATCTCCATTCCCACCCCACTCCAGGGGGAAGGTTACTGTAAATTCCCATTCCCTCCCCACCCCACTAACCTGCTTTCCGGCTCTGTTCTCCTGTGGACAGGGTAACCAAAGAAGACCCAGCCGATCAGCTGGGACTTGGGAGGCAGAGAATAGATGGGGTTGGTGGGGCCAGTCAGAGGTGGTGTTTGCCGGTTCTCCGAACTACTCAAAATTTCCACTACTGGTTCTCCAGAACTGGTCAGAACCGGCTGAATACCATCTCTGGCCTGCAAGGAGTATAAATCCTTCCATTCCCCACCATCCAGTCAGAGCTGAAGAAGCTTCCTGGATGAGAAGCAAAACAAGTTCAAAGAAAAACCAGAAAGTCCAGTTGCCTCCTGAAAAGAACATCTATAAGCTAGGTAATAATAGAGAGAAGAAGTTGTAGTCATAAAGGGAATGTTTCAGATTAAAATACTGTAACTTAATTTATGAGAGTTGTTCACAGAAAATGTATGGCCTGCGTTATCCTTATGGAGCTGTTTATTCAAAGATACAGTGATTCCTCCATTGCCCATAGAATTGCCAGCAATGGAGACCTGATCCCCAAATGCTTAAATATTTAATGAAAAGTAAAGTGGAAAAAAAAGCAAACTAGACATTTTGTTCAGACACACCATTACATAGGTAGACACATAAGCATTCAGAAATTGAATAGTGTTTCCCCCCCCCCCCCATAAAACAACAATTGTGCTACTTCAGCAGTATTTCTGTTATGAACTCAGTTGGTTTCTCAACATATTCAAACCATTTTGAATACTCCTTGCCTTCTGTATCTTATCTAGGGCACCCAGCCAACACCAACATTCATTTGAATGTCCCCACAACCTATAGACATGAGGTTGTGTTCTGGGATTGTCTTCAGACACTGCTCTCATTTTGTTATGATTGTTCAGTCATCGGTTAGCATGAGTCTATACATGCCAAGACATGCTGTATTCCCAAGATAAGATATACTGTAATACAGATATCAAAAGACTGAAGAAGTTCCTGGGCATGCAGGCTGAAATTTTTTTAAAGTGGCTGAAGGCATGGTCCATTCTCATCATTGTGCACCAGAAATCCATCCTTCTCTTATTGGCTGTGCAAAAAATTATCCATGCCACACACACACACACACACACACACACACACACACACACACACACACATGTATTTCCCTGAGCCATTAATGACTTACACCCTCCTTTATTTAAAACTATACAAACCTGTTGTAAAGACCAGACTCTTTTCTCTTCAACTGATAAGAATGAATTTCTGAAAGTTAGGTACTTCAAAAGAAATTCTTTATTGAAAGGAAGTGATCCAGGTACTAGCCAAAGCAGGATCTAAGATGCCTCCAAGCATACAATATAGTTAAAGGGAATTAGAACCCCTCCCCTTAGTCTGACGTGGATTTAGTCAAACAAAGAAACAACATGTTAACCCCCTCCCCCCTTTCTGGGAATGTATCTTAGAAAAGTTTCCCAGGAAGTTTCTTTCAGAGCTGGAATTTTATGGTCCCTTCTCCTCTTGCTATCTCTCCAAGAGGTGACAAGTTTCCAGGCATCTGGCTCCATTCCCCAGTTGTATATCATGTGCAAGTTATACAGATTCAATACAAGAATTGGGATATTCAGGTTACATCAAAAAGGATTACTTGTACCGACTTCCGGTTTGGGCTTCTTTGGCGATGGACCGAAATCGCCATCGTACACGGTTTTGATCCGTGCTCGCCGCTGGAGCGCCCTGAGCCACCCAGATTCAGGGCTGAAGCCACCCCATAGAGATGATGAAAAAGCAGGAGCTGTCAGCAGGGTTGAGGAGAACCGCATCTCTCCTCCTCAGCTGGCCATTACTCCCTTTCCCAAAGGCGGTTGCAGCAGTGGTCAGAAATGGCCACTTCAAAGAAGAATCCGACTGGACAAGATTGTGCAGGAGGAAGTTTAAAGGAGAAAGTTTGACTGACTGGGTTGAATGGAGAACATCTATTTAAGGTACCTGGAACCTGAATTTTAAAGAATAATACTATTCCTAAAAAAGATTTTAAGCGGAGAAAGGGAAAGGAAATGGAATTGGCTTTTTCTCCTCTCACATTGACAGTTTTAATTGACTTGGAACATTAAGAAGAAGAGATTCAAATAAGAAATTGATACTAATCCACTTTGACATTAATAGGCTATTTCTAGCTGAAAATAAAGTGTCAAAGGGATAAAGATTCTTGGATATTTTAAAATTTTCTTTAAAAAAAGAAAGAAAGCAGAGGAGGGAAAAAGGAAAAAAGAGGGTGGAATCTGGAAAATGGAGGAGACCACCTGGAACTTAAAAAAAAAACAATAGTGGAATTTTAACAAGGCTTGCAAAAGATATATTGTAGCTGAAACCTTGTTACAAGATAACAAAGCCCCTGGAAAGAGAAAAGAAGCAAGATACAGTCTTGGATTATTAGATGATTCCTGGAACATTGGATGGTGGATCCTAATGAAACAAAATAAAATCAATTGGGAGTTGTTTAAAAATTTTTAAAATGGCATCACTCCTTGAAGAGTTAAAAATGATACTTAAAGAACAAAAAGAAGAAGCACAAGAGGGAAGAAGATCTTTTGGCTTCGTATTTCAATTTTTAGAAATGGAGATTTTGAACTATGAAAAACAACAAGAATTGTTGGAAGAAGGGTGGGACAACGAAGAAGCCATCTTTAATGGCCAAGCAATTTTAAGCGGGGTAAAAAAGGGAAAGGGGGGGAAGGGAGTTAAAAACTTAAGCATTGAAGCAACAACCCCAAAAAAGAGTAATTTGAAAAGTAATCATAGTATCAGGAAGAAGCAGAAGGGAGGATCACAGAAGGGAGAATCAGATAGAAAAGGGAATAAAAAGGGGAGAGAGAAGAAGAGAGGGAAGAGGGAAAGGAAAAGAAGCTATAAAGGACAGAAACAAGATATAGAGGTATAGGAAAAGCATACAAGAATTAAAGGTATAAACCTATTTAAAATACACAGAGACAATGGTTAAAATTTACCTTAAGGAGAGGATTCTGCAAGGGTGCATGGAATAGCACTGTTATATTAGAAATAGAAAAGAGTTAGAAAATATGTTAGATGATTAAAGTAATAGAAAAAAATTCTATTGATGTGTAGTGGAATGTTTGTTAAGAGAATAAGGCTCTCAATGATTTAAAAAGAAAGTTTAAAAAAAACTGAAAAGAAACATGGAAGATTTTTATCAGTTGACAAGATGAACTTGAATAAGAATAATAACTTTATTGACTACTGTCAATAACTATTGTTTAGTTTTTTATTTAAATATAATAAGAAGTAAAATATGAAATATAGATGTTTAAAGTGAAAGACAACTGATATTACTAGGTAATGTTTGTTAAAAGAAATAGAAATGTAAAAGGTTGTTATTAATATTAATGGCAGAGCTGTACTTGAATAGAATAATTATTCCATTTACTATTGTTTTATATATATATACATACATACATATATACACACAGATATTTGTTTTCGTAGATTTTCACAGGTACAGGTATGCAGGTCTTGGTGTGTTTGGGTCTTTTCCCATGTAAAGTTGAGACTATCTGGGCAATGTTTTGACGAGATCCCACTCGCCATCTTCAGGCTGGTGCTTTCGGCTTTCGCATCGCAGAACACAAGAACGCAGTCAGAAAAGAAGAAAATTCTTCCTCCCTTTTCCAGCACCTTAAAGCCACAGGACATGAAATTAATTTTGAGGTAACCAAATTAATCTCCAATACTGAACACTTCAACAAGAGAATAATCAGGGAAGCCATCGAAATAGAGAAACGCCCCCATAACATGAACAAATAGGACGATGCCTCCTGCCTACCAGACATTTGGAAATTAGCCCTTATCAACAAATGAGTCCCAGCCACAAAAACCTACACTGGACCCAAAACAATACAGGACGCCACCACCAATCTCCCTCACCAGACTCAAACCCAAACCCACCCCATAGATGAAAGGCAACCACCATCCAGAAACCAGAACACGGCTGCATCACCAGCTGCCATACACCCTAACACCCAAACCAAGCAAACTGATACATGCCATGAACACAAAGCCAGGCCTCAAACCTGGAGCCAAACCAAAATCTGGAACATCACATCACAGCCACCCACTCAGGATATCACATCACAGAACTCAGAAGGCTACACTACAAAACCTCAGGATGTTGCAACACAGCCAACGACCCAGGAGATTACAATACAAGACCCAGGAGGTCACAAGATTAAAACTCAGAAGGTCATCATACAGCCCATTACCCAAGTTGTTACAACACAGGAGGCGGATACACACACAGCCAATACCTCAGCCACACATGTTCTTAAGAAAAAGCCAGCCAATCTGCAAACATCAACTCCACCAGCCAATCAAGAAATAATAACACAGCCAACCTCCCCACCAGTATATATAGGGAGACAGCAGCTCAGATCACGCTTTGTTCTTACAAAGCTGAAAGCACCAGCCTGAAGATGACGAGTGGGATCTCGTCGAAATGTTGCCCAGATAGTCTCAACCTTACATGGGAAAAGACCCAAACACACCAAGACCTGCATATACACAGATATATATATATATATATATATATATATATATATATATATATATATATATATATATATATATATATATACACATACATACATACATACATACATACATACATACATACATACATACATACATACATATATACATTTTTCTTTTAAGAATTTAGTGTGTATTTTTAAGGGAATGTACCAAGCAAAATTTGATTGAAAATAGGTATGTGTTATAAAATAGAGGTTAGAAAATGATGGTATAACTGTAAAGGTGTAACTTAAATTTTTAAACAAGATTAGAAAAAAGACACAAAGGTATTATACTCCAGTCTAGTAATTACACGGAAAATTTTGTTTTATGAGAAAAGAAAATATGAAATTCTAAACAGGACAGACGAAAATATAAAAACATTGTTTAGAAAGATTTTAAAATTTAGAAAAAAGATATGTAATTGAATTAAGAAAGGAATGAGATAATTTAAAACAAGGCTATAGGAAGTAAAGAAAGGGAAAAGCTATTGAAAAAATGGCAAAAATAGTTATAAGATATGGATTAAAATGTATAAGATAAACATGTATAAACATGTATAACTTGCCCTGCTGGATTTATTACCTTATCTTGTCTTGCTGTATTCATAGTTTAAAGTTTTCTGTTTATAATGTTTTGGACTGGAATATCTGTAGTCAAAGACTGTTGCAGGTTCCTGGGAGAGTTTTTCTCCAGATCGGAAGGTAACCAGGACATTGGGGGCAAAGTTGGAACTAAAAAAGAGACCCCTACTTATTCTGGCTGTGTTGCCTTTGTGCCAGGCCATGAGTCATCACATTAGTTTGTATATCTAAGTTAGTTGGTTGAGAATGCCAGCGTCAAATCCTGACTTGTACCTCTAAATGAGCCTTTTCAAAGAAGTTGATTGGTTTGGGAAAAATGATGACAAGAATTTGAGACTGACAAAGAGAAAGGTAGAGATTTGGACTGGAATACCTCCAAGGTCTCTCCCAGTCCTATGATTCTATGGTATCTAGCTTGTTTGGAAGAAATTGTTGGGTAGAAGAAGAAATAACCTAAGTTCAGAACTGGGAAAGGCAGTTTTAATAAGAGTAAACTGGAAGACAACTTTAAAAACTCCTGCTCCTGACAATGGCTTCCCAGAAGAAGCATGTAGAAAAAAGGTGATGTTCCTAAGATATTTTAAAGTATACAAGAAGTAATGGGTTGAAGTTTATTAAAGATAGATCCCATATAGATGTAAGAAGAAATTTTCTGACAGTGAGACCAATGGAATAGCTTGCCTCCCAGAGCTGCGGTGCTCCATCACTGGAGGTTTCAAAGAAGAGATTGGAGAAAAATTTGACTGGGATGGTATAAGTTATCCTGTATACAGCAGGGTTTTGGACTAGAAGACCTCTAAAGTCCCTCCCATTACCAATAGAAATAGCACTTAGACTTATATACTGCTTTACAGTGATTTACACTCTCTCTAAGTGGTTTACAGAATCAGCCTCTTGCCCCCAACAATTTGGGTCCTCATTTTACAGACCTTGGAAGGATGGAAAGCTGAGTCAATCTTGAGCCTGGTGAGATTTGACTGCCAAATTGCAGTCAGCCAGCAGTCAACAGAAGTAGCCTGCAGTACTGCACTCTAACCATTGTGCCACCATGGCTCCCATTCCTATGATTCTATGGTCTCTAGCTTTTTGGAAGATATATAAACTCCATATAGGACTGACTTGGAGCAACTACAGTTCTTTTAAACTCCAGTTGTCAGTAACATCTCCCTTGAAAGCAGCTGGTCATTGAATTCTTGTCTTAATTAAAGGACAACTACAAAAGACCACCTCTGAAATCTCATCTATGTAATGTACCAAATAAAGTTGGACCAAGTCTTGCCCACTTCATTGGAAAGCAAATACTATTTTTCTCCTACTTCTTCCATGTGGATTACATACCTCTTAGAAAGTGCTCTTCTTTGCACTTGAAAGGAAGATGGGACCTTATAGGGATGGTCTACCTTCTTGTATTTCTATTTTTATTAAGATTATCATGTAATATGGTGTGACCTGACTTGACCATTGCATGTCATATGGATAATCTTTGAAAGAAAATTCAGAACAATTCAGAGATTTAGGTTGTTGAAATGGCTGTGAGAGAGATCTTGGAGTCTTAGTGGATGATCACTTGAATATGAGCAAGAAGTGTGCAGCAGCCGCCAAAATAGCTAATACAATCCTGAGTTGTATAAACAGAGGCATAGAATCAAGATCATGTGCAGTATTACTGGTACTAACACATTATAAAACCCTGGTAAGACCATGCCTGGAATACTGCAACCAATTTTAGTCATCACCACACTACAAAACAAAATGTTGAGACTTTGGAAAAAGTTCAGAGAAGAGCAAAACTAAGATGATCATCAAAGGCCTGGAGACTAAATCATATGAAGAACGGCTGCAGGATTTGGGTTTGGCTAGTCTAAAGAAAAGAAGAAATAGGAGTGACATGATAGCAGTATCCCAGCATTTGAGGGGCTGTCACAAAGAAGAGGAGGTCAAATTATTCTCCAAAGCACCAGAGAGCAGGACAAGAAGCAATGCATGGAAACTAATGAAGGAGAGAAACACCCTAGAATTAAGGAGAAACTTCCTAACAGTGAGGACAATTAACCAGTGGAACAGCTTGCCTTCAGAAATCATGGGTGCTTCATCACTGGAGGTTTTTAAAAAGAGACTGGACAGTCACTTATCTGAAATGGTATAGGTCCTCCTGCTTGAGCAGGGGGCTGGACTAGAAGACTTCCAAGATCCCTTCCAGATCATTCTATTCTACTATATTCTGCTCTAAAATAGAATAACCGAAGCCTTTTATTTCCAGTAAATTCCATAGTCATATTTCTATTTGTTTCCTTTAATTTATCTCCACCACTGTTTTTAATAGGTCCCAGATGTAAATGAGGTGAAGGCATGTTCCCCTTTGTGACTACTGAAAAAAAAAGACTTTCTCATTTCGAAAAGTACTTTGGCTGGCACAGTGGGAAATCTTTCCCTAACCCAATAGTAAAGAATCTTTTGTGTTAATTTAGCTCTTAGTTTATGAATAGACTACAAATACAGGCAGTTATCCACTATAGTTTAAAACAGCAGGAATGCCACTTCTCAGCTGTGTGTAATTGTAGAAGGCAATGTAACTGTTTATGGAGAATCTCCTCCCTCTAGCATGTTACTTAAGGTTGCTTACATGAGCTGCTTCTCTGCTAAATTGAATAACAACCTGATTAGGGTCAGCCATCAGATTCTCCCAGAGGTGCTTTTTTCCAAAGGCAACTGGATTTTCTCTGTTTTTTTTTTTCCTTGAAGGAGCCTCAATTCTCATCCAAGAAGCTTCTTCATTTCTAACTGAATCGGAACTGAAGGAAGTTCTTGGAGGAGAAGCGAAACGTCTTCAAGGAAAAACAGAGAAAGGCCAAGTTGCCTTTTGAAAAAGCCATCTTTGGGGCAACCATGACCTGGGTGACTGAGAATCTCCTTAGACCTTCAGAAGCTGTTACAGGCCAGTTGATTATTTGTGTTCACTTTTGCATCTTCAATATAAAAATTTAAACAACAGGAGACTGTTCACATAAGGAATTCTGTCACTGCTTTCTGCTTAGTAGAGTCTGGGTTGTTGGGAGATTATTTCCTATGACTGTTCCCTTACTCCAGTGATGGCAAACCTTTTCGGCATTGAGTGCCCAAACTAGAATGTGTGTGTATGTGCATGCATGTGCGTGTGCTGGAGCACCGGAAGCCCGAAGACCAGCTGGTCAGTGCTCACATGCTTGTTTTTCAGGCTCTTTTTTGTGCCATTTTTAGGCTGCTTTTCAGGCCAAAACAGCCTGAAAAACGGCCCTGAAAATGGCCTAAAACATCCTGAAAACAGTTCAAAAATGGTCTAAAAATAGCCCGAAAACAGCCTGAAAACGGCCCCCAAACAGCCCAACAGTGGCCCAAAAAATGACTTGTTTTTTAGCCATTTTTCAGGTTGTTTTCCAGCACTCTAGCCCACAAAGACCAGCCGGTGCCAGAAACCAGAACAGCAGCTGGCGACGGCATACATGCTCACAGAGAGGGCTCTGCGTGCAACCTCTGGCATGCCTGCCATAGGTTCACCATCATGACCCTACCCTACTTAATTCTGGTCACCATTTTCGAGCATCATTTTGAAGAACTATGAGCATCTGTGGTCCTTCAGATGCTGCTAAGTTGCAGTGATGAACAATGCTGGAAATTGTCAAGCAACTTCAAGAAGGCTACAATTTCCATTATTTCCATCTTAGATTTTTCAAAAACCTAGGGTGAAATTTATTTTTCTAACCATTGTTTCAAAGAAACCAAAGTACAAAGCCAATGGCAGTCTTCCTAGGGTGGTATATTTTCTCTCTGAAGCACACATATCACAACTTGCTAGAAGCTACTGCCCTCACTATTTTCCTCTTCAGCTAATCCAGAAGAAGTAGAACTGACCAGCTTAATTCATCTGATATGGAACAAAACTGAAATAAGCAGTTATAACCTCCTCATCACATCAACAGCTTTCATGCTGCTGTACATATAAACCTACCATCCCCACGTTTTATGGCAAATCTCATTGTGTGACAAGGACAGTCTTATTGCTTTGAAATAATTCTGTTTTCTAGTATATTTACAAGCTGAACTGAAATACAAAGCAGAAATGTGCAACGTGATATCAACGTGGTATCATGTAGAGTCCCTTTCTGCAGAGCCTTGAGTGCAATATCTAAAATATTTTCAGAAGTTGCCATCCAACTATAACTGCGAGTGCAGCTGAAAAGTAGTAAAACCATTAACTGCACGCAATTAATTATTTTCATAGCATAGAAATGTAACTGCATTAAATCAGATTTAGTTGAGGACTGAACATACTCAGACCCAAATACATGCATATTTGATCATGTATAACGATAGAATCATCCTATGAGTAAACCCCCAACCTCCACCAAAGGCCAACAGCTTTTCTGATGTTGAAGATAAATTTGAATATTTAAATGAAAAATCATTTTTATGGGTGGTTCTTTGTCCATCTGCATAGAGGCGACTATGAAGTTGTATTTGAATAACTGACCCAACTCAACAGTGGTGGGCTTCAAATAATTTAATAACCGGTTCTCTGCCCAGTTGCTGGGTGTGGTCATGGTGGGCATTGCTTAGTAGGTCTCCTGCACCATCCTGGGAGCAAAAACAGAGCAAGGCCGTTTTCCAGCTCCCTGGCCTCCGGAGGCTCTCTGAAAGCCAGAAATAGGCCTATTTTCATCCTCCTCTGGCCTCTGGGAGGCTCAATTTCCACCTCTCCAGGTTCCACGTACCCCCTACATTTACCTGGGATCCAAAATGGGCTGTGTGGGGACCCCTGGGAGGGGGAGCAACTCCAGACGGTCGTTGGAACTACCAATTCGCCAAACCTGACATAAAAGTAACATCCAGTTCACCCGAACTGGTGTGAATCGGCTGAAGCACATCCCTGTAACTCAAAGAATACAGATTTGAGAGATGTCTTTGAATTTCTTCCAGACTGCTAACTACCACACAATGAGATGTTCACTATTTGTTAATGCACAACTCACATAGTATGGAATAGTTGTCTGTGCATGAATAATTCATGGTGTCTGTAACATATGGCCAGCTATAACCTATTTCAGGTTAGCTATTTCCCAATTCTCTTTTTCTTCCAAATTTATCAGCCCGAAACAAAATCCCAGGGAATTTTGGAAGCCTGGATTAGTGTTCTCGCTTATTTTAATTTGCTAGTAATCAAATCCTAGTTAAGATCTTATGTGTTGACTGGAATCAGAAAACCCGTTGATGTATCTTAAGATATTCCAACTACATAGGATAAAATGGATTTTTTTTAAATGAGATTAAGAGGAGAAGTATATACAAAAAGCCTGGTTTGATACCAGTTTCAGCTGGTTAAGCTGAGAAACTGGGACAGAGCCAATTATGAGAAATATGCTTTTCAAATTGATTGCTTTTCGATTGCTGATCTGAAAATCCCGCCCCCTCACAGTTTGCTCACCTATTGCACTTGAAAAATTCACTGAAATTGGACTCCAACTTATTTTTTTGTTTTTCTTCCATTCAATCATGTCCGATTCTCAGAGACTGCCAGGGCAAATCCCTGCAGTTCACTTGGCACAATTTTTCAGAAGTGGTTTGCCATTGTCTCCTTTCTAGGGCTGAGAGAAAATGGCTGGCCCAAGGTCACCCAACTGGCTTTGTGCCTAAAGTGAGACTAGAACTCATAGTTTCTCAGTTTTTAACCTAATACGTTAGCCACCACACCAAACTGTCCTTCTATATCTACTGCAGTTGTGATAATTATCATTGAGTGAGTTCATTCATAGCATCTTGAGGTCCACACCTCAAACTATACAGATTTTCTACATTGTATTTGTCTGGGTAAGAAATAATCACTGAAGCTGGATTCTAGCTTATAACCTTTTTTCTTTTCTTCTGTCCATGCATGTCTGATTCTCAGAGACTGCCTGGACAATTCCCAACAGTTCTCTTGGCAAGATGTTTTTTAGAAGTGATTTGCCATTGTCTTTTTTCTAGCACTGAGAGAAAGTGACTGGCCCAAGGCAACCAGCTGGCTTTGTGCCCAAAGTGAGACTAGAATTCACTGTTTCCCAGCTTCTAACCTGATGCCTTAGCCACCACAGCAAGTTGTTTTTCTTAATTTATATCTACCACAATTGTAATCATCATTGAATGGGTTCACCCATAATGCCTTGAGGGCCACTCCTCAAACAGTGCAGGTTTTCTACATATTATTTGTCCTTTATTTCAAATTAACCTGGGGCAAGTAATGACTTTTGGCTGCCAAAAATAGGAAATGGCTCTTCTCCCCTTCCCCTGTTCTGCATGCACTGAAGAACTTTTTGGAGAAGTGGGCTTTCTGGGAGTTCCCACCAGTAAGAATGCTAGCCAACCAGTGGTGGGATTCAAAATTTTTTTACTACTGGTTCTGTGGGTGTGGCTTGATGAATGTGGTGTGACTTGGCGGGCATGGCTTGGTGGGCGTGGCAATAGGAGGTTACTGCAAAATCCCATTCCATTTTTTCCAGCTCCGTTCTCCTGTTCAGGCAACCAAAGAATACCTAGCCGATCAGCTGGGACTCAGAAGGCAGAGAATAGATGGGGGTGGCCAGTCAGAGGTGGTATTTGTCAGTTCTCCAAACTACTCAAAATTTCTGCTACCAGTTCTCCAGAACTGATCAGAACCTGCTGAATATCACCTATGTAGCTAACATTAAAAAATATGCTGCCGGGGAATTCAAGTCCATGCATTTGCAACCTCCACAAAGGGCTTAAGCATGCAGAGCCAGTCTCTGTATGAAGATTTCTAGTGACGGGAGAACTCATCACTTCATATGATGGTCTGTTCTGCTACTTGTATCTGTTATTCTCAGTGTTCAACTAAAAGGTATGGTTTATTTTGTTCACCCTTTGGAGGGTTTAGCAAGCTGATTTATGTTAAGGGTGGATATATTGTCATTCCTAAAACTGGTTCTTCACCTACCAAATTATTTAACATCACTGGAACCATTTTAGTGATATGATCTATTGCCTCTTCTCTCTCTGGGCATGATGAGAATATATCTGTTGAGTATAACTCCGCATTGATGACAGGAAGGGCATCTGGCCCGTACTCACTTAGCTCCATTCAATTGCCCAGACTCCAATCCGCAAGGGGTTATGGGGTTATTAAAAGATGATGCTATATCGCCTCTTTGTGGTAGAGAAACATATCCACTCTTGTGTGTGATGTTTAAATCAAGCCTACCTGCTGACCACCATGCTTGGTAACTTCTTTAAGGCCTTACAGAAAGCTGCCATTCATTTCCTGGAATGTGTGTTGCCAGCTTATTCTTTTTCAGATGCTCTGATTACTTTGTATGGAATTGGTGGGCAAACCCTTAGTGTCAGCCAACATTTGAGAAGAGAATCTTCGGAGCGGTGGGAAGGATCATGCCAAATAAATGGGAGAGTTACATATTTTCCTGTTTAGGGACATGCATATCTATCTATCTATCTATCTATCTATCTATCTATCTATCTATCTATCTATCTATCTATCTATCTATCTATCTATCTATCTATTTAACTTATATTGCCGCCTATTCGCCCATGGCGACTCAAGGCGGATTACACAATGTAAAATCATATTTAAAACAAAAAATAAAAATAAAAACAATAAGAACTAACAAAAAGAATCAAATAAATTAGTAAAGTACAATAGAACAAAATTTGGGAAAACAAAAAATAAAACAAAAACAAAAACCAACTCCCACCCCCCCACCCCGACGACAGCAGGTCACACTAGCCATTTGATGGGTTCCATTCCTCTCTGGGTTCCCCAGGCCTGTTGGCAAAACCAGGTCTTCAGTGCCTTTTGGAATAGTATTAACAAGGGGGCTATTCTAATCTCTGGGGGTATGATGTTCCAGAGAGATGGAGCCACCACAGAGAAGGCCCTTCTTCTTGATCCCACCAAGTGTATCTCCCTCGGGTGGGACCCTCAGCATTCCTTGCCTCCTCGCTCTAATGAGTCGGGTAGAGGTCACTGGCAAGAGATGTTCCCTCAGATAACCCGGACTCAAGCCATGAAGAGTTTTAAAGGTGACAACCAGCACCTTGAATTGTACCCTAAAGCAAATTGGCAGCCAATAGAGCTCCTGCAGGAGAGGTGATACATGTGCATACCAGGGTGTGCATAAAACCATGCAGGCAGCTGCATTTTGTACCAACTGGAGCTTCCAGATGCTATTAAAGGGCAGCCCCATGTAGAGCGCATTGCAATAATCAAGATGGGAAGTGACCAGGGCACGAGTGACTGTGAGTAGGGACTACTGATCCAGGAAAGGGTGTAACTGGTGCACAACCTGCAGTTGCGCAAAGGCCCTCCTGGCCATGACCGCCACCTGCTCTTCGAACAGGAGTCGTGAGTCCTGGAGAACCCCCAGATTGTGCACAGGGTCTGTTTGGGGTAGTGCCACCTCATCCAAGACTAAAGGTGGTAATTCTCCCTGAACCAACGAACCCCAAACCCAGAGCCACTCAGTCTTGCATGAGTTTACTTTCAACCCGTTGCTCCTCATCCAGCCCCTAACAGCCTCCAGGAATTGTGAGAGGGAGGACACAGCAACACTTAACTCACCACGGGCCGAGACATACAGCTGAGTATCATCAGCATATTGGTGATACCTCAGTCCATAGTGATGGATGATCTCACCCAGCGGTTTCATATAAATGTTCAATAGGAGCAGAGAGAGTACCGAGCCCTCTGGAACCCCGTAAAGCAGTGGGCAAGGGTTGGATCTCTCCACTCCTATCAACACTGACTGAGAGCGGCTGCAGAGGAAGGAAGTGAACCAAGATAGCACAAGGCCTCCCATTCCCATCCCCTGAAGCCATCCCAGGAGAATCCCATGGTCAATGGTATCAAAAGCTGCCAAGAGGTCAAATAGAGCAAGGATGGATGCACTACCCCCATCCCGCTCCCGCCAGAGATCATCCAAAAGTGCAACCAATGCTGTTTCTGTCCCAAATCCAGACCTGAATCCTCACTGGTAGGGGTCTAGATAATCCTTTTCATCCAGAAACCTCTGGAGCTGCTGTGTGACCACCTTCTCAACAACCTTCCCCAAAAAGGGAAGATTGGAGACAGGTCAGAAATTATCCAAACAGGTGGAGTCCAGCGATCACTTCTTAAGAAGAGGGCAGACCACAGCCTCCTTAAAGTGCTGGGGCACTGTCCCCTCCTGTAGAGAAGCATTAATCACCACCAGAGTCCACCTGCCTATCACCTCCTGGGAAGCTTTCACAAGCCAGGAGGGACATGGGTCTAAAATACAGGTGCTCACATGCATACTCCTTAGGATCCTGTCCACTTCCTCAGGAGCAACAGGGTCAAACTGTTCCCAGATAACAGGGCAAGAACCTGCCTCAGAAGCTTCCATGGGATCAGCAACCACACCAGCATCTAACTGGGAACAAAGTCCAGCAATTTTGTCTTCCAGAAAATCCGCAAATTCCTCAGTGGGCCCCTTCAGGTGGACCTCAATCTCCTCCTTCCCTAAGAGGAGACGGCTCAACTTAAAGAGGGCAATTATCTGCAGATGCAATTAGTGTGGAGAAGTATTTACACTTCACCTCACGAATCGCCACAAGGTAGGCCTTAGTAGCAGCTCTTACCCGTGTTCGATCAAGTTCATTTCCTGTCTTCCACCAGTGGTACTCTAGACATCTCCTCATGCATTTCATCCCTCTCAGTTCCTCTGTATACTATGGGGCACAGAGAGGTCTATGGGTGAGGAGAAGTCGCAAGGGTGCAATCCTATCCAGAGCCTTAGTCACCTTCCTATTCCAAACAGTGACTAAGAGTTCGGCTGGACTGCATAATAGATCTGTAGTTATAAACCCCCAGCTCCTTCTGGAACCTATCTGGGTCCATTAGTCGATGGGGACGGACCAATCTAATAGGTCCTGCCTCCCTGTGGGGGAATGCAGCTTTTGAGAAACTCATTGCCACCAGACTGTGATCTGATCATGACAAGGAGACCAAGGACAGGTCTACCAATTCCAGGTCACATAGACACTGCTCCGACAAGAACAGTCGGAGTTCTTGCGACCACTATTAGTAGTCAGGCTCTGGATAATCTGGGACAGGCCCATGGAAGTCATGGTTTCTATAGAATCTCGGGCTACCTCTGATCCTGCCCCCAAAGAAGGCAGGTTGAAATCCCCCAGAACTATAAGCCTGGGGAATTCCACTGTCACTCCTGCAGTGAGGTCCAGGAGCCCAAGTAGGGAAGCTGCCATGCAGCAGGGAGGCTGGTATAGCAGCCACAATCCCACCTGATCCCTTGAGCCCAATCTAAGAAAAAGGGTCTCACAGCCAGGGATTTGTTGAACAGTGCCTCTGGAGGCTACTAGAGATTCTCTGATAACAACAGCCACACCTCCTCCCCGGCCCTGAGATTAGACTGGTGCCATGCTCGATAACCCACTGGGCACATTTCTGCAAGAGGAACGCCTCCCTCTGGGCTCAGCCAAGTTTCAGTTATGCAAGCCAGATCAGCCTTCTCTTCAGGATCAAATCGGCAATAAGGCTAGCTTTATTGCAAGCTGAACTCACATTTAAAAGCAATGGTCTAAGACCAGGGCCACCACAGATCTGCTGACCAGGAAAATGAGGTGAGTGCAATGGGGCAGAACATGAGATTGGTATTAAATACTGAGGTCATGTTCCCCGTGCCTGCCCTCTCCATTGTCTCCCATTGAGGGACATGCATATACAGGTGAAACTCGAAAAGTTAGAATATCGTGCAAAAGTTCATTTATTATAGTAATGCAACTTAAAAGATGAATCTAATATATGAGATAGACTCAGCAAGATAGTTCAAGCCGTGGTGTGTCATAAGTGAGATGATTATGGCTTACAGCTCATGAAAACCCCAAATTCACAATCTCAGAAAATTAGAATATTGTGAAAAGGTTCAATATTCTAGGCTCAAAGTGTCCCATTCTAATCAGCTAATTAAGCCATAACACCTGCAAAGGGTTCCTGAGCCTTTAAATGGTCTCTCAGTCAGGTTTAGTAGGAATCACAATCATGAGAAAGACTGCTGACCTGACAGTTGTGCAGAAAACCATCATTGACACCCTCCATAAGGAGGGAAAGCCTCTAAAGGTAATTGCAAAAGAAGTTGGATGTTCCCAAAGTGCTGTATCAAAGCACTTTAGTAGAAAGTTATGTGGAAGGGAAAAGTGTGGAAGAAAAAGGTGCACAAGCAGCAGGGATGACCGCAGGCTGGAGAGGATTGTCAAGAAAAGCCATTCAAAAGTGATGGGGATTTTCACAAGGAGTGGACTGAGGCTGGAATCAATGTATCAAGAGCCATCACACACAGACAGATCCTGGACATGGGCTTCAAATGTCGTATTCCTCTTGTCAAGCCACTTCTGAACAACAAACAATGTCAGAAGTGTCTTACCTGGGCTAAAGAAAAAAAGAACTGGTCTGTTGCTAGTGGTCCAAGGTCCTCTTTTCTGATGAGAGCAACTTTTGCATCTCATTTGGAAACCAAGGACCCAGAGTCTGGAGGAAGAATGGAGAGGCACATACTGCAAGATGCTTGAAGTCCAGTGTGAAGTTTCCACAGTCTTTTGATTCGGGGAGCCATTTCATCTGCTGATATTGGTCCACTGTGCTTCATTAAGTCCAGGGTCAACGCAGCCATCTACCAGGAGATTTTGGAGCACTTCATGCTTCCCTCCACAGATGAGCTTTATGGGGATGCTGACTTCATTTTCCAGCAGGACTTAGCACCTGCCCACACTGTCAAAAGCACCAAAACCTGGTTCAATGACCGTGGGATTACTGTGTTTCATTGTCCAGCAACCTCGCCTGATCTGAACTTCATAGGGAATCTATGGGGCATTTCCAAGAAAAAGATGAGAGGCATGAGACCGAACAATGCAAAAGAGCTGAAGGCCGCTATTGAAGCATCCTGGTCTTCCATAACACCTCAGCAGTGCCACAGGCTGATAGCTTCCATGCCATGCCGCATTGAGGCAATAATTGCTGCAAAAGGGGCCCAAACCAAGTACTGAGTACATATGCATGCTTATACTTTTCAGAGGTCCGATATTGTTCTATGTACAATCCTTGTTTTATTGATTGCATGTAACATTCTAATTTGATGAGATTGTGGATTTGGGTTTTCACGAGCTGTAAGCCATCATAATCTCAATTATGACAAATCGTGGCTTGAACTATCGTGCTTTGCATGTAATGAGTCTATCTCATATATTAGTTTCACCTTTTAAGTTGCATTACTGAGATAAATGAACTTTAGCACGATATTCTAATTTTTTTATTTCACCTGTAGTGTTTCAAAAGGATTTACCAAGTGGTTGACATCAAACATTTAACCTACCAATTCCATAGAAAGTAATTGGAGCATCTGAGAAAGGATACGCTGGCTGTCAACTCTGAAGCTGACCTGGCTGAAGCCATTTTCTCCTGCCTCATTGTTGCCACGAACTTTGAAACGGGGAAGGGAGAGGGGAAGTAGATAGACCAGCTACCAGTCAGCTTGGTTCTTGTGGGAACCAAGGTCATCCCAATTGATGGCAGAGGAATGACCAAGCAGCCTCCCAGCTACCTTCATTGGACCATGAGATCAGTGATACCTGGGGAGGGAATATTTGCTTTTTTAATTAGGGGAAAAGCCATGGGAACCTTTAGAGTTGGTTTTCACTACCTGTGCCAATATGAAGTGTCCAATAAACGTGTTCTTTGAGGAACACGTCTGCCTCAGAGTTCTGGTTTTGGTGTATGTGTTAACTTGGAATCCTTACATTGGCAACATGCATTCCAGGAAATTAATGTCAGCATTCTGTGAGACCTTAAAGAAGTTACCAGATGTGATCAGCAGATGGGGTCGAGCTCATGCATTGGTTATATTAATTGTCATTGATAGACCTGTTTTTACTTTTACTGCTGTTTATATGTGTGTGTATGTGTATATTTTCTTTCTTTTTAAATTTTTAACATGGTTAGCCACCCAGAATTATTAATCAGGGATGGGTAGCCATATACACCAAATGAATGAATCGATGAATAACTTAGTGACTTGAATTGAATACTTTATTTGGCCAAGTGTGATTAGACACAGAAGGAATTTGTCTCCAGTACAGAATGAATGAATGAATCAATCAATCAATCAATCAATCAATTAATCAATCAATGAGTCAAAAATTCAATATCAGTCAATGAATCAATAAACCAATAATAGAAATCAAGTCATAGGTACTCAGCAAAATCTGGTAGGAAGCATTGTCCTGGTCTTCCTTTCCTAGTCTGAGATAAATTGCAAAATTTCAATCTTCTTATCTCACAAACACGATGTCTGCATGAATATCTCAAAGAAGATGTCGGCATGATGAAGTTATCAGATGCACAAAATATTAACCCAGAGTGTACAACCAGAAACCTCCCATTTGTTTTTCATAAAACCAGGAGCAAATGACTTGGATGGGTGGATGGGTGGGAACTAGGGCTCCTGCTATAACTCATTTCATTGTCTACGTTGCTTTGGAAGATCTTGGGGGCAGCCCAGGGCCAAGCGCCCAGCTTGTGTGTTTGCCTGCCCTGGAGATTGCTTGGACAGAGCACGAGAACAGCTTGTGTGTTGGCAGGGGTTTGAGACCAAGACCGTGTGTCCTCCATCACCTCAGCCCTGCCCCTCCCACTGCTGCACATCTGCCGTACATTTCAGTGGTGCTTGCTGAGGGTTTCTAGGCTGTTGTGCATGGTGCGCCTTTCACTGAAAGACATTTCACTACCGCCAAACTTCCACTGGAATGATTGCATGAGGAAATGACGAGGCATGATGGTCCAGGATTGGAGATATAGTCGCATAATCAATGGTTAATGATTATTCATCCTCATAATTCCTCCTTCCCTTACTCTTTTATTCTTTTTCTTTTCTTTTTTAAAGACAGTTTAAGTGTTCCGAGTTTCTCCCCACACTGCCTCCTTGGCAGCCCTTGTTTAAAAGGCAGAACCAATGAATTTGGCAAGGGATGATTTAATATCAATATCCGTTCTGCAGCTTTGCAATAATGGTATTATGAGGATATGTGGTGCATTGTATGCTTTGGAAAAAAATTTATTGACAAAACACATTTGTGTCTATTTAGAAATACTAAAGACCCCAAGATTTTCTTTCAGTATTTTATTCCCACCACTTTTTGGGGAGTCCAATAAATTTTGTTAAATTGGTCTTCCTTGGTTCCTTTTAAAATTAGCACAGTTTGCCTTCATTTGGTTGATACAAATGTTTCTTTGTTTACAAAAAAGAGAACATTTGAATTATTATAATTTAGCATAAGATCTTTGATTTCTTTAAACTGGGAGTTCTCAGGCTAGAATTGTGCATATATTCCAGAGTCACCCTTATGTCTATCTTAGCAATTTAGATATTCTTGAATTAATGAGCTCTGCCAATGAGCTCCTCTCTACCTTCATTAAAAGGAAAATGCCTCCATCCCTTTTAACCCTTCTGTAAACATAAAGTCAATTGGCAGCAAACCCATTTCCCAGTCAGCAAGCAGTATTGTGAATCTTATCTTCTCTTGCAGAAATCAATTCGTCTTCGTTGCAACCGATGAAATTTCTTGTAACACCTCGGCAGGTAACAATCATTGATACTTCTTGATGGATCCATCTGAGTCTCAATATCCTTTTACACATGCTGCAGTTAGTCACTAGAGAAAAAGCTAGTAAAACCCCAGAGATAAATCTTTGGAATAGTTTCATTCGGGTATAACTCCAACCCTCCAGGCTTTGGGACTGAAAATACATTAGTGTGTTTTGCTGATGTTGATGTTTCTCAATTACATAAGGGAAGAAAGGAGCCATTTATTCTGAAGTTTCATGGAAAAGAAATACCGGTAATAATCTAGTCAGCAATGAGGAAGGATGGGGAAGGAAGAGAAACAGGAAATTGACTGCAAAAAAAGTTGATTGTCAAATTAAAAATGTACCACTTATATTGAACGTGATTATATCTCATGAATGAAAGCAAATATACAGGTGAAACTCAAAAAATTAGAACATCGTGCAAAAGTTCATTTATTTCAGTAATGCAACTTAAAAGGTGAATCTAATATATGAGATAGACTCATTACGTGCAAAGCAAGATAGTTCAAGTCATGATTTGTCATAAGTGAGATGATTATGGCTTACAGCTCATGAAAACCCCAAATTCACAATCTCAGAAAATTAGAATATTGTGAAAAGATTCAATATTCTAGGCTCAAAGTGTCCCATTCTAATCAGCTAATTAAGCCATAACACCTGCAAAGGGTTCCTGAGCCTTTAAATGGTCTCTCAGTCTAGTTCAGTAGGAATCACAATCATGGAAAAGACTGCTGACTTGACAGTTGTGCAGAAAACCTTCATTGACACCCTCCATAAGGAGGGAAAGCCCCAAAAGGTAATTGCAAACGAAGTTGGATGTTCCCAAAGTGCTGTATCAAAGCACTTTAGTAGAAAGTTATGTGGAAGGGAAAAGTGTGGAAGAAAAAAGTGCACAAGCAGCAGGGATGACCGTAGCCTGGAGAGGATTGTCAGGAAAAGGCCATTCAAAAGTGATGGGGATTTTCACAAGGAGTGGACTGAGGCTGGAATCAATGCATCAAGAGCCACCACACACAGACGGATCCTGGATTTTGGCTTCAAATGTTGTATTCCTCTTGTCAAGCCACTTCTGAACAACAAACTACGTCAGAAGCATCTTACCTGGGCTAAAGAAAAAAGAACTGGTCTGTTGCTCAGTGATCCAAGATCCTCTTTTCTGATGAGAGCAACTTTTGCATCTCATTTGGAAACCAAGGACCCAGAGTCTGGAGGAAGAATGGAGAGGCACACACTGTAAGATGCTTGAAGTCCAGTGTGAAGTTTCCACAGTCTTTTGATTCGGGGAGCCATTTCATCTGCTGATATTGGTCCACTGTGCTTCATTAAGTCCACGGTCAACGCAGCCGTCTACCAGGAGATTTTGGAGCACTTCATGCTTCCTTCTGCAGACGAGCTTTATGGGGATGCTGACTTCATTTTCCAGCAGGACTTGGCACCTGCCCACACTGTCAAAAGCACCAAAACCTGGTCCAATGACTATGGGATTACTGTGTTTGATTGTCCAGCAAACTCGCCTGACCTGAACTCCATTGAGAATCTATGGGGCATTTCCGAGAGAAAGATGAGAGACATGAGACCGAACAATGCAGAAGAGCTGAAGGCCGCTATTGAAGCATCCTGGTGTTCCATACACCAACACCTCAGCAGTGTCACAGGCTGATAGCTTCCATGCCATGCCGCATTGAGGCAGTAATTGCTGCAAAAGGGGCCCAAACCAAGTACTGAGTACATATGCATGCCTATACTTTTCAGAGGTCCGATATTGTTCTATGTACAATCCTTGTTTTATTGATTGCATGTAACATTCTAATTTTCTGAGATTGTGGATTTGAGCTGTAAGCCATAATCATCTCAATTATGACAAATCACGGCTTGAACTATCTTGCTTTGCATGTAATGAGTCTATCTCATATATTAGTTTTACCTTTTAAGTTGCATTACTGAAATAAATAAACTTTTGCATGATATTCTAATTTTTTGAGTTTCACCTCTATATATCTCAGGATAATGTTGCAGGATCCAATCTGGGTCGGTCAGCAGAACCAGAGGTTTTGTCTTCTGTGCTTTTGGACCAGCAGTGGGATCCTACCTGTTCCACTACCAGATCATGCATGCAGGCACCTAACATGCATGCACAGCTTTCCACACACCAGCTGAGGCCTGCAGTGCCAATCAGCTGAGAGGATAAAGAAGAGAAACGTTCAGGGGTGGATGGGAGGGCCGATCCTTTGCTTTTCTCTTCTTTCTCCTCTCAGCTGATCATTGGAGGCTTTTTTTTTTACTACCGGTTCGGCTGAACCTGTCCGAACCAGTAACATACTACCACTGTTTTAGACTCGTTCTGCAGCCCATCTTCAGGGGATTCTCTCTAGCTCTCTAACTTCTTTCTAGCAACTTTGCTAGAGAGAAGTTCTCCAAAGGTGGCTTCCAATATGAATTCGAAAACTTAGAAGACAAAATTTCTGGTTCCGCTGACCGACCCAGTTTGGATCCTACGTGATTATATCTCTTAAAACAACTCATTGATAGCCCTGGGGCAGCTCACACCAAAACATGAATGGCAATTATGCCATGCAAACCATGAGACATGTGCCTTTGTGCAACTATTGCAATGCCAGTCATAACTTTGTGTCATGACTTCCCATTGCAAATTTGGTCATTCTGCAGTCACTGCAATTTGTTCCAGACACAAACTTAGAAAGGAGTAGTTATCCCTAATACATCCAGCCGCTAATGTAAGTGCCAGGGTCCTACCATTTTTTTTCCCAAAAATTTATGAAGACTTCCACTCATGCAATTGTGTTAGCCATCGTGTTTCTGTTAAATTTGTGCTGAAAACTGGCCTCTAAGATTCTTCAAATTCTCTTTCTCTGAAAAAAAATAATAACCCATTTCCTATCTGCAGGCTGTTTAGTGGAGAGCCCTATAAAAGATAGGTATTTACACTCATTCCCTGAGTGCCTTGTGCCTCAATAAGTACAACAATGTTTTTCACAAAAATTGCCTTCAACCAGGGTTTGTGGTTGATGAAATTTATTACCAGTGGGTGGGCCTCTGGTTCATCATCCTGCAAAGAAAAAGAGAAGACATTAGAATAAATGAAACCCCTGCCCATTTTCCCCATAAATTTCCTTCAGGGGAAACAGTTCAATCATTGACTTTTGCATGCCATCCAAACTGTAGAAATTGTAACAATTAAGATGGACAAGATGATGTTACTGAGTTGGGTGGTATGTTATGAAGCCTGATGTTCAGGTGCAGAAAACAACAACAACAACAACAACAACAATAATGTAAAAATGACCTGACTTCTTGGCTAAAATCAAACTTAAGTGAAAAAGTTTACTGTGGCTACTGAAATTTTCCTAGCTCTGTCTCAGGAGAGTATTCTACCAGTTCAGCCTGGTTTGGCTGAACCGGTAGCTCAGAGGATCATCTGTGAGTGAACTGGTTTGCCTCAATGACCAGTTGCTGGGCTGGCTCTATTCTGACCTTTATTTCCTGGTTTTCAAACTCAACTGCTTCACGTGGCACAGCAGATTGCCACATGTGAGCTGTTGAACACACAAGGAGAGCGCAGGATTGTGGAAGAAGATCAGTAGCAAACCCTCTGCATGCGTGCAAAGCATGCACTCACCAAACCAGTTGTTACACTGGTTGAATCACACCCCTGAACAGAATTTATTACTTTCTTGCCTACAGGCGAGAGAGGGTTGGTGTGCTTGACATTACAAAGAAGACCACAGCAGCAATTCCATGTTCTAATTCCTAGTCCCAAATTAACCCAATATTAAGATAGTGAGAATAGTCAATCAGTGGAACAGCTTCCCTCCAGAAGTTTTGGGTGCTTCATCATTGTAGGCCTTTAAGAAGAGATGGGACAGCCACTTGTCAGAAATGGTATAGGGTTTCCTACTTGAGCAAGGGGTTGGGCTAGAATAGGGGTCCCCAATCCATGGGCTGCGGCCCACTACTGGGTCATGGCCTATTCGTAACGAGGCCATGTTAACAGCGGGCTGTCACACATATATGTGCATGAAGCTCAATCTGCACAAGTTTTGCAAGTTGAACTGTGTATACATGCATGAGAGTACTGGTGTGCCATTCGCATGGCCCGGTTCCCCTCTCCCCCCCCCCCCCCCCGACAGGCTACCAAACTGCAAAGGACTCGAAGACCTCTAAGGTTCCTTCCAACTCTCTTATTCTATTAAGATTGCCACAGCTGGATTTGCCAGCTTTTATTCTTGTCTGGATGAACAGAAGCCAACTTTTTAGGTTAATGGGTGGTATGTTTGGCATTCCACTCTTCCGTCTATCGGCATTCCACTCTTCAATCTATCTGCACTCCCATGGAGATTTAAGAAGTCCCCAAAAAATCATACATTAGGTGCAGAAACGGGCATAAGAATACCAGATAAAGGTAATGTTGTGTGTATATGTGTGTGTATGTGTGTGTGTATACATACATACATACATACATACATACATACATGAATACACAAAGCAATTATGGAACTTGCTTTAATGCCAGTGTATTTTTCCCCACTCCATAATGGGATTAATGTGGGATGGTGCCACAGAGTACAATAATCCAACCAACCCCAAGTGGGCATTTTACTGAATTTCTAAAGCCTCTTATAAAGCTATCAGCCATGATCCATGGGGTCATGGGTTGCCTTAGATCTTGACTTCTGAGATTGTGAAAATGACCTTTAAGAAGGAAAGCTGATCCAAGCCCATTGTCCCCTGGAATTCCAAGGCTTCTGAATCTGAGAAGATCTGTTTTTTTGGAAAGAGATGGAATAGTACATGATAGTTGAGGAGTCATGGATATTGTGGGTTGTCTGGATTTTTTCCCCAACTACTGCAGGTTCTATACCAACTCTAGATCTTGCAACAAAAGGAATGTTGTGGTTTGGGAACGTTACAACTGCTGGTGTCAAAAATAGATAGTGCCACAAATAAATGGACTTAATTTAGTTCATAGAAATGGTTTTGCTGAACCAGAAGACCCCAAAATATCTATTTGTGCACTCCTAAACATCCATTGTAAAAATTGGCATTTGCAAATTTGTGCCAACAAAGTTGTAAAAATATTCTTTTGATATATGAGCTGTGGTGGCACAGTACTGCAGGCTACTTCTGCTGACTGCAATTTGGCAAATCAAATCTCACCAGGCTCAAGCCTTCCATCCTTGGTGGGTAAAATGAGGACCCAGATTGTTGAGGACAATATGCCGACTCTATAACCTGCTTACAGAGGGATGTAAAGCACTGTGAAGCAGTATATAAGTCTAAATGCTATTGCTATCAGTACTATCACTATGTACCCCCAAAGTAAGGAAACCCTCATCTTTAAAGCCAGAAGAGAATTCATGAACAGGATTGTGTGCTTTCTCCTCTCTAGAATCTCAAAGAGGTTGAAAAAGTGGTCAGTTGAGGACTGACATCCCAAACCAACAGCAGTTGTGCTTAAAATTTAAGTTGTTAGATCCTCTTTACATTATTCAATGATGGGAAATTCCAGGGTAACCATACCAGATTGAGTTTTCAGAGATGAAAGAACGATAGCAATTTATATTATTTATAGGTGTCTACTATACTACATAATAGTATACTTGAATATTACTGGTGTGAGGCACAATTACACTGTAAACTGTAGGATGCACACTGAAAAAAATGGGGGAAAATCCTTTATATAGTTCAGAAACTAAATGCAGCTGTTGCTCTTCTTCATGCCAGTGAATATTTATGTAGATATGACAGCAATGAGCAGGAATCTGTCCTGCTAAGTGGATGCATAAAGTGGAGCTCTATTTGTTCATCTTTAGTTGAAGTCCATAGTAAAACTAAACCAAAGGCTTTAGGTCTGCAGATTGCACTTAAATTAAGGATGGAGAAAATTACTATTTGCAAAATAATGTTATTGCTGCAAAAATCCATAGGCTGTTCTTTTATCACTTTTCCAGTACTTCATACCCCATGCTGAATTTGTTTATTAGGTCAAAAGGACTGCAAAAACCATCCACCCATGTCCTGTTGGAACTGTGAGGAAAGCAAATTCTTGGAGGAATCAGCACATTAGCAAGACAGAAATATGTCAATAGAAACCATAGAAATTCAGATAAATTGTACTGAGGACCAAGGGCTTCAAGGTTGCCTCAAATCGGCCCACATTCCTTCAATGTTTTTATCAATGGATTTTGCAGTTCTTTTTTCAAAATTTCAGATAACCACCTGCAACTTTTAAGTCTGGTAGTTTTGTAGCATTGTAATATTATGCTGCAAAACTCACTCTGTAAAACAAACAAACAAACAAACAAAAATGAAATAATCCAACCAATATTCTGAAAGGGAAGATAACAGCATTAATATTTTTTCTCAAACTTTCATTTATCTTGCTGCCACAAAAATTGAAACAGGGTTGTGTGCATGTGTGCTTGTGTGTGCAAAGTCTTTCATTAAAAAATGAGAACTAAATACGTGGGTGGTTTTTTTGATTTTTTTTCTCATCTAGCTTCCTTACTTTTCTTGGGAATTCCTCCCTACTTAACCAGGCAGCCAGGATATTTTGCTACTAAAGATAACTTGGAGCTACTTATAACCTTCTAACTCTGAAAGAACCATTTTAACGCAGTGTTTCTCAACCTTAGCAGTATTTAGGTATGTAGACTTCCAAAGGTGCTTTTTTCAAGAGCCAACTGGACTTTCTGGTTTTTCTTTGAAGACATTTCACTTCTCATCCAAGAAGCTTCTTCAGCTCTGACTGATTTCTTGGATGAGAAGTGAAATGTCTTCAAAGAAAAAACAGTTGCCTCTTGAAAAAAAGCACCTCCGGGACAACCATCACCTGGATGACTGAAAATCTCCATAGACCTATGTAGACTTCAACTCCCAGAATTCCCCAGCCAACATGCTTGGCTGGGGGATTCTGGGAATTAAAGTTCATGCATCTTAAATTAGATGAAATTGAGAAGCAGCGCAATAATTGAAAGGATGAAGGTTGCCTAATATAAGGACAAAGAATGAGTCTAGGATTAAGTTCAGCTGAGTTGCTCTTCCTAATGATGGAACCTGCCCTTGGATCCCTTCTGGCTATCAATTGGGAATACAGGTAGTCCTCAACTTACGACCACAATTGGGCCCGACATTTCTGTTGCTCAGTGAGGCATTTGTTAAAGTGAGTTATTGTCCCATTTTACAACCATTCTTGCCACAGTTGCTAAGTTAATCGCCTCAGTGGTTAAGTTAGTTGTCAACTAACTAAGTTGGAGTAACTGCTGGAATCCTGACATTAGTCATATGGTGGTTAAGTAAATCTGGCTTCCCCGTTGTTTTTGATCATCAGAAGGTCGCCAAAGAGGATCACATGACCCAGGGACACTGCAACCGTCATAAATACGAGTCAGTTGCTGAGCGTGTGAATTTTGATCAGGAGGATGCTGCAGTGGTTGTAAGTGTTGAAAAAACGGCCGTAAGTCATTTTTTTCCCCAGAGCTGCCGTAACTTCAAACAATCACTCAGTGAACTGCTGTAAATTGAGAACTACCTGTACCAATTGGCAATCCAAATTCCCCTGCCTCCATCAGTCTGTGGCCTCGAATTGGGCTGAATCTGGGTGACCTGTAAGCTTTGTCTACCTTCTTTGCGGGAACACCAATAGAGATGTAAACATCTCTATCCAAACAGATTTGGCATACACTACAGCAAGGTGTGGAATTAATCTCCTTGATAAATCCAGCTCTCCCTTATGGTGGCACTCCATTTTTTATCGCTATAGAAGCAGATGACTTCTGTGGGACTTGACTTCTTTTGAAAGCCACGGCAGGTTAGTTATAGGGTAAAACCCCGGATTATCCCTTTTCTCGCGTGCAGTTGAAGTTTTATTAATCTTTTTCTTTCACCCTCTGTGAAGCCCTGGCAAACCTCTCTGGCATCTTTGTCATTATCTCTTTGACAGCTTGCCTTGCTTGGCGCTCGGAGTTCTAGGTCAGTTCACATGGCTAGTCAAACGTGACAACTTGACAAGATTACGGCAAGCTGCCTTCTGTAATTTGTAAATAGAGGGAGTTGCGTTCCAATCTGCCGCTGTTAATGAAGTGGCAGCCTGGGCGCATGTACATCTGGGGATGTGTTGTTCTGTGTGTGTCTGCTTGCAGATGCAACAACCGGCACGCTCAGGTATTTCTGTGCGTTTCTCGCTAGGTGAAAAAAGTTTCCAGGATATAGCAAGAAAATAAGAATAAAAATAAAGAATGCTCAAGTCATCCAAAGGAGAAAATCAAAGTTTCTGGATGGGCAGAGTGCAGATCCTTCAATCAGAGAGACAGAGAGAGAGATGGAGAGAGACAGAGAGGGAGGGAGAGAGGGGGAGGGGAGGAGAGAGAGAGAGAGACTGTCTCTCTTCACTCGGAGGAGAAGATTTTCAAAGATGTGCAAATATCACCGATTCAGAGACAGAATTTTCTGGAACACTTTGGAGGGTATTGTTACCTCTCTGGAGCAAAGGTGGTATTCAGCAGGTTCTGACCAGTTCTGGAGAACTGGTAGTGGAAATTTTGAGTAGTTAGAAGAACCAGCCAATCCCACCTCTGACTGGCCTTGCCCCCATCTATTCTCTGTCTCCTGAGTCCCAGCTGATCGGCTGGGTCTTCTTTTGTTGCCCTACACAGGAGAACGGAGCTGGAAAGCAGGTTAGTAGGGTGGGGAGGGAATGGGGATTTTGCAGTAACCTTCCCCTGCCACTCCCACCAAGTCATGCCCACCAAGCCATGCCATGCCCACCAAGCCACACCCACAGAACCAGTAGTAAAAAATATTGAATCCCACCACTACTCTGGAGACCCTGGAAACTCCCCACAAATAGGATACTAATGCTAGAGAAGTAATCTATGAGCTTTGCGCATCCTTATGAGCTGTAGTGGCACAGTGGTTGAGTGCAGTACTGCAGGCTACTTCTGCTGTCTGCCAGTTGCCTGCAATTTGGCAGTTTGAATCTCACCAGGCTGAAGGTTCACTCAGCCTTCCATCCCTTCGAAGTGGGTAAAATGAGGACCCAGATTGTTGGGAGCAAGAGGCTGACTCTGTAAATCACTTAGAGAGGGCTGTAAAGCACTGTGAAGTGGTATATATGTCTAAGTGCTATTGCTAGTGCTATTAATTATTTTTTACTTAAACAGGGCCCCATTCTTCATCCCAGTAAGATGCTTCCATTTTCTCTTAGTCAGTGCCAATAAACATGAGAAATCGTTAGATATTTATTTTGTCATTATTGCACTCTCCAGAGAAGATGCTTGTGTGATATTCTTTTATATCAAAATAACTGTTTCCAGACGGGGGGAGGGATATCACCCCCCCTAGAAATATAGTCCAGCACACTGCATGGTGCAGGAATCAAAATTACAGGCGGTCCTTGGTTAACAACATTGACCAAATTTACAATCGCAGTGAACAAATGACATGACCAAGTCCTCAAAGTTCTGGCTATCCCATCATGATAGGGTTGTGTGACCAGGATTTGGGAATATGGCAACTGCATATAGTTGGAGCATCCTGTGGACATGTGATTATCATTTGTGACCTTCCCTTTGGTTTCCTCAAAATATTATTTGAGTGGTTAGTTGTGATGCTCAGTACCCAAATCTCAACCTAATTGTATTAGTGCCAGGAAAATAAGCTAACATAGGAGAAAGAATGAAAGTTGTTACTTAAGGCTAGCATTCTAAAACTGGCAGTTGAATTGCTAAGCCTTTGTGCTTATCCTAGTATCCTAGCTCCTTAGTATCCTAGTATCCTAGCTTCTGAGATTTGTGAACTGCCTCTAAAGTGCCTGATGTTCTTCAGATATATTGAGACCATCTACCCTAATTTTTACATGCTGGGTGGAGCTACACTTCTAAGATTTGGAAAGCACTTGAAGACACCAGATTGTAGAAGATGGTCTATCTCCATTGTGACCTCTGTTAGGCTGTAAATCCAACATTTGAATTCTGTAGGGCAAGATAATTACAATTTTAAGAAGAACAGGTTCCAGAATAAAGTCTGATATTGCAGAATAATTTCTTTATGCTTTTTTGCCATTCCTTCTCCATATCATCAGTCAATTGAAATGCAGAATCCACGTTTGCATACCTTAATGTATAAGGAGAAATTACAAAAATAGGAACCACTGCAGTCTTGTTGAAAGAAACTCAGTAACCCCTGGGAAGGAAATGGATGAGGTTTCCTTGTTCCCCTCTCACAATGTGACTTGTGCTGTAGGTAGCATCTGCAGGCAAAAGGCTCAGCTTTTGAACTTCTCAATTTTCGTAACATGTAATGGCGTGTTTTGAAATTAGCATTTAAAAAGAAGCTGACACTGTTCTTTTTTCCTCTGTGGAAATGAAATTTATTAATCATAATAAAATTGTCATATTCAGATGGTAGAGGTCAATCTGAAGAGGTAAAAAAAAAAGAGCTATTCATCAATTTAGAAAGGACAATGATGCATGGTCTTAGGTAACATTTATGGGTTGGTTCTCTGGAAAGATTTTCTTCCATAGAAGGATTGTTGTGTGACAGATTTGATGCTGGGAGCTATTAAGAGAAGAGCCATTCCTTTCAAAATGCAACTTGATTAGCATTCCCTGCTTCTCCTAAGCAAGGCACATCCATATAAACTGGACGTCATGCCTGCATGGTTCGTCCATTTCATTTTTGTGGAGGAATTGAATGAAATCTTGAAATTGGGTCTAAAGCAACATTTGAAGCCTTTCCTTCTCCAGCAAAAATATTTGATTTGAGAAAAGCTCAGAAAGTTTCATGGCCTATTGTAACATTTCCCAAGAGGAGTTTTGCACATTCCTCAATAGTCTTCAACAGATTTTTTTTTGGGGGGTGGGGGTGGGGGGGCAAGATGAAATTTCTATAAGTTAGCTGTTGAGTACATTAGTGCTATTCATTGTTAGAAAAAGAACAAAAACAAAATTCACAAAATGGGCTGTCAGTTTAAACCTGGCCCTTTTTTATTTAGATGTTATCTGCTTTCATTATTCTTTATTATAGAGTGTTCTGTAGAGTGAATTACTTGTCCAATTCTTGAAAACAGCATAGTGTGTAGAAAATTCAGTGAAAATTCAGTATATTAGTGCTATTCATTGTTAGGAAAAACCTATATGTCTCTCATATATACCTATATACAGTATATATATAGAGAGAGAAATAGATGAGAGACAGAGAGACAGAGAGACAGAGACAGAGAGAGACAGAGAAGACATATGGGCAATATAGCATGTGAAGTAATATATTAAACCACAATAAAATCACCATAACCACAACAGCTATAAAATTGTAATGGGATAGATGTTATAATTCAATGTCTAATGAAGCTAACCACCTAACGGCCAGAAGCAGTGTGGTTGTGGTGAGATCATACCAGGCAGAATGGGACAACTCACCACAGCCAACTCACTGCAGGACAACTCACTGCAGGACAATTCAATATTTCTATTTAATTATTTAAAATATTTTTTAAAAAATATTTTATTTTTTATCATTCACATTTCATTTTGTCCCTCCTTTGCCCTCCTTTCTTAAATGATTCTATTCCACCATTTTTTTGATAACTCGTGTCCTATGGCAAGTTAGTTGGCCATAGTAAGTCATCTCATGGCCAGTTGGCTGCAGTGAATTGACAGGGGTAAGTTGTTCTAGACCCATACCAGGTGCCTTGAAATTTCCAGGGGGGGAACTCTTGAACTATGCCTATGGAAGAGACCACCATGATTCCTACTGCGTCAAAGGAAATGTTGGCCATAAGTTCTTTTCTCTTCTATTGAAATGTTTAATGTCTTTGTTCTGCAGCTTTACATGTTGGCTGCTTAGAGTTAATCTCCTCCAGCTTATCATACATTTCCAATTATTTATTTTTATTTATTTATTTATTTACAAGATTTATATACCGCCCCCTCTCCCTGTGGGACTCGGGGCGGTGTACAGTCATTAAAAAATACAATAATATTAGGTGATTGAATAAATAAAAATAAAAATGAAACAAGGATTAATAAATAAGGAATTAAAACCAATTTAAGATCGAATTTAAGACCCCATAAAACGTAGGCCAGACCGGCTTGATGAAATAAGTGAGTTTTTAATGTGCGTCGGAAGGTCAAGAGGTCAGGGATAATCCTTATCTCTGGGGGTAATTTGTTCCAGAGGGAGGATGCCCCCAAAGAGAAGGCCCGTACCCTCGAGGTCGGCAGCCATTCAGCTGGCGGTAGCCCGAGGAGACCCAGTCTATGGGAGCGTACCGGTCGATGGGAGATTGATGGTGGCAGTAGGTGGTCCCATAAATACCCAGGTCCCAAGCCATGGAGCGCTTTAAAGATGGTAACTAACACCTTGAAATGCACCCGAAAGACCATCGGGAGCCAATGCAGATTACGCAAGAGTGGTGTAACATGAGAGTTCCGAGAAGCTCCCCAAACCACCCGTGCGGCCTCATTCTGTACCAGTCGGAGTCATCGGGTGCTCCTCAAGGGTAGCCCCATGTAGAGAGCATTGGCATAATCTAGGCGGGAGATAACGAGGGCGGATGTGATTGTGTGAAGCGCATCCCGATCCAGAAAGGGCCGCAACTGGTAGATCCTACCAGTTGGATCATAAAAAGCCCCTCTGGTGATGGCCATCATATGTTCTTCTAACCACAGCCGTACGTCCAGGAGGACACCTAGATTGCGCGCCCTGCCTGTGGAGGTAAGAATTTCCTCCCCCACAGTCAGCGATGGAACTAGCTGGCTGTATCGGGGTGCTGGAAAGCACAACCATTCGGTCTTAACTGGGTTGAGCTGAAGCCTGTTCTGTCCCATCCAACTTCGTACAGCCTCCAGGCACCGGATCATCACTTCAACGGCTTCGTTGGGGTGGCCTGGGGTAGAAATGTACAGCTGAGTGTCATCAGTGTACTGATGAAACTCTACCCCAAAGCCACAGATGATTTCACCCAGCGGCTTCATATAAATGTTGAACAGCAGGGGCGAGAGCACAGACTCCTGAGGAACCCCGCAAATCAGGGGTCTCGGGGTCAATTTCTGCCTCCCTGTCAACACAAATTGCGAACAATCAGAGAGGAAGGAGGAGAACCACCGCAAAACAATGCCCCCCACTCCCAACTCCTCCAGTCGTCTCAATAAGATATTGTGGTCGACAGTATCGAAAGCTGCCGAGAGGTCTAATAGGACCAGGAAAGAAGAATAACCTCTGTCACGGGCCATCCAGAGATCATCCACCAACGCGACCAATGCCGTCTCCATGCTGGGCCTGAAGCCTGATTGGCATGGATCTAAGTAGACATCTTCATCAAGGTGCTGGGGAAGCTATTGTGCCACCACACTCTCAACAGCCTTTGCTACTAAGCGAAGGTTGGAGACTGGACGATAATTAGATAATAGAGTTGGGTCCAGGGATGGTTTTTTGAGGAGGGGTCTGACTACCACCTCTTTCAAGGTGGCAGGCAGAAATCCCTCGCTCAAGGAAGCGTTAATAATACCCTGGAACCAACCTTGTGTCACCTCCCGAGTGGCTAATACCAGCCAGGAGGGACACGGATCCAGTAAACAGGTGGTAGCATTAAGCCTACCCAGCATCCTGTCAACGTCTTCAGAGGTCACAGGGTCAAACTCTTCCCAGACAATCTCCCTTAATTCCGCTCCCGACCTCCCGTCCAGAGTTGCCCAGTCAGAGTTCAACCCATTCCGGATCTGAGTGATTTTGTCCAGCAGGAAATTCGAAAAGTCCTCAGCCCGTCCCTGCAGAGGATCCTCCCGCGTTCCCACTTCTAAAAGGGAGCGGGTCACCCTAAAGAGGGCAGCTGGGTGAAAATTAGCCCTCATTGGAGCCAATAGGTGGTACAATTGTTGGAATGCGGTACTGCAAGCTAATTCTGCTGACTACCAGCTGCCTGCAATTTGGCAGTTCAATCCTTATCAGGCTTAAGGTTGATTCAGCCTTCCATCCTTCCGAGATGGGTAAAATGAGGACCCAGGTTGTTGGGTGCAAGAGGTTGACTCTGTAAACCAGTTAGAGAAGGCTGTGAAGCACTGTGAAGCGATATATAAGTCTATGTGCTACTGCTATTGCCTTCCTTCCTTCCTTCCATTCTTCCTTCCTTCTTTCAATGGTGGTGTAGTGGTTAAAGTGCAGTATTGCAGGCTGACTCTGCCCACTGCCAGGAGTTCAATCCTGACTGGCTCAAGGTTGACTCAGCATTCCATCTTTGCAAGGTGAGTAAAATGAGGACCCAGATAGTTAGTGCCAACAGATTGACTTTCTAAACCGCTTAGAGAGGGCTGTAAAGCACTGTGAAGCGGTATGTAAGTCTAAATGCTATTGCTAATGCTATTAGGGTCCTTTGTCACCCAATCTCCAGAGGAGATGGCTTCCATAAATTGCTGAGTCAACTCATTTCCAACCCAATTGGGTAGAATGGGATGCGTTCAATTGCATTCATTTTCAATTCCTTTCTCGCTCTAACTTCTGGGGTTGATGCTGTTTCTTTTTCCTTATTTCTTTGTAACCCTATTCTAAAATTAATCCAGAGCTCTGCTTCCTTTGTAGTTACGGACGACTTTATGCTGCAGACCCCTACCACCACACACTTGCTCCAGCAGCCACCTACGGCGTTGGTGCCATGGTAAGTGTTTGCCTCCTTCTCCCCCTACCTCCTTTTAACCCGTCTCCCAGTGCGTTTTTCCTCCCTTCCTCTCCTCCGTTCTTAACATGGTTGACATCTCCTCACTTTCCCTTAATTGAATTTGTCTCTTCTGCTAACGGCTGCTAAAATGCCACATTAATCCTTCTCAGTAAACTTGATAAATGTCTTAATTTCTTGGCAACGTAGTGCAATGTAAGTTATTATATATATAATTTTGCAAGTATCACCTAGCCGAGCACTTACCTTAATGGAATAATTAGTCATTTTGATAATTAAATCCATCATGGGTAGAAGGCATTCGCAGAGATGTCCATTTTCCTCACTCCCCGCCCCTTCACCAATTGAATTTATACAACCCTGAGGCCCAAGTCACACCAGTGGTTCTTACAAAGAGCATAAAATGAGATTTCCAAGCTGGTATACAGGCAGTTAGCCCACATCCTGGCTATTTCCTCTCGATTAGAGTTAATCCAAAATGAGTCATACGGCAAGAGAGGAAGGCTATATTTAGCCCATCTTTGACTTTCAGAGTAACGAAACATCCTGGTTCAGAAGAATCTGTAGTTGCACAAAGCTAAAATGTACCCATCAAAAAAAAAAACCCACAGGGAAATTGCATTGGACACTGTTGATCTTTTGGGCAAACACCTCTCCTGGAGTCAAAAAGTGAAGCCACATTTTTACCACGACATTAAAATAATGTGTAAAAATGAGCAAATGTTAGCATCAACGATGGACAGAAATGGAGACAACTTGCTTGATGTTAACTGAATCCCTCTGACTCAAAAAACAAAAGACTCAATCCACAATCATTTTTGTTCACTGGGAGCCCACATTTATTGTGTTTGTGTGTGGGTGAGAGAGAGAAAGAGTGTGTGGGTATCCCAACTCAAAAATATATATCACATAATTTTCTAGGACCTGGTGTAAAAGTGTTATACTGGCAGCATTGCATTCCTGTCTTAAATTTTCTTTATATTTAAATAGCCGTAGTAGCAGCAGCAGCCCTTTATTTATAAGGCCAAATCAAAATACAAAAGAGTGAAGGAAGTAATCCAGTATAAAAGCAACGTCTTAGCCCTTATAGCTGTATCATCCTTACAATTTGCCCCAGTCAAACTTGCACTGTGTTCTTCAGAAAAAAGGCCATTTTATAGGTGATATCTCTATGTCACATAAAATAAGGTAGTCCTCAACTTACAATAGTTCATTGAGTGATCATTTGAAGTTACAAGGGTCCTGAAAAAAGTGACTTATGACCATTTTTCATACATGTAATTGTTACAGCTTCCCCATGGTCGCATGATCAAAATTCAGACACTTGGCAACTGGAATGTATTAGTGATGGTTGCATGTCTCAGGGTCATGTGATACCCTTGTCAGTGTTCCAGCAACCCTCCATTCCACTCAATAACTCCGAGACAGACATCTTCTCAAAGGTTCCTTTTTATTTTATTTGGATGGGGCACAACTGCGGGAATCCTGAATCTGAAAATTCCTTGCAATAAGTAAAAACTACATAATCCATCCTCTGCACCCATCATCACATGGCCCAATCACCATCCGTCACAAGTTAAGACTTCCTCTCACTTATGCACAACACAACCTGACCTTGAATCAGAAAAAGAATGTTATTATGTCTAACTAGATATACTCCAATGCATTTCCCACTCCCACTTTCTCAGGCTCAGATGTGGCAGCGTGGGAGCATTGGAACTCAATATGGCTTCCAAAGCTCGCACCCCTTTTACAACCTTACGGCAGGCAAAGTCAATGGAGAAACCACATTCCCTTAACAACCGTGTTACTAGCTTAACAACCTCAGTGATTCACCCAATAACTATGGCGAGAGAGGTCATAAAATGGAGGCAAAACCAGAGATGGTATTCAGCCAGTTCGGACCAGTTCTGGCATACCGGTAGCAAAAATTTTGAGTAGTTCGGAGAACCGGCAAATACCACATCTGGCTGGCCCCACCTACCTGCTCCTGCCATTACCTCTCCTACATTCTCTTGTTTTTTAGATCAGCTGATTTGCATGGCAGAGTGGATTGCTGTGCCTCAGCTGAAATTAAAAAAAAAAACAGTCAGCTCACCAGGGTTGACACAGAGGGCGGTCTTTGAGCAAAGCATGCTTTCAAAGAACCGGTAGGAAAAAAATTGGAAATCCACCACTGGGGAAAAAACACTTAACAACTATTTTGCTTATCAATAGAAATTTTGGGCTTAATTGTGGTCATTGTCAGCTCTCCAAGTAGAGAATCTAGATTAGAAACTCCTGGGACATTGTACTTCCCAAAAGTAAAACTTTATTGAATACGCTACATGCTACATTGGCACAGAAGAAGTGAAACCAACTCTGGTGCAAAAGCAGCATAGTTCAAACTTGCTTCTTCCCTTTGGCCATCCCTCTCAGTCCATTGTGTTCAATTACATCCACTTTTTTTGTTATGGGAACAGTTGTGGATAGTTTAAACACCTGGGTTGCATGACCTTGAGGCTGGTAATAGGGTCTCACAATGTGCAGATTGAGTCTTGGCATTCCATTCCATCCCAACATTCCAACCAGCCCTCTCCCGATGGTTATCAAGCTGAGAGCAAAGACACAATTAAGGGAAAGAGCCAAACAGAAGAACTCTTCTGAGGTTCTTCTGAGATGCACATGCTGCTGAAGTGTTCATCATAGCCATAATTCAAGATAATGTTCTGTGCCAGGCAATCAGTCAATACATGTGCTAATGCCTTGGTCTCTTCTGCATCACATATATGTTCCAAAAAGGAATTTGATTAAATCTTTCCTCTTTTATCATGGTGCCTGGCTATTCAAATCTCACATGGGCAAATAACCTCCTAAGATGCTTGGGCATTCTAATAAGTAATATTTTTCAATCTGAAAAATACATTTATAATTACTCATCTATTCAGCATGCGAGCATTATGGAAAGCAATGGTATCTTTTTGAGTTTCTAAGTGAAGGATTCTTGGTACAACAATTTTCTTAACCTTTTGTCCAATTGCTGCTTTAATAAGCCCACAACACCAATAATAGAATAGAATAGAATGGAATGGAATGGAATGGAATGGAATGGAACAAAACGGAGTGGAGTGGAGTGGAATGGAATGGAAGAATGGGGTGGAATGGAATGGGATGGGATGAAATAGGATAGTATGGCATGGCATAGCATGGCATGGCATGGCATGGCATAGCATACATAGCATAGCATAGCGTAGCATAGCATAGCATAGCATAGCATAGCATAGAACAGAATAGAATAATAGAGTTGGAAGGGACCTTGTAGGTCATCTAGTCCAACTGCCTACCCAAGCAGGAAACCCTACATCATTTCTGACAGATGGCAGTCCAGTCTCTTTTGAAAGCTTCCAGTGATGAAGCTCCCACAACTTCTGAAGGCAACTTCTATGTCATTGGTTGATTGCTCTCCCTGTCAGAAAATTCCTCTTTATTTTCAGGTTGAATCTCTCCTTGATCAATTTCCATCCATTCTTCCTTGTCTGGCCTTTGGGTGCCTTGGAAAATAGCTTGACCCCCTCCTCTCTGTGGCAGCCCCTCAAATATTGGAAGACTGTTATCCTGTCTCCCCTGGTCCTTCTCTTCACTAGACTAGTCATGCCCAGTTCCTGCAACCCTTCATCATCGTCTCCAGTCCCCTAATCAGCTTGGTTGTTCTTCTCTGCACTCTTTCTAGAGTCTCAACATCTTTTTTATAGTGTGGTGACCAAAACTGGATGCAGTATTCTAGGTGTGATCTTTTATAGAGTGGTATTAGTCCCTCACTGGTGGTTGGATAATTTCTGCATTGTTCTTTAAACTTGCACCTCTGAAGAAGGATTAGAAGTAGAACAGAGCTTCAAAACAAACCAAGAATAAGTCAGAAAGCCACAAACAAGCCACAGATCCCAATATACGAAGCTCATTAAGCCAGCTAGCCATTATGGCCATAGAAGCATCATGTCATGGCTGCACCTCTCCTACTCAAACTCCATGAGCTGACAGCAGGGGTGGACTTCAAATATTTTAGTGAAGGGTTCTTTGCCAGGTTGCTGGGTAGATGTGGCCATGGTGGGCATGGCTTAGTCCGCCTTCCGCACCATGGCGGGGGGCATTTTTGCCCTCCCCAGGCTCTGGAGGTTTTCCTCAAGCCTCCAGTAGGGCAAAAATGGCCTTCCTGGGCTCCAGAAGCTCTCTGGAAGCTGGAAACTGGCCCATTTCTGGCCTTCCTGAACTTCTGGGAGGCCCATTTTTTGCCCTCCCTGTGCCTCCACATGTGCCCTGCACTTACCTCCATTCAAAATGGGCCACATGGGGACTTTTTTGGGGGGGCAGTGTGATCAGGGCGGGGCCAGCCAGGAATGGGATTTGGGAGTTCTCCAAACTGCACAGAATCTTAGCTAGTGGCTCTCCCAAACCCTGCGAACCCCCAGCAGCCCACCCCAGCTGACAGTCTGACATTAAAAATGGGGGTAAGGGAAGGGAAGAGAAAGTTCAGAATGTGAGAAAGAAGAGGGGGATGGAAGCCCAGCTGTGCTTTGTGCAAAGCTTCAGCTAGCTAAGATCAGCCATCGCTATGCAGAGCTGAGAACCAAGAACTTATTTCCTAAACAATATACAAGTACCTAATTGGACATTTACAGGTAATGGGGATGGCCAGATGGGGTGGGCAAGTGGACAACTTTGTATTGTTTGCATGGGAAAACCTCAGATTCAGCTTACTGTTGACACATCCATGGAGGTGAAGACGTTGAAAAAAATCAAGAGAATGGTCATGGCTATATCTTAATGATTGTACCCCTTTCTTCATAATCGGATAGTTGAGTTTCCCACAACCACAATTATTATATCAATACTATAACAATACTAAAGCAATAGCACTTAGACTTATCTATCGCTTCACAGTGTTTTACAGCCCTCTCTAAGCGGTTTACTTGCATATTGCCCCCAACAATTTGGGTCCTCATTTTACTGACCTTGGAAGGATGGAAGGCTGAGTCAACCTTGAGCCCGTCAGAATCAAACACCTGGAGTGAGCAGTGAGTTAACCTGCTATACTGCATTCTAACCACTGCACCACCACGGCTCAATATTATAACAATATTACAGCAATATTTAACAATGATTAAAGGCCTGACAATGATTTAACAATTATTAAATAATCGGGAATGAGCAGAATATGAATAAACATGGTCAAAAGTGACATGGATCAGAAATGCAGAAAACAGAATAACAGAAAAACTGAGTTGGAAGGGACCTTGGAGGTCTTCTAGTCCAACCCCCTGCTCAGGCAGAAGACCCCATACCATTTCAGACAAATGGCTGTCCAATCTCTTCTTAAAAATCTCCAATAATGGAGCAACCACAAGTTTTGGAGGCAAATTGTCTCTTAATTTGATTGATTAATTGTTCTTACTGTCAGGAAATTTCTCCTTATTTCTGGGTTGGTTCTTTCCTTGATTAATTTCCTTCTACTACTTATTTTCCTTTTACTTTTACTTCTTTTGCTTTGGGAAATAGGTTCACCCTCTCTTCTTTGTGGCAGCCCCTCAAATATTAGGACACTATCATGTCCTTCTTTTCTCTAGATTGTCCATATCCAATTCCTGCAACCGTTCTTCATATGTTTTACTCTCCAACCCTCTAATTGCTCTTCTCTGCACTCTTTCCAGAGTCTCAACATCTTTTTTTATATCATGATGACCAAAACTGGGTATAATATCTCTGTATAGTAAAGTTATCTTTCTGTAGTAGTTGAGAAATTTCTTTTTCTCTCTCAAAACCTAACTAGCCTGATTTGGGCTCTTAATGGTTTATTTCAGTAAAGTCTGGACTCCTTTAAAATGGATTATCTTTCTTTTATTTTTCCCTCTTTTCATTCTGAATATACCTTTGGGCAAAACTGTGCATCAAACCTACCGTACTGGTAGACACATTATAAATATTGATGTATTAAAAGCTATGTTGCCCTGGGTTATAACCTTTGCAGTTAAAAAATACACAAAGCATGCTTTATGACATTAGCCAATGTGCTGAAAAACACAGCAACTCCTTGAAAGTCTGAAAGTCTTTATGAAAGTATCCTGAAACAGTCTGAGGCCTTTTCCCCATGATGGGTGCCACCCTTGTTATTGAGGAAGGAGTACGTAGTGTGTATATTATTGGTTCCATATTCAGACTGACCAATACACCCAGTCTTCTGGGTAGTATATAGCTTATTAAAATTGATTATTTTTTTTAAAAAAATGCAGCACTACAAAAAAAAAGGTCAAAGCTCCAGAAGTAAAAGAAGAATATAAAATAACTAGTCAAAGTGAGTAAGTTTAAGACATCTGGACTTCAACTCCCAGAATTCATGGAGATGAAAGCCACATGTCTTAAAATTGCCAACTTTGAGAAACACTCAGGAGTGGGATTCAAAAACCCCAGCAACCGGTTCACTGCCCAGTTGCTAGCTGGGCATGGCCATGATGGGCGGTATCTACCAGAATGTTCTGTTTCCGGCTTCTGGTGAGCTCCAAAGCCCAGGGGAGGCCGTTTTTGCCCTCGCAAGGGTCCAGAGGCCTCCCCCGGGCTTCCGGGAGGGCAAAAACAGCCTCCCCCAGCCTCTGGAGGCTCACCGGAAGCCAGAAATAGGCCTGTTTTGCCACTTCTGGTTTTTTCTGGGAAGGCCATTTTTTGCCCTCCCAAGGGTCCATAGGCCTCCCCAGGGTCTCTGGGAGGGCAAAAACAGCCTCCTCTGTGCTCTGGAGGCCCCAGGCTTGTTTCTGGACTTCCAGAAGGCTCGTTTTTCCCTTTGCTGTTTCCAGGGTGGCCCTGTGGCAAGATCTAAGCACCCTATGGGCCGAATCCAGCCTGTGGGCCTTGAGTCGGACACTCCTGGCCTGGTTATTTAATGATTATTTAACAGAGGAGCATGGTGGCTCACGTGCTTAGGATGCTGTATTGAAGGTTCAAGACACAAATGTGCTGTGAGCCAGGGTGAGCTCCCCTCTTTTGCTCTAGTTCTTACCACGGACATGAAAGGAGCCCCATCTGGGCATCCCCCAGGCAATGTGGACATCACTGGCTTATCCTTTCAACCCAGAAGCACCTCGGTCCTTTTGACACAAATACAATTTAACAGTGATATCCCTATGATCACACTTGCAGGCATCTCCTCTTTTAAGGGTAGAATCAGAATAGGTTATTTTCACTGTTCCATAAAGCTGAGGCTTTTTTCATCCCATATAATTGTCCACACAACTTGATGGGTGGACTTGAAGAAACCTTCATATTATTCTCCATGTGTATGCAGAGGTGGGCTTCAAGAATTTTAGCAACAGGTTCTCTGTCCTGTTGCTGGGTGGGCGTGGCCATGGTAGGTGTGGCCTAGTTGGCCTCCTGCACCATGGCAGGAGGGGCATTTTTGCCCTCCCCAGACTCTGGAGGCTTCCCTCAAGCCTCCGAGAGGACAAAAAAAGCCTCCCTGGGCTCCTTAGGCTCTCTGGAAGCCAGAAACAGGCCATTTCCAGCCTTCCTGAACTTCCGGGAGGCCCATTTTCTGACCTCCCTGAACCTCCGCATGCACCATGCACTTACCTGCATCCAAAATGGGCTGCGTGGTGACTCCTGGGAGGGGAGGGGCAGGGTGGGTGGAGCCAGCCAGGAATGGGAGTTCTCCAAATGGCACAGGATTTTAGCTAGGGGCTCTCCTGAACCTCTGCGAACCCCCAGCAGCCCACCCCTGTGTGTATGGGAATACCATTTAAGCAATTAAATTAGTTTTTTTGGGGGGGGGGATTTATCACCCAACAAGGGCTGGCTTTTAAGTGATTTTGGAAGGACAAAGATTTTTGTCCAACGGACTGGAAAATTTTTTTAAAAAACACAAGGTGATGGAAAGCAGTTCACCAGTATCACTTTTTTCTTTAATTTGGAATTACACGTCTTTGTGAGAAATTAAACCTCCAAAAGGAACATGTTTAACATGTTCTGAATTGTTAAGAAACAGATCTTTTGACTGCTATCCCCAAAATTAGTTGAGATTGAGAGCAGCCAGCTAAGGAGTTGAAACACGAGTGTTGTGGTTGTTAAGCAATTTAAAAATGAATTAGATAAGGACCTCTTCCTTTTTTCAATTTACTGATTTTTTTAAAAATGAAATTTAGGAATCAGTGGACAAAATTGCAAAAAGTTTTTTTAAAGTTTTTAGAGGTGTGTGTGTGTGTGTGTGTGTGTGTGTATGTGTGTGTGTGTTCAAAACTGTCGTCTTAAATTTTCCTCAGATTTTCATTTTACCCACTGAGTTTGGGTAAATTATTTGGTCCCAGTTTTCATGAAAATGCTACTCTTGAAAAGATCTCATCCGTTTATAAAACATAGCAAATAGCTTAGCCTGGGATAGCAATAAGCACTTAGACTTTTGTACCGCTTCACAGTGCTTTTACAGCCCTCTCTTAGTGATTTACAGAGTCAGCATATTGCCTCTAACAATCTGGGTCCTCATTTTACCAACTGTGGAAGGGGAGAAGGCTGAGTTAAACTTGAGCCAATGAGAATCGAACTGTCAGCAGATGTAGCCTGCAGTACTGCATTCTAACCACTGCGCCACTACGGTATAACACAAGGGTCAGCAACCCGTGGCTCTGGAGCTGCATGTGGCTCTTTCATCTCTCTGCTGTGGCTCCCTGTCACCAGTCAGCTCCACAATTGATAGGGCTTTCAGTTAGGAGAGGTAGAGGAAAAAGGACGCTGTGCTATGGTAAGGGAATCTATGGTAAGGGAATTGGACTTATAGTTGGCAGAAGAAAAAAGAATGCTGCACTAGCAGGAGACTCTATGGTGGGGGAACTGGACTTCTGGTTGGCTCCAGAATTGAACGGGGGGCTTCCAGTTATGACCTTTGTGGCTCTTTGAATGTTAAAGTTTGCCAACCCCTAGTATAACAGAATAACAGGTTGGAAGGGATCTTGTAGGTTTTCTAGTCCAACTTCCTGCTCAGGCAGGAACCCGTATACCATTTCAAGCAAATCGCTTCTTAAAAACCTACTGATTCTTTACAATTTACATTTCTGCATCTAATTACTGAGCTGTCATCCACTTAGACTTCATGCATCCCAATTCTGCTACAGCTTTAGGTAGCATCATTGTAGTAAAGTCTTATAGAATTATTGGATAAAGGAAACTTCTAAAAATCTCCGCTTCTCCACTGCCTGTTCCAATAATTTTTTTTCCAGAACTAAGACCGACCATATTCCTGAAGTTCAGCAAACAAACAAAGCCCACCTAAATTCAGAGGACAAGCAGACATAATCCGGAGCTCCATAATTAACCTATCCCACCATTTTTTTTTTTTTTGTTAAAGGAACATCTCTATGCAGGAGAAGGAGCACCACATACCATGTGAAATATGAGCACCTTCAAGCTCCAGCTGTTTTCATCCAAATGATCAAAGCAGCATCGGGCCCAAGGTCCACAGCTGTGTGTGGCCAGCACCAGGACACTGCTTTCATCATTTTCACTGGCAGATGCCAGTGATGGGAGGCCTCACTTTGGTTCACAGTGAAGCTTTTGAACCCAAAGCTCTGTGCGCAAAGTGGTTTCCCATTGCCAACGGAGAAAAGGATACCTCTAAAGCTACTATTGGAGCTCCATAGCAGAAATCTGAGTCCCCCCCACCCCCAGGTGTCCCTAAGAGACTCGGGCAATATGTAAACTCAAGAGCATTTATTCCTAGGACTATGCACAGTTCACACATGATTCCAAAGCAGTTCACACCTCTCTCATGCACTGTGACTCACTGATTTCCATTAAACCAGCTCCTTCCCCTTATATATGCCTAAAGAGGGAGCAGCTGCCCTGTAGGAATAAGACATCTATTGATCTGTCTGTCACTCCATCCATCCATCCATCCATCCAGCCATCCATCCAGCCATCTATCCTGCAAACAATACATTCTCTACACCAATTAGACTGTATATATATATATATATACTATGTGCACACACACATATATATAGTAGAGTATACATACATAAACATACATACACACACATATATATAAGCACATATAGTACATACATGAATGTAAAATCAAGACAGTCTGCCTTACAGTATAACATTCAATTGCTTTGCAAAAGTAAACTTCAATAGTAATTTTGCCACAAACCAAGACTTACTCATTGGCAGGGCTGCAGGTAAATCCTAGCTGGCTCTTGCATCTACAGTTGCAATCTGTATAGAATAGAATTCTTTATTGGCCAGGTGTGATTGGACACACAAGGAATTTGTCTTTGGTGTACAAGATCATCTAACTAATCTAACAGTGGGTGAGGTTAGTGAATCAACAAGCTATAGCCAAGTTGGGCAGATAGAAAGTCAGCAACTCATGCCACAAAGAGAAATCCTGAGTCCAAGTATGGCTCAGCTTGTCTACATCCTCAACAAATAGTGTAAGAATTTTTCACAAATGAAGGCAAATGTATGTGTCCCAGGATAATGTCACAGGATCCAATCTGGGTCAGCCACCGGGACCAGAAATTTAGTCTACTACTCTGCTACTAAGACTGTTGGACGAGCAAGTATAAAAACAGACAGGAAAGTGATTGAAGCCTTCAGTCAACAAGAGTGCTGATTTACCAGCAGCTTATCAAGTACTTAGAAGGTGTGAGGGCTTGACAGCACAAGGAAACAACAGCTAATGACTTAATAACCAGTCATCAACACCCCAATCAATATATAAAAAACTCCACAAAACAGGCACTATATAAATACCACATAGAGACTACCCCAAAGCACACATTCCAGTAGAGAGAAGTTCCCTGAGGATAGGCTCTAACACAAGTCCAAAAGCTTGGAAGACTAAACCTCTCATCTCAGTGACTGACCCAAATTTGATCCTGTAAGAATTTCTCTCAGGCTTTGCCATGATTCTGAGTCAGCAGCATAGGACTATGACAAACAAACAAATGAATTGTTTATAGATTAGTTTGTAGATTCAAGTGGTCTGTAGAGATGGAGCACAACTAGGCCAGATGGTCCAGTTGTATATTTGAGTTGGAATACTGGGGGAGGCACAGTCACCAAAACAGAAGTCAGGCCAGGGTTAAAAAAAAAACATCATTTACATTTGATTGACCTTTAATGGAAGTGAAAATATAAAAAAGAACTATCTCTTAATCACATTCAGTATTGCAATTTCAAATCAATTTGGGGGGATTTTTGGGGCCCCCACCTATGTGTTTGAGTGGCAGTGAATCCTTATGAACATGTGCTTGCTTCATGGAGGGAAAATGGTTAGGTCAAATTTTGGTTTAGGACTCTAGTTCAAGGCCACATTCAACCATGGGAGCCCAACCACAGACTGACCCTAGACAGTCACATCTTGTGATGACCCGGGGCATGGCACAAAGGCAACACAATCAAATAAGCAAGAAGAATCCCTTTATTATCTCCAATTTTGCCCCCAATATCCAGGTTACCTTCGGCTGGAGAAAAACTCTCCCAGGAACAGCCTTTAACTGGAGAAAATTCAGTCCCAAACGAGGTACATACAGACTGTAACTAAAAATCCAAATAAACCAAGCTACAGTAATTAACTTGACAAAGCAGGAGAAGGACTTTCAGACTTGAAAGCACGGCAAACCTCACAGTTGGGAAGACGCCAGGAACCCAGATAAGCCTCAACAATAATAGATAAGTCACGATTTGCTTCCAACAACTTTGCTGTGCATAGCTTCCCTTTTTAAACACTGCAGCTAATGAAGGGAATCAGGACCCTTTCCTCCCCCGTAAGCCATGCAACTCACGTTGCTCCCTTCTCTGTTCCTCCCTGTATGCCCTATGATGAAAGGGGGGTGGGCCTGGGTTTTCCTCTGAATTCCCTCTCCCTTGCTCTACCTCTCCCCTGCTCTGCTCAGCCAGACTTCGCCCTTCTCCAGTTTCTTCCACAGCCAACAGAGCCATACTCCCACTCCCTGTCAGCTGTTCGGCCTCCCCCTCCAAATCAGATTCCGACAGGAGCATGACACATCTTCTCAGCCCAACTGACTTCACAAGGGTATCCCTAAGGGGATAAAATGAAGGGGGAATCTTCCTAATAACCATCTTGAGTTCTCACAGAAAGGCAAGATATAAAGCGATCAAACAAATAAAACACACCAGACATTTAGATGGAGCTTCTACTCCATAGTTATTCATGTTACTGAATTTATCCTTTTCAAGATTTGCAAAATGTATTGAATGACTAACGAAATATGTTGAGTTGTCATTATGTGTTAAGACAGCCAGGCCTAAAAGGAGGGAGAGGCCTAACCATGGTTTAAAAAAGCAACAACCTAGCAATTTTGTGCAAACAATGGTAATCCCCAAAGATGGAATCTGGGGAATAACTTTGGACAAGATCAAATGCACCCAGCCCATAGACTGTGGGACGAATGTGGCCTTAAACTGCTAGTAATGCGATCCCACAAGATCACAAACTTTTAACATTATTATGCAATTTGTATACATTGACTATATTATATATATTTATACGTGGCTCAAGACAAGTCCTCTTCACTCAATGTGACCCAAGCAACCCAAAAAGTGGGACATTCATTAGTTAGAGCAGGGGGTCTTCAAACTTGACAGCTTTAAGACTTGCGGACTTCAACTCCCAGAATTTCTCCTCTAGTCATGTTAGCTCAGGAATTCTGGGAGTTGAAGTCCACAAATCTTAAACTTGCCAAATTTGAAGACCATTGAGTTACAGCTTCTCTTGAGACCAACATAGTTCACAGAGTGGATGAGATAAGGGAAAATGATCCCAACATGAGTTTCTTCAGGGAACACAAGATATAAATTTAATAAACAAATGTGAGAGAGACATCAACAAGATGTACCCTATCAAACTTCTGAAGATAAGGGAAACACAGGTGGTAGGTTTAATATCAACCCCTCAACAGGAAGTCATTTTAGTCAGGGAGGCCCTGAGACCAAAGTTAAGGGTGATATCCAGAAAACTGTATTTTGTGTCACTGATTGATTGTAAGGCAGGACAGCACCTGTACAGAAAGCAGTTTTTGGTGCATAATGGCTCAAGTAATCCCACACTTTTTTTCTCTGCAGCCCATTTAGTGATCCTCACAGATTTTGTTTAGTCTGCATTTCTAAGAGAAATGAGCTGATCTGGACCATCTGAAATATTACAACAATGGCCAGGCTGTGATCCTGCCAATGGGACATTTATTTGAATTTTGCACAGCAGTTTTCAGCTGAAAAAAACAAACAAAAAAAGACTCAACATTACCCGTAAAATGTTAATACGGATGAAGGTCATTTAACGGTGCCACCAGAGAAAGAAAATGAACGTATCAACAACATGCATTTGGCAAGAAATGAAAGATAGTAGGACAGACTCGGAGGGCAGAATACAAGTATTTACATAAATGAGAATAAAGAAATATTTATAGGTCCATTTGGTTTTGTTGTTCATGCCGTTGGTGTTGGATTATTAAAACAAAACTTGATCGACAGATTTATGAAGAGATTGACTTCTCTATTCAAAGAAAAGTTGTCAATAGAATAGTCCAGGAGAAAACCTTTACACACACACACAGACACACAGACAAATGCATTTTTCCTTTGTGGGTTTTACAAATGCCTGTAAAATAGGAGATGGGATTTTGACTGCCTAATTAATGAGGACAAAGGTTCACCAGCTAAATCACCTGAGTAATTTTAAGCTGTGTTGGACTTAACTCCCAGAATTCCATAGCTGGCTGGGGAATTCTGGGAGCTGAAGTCCATGGGTTGAGAAACATTGAACTAAACACCCACCAATGACCCTAAGTGCCACCGCTTTGCTGAGATCTCATTTGCTGTGTCCTAAACCTTCCTACCATCAAGAGATGATCCCACTGTGGTTGTGTAGTTGCTATTGGTATCCTTGATTATTAATGAAATATGAACTCTGCAGATTTGTACGTTTTTTTAAAAAAAGTTTGGACCACCTGAGACACAAAATGAGCTGAATCCATTTGATGAATTAATGTCAGTCCAATTAGTTAATCAGGACGTAGGTCATGAATCCTTGTTTGGGTCAATGATGATTCATCAGAACCGCTCCTGACACAGTTTGGATACAGGTAGTCCTCAATTTACACCTGAACCAACATTTCTGTTACTAAGCAAAACAATCATTCAGTGAATTTCACCCCCTTTCATGGCCTTTCTTGCCCCCATTGCTAAGTGAACCACTACAATTGTTCAGTGAGTAATGCTGTTGTTAAGGGAATCTGGCTTCCCCACTGATTTTGGCTGTCAGAAGGTCTCAAAAAGGGGATCCCATGATCCCAGGATACTGAGACTGTCATAAATATAAACCAAGCATCTGAATTTTGATCACATGACCACAGACACTGATCATGCTTCTTTTTTTTTTTAATAAACTTTATTAATTTTACCAGACACTGATCATGCTTCTAAGGGTGAAAAATTGTCATCTGGTTTTTGTGCCGTTGTAACTTCGAATGATTGTAAGTTGAGGACTACCTGTAGTGCATTTTGAAAAAGTATTGGAGCCGAATCCCCCAGAAAGTCACAAAAATACATAAATAAATTGCAGGTCTGGTTACAGCAAAAAAAGTGGAAGTCAAACACCCACCCCTCAAATTCAGAGGTGGTATTCATCCAGTTCAGACCAGTTCTGCAGAACCGGTAGCAGAAATTTTGAGTAGTTTGGAGAACTGGCCAATCCCACCTCTGTCTGGCCCCACCAACCCCATCCCTTCTCTGCCTCCCATTGAATCCCAGCTGATTGGCTGGGTCTTCTTTGGTTGCCCTGCATAGGACAACGGAGCTGGAAAGCAGGTCAGTGGGGTGGGGAGGGAATGGAGATTTGGTAGTATCCTTCCCCTGCCACGCCCACCAAGCCACACCCACAAAACCGATAGTAAAAAAAAATTTTGAATCCCACCACTGCTCAAATTGCTTTGTTTCAGAATGCTTTTACACCCCTGAGTGATGCCAAGAACAGAAGCCATGCTGACGATGTCGGTCTCGTTCTTTCTTCATTGCAGGCTAGTATATACCGAGGGGGATACAGCCGTTTTGCTCCATACTAAATGACAAAAAAAATAAAAAAAAATAAAAATAAAAAAACCACAATTCCTCCCCAACTGGGAGGAGGGGACCCAAATGGAAGCTTTCCGAGGCCTGGGGATGGCAATACATGCAGTAATGCATCATTTTAAGCAACTCTAAAAAAAAATATACAAAGAAATAAATAAGTAAAATCAACTAAACGAGTATATTCAAAAAAAAAAAAAAAAGAAAACAAAGGAGGAGAAAAAAAATATTTACATTTTTTATCTTATACCTCAGATATTTTGTTCTGTGTATTTTAATATTGTGGGTCTTTTAATTTCTGGAGGTTACATAGTTTGCTGGCTGTAGAAGGTATTTATTATTATTATGAATTAATTAATTAAATTATTATTATTATTATTTTCATTGTGGTTGAACTAGAAAGCTGCTAGAAATGAAATTTGTCCGGGTGGGATGGGGTGGGGCACCATCAAAAGTTCTATATCATGTAAATGAATTATATATGCTGAATATTATTACGCTGTTGGGATTTCTCACTTGTTTTGTAAGCGTGTATGTGATACCATGGTTTATTTATTTTTTCCTGCATAAGACATTTATTTTTTATTTTCAAAATGGGTGTGGGGGGGAGAGATAGAGAGAGTGAGAAAGAAAGAAAGAAAGAAAGAAAGAAAGAAAGAAAGAAAGAAAGAAAGAAAGAAAGAAAGAAAGAAAGAGAGAGAGAGAGAGAGGTGCACCAAGAAGGTGGAAATGGGGCACCACCGAATTAACTATAAAAAAGGGGGACCACCCCCAAAGGCACCTTATAATTCTATATCAGCTGTCTTAAATTATTCACTGTTTCTTCAAAGCCAAAGGTTATGTTGTTAATTCTGAGTTGGGGTGAGGGAGGTTGGGGGAGTTACAAGAAGGGTGCTTGAACTGACATCTGTACATAATGTCTTATTAAAAGCTATGGAAGGGCAAGCTTTTAATGCATTCCATCAGGCAGCATTTAGCTCCAATCGTAACAAGGTGTTTAGGCAACAAAAAACAAAAACACACATAAAAAATGAACAAAAATAAAAAACCTTATATATATACATATATATATACATACATAATACATACATACATACATACTTACACACACACACACACACACACATATATATATATATATATATATATATATATATATATATATATATATATATATATATATATATAACATAAAATTAAGTAAATAAGGAAAGTTACCTGCTCATTAAATCATAAACAAGCATTCTTTTTTATATTTCTTCCAGTATAATAAATTATTGATATCATTGCAGAATTTTTATATTACGGGAGAATTAAAAAATAAAAATAATAATTAAAAAAAGAGGTGATAAAGCACTGTTTCTATTTTTTTTTCCGTTTTTTTCCAAAAAACAAAAAAGAAAATAATAAAAAAGTTAAAATTCTTTGTACCGGTTTTAAATAATAATAATAAAAGAAGTGTATAAGATTTACATCTGTGAAGTAGAATTATTCAGTTTGAGAAATTTACACATTGACGATGTTTTAGATTTTAAACCCAGTAGATTATTATTACTTAGAGAGAGAAAAACACACCCACACCCACAAACACACATGCTCACCCATTCTCATTTTTACATGCTACTTCTAGTCCAGATTTATAGGCGCATTTACAAATTCTGCAATCAATGAGTATTGATAATCATGCCCTTCTCATGAGTTTGGTATTTTTTCGAACAAACATTGCATCATGTAAACAAACTGCAATTCTTCAAAGGATCCAGTTCTGCTCCCACTTCTGATTTCAAATTCAAGGCCTCTTTGAGCCTTCCATGATGATTAGGTCCATGATGAATGTATTAGGTCCTCATAACTGATGCCCATCCTATGCACTTGTTTTTGCAATTTGTGCAAGATGCAATGCCAAAACCGCAGACTCGGATACCACTAGAAAACAAAAACAAAAATTGCAGTTTGTCTGTGCATATGTTATTACCTATTATTCTTAGTTGGAGTGTTTGTCAGGGTTTCTTGGTTTTCGTTTTGGGTTTTCTGTTTTCTGTTTTGTATTTTAAAGACATTAAAAGCAGAACAACCGTACCGCTACTATTTTGTTGAAGATAGTTATATACTCATGTGTGCCGTGCAGGATCTAAAAATTAAAAAACAAATTAAAAAGGGCCTTCAGTTAACAATGATTAATACACCGCTGTGAACTTGCCAACTTGCTATAAGCAATTCTGCTGTTTAAGAAGTGTTTGTGATCAGGCTTTTTAACTCTTTGTCATCGTTAAAATGTGCATGCAATACGATCAGTTGAACAATAAACCATCAATAAAGTTTCACCAGATTTGAAAAACCAGGTTTCTGGAACATTTGTATCAGGTTTTGACTCAATTCAGGATTGAGTGTAGCAAAGGAGAGCTAGTGAAAAAAAAAGAGAGAGAGAGAGAGAGAGAAAGAAAAACCCCACAGAACCCCCACTGAATGATGAAGAACATTGGCTACTAAAGAATCATTGCTTTTGTTTGTTTTTATTTTAAAGACATTAAAAGCAGAACAACTGTACCACTTCAGTTTGGTGGAAGATAGTTATATGCTACCTTCAGCAAAGATAGAATGAGGACTTTTTACTGGCCATGTTTTATTCCTGAAATGATAGACCTCAGTCACTGCTTTTGGAAAGTCAGGTACCAATCAGAAATCTAAGTGTTCTTCACATCCCTCTACTCCACATCTACAATCTCAAATGTTCAGTTGCAGGTAGGAGAATTATCCAGCAATCCAAATTCACACGCAGAGTTGATGTCCCTCCAGACTTAGCTTGGTTGATTTGTAAAAAAAACCCCTTCTTTCGTGTTTGTGAGAGGCTTCCATAGGCCGACCCTAACCTGGCTGTGAATTATTAATTAAGAATTATTGGAGGGTTGTGTTGGGAGGGAATTTCCCCTTAGTTATCCTTCTGATGTAATTTCTCCAGGCACGAGGTCAACATATTTAGGGCCCATCAAGGAGAACTGGCTGTGTTATTCCTCAGTTTTTCTTGAGTTCTTAGAGAGAAATGTAGGTGGTGGTTGTTGTTTTTTTTTTCCTACGCTCTCCTTTTTGTCTTCATTGCAGTAGTGAAGAAAATATGAATGTTTAGGATGGAAGGAGCCATTTGTTACATGAACTTTTAAACACCGTGGGAAAATCTAGCACAGGATATTAAAGTTTCTGAGTTCAGAAACCGAGGGTGCATACAGATGTACCTGGATTCTGCTTCCTGGTCTTCTCTGAAGCAAGCCAGCTTCTTCCAATTTTGCAACAATGCCTTTAGCCAGATATGTTTAGCTACTCTTTGAATACAGAATAATCCTCTCTTCCTCCTCCTTTTCAACGCAGCAAGTTTCTCCATTTGTTTTTTTTTTTTATTTATTTTAAAAGAGAAATCTCTATAATAATACAGGGTAGGAGAATTTGTGGTTTCACATCTCCCAGCCAATAGTGCTGTGCACACTTAATTCTGCTATAAACCTGTAGAGCTGCTTTCTTTAATTTAAAAAAGAGAGAAAGAAAGAGAGAGAGAAAGAGATAGAGAGAGATTCTCAGATTCCCAGATACTGGGGATTTGTTATTCCAATCCTGGACAATGCAGTGGGGAAAATAATTTCATTGTGATTCAATTGCTTGAAAATAAAAAAATAAAAAAACTGCACGTCTGTATGCACTCGGAAACACCTCTTTTTAAAAAAAAGAAAACGAAAACAAAAAATGACTGTGAAATAAATATTTATTTTCTTACAGAAATTCCGTTTTCAACACATAAATCCTCCTGATGTTTAAGTGATTTAAGTCATTGTGTCATTTTTGTTTGAATTGTTTGAGTGGCTGTTTCATTTGGTGCAACCCTTAGTTAAATAAAAATAAAATACATAAATCTGATGTTTATACTTGCACACAAATGAGGTTGCCACACACTGTTGGAAAATATTTTTGTGGAAATAAAATAATGAGGAAAAAAAAACTTAGAACACTCCAATCATTCATTTTATTCAAATGTATGTCTGATATAGGGAATGTTAATTTTTTTCTGGTTATATAAATTATTACTGATTATATGAATACTGATTTTAAAAATAACTGATTAATACCATATGTAGAATATTGTGACTTCAAAACAACTACAGATCTTTAAACCCGACAAGTGTGTATATCTGTCTTTAGAAATTAGTGTTTATATCACTACAGTGATTTATGAATAAAGGAAAAACAAATGGTTTGTAATATTAAAAATAAAAGCTTAGTCTGAAATGGTGTAAATAAAATGTGTGTCCGGAGTTGTGTTCTTTCTTAATCTTTTTTTTTTTTTAAAAATATTACCTTTGTGGGCTACAGACTTATATCACACTTATATTCACCATCTTTTCACAAAGAATGGAAAGGAATGAATATTACAAATAGCTGAAAATCAAGGCATGGGGAGCAGGCAGTGAGTTATGCCAAGTTATACTCCGAATCTTAATATAGGTAGTCCTCAACTTACAACAGTTCATTTAGTGACTATTTGATACAGATTAGATACAGATACAGATAAATAGAGTTGGAAGGGACCTTGTAGGTCATCTAGTCCAACTCCCTGCCCAAACAGGAGACCCCACACCATTTCTGACAGATGGCAGTCCAGTCTCTTCTTGAAAGCTTCCAGAGATGAAGCTCCCACAACTTCTGAAGGCAAATTCTGTTCCATGGATTGATTGCTCTCAGTGTCAGGAAATTCCTCCTTATTTCCAGATTGAATCTCTCCTTCTTCAGTTTCCTTGTCTAGCCTTTGGGTGCTTGGGAAAACAGGTTGACCCCCTCTCTCTGTGGAAGCCCCTCAAATATTCAAAACCTTTGCTAGACTTGAATTCAGCTCTGCTGAATTCGCACTGTATATCAGACATAAATACAATTGAGCAAGTCCAGAAGTATTTTACCAGAAGAGTACTGCATTCCTCTATTCACAGCAGAATACCTACACCACCAGATTTGAGATTCTAGGCTTAGAAAACCTTGAACTATGCCGACTAAGATTGGACTTAAGCATAGTACACAAAACCATATGTTACAATGTCTTACCAGTTAATGAATATTTCAGTTTTAACCACAACAACACAAGGGCACACAACAGATATAAACTTAATGTAAACCACTCCAAACTTGATTGAAGGAAGTACGATTTCAGCAACAGAATGGTCAATGTCTGGAACTCACTACCTGATTCTGTTGTCACTTGCTCAAATGCTCACTCCTTTACCCTCAAACTAACCTCTATTGACCTCACCCCATTCCTAAGAGGTCTGCAAAGGGCGTGCATAAGCACACCATCATGCCTACCATCCTTGTCCTATTGTCCCCATGTCTTTATTTAAACTTATGTTTATTCTTGATTCTATTGTATTGTAAGCTTTTGACAAAATAAATCAATAAAATCAATAAATAAGTAAGTAAATAAATAAATAAATATTGGAAGATTGCTATCCTGTCTCCCCTGGTCCTTCTCTTCCCTAGACTAGCTACCTTCGAAGCTACAACAGCACTGAAAAAAGTGACTTAGGACCATTTTTCACACTTATGACCATTGCAATATTCCCATGGTCACGTGATCAAAATTCAAACACTTGGCAACTGGTTCACATTTCTGACGGTTGCAATGTCTCGGGGTTACATGACCCCCTTTTGTGACCTTCTGACAAGGCAAGTCAATAGGGAAGCCAGATTCACTTAACAGCTGTGTTAGTAGCTCAACAACTGAAGCGATTTGCTTAACAACGATGGCAAGAGAGGTCGTACAACAGGGCCAAACTCACTTAACAAGCGTCTCCCTTAGTAACAGAAACTTTGGGGTTCAATCGTGGACGTAAGTCGAGGACTACCTACATTGACAGTGAGGAGACAAGGGGAATGTTGTGTAGTGTAAAACTACACAAAGGAAAGGAATTGTACCTGTTTCTATTACACCGAGAAATACATAGATTTCTTTCCCATTCCTAATTTGAAGTCAGAAACTCAGCCTTATCATTCATTGTTTATTTAGTTATTTAAAACTTTGATATATCCTCTCCCATAAAATACTTCAACATGATTTACAATCAAATTTTTAAAAAACACACAATAAAGAGATATGCTAAAGGAACGGACGTGAAATGTATTTATTAAAAATGAATGAGGAAGAATGAGATTTTAGAAACTGTCATGCAGAGAAGTCTGGTTAGCGGAAAAAAGTCTTCAGCAGGTGTCTATTAATAGGTTATTTTTTTAATATAGAACTTTTATTGATTAATTTCCTTAAAATATTTATTAGGCCTGCATAGCTGAGGAGATGCCATTTTATCCTGCATTGCAGCTTTTCTATTTGGATGGTCCTAACTTTATTATCTTGTGTTAACCAACGTTAAGTGGTTTTACAAGCCAGAATATTTTCCACTTAGGGGTTGCCACCCAGGATTCAACAGTAAATCTCAATTTCCCTCCAACTTTGCACACATCTTGGCTGCTAGATTCCAGCTTAGCAGAAGTGTCTCCAACATAAACACCACAGAGTTAGAAAAGGTTATTTTATTGCAAATTAGAAAAGAAGCCAGCTTGAAATGTGGATTGCTTTCTATCCGCATGCGGGAAGTTTCCTTCTTGTACCTAACTGTGGTTTAAAGCCATCGCTGCCGCTTCTTGTCCTTCCCTTGTTTGAGTGGACTGTCTGCCCTACATTTCGTGACCTTGGAGGGAGAATATTTGGTGGTTGACAGACCTGACATTGCTGTCCTGAGAACTCAGGAGCTCTCAGCTTGACTGTCACCCCTAGGTCTCCAGGCAAAGTCCTTCTCCAGATGTTCAAGAGATGAGGGTGCAACTGTCATTTCTCCATCATGGGCAGCTTACCTTAAATCCAAAAATAAATATTGAAAGATAGATAAGAGAACCTTTATCATCACTTTTTTTTGTGAACATAGAAAAAATGAAATTCTGATGTCTGCTCTCAAAAGAATATAGATAGATGATAGATAGATAGATAGATAGATAGATAGATAGATAGATAGATAGATAGATAGATAGATATACACACACACATACATACAGTACACATACATGTGTATGTGTGTATATAGACATACATGTATATGCACGTCTTGGCGTGTTTGGGTCTTTTCCCATGTAAGATTGAGGCTATCTTGGCAACGTTTCGACGAGATCTCACTCACCATCTTCAGGCTGGTGTTTTCGAAAACACCAGCTTGAAGATGGCGAGTGAGATCTCATCGAAACATTACCAAGATAGTCTCAATCTTACATGGGAAAAGACCCGAACACGCCAAGACCTGCATACCTGTATTCGTGAAAATCTATGAAAACATACATGTATATCTATACACAAATATACTGTATATATATACTATGTACTATACTATATACTGTACTATATAGTTGATACTATATAGTATGGTATCACTCTTTTTAACTCTCAAGACTCCTTTTTCTGCTATCTATTCTAAATTATATGAATTTAGAATACATTAACATTTGTGTGTGTGCAGATAGACAGATAGACAGATAGACAGATAGACAGATAGATAGATAGATAGATAGATAGATAGATAGATATAGAACTACCGTGTTTCTCCAACAATATGCCCCCCCCGCAATAGGAAGACCCAGGATGTTTTCTAGGCATAAGGTTAAATTAGGCCCCTCCCCCCAAATTTAGGCCTAGTTTAAAACATGCAAAATGGGGGGGAAGGGTGGGGGGGGAACTTGCCATTAGGAGTGCCCCGCAGGCAGCCATGCCTCGCCACCAGCCGCTCCTAATTGCTAATCATGGCGGAGCGTGGACAGCTCCGTACTCCAGCCAAGTACCTTTGCTGCCAAGGGGTTCTTGCGCAGGAAAGACGAGCCATACCAAGAGGCGGATGCTTCCGCTTTCCCATCTGTGCAAAGGGTACCGGCTCCCCCCTCCCCTGCTACAGCCCTGGCAAGGTCGCGGGAGCTGACTTTAAAATGGACTCCATCCACGTCCCCTCAGGCAGCCAGAGCAGGGTTCAGCAGAGATGCCTCCGGTAGGACCGCAGAAGAGTGAGCTGCCCAGCCTGCTGCTGGCATGTCAACCTTTGACCAATGCTTTGCTCTGGGCATGAGCAGGCACAGCGGCAACCCAGCCCAACCCACATGTCCTGCTCCTCTCAGAGACCGCAAGCTCACTTGCCCTGCTCAGCCTGGCTTCCAGAGCTACCGCCAGTTGCTCTTATCTTACACAGCAACGGCGCCTTCTCCTGCTGGGCATGCCTTGCAGGCTGAAATCGCAGCCCGGTGGTGCCCAAGCAGGGGCTGCACGCTTTTGCCCCTGCACCCTGCAGAGCTGGAATCCGCCGCCCGCCATGCAAACCCCAATGAGCAGACTCACCTACACTCGGGGGAAGAGAAGCTGCGCTCTGCCAGCTCCTTTTCCCCCAAGCATGGGCGAGGCTGCTCATTGGGGTTCACGTGGCAGGCAGCAGATTCCAGCTTTGCTGGGCCCCGGGATGACAGTCAGCAGCCCCCACTTGGGCTGCGCTTTTGGCATTCCGAGCGCCTGCAGGCACCATTGTGTATACTTTATTTATTTATTTATTTATTTATTGTACTTATATACCGCCCTATTTCCCTGACAGGACTCAGGGCGGTGCACAGCCAAATTAAAATATAGAGAACAATACAAAGTTAAGAACAGTTAAAAAACCAAATATAAAAGGCTGAAATTTATAAGAAGTTTAAAAGCCAAACTAGATAAAAACCAAATTAAAATCCTAAAAACCCCTAAAAACCCTTAGGCCAGACCGGCTTGATGAAATAGATAAGTTTTCAATGTGCGCCGGAAGGTCAGGAGATCGGGGATGATCCTCATCTCCGGGGGTAATTCGTTCCAGAGGGAGGGTGCCCCCAACGAGAAGGCCTGCACCCTCGGGGTTGCCAGCCGTCCAGCCGACTCTATGGGAGCGTACTGGCCGATGGGAGGCCGATAATGGCAGGAGGCAGTCCCGCAAATATCCTGGTCCCAAGCCATGGAATGCTTTAAAGATGGTAACCAAAACCTTGAAGCACACCCGGAGAACCACCGGGAGCCAATGCAGCTCATGCAAGAGTGGTGTAACATGGGAGCCCCGAGGAGCCCCCAACACCACCTGCGTGGCCGCATTCTGCACCAGCTGGAGCCTCCGGATGCACTTCAAGGGAAGCCCCATGTAGAGAGTGTTGGCATAGTCTAGGCGGGAGATCACAAGGGCGGAAGTGACCGTGCGAAGCGCATCCCGATCCAGAAAGGGCCGCAACTGGTAGATCCTATGGACCTGACCAAAAGACCCCCTGGCGACGGCCGCCACATGGTCCTCCAATGACAGCCGTACATCCAGGAGGACGCCGTGGTGGGAGTGCCAGAAAGGCAGCCCGCTTGCCTTTGTCTCTCATGCAGTGGCAGGAAGCTGGGGGTTCTAAGCAACCCAGTAGACTCCCCCCCACACGGCCATTCATTGATAAGGGTATAAATACACACGCACACACACTACCACCAGGCTGTGCGGCGGGGCGGGAATTAATTCACCCCCGAAAAGACGTCCTAGCCATTTTTGGGGGGGCTCAAAAAAAAAAAAGACCCAGCCTTATTATAAGAGAAACACAGTAGATAGAGATAGATATATGTGTACACATATACAGTACACATACATGTGTATGTGTGGGTATGTATATACACAATGTATGTCTGTACATACATACACACACACACACACTATGTACTATACTATATACTATAGCAGGGGTCTCCAACCTTGGCAACTTTAAGCCTGGTGAATTTCAACTCTGGCTGGGGAATTCTGGGAATTGAAGTCCACAGGCTTAATGTTGCCAAGATTGGAGACCCCTGTACTATAGTACATAGTTGATACTATATAGTATGGTATCACTCTTCTTAATTCTGAAGACTCTCTTTTCTTATTAATTTAGAATACACTAACATATGTATGTGTGTGTGCATATACATAGATGATATAGAAAGATAGATAGACAGACCAGACAGATAGATATAAATATCATAGACCATTTAGAATACACAGTGGAAAAAGGAGTGTTGAGGGTTAACAAGATTGATACTCTCCGATACTATATTATAGTAATATATAGTATGGTTGATACTATATAAAAAGAAGACATCAAAAAAGAATTCTATGGAGTTTGTTTGTTTCCCACTCAAGAGAGACTACAAAGTGATGTGTCAAGAGCCGTAATGGACAGCAATACCCAATTCTAACTCACCACAACCAAGTTAGCTCAAAAGTACCCTGCAGGGCAGTTCCAAAAACTTAAAAAGACCCCTGAGGATAAGGTGATGAACAGAAGGTGCTTTTTGGAACCTGGCAGACTGCTGTCATTGGAGTAGGCTACCCAGCTGAACTATACACAAAAAGTTCAAATATTCCATTTCGGAGTCCTGAACACACTTCTGCGGCAGCTGGACACTTTGAAAGTGATACCAAGGCAATGGCGATTGAAATATTAGTAAATTCCACCAAAATTGCAGAAGGTGATGCTTTCTGTATGTACTCAACTCCACTCTGCACTAATAATCCCCTGGTTTCATTCTTGGTCTTGGAAATCTGATTTTTCACATTGTAAAACCTTTCATCTTCCTCCAGCTGCCTATTGCTAATGAATTTTTTATTTGTTTACTCACTGAGTCTCCCAGATATAAAAGTGACACTTGGGGGGAGAAGGAGAGGGGGGAGGGGGAGAGAAAGAGAGAGAGAGAATAGAAAGTAAAACCGACTGGAAGAAACCTCCCACTTAAATCAAAGCTAAGTCCTGGTTGTATCAAACCCCTTTTAATCTACTTTTATTTCTTTAGTTCTAGGTTATTGTGTCCATCATAAAAGAAAAAGGAAAGGAAAGGAAGTAAAGTGAAATAAAGTAAATAATTTGGGAGGAGGGTTTTGACTGAATATGAGAAGGCTGAATTATTCATTCATTGGTCTGTCAAGACCCTGGGAGCATATTTGTGAAGTCTCTGTATTCTCTCTGTACCAAATAAATGAAAAAGCACACTTCGTTCTTTTAGAATTTTTTTTAACTTTTTTTGTCTGTCATCTGAAGAATATCAGCTGGCCATTCCAAAACTTGGCAATCTTCTGTTCTTCAGCAATCCTCATTTAGAGACTGAGTTATTTAGGAACCACTCATAATTATGACAGTGAGGAGAAAGTAACTTTGTGATCACTCCTTATATTTACGACTTTCCCAGGCCTGTAAAGCTGAAGTAAGATCATAAATATACTCATAATTTCACTTAGTAACTCTTCACTGTACATCATCACTTAACAACCCCATAATCCCTTGTGGAGTAGAGTCTGGGCAACTGAATGGAGCTAGCAGAGTGTTTTACTGGCCGGATGACCTTCCTGTCACCAATGCGGAGTTTTGTTGAGCAGATATATTCTCATTGTGCCCAGAAAGAGAAATATCTGCCTCTACCTAGGATCAAACTCACAGCCTCCTGATCGTGAGGCAAGAGCTCCACCTCTAGGCCACCGCACCACTCCTAGTGACCCTTCACTATGGTTACTGGTTTCTACTGCGGTGGCTAAACAAGGATTACCTCTACAATTTCTTGGTTCAAGACCAATTAGAAGGGTACCAAATGTGGAATATTCATTGTCAATTTACAGTGGATGCATTACGCATTGGATATTAGCAAACTCAGTGGATGCAGCACTGAGAGTTCACTGCGAGACAACTCACCATGGGACAAGAGTTACACTAATGTCAAAGAAATGGTAGAATAGAATAAAGAAAGAAAAGATGCAAAAGGAGGGACAAAATGAAATGTGAATAAAAAAATTAAAATATTTTTAAAATTATTTTAAATAATTAAATTGAATTGTTGAATTGTCCCCTAGAGAGTTGTCTTGCAACAAATTGGCCATGGTGAGTTGGTCATGGTGAGTTGACCTGCAGTGAGTTGGCCCACAGCGATTTGGCCATGGTGAGTTGGCCATGATGAGTTAGCCATGGTGAGTTGACCTGCAGCAAGTTGGCCCACAGCGAGTTGGCCATGGTGAGTTGACCTGCAGCGAATTGGCCATGGTGAGTTGGCTATTGTGAGTTGGCCTGCAGCAAGTTGGCCATGGAAAGTTGGTCATGGTGAGTTGGCCCACAGCAAGTTGGCCGTGGTAAGTTGACCTGCAGCGAGTTGGCCATGGTGAGTTGGTCATGGTGAGTTGGCCATTGTGAGTTGGCCTGCAGCAAGTTGGCCATGGAGAGTTGGTCATGGTGAGTTGACCCGCAGCAAATTGGTTATGGTAAGTTGGCCATGGTGAGTTGACCTGCAGTGAGTTGGCCATGGTGGGTTGCCCCATTCTATGTAGCAGTGAAGGTCCTGGACTAAGATTGAGAAGACTATCCTTAGCTTTGAAAACTATTGATGACTTTCCAGCCTTTTTTCCTAGCTTAAAAGCCACTGAAGTGTAATGGCAAAGAGTCTGGACTAAAAGTGGTGAGTTTTTAGTTCTCCTTCAACCATGAAAACTCATCTGGTAACTGGGGCTACTCATGCACTGGGTTAGCATAATTAAATTCACAGCCTTGCTGTTGTGCAAATGAGATAAGCAGAAGGTTGGCTATAAGCTATTCTAAACTCCTGGGAGATGAAGAAACCTGGGCTTTACAAAAATCAGAAAAAATGTTAGGAGAACTGAAGGTAAGTTGAACCTATGATGATTATCCATTCAGTCATGTTTGACTCTTGGCGACTCTATGGGCCAGGTCTCCCCAAGTCTTTCAATCTTGCACTACTTCTTTGAATTTTTCTATGCTCTGGTTGGTGTCCAACAACCATGGACACTTTGATGGCCTGGTTTCCTTTTACCGCTATCTTTTCCCAACATAATTGCTTTCTCAGTGAAGTGCCTCACATGACATGTCCAGAGTAAGCAAGATACAATTTTGTAATTTTTCCTTCCAGTGACATGCCTGGTGTTATGCGCTCCAGTACTTCCTTGTTGGTCACCTTTGCTGTCCAAGAAATGCACAGAAGCCTTCTCCAAACTCAATTTTCTTCTTGTCTTACTTTTTTAAGGTACAACTTTCACAGCCACAGATAGCTACAGGGAACGCAATAGAACAGATTAACCTACATTGAACTTAAACCTATAGGATCAAGAAACATGTTTCTTAAGTGCACACCCATGTTCATCGCCATCAGAAAGACAAAAAATTCACCAAACAAAACTAGACATCTTTTGAGATGTTAGTCTGCCTTACAATGTGAACCATAGGAAATGGAATGAGTTACCCAGTCAAGAAGTAGGTGTAGGCTTGCCACTCAGTAGCATATTAGTGAAAGTCGCATTTGCAAATTGTTATACCAAATACCTCTGTGTCCTGCATTCTCATTTAAGGGAATGAAAGATAAATTGTTTTCAAACCTTCTTCCCAAAGGAGTCCTCAGGGGGGAAAATCCTGCTGCCTGTAGAAAAACAGGACGATCTGTGGGGGAAGTATCAAAATAGCCAAGATGCCAGTCACATCACACACATGTAAAAAGGGGGCAGGGCTTTGATCACATTGTCTGGATCTTGACTTTTTTTGGCTACCAACCCCATGGATGTCCTTGAGGAAAGTGTTCCTCTGCAGGTATACTTCCTGTTTTTTTTAACGCTAGGTCACAACAAAAGAGAACATCAAATAATGATGTTGAATAGAGCAGAAGAGAGGAAATGGAGTGGAGTGGAGTGGAATGGAATGGCATGGCATGGCATGGCATGGCATGGAATAGAATAGAATAGAATAGAATAGAATAGAATAGAATGTAAGTAGAGTAGAATAGAATACAGAGTAGAGTAGAGTAGAGTAGAGTAGAGTAGAGTAGAGTAGAGTAGAGTAGGAGAGGAGAGGAGAGGAGAGGAGAGGAGAGGAGAGGAGAGGAGAGGAGAGCACAGAACAGCAGAGGAACTTTGAGTCCTTCTAATCTAACCCTCTGCCCATGACAGGAGACTTATATCATACTATAATACAGAAAACTAATAAAATACAAATGGAATTATAAGTGTCTCAACTGTGCCTGAAGTCACAACTTTAATGAATTCTATAAATAATATAAAAAGCTAATAGAAAAGCTATAACTTTATTCAAAGTCTCAGATTGATCATTAGTCAAAGGTATCCATTGTTAGTTACTATGTATTGAGAATCAGAAAATGTGCATTTTGACACCATGATGCACACCCTACTCTTTTGCACTAGCATTTCTCCAACATGATATATATATCTATCTCTATCTCTATCTCTATCTCTATCTCTATCTCTATCTCTATCTCTATCTCTATCTCTATCTCTATCTCTATCTCTATCTCTATCTCTATCTCTATCTCTATCTCTATCTCTATCTATCTATCTATCTATCTATCTATCTATCTATCTATCTATCTATCTATCTATCTATCTATCTATCTATCTATTGTCATTCCTCTCTCCTCTGGTAAGTTCCTACAGTGAGTAGAGTCCTTTCTCTAAAAGTTAAAAAAACCGTAAAGACTGCTGCTTGCTGATTTGGTGGGCTTCTCTTACCAAACTGAAATGGAGCTAACCCAGGTATTCAAGGACATCAATTGCCAAAAAGATTATTCCAAAAATTCAAGGAACTGTTATGAGAGAATCTCAATGGCTTCTATAGATCAAATGCAAGACCTCTTTACAAATCAAATCCAACTTCAGTTTCTTGCAACTTTTCCTCCTGCTCATACAATGCAATGGGCTTGTGACTGCTGTTGTCAACTCATAAAGAATTCCTGGTCTCTTTTTGAGTTGCCATAGGGAGGGGGGAGAAACCCTGAAGGAGCAACAAGGAAATAAAAAACCAGAAGTACATTCCATGCATACCTTACCAAGACTATTTCACAGGTTAACGATCCAGTAGGAGGGGCGTGGTCTTCAGAGCCTGAGAAAGTCCTGGTTGGAGAATGTGATTTATGACACACCAGCCATGAAGGTGCTCCAATTGGAGAATGTGATATATGACACATCCAGGGGAGTGCAGGGAAACAGGGCAGAGGTGCACTGTAAATTATATGAGACAGAGCTGGCTTCATTAGGATAATTGCAGACATGTTGTTCCTAATAAATAATTGGATTTCTTTTGAAATTTGGCTAGAGGCTCATGGTTTTTATTAGGGCATCTGTCGGAACCCTGACAGCAAGCCAGTTCTTCTGAATAATTGTCCACCTGTCCCTTTTATAGTGGCAAACCAGTCAGCTTCTTGCCAATCCTTGTGTGTGCTCACGACCAGCGAACCCCTTGTCAACAAAAGTGCAGCCCACTTCTGAGAACAATAGATTTGAAAGGGACCCTGGAGATCTTCTAGTCCAACCCCCTGCATAAGCAGAAGACCCTATATCATTTCAGATAAGTGGCTGTCCAACCTCTTCTTAAAAGCTTCCGATGATGAAGCACCCACATATACATACGTACATACATATGTACGTACGTACGTATGTACGTACATACATATGCACACACACACACACACACACACATTCATACATACATATACATACATACACATACATACATATTAATCATTGTCCATTGATAGGATAGCAGCTAGATTTGTAGAGCTGAAATAGACACCCACTCCATCTATAGTCTTAACAGTAACCAAAGTCTTTCATCCTTCAATGGAGGATCCCCTCAAATGGAACTTGGCAGACTATCAAAAGTGTGCCTCGAAGAGGAGCACACTTCAATCTCCCACATGAATCAATCAATTTCTCCAAATAATCTCACATCACAGCCTCTCAACACAACATTTATTGCCAGTCGGCCAAGGCAATATTTAAAGTTTTTGGATGATAACACCAAAACTGATATACTATAGCATCACTTGCAAACATCATTGGGTTATTGAAATGGCTGGTTAAAAAAAAATGACCTTTCAAAGAGAGAAAAAAAATACTTGGTAATGGGTTTGACTCGACACCATAGGATAGCCCTTACCAAAGCAAGATTTGAGCAGCTAAGTTTTATGGTTAAATATGGAGCATCATATCTTGAGAAGAATGTGTGTTTGTGGAGCATCAGAAAAAGAAGACATTCACAAGTTCTATTCAATTCTGAATTATGTCTTGGCAAAGGCTCGGTTTTTACAGACATTACTTGACAGAACCATAAACTGGGACTGACAAAAGATTATCTTATTTCCTTTGGGACACAAATATATATGTAGTCACTAGAACGGTTAAGTTTATAGTCAGGGCTGTCCAGAAGATGACAGATTTTATAGAAAATATTGTGTTTGCATCCAAAGGTGATGAATTCACCGAAACACAGATTGCTTTTGAATGTTAAGATTTATTTTATTATATATCTTTGCATTCTATTTAACTAGTTTATCTTGCTCTTTTTCCCTTTCTCTTAGCTGCTATATTTCCAATCAATTTTATCCCACCATGGTATCCAACTCAGTTGAAAACATTTCTATTTAAAATCTTAAGGTGCATTGAAAGCAGACAATATTAGACTAGTTGGGCAGACGAAAAACAAACTTTTTTTGGTCTCATATTGATGACTTTCTATTGTCTGTAAAGTGAAATCTGATACTTACTCCAAGATAATTCAATTCAATCAACTTTGATGGGAAACTTTAAAAAAAAATAATGGAGGTAATTAAAGAGGTAGATTTCTCTTCAGAGATTTGCTGTGTTATAAAGGCATGGAAATTGCTAGCCCTCATCAACTGCCTTTCACTGAAGTCTATATATAAATTAATTAAATGTTTTAATGGTGGAGAATTGTGGTTTTTTTAAAAAAATGAAGAGAGAAAGGGCATAATGGAAAGTCAGTTTCAGTCTACTGCAATCTTTGGATTATTGCTAATATTCAATTAAGAAGAAAGTATAAAAGCAACTTCTGGAGAGAAATGACTGGAGCTAAATATTGAAGGTTGCCTTATTTTTTTCCCCTTCTGCAGAGATCTGTTAAGAGTATTTGTATTGGACACTGGACCTATCCAATAAAATGCACTTTAGTGGTGAGGAAAATAAGGCCCTACACATAGGCATTTGCACAGGTACAGAATAGCTGGTGCCTGGCTCAACCACAGGAACTGGGAGAGGGATATAGGAATGCTAGTGGACAACCATGAAATATGAGCCAGCAGTGTCCTATAGCTGCCAAAAGGCCAATGCAGCCCTAGATTGCATCAACATAGGAGAGCATCAAGATTTTTTTAAAAATGTTGAGACCCTAGAAGAAGAGCAACAAAGATGATAATGGGTCTGGAGGCGAAATTGTATGATGAATGGTTATGAACATTCAATCAGTATAGAGCTGGAAGGGACCTTGGAGGTCTTATAGTCCAACCCTCTGCTTAAGCAGGTGACCCAATACCATTTCAGACAGGTGGCTGTCCAATCTTTTCTTAAAAACCTCCAGCGATGAAGCACCTACAACTTTTGAAGGCAAGCTGTTGTTCCACTAGGTGATTGTCCTCACTACTAGGAAGTTTCTCCTTAATTCCAGACTGCTTCTCTCCTTGATTAGTTACCAACCATTGTTTCTTGTCTTGCCTTACTCTCCCGGCCTTTGATCATCTTAGTTGTTCTTCTTTGCACTTTTTCCAAAGTCTCAACATCTTTTCTACAATGTGGTGACCAAAACTGGATGCAGTATTCCAGGTGTGGTCTTACTATGGATTTATAAAGCAGTACTAGTATGTCTAGCCTAACGAAGAGGGGTGAAATGATAATTATCTTCCCATACTTGAGAGGGTCTCACAAAGAAGAGAGGGTTGACCTGTTCTTCAGAGCATCTGAGGACAGGATGAGAGGTAATGTGGGGGAGATCAATAAAGAGAGATCCAACATAGTTTTATGAGTCACGATGGTGCAGTGGTTAGAGTGCAGTACTGCAGGCCACTACTTCTGCTGACTGCCGGCTGCCAGAAGTTTGGCAGTTCGAATCTCACCAGACTCAAGGTTGACTCAGCCTTCCCTCCTTCCGAGGTGGGTAAATGAGGACCCGGATTGTTGGGGGAAGAGGCTGATTCTGTAAACTGCTTAGGGAGAGCTGTAAAAGCACTGTAAAGCGGTATATAAATCTAAGTGCTCTTGCTATTGTGAAGGAGAAATTACCAACAGTGTGAACAATTACTTAGTTCTTACTTAGCATCACAAAGTCTAAGTAGGCAAGTGGTTGGAAGTACTGAACATTCAAAACTTTCCTAGTTTTTTTTTTTTATACATTTCCAGTTCAGAGAAATTCATCCACTATAGCAGGGACCTAGTTTTTCTTTTTAACAAATGAAAGGGAAATCTGGAAAAGACTCTACAAACATCTCTCTAGCACACTTTCAGCCATGGCAACCTGTGGCCACCAATACTTTAATAAAATTTCAGATGTTATTAGCTGCTTGGATTCCTCCTCCAGATCAGCACACTGTCTACAGCAGACTACCAAAATTGCTAAGAAAGTTCCAGAACTTTTCACTGGAGTCACCAAATTGGGTTGCAGTAAGTAGTTTTGAGGGAAAATCTGTCCTTTGACTGAGTGTGCTGCAAGAAGAAAGCCTTTCTTATTTTTGTTATGAACCTGCATGTTTTTAATGTACTCCAGCACACTTTATTACCTGTTATACGTCCACCCGAACAGTGTCCAGATTGTTTCTAAACAACCTGTCAACCCCGAAGCCATTTTCTTTAACATCTTCTGGGCTGCCACAACAGAGCTGGGTTGAAAGGTGGAGGTAGAGTTAGCTGGGGACCTGTAGCCAAAATAAAATTCTTTCCTCTGGGAACCAAGGACTTTTTCACCAAGTGTTGGGGAGGTGGAGTCTGGGACCAACTGACACTTGGATGCAGGGGTGGGCTTCAAAAATTTTAGCAAGTGGTTCTCTGCCCAGTTGCTGGGTGGGCTTTGCCATGGTGGGCGTGGCCTAGTTGGCCTTCTGCACCATGGTAGGGAGGGGGACATTTTTACCCTTCCCAGACTCAGGAAGCTTTGGTTGAGCCTCCGGGATGGTGAAAATGACCTCCCTGGGCTCCAGAGGCTCGAACTTCCAGAAGGCCCATTTTTCACCCTCTCCAAGCCTCCGCATGAGTCCTGCACTTACCTGCATCCAAAATGGGCCATGTGGGGACTCCTGGGAGGGGCAGGGTGGGCCAGCCAGGAGTGGGATTTGGGGGTTCTCCGAACTGCACAGAATCTTAGCTAGGGACTCTCCCGAACCCCCAGCAGCCCCAACCCTGCTTGGACGGTGACCTGATTGGACCCTGTGATGGAATGCGTGGAAAGAAGAAAGAAAACTGTAGTTTTAAATGGGGAGGAAACCCGCGGGAGTTTAGAATCGAGTTTCCAACAGATGTGCCAATATAACATGCCTAATAAATCTATACTTTGAGGAATATGCCTGCCTTGGAGTTTTGATTCTGTTGGGTGTGTTACTTGAAACCCTGACACAACCAGGTTGGAGCTGTGAAACATCTTTAATATTCAGCCTGTGACTGCTCTTACATCAGATCGGTCTATTTGCAGTATTGATCAGCAAAGCTATTGCTGAGAAATGAGCAGAGAATGACCTCCTTCAGTGCAAACGGTCTTAACAAGAGAACTAGACTACAAAATGGGCCTTCTAATTAAGGTGATGCTTTCTGGGATTTTTTACCAGGAAGTGCCAATTAAAAGAGATTCTGTTTTTCTATTCCATTCCTTCAGGCAAGTCAGCAGGTCAGGAAACAAAGCACCACAAACTTAAATATTCTGAGAACAGGGAGCATTAAAGAAGATTAAGAGTTTCATCTTAATGAGAGACACTGCTGATTTACTAGAATAAAAAGCTGGGGAAAGAAGGAAGGAAGGAAGGAGGGAAGGAGGGAGGGACGGAAGGAAGGAAGGAGGGAAGGAAGTAGGGAAGGAGGGAGGGAGGGAGGAAGGGCGGGAAGGAAGGAAGGGTTGTAGGTACTATCACTGGGATCTTCAAGAAGAGATTGGACAAGCATTTATCTGATTGATGTAGGATCTCCTGCTCAAGTCAGGAGACCTTCAAGGTCCCTTCCATTCCTGTTATTCTATGTTCTAACCTGAATCTTCATCTCCTCCTCCTCCTCCTCCTCCTCCTCCTCCTTCACTAAGCAGTTTCTTCAGGGAATAATTAGGATACCTTTGTCATTATCTTTTCCAAGATATTAATCTAAAATATCTCCACTTCACCATGAAGTCCAAAATGACAGATTTCTTCAGGGACTATTGCACATCTATATATATATATATATATCCCTCACTGCAATCCACACATACGCACAATACTTCTCAAAGGAGATTAACATGCCACGACCTCTTCGCTGAAGGTCCCCATGGTTGGAAGGGAGGCAAGCAATAACACTGCAATATTAAGCTAACCAGGATTACCGATAAACAGTTGACCCCAGAAGAGCCCCTTGCTTGAAGCTGCTTCACTTTTTCCCCCCTGCTGACAGAAAACACTAACACAAAACATGAAACAAGAGCTCACTTTCATCAACAAGTAACAGGATGTTCAACTGTGCCTGTGATACTGAATTTCTTCTGTGTGAATACAGAGGAAATACAGGCGGGGTGGGCTGCTGGGGGTTCGCAGGGGTTCGGGAGGGCCCCTAGCTAAGATTCGGTGCAGTTCGAAGAACCCCCAAATCCCACTCCTGGCTGACGCCGCTGCAGGTCCATTGAGATGAATTGAATGTTTGTATTTGTTGAATGGTCCTGAAGTTTGATGTCCTCCTGCAGCACGTTGGCCACAGCGAATCATCGTACAGTGAGTTGGCTGGGGTGAGTTGTCCCATTCTACTCTCCAGCTGTCTGCAGCCTCTGCGGCTCCCCATTCCTTTAATGCTGGAAGCCACCCAGAGCCATTTATTATGAGATGGGCAGCAAATAAATTCAATCTATTTATACTAAAAGCGAAAGACCACTTGTGCATCATCACAAAATCTCCAGAACCGTAAAGCCTACAAACTTGAAATTTGGCACGTATATTCCTCTTGGCTTCTAAATGTTCACTAAGAAATGATTTTTTGAAATGACCATCAGAGCATTAGTATTTCCTATATTGTTATTATTAACATACTCTGATGCTAAGGAGTTCTACTTCCCCTCCCCACCTGAAAAGAAATCTATTCTAAATGCAAAACACAAGCAGAGTTTTAGTTTCTCAGAAGCTTTAGTACAGAACTGTTGAGCTAAGCCACACCCAGGCTCCTTGCTGTCTCCTTCTTGCTCATACAGCAAATACTGTTTTAGTTGCCAAACAGCCCTCAACTCTCTCACACACTGACAGGATGCTAGCCAGATGAATACCGATGGATGCTGGTAGGCAGAGGCAGAATTCCCCCCCAAAACTAAGCCCCACCACATAGTTTCATAGAGAAGCATGGGTATCGAGCTAGTAAATAAATAAAAGTTCCTTCCTTCAATCCAAGGGAAGACTCCACCTTAGAACTCCTAGAATGTCCTTCCAACTACTGTGAATGAGTTCTGCCCCTGAGAAATAATTGGAGTGTTTTTTCTTCCTTGGTGAAATGAGGGGGCATTATCCATCCAGCCTCCCTGCCTGCAAATTTGGGTAAAAGTATCCAAAGGCCATTTTGCCGGCATCCAACAATGCTCTCTTATCATATTTACCAAAGTGTAGATCCCTCCCGTTCTTGTTCTGCTTTTTGCACAGAGGAGAAAAGGTTCACAGAAGGGTAGCTGTGTAAATAAACAGTGCCAATAATATAATTGGTACAATTTCTTCCTTGCCCCTGCCTTTTTTTTTTCCCCACCTGCAGCTGGGCTTCAACAGCATGTTCCTTCCATGCCAAGGAATTGCAGGATTTGCTCTAATTGACACTAATGAAACAAATTGCAACACGAAGTGTGACATGTCAGGTTACATTAGAGACTTGGGCAGTCACTTTATGAATCTCAACTGCAGCAGAAGAGACTCTGGTCTGGCCCATCCTGGCACTTCAGAGGCGCAGGTAACTTTATCAGCAAAGTGGGCAGATGTTGCTAATGACTCTCTGCAGTCAATTCGATTGCACAGGTGCAATGGCAGAGGGGGAGGGGAGAGAGAGAGGAAAGGCAGTGGAATTACGACTCTGCAGATGGAAGTTCTACCATGTTAAATCTTCTCAGTTGCCAGGGTTTCAAAGAGAGCATCTCGAGAGTGGGAGATTCTGTCCTCAGCAGAGGTGGTATTCAGCCGGTTCTGACCAGTTCTGGAGAACTGGTAGTAGAAATTTTGAGTAGTTCAGAGAACTGGCAAATACCACCTCTGACTGGCCCACCAACCCCATCTCTTCTCTGCCTCCTGAGTCCCAACTGATCATCTGGGTCTTCTTTGTGCCCTGCGTAGGAGAATGGAGCTGGAAAGCAGGTTAATGGGGTGGGATGGGAATGGGGATTTTGCAGTATTTTTCTCCTGGAGTGGGGTGGAAATGGGGATTTTACAGTATCCTTCCCCTGCCATGCCCACCAAGCCATGCCCACCAAGCCACACCACGCCCACCAAGCCAAACCCACAGAACCAGTTGTAAAAAAATTGAATACCACTACTGGTCCTCAGGCAGCAGACAAGAACTTAAAGAAAAATCTGTATTCTTTTCACCTACTCCCCCAAGGCCTGTAGAGATTAGCAGTCACCTACAGGCTTTTAGCTGTACAATTTGGGATGAAACACCCTTGGAATGATGTGGGAGTAGGAATGGATTTCCAGAGGGAAAAATTGCAGGCTAAGGAACAGGAGCACTACTCAGATGACTGCGAGGACACAAATAAACCTCCAAGTGGCCTCAACAACTCTCTAAAAGAATGTAAATGACCATAAATAAATCCTTCCATTCCCCACTATCCTGTCAGAGAAGCTTCTTGGATAAGAAGCTAAATGTCTTCAAAAGAAAAAACAAGAAAATCCAGTTGCCTCCTGAAAAAGCACCTTTGGTACTCACCCAAGGGGTCAAAAGAGACCATCTATGTTAAAATTGAGCATCCTTCTCTCAACAGAGGAGGAAGAATACAATGCTATTGATCTCCTATCTACAACACAGTCCTTTCAGTGGTTCCAAGAAGGTTCCACAACCATTTGCACTAGGTGACCTCAAGGGTAAACTCCCAAATGGCCTCAAAGACCCTCAGAGAGCTAACAACCAGATGATCTCAAAGAATTCAAATCCTGAATGAAAAGTGAAACATTCTCAAGGAAAAACCCAACAAAGTCCAGTTGCCTTTTAGGGACCCCAAGGGAGTCCAGATTCCAGGAGAAAGCTTGGCAACCTTGAGCTCAGAATGAGAGCTTGAGGCATTGCTATACCTTCAATCCTTTCTTCACACATATCCCACCCAGTCAGCCTAGAACGTTCTCCAACAGCCTAGAGCTGTTCCTTCCCATCTAGAGAATTCATTACACAGAAATTATAGCACAGATACAGCACTTTGGGGAAATCAAGGGCTGTATTTGAACTCAAAGGTTCCAAACTGAAAGAAGGTCAGAAATAATGACATTTTTTGTGGAGGGGGGGTTTGAGGGCAAACAACAATTTTGATTCAATCAGATTTACATTTGCATTTGATGATCATTACATGGATGAAATTACTCCCTACATATTTAACTTTTTTGTCTCCTTCTGTCTCATTAAAAATGGCAACTTTTAAAGGGGCTCTGGGGATACCAATTAAGGCTTTATGAGAGGTGGAAAGGAGTGTTAACTTTCCCTTTGGAAGGAATTGTGTTTTTTTTAAGTGCTTTAATCTGATCCTGACTGTGGGCTCTTTATAATGTAAGGGCGGAACAAATCCAACTGTACAGTCAGCTATTATCACTGATTCGGGCTACAACAATTATTCCTTGACTCATTCCATCTGGACCTGCAGAGTGACACAACATCACATCTAGAATGAGGATAACAGATTTAAAAATCTAAACAGACCTTCTAGAAATCACCAACCTGTTTGGGCCACTCTACCATTAAATGGTCTCCCAACTCATAAGCAACCACATAGATAAATCTTGCTAGAACAAGATGGCTCATAATCAACCAGCCGATTAATTCAGTAGCCCACCAGCCTTCAATTACTCATCAGGGTCCAGCCTCTTAATGTCCTACTGAGATGCAGTGTGCAGATTATGACTCTCTGGATTTCTAGATAGCATCAACATTATGCACAACTCTGGGAATAAAATTATTCATGTTAGGAGAACATCCAGGTTAGGAAAAGGCTGCCCTAAATCTCTTAAGCTTGGATTCAGACACCTTGCTACACAAAGATATTTTTCTGTATGCAAGACAAGAAGCAATGGTTGGAAACTAACAAAGGACAAGAGCAATCTAGAACTAAGGAGAAATTTCCTGACAGTGAGAACAATAAACCAGCGGAACCACTTGCCTTCAGAAGTTGTAGGTGCTCCATCACTGGGGGCTTTCAAAAAGAGACTGGACAGCCACTTCTCTGGAATGGTATAGAGTCCCCTGCTTGAACAGGGTGTTGGATTAGAAAACTTCCATGGTCCCTTCCAACTCTATTGTTCTGTTATATTCTGTTAAATGATTTATTCCATTAGAGAGGAGATACTCCAGATTACTAGACAAGAGAAAACCCTAGTGAGAAGAAAATATATTGTTTTGAAATAATGCCTGATATGAATGAATTTCCAATATGATGCATCAGAAGAAACCATTTGTAGTATTTGTTTGCTTCTTTATTTATACTTCATATTTCTTAAGCATCCATCTCCTCTGTTGTTCCTTGCTGCATAGGTAATACATCCATCAATCATGCCTATCCACAGAGAGGTAAGGCAACCTGTGGCTTCTTACAATTGTCTAAGTGTTACAAGATGTTCACATTGCACACAAACACACACACACATTTTCTACCCTGTAGACAAACTTCAAGCACTCCTATTACAGAGAGGGCTAATTGGAAAATGTTTCCTAAGCATTTGAAGAGTCTTGAAACAGACAAGTGCCCACTTAAACATTTTAGAGACATTGGCATATATTGACAATGTTGTAAGCTCCTCTATGGTCAATTATTCAAATCAAGAGGAGATTCAATAAGCAGTTACATAGGCAATAGATACACTTGAGTGCTCATTTTACAGAGATGTAGAAGGACCCGGCAGCTTCAAGGTCTTTGGGCATAAATAAACCTGATCTTCGCTCAATCCTCTTCTTACCATGATTGATCCCAACAGAGTTCTTTTCGGATTTCAGCAAGTAGTAATTCAGCTTCTTTTAACAAGGGCTATCTGCCAACTTGGAAGCAAACGCAGGAATGTTTTACAAGTTGACATTGTCCTTGAGACAGGCAGAAATTTAGTTGATTTCCCCATTTTGCTAGAGCACAATGTGACTTGTTTAACCTTTGGGTGACGGGATGGACATTATCACGGTCCATGGGTCACTTACTGCCTTTGGTTTCCCCTATTTATGCCAGCACCCCAAAATAATCTCTTTGAAATTTGGTAGTGAGCTGACTAATCATTCCAGTCTCAAAATCTGGGAAATATTGAAAATTTGACCCGGACCTCAGCTGCTGGGGGAGGTTAAGTTTGGAAGTCACTGCTATTCTTTTCCTTTCTTTTCCTTTTATCTTGCATGCCTTTTCTATTTCCCTTGCAATCTTTATTTCCATTTGTAGGACACATTACAAGACACTCTAATAAAAAATCTTTCAAAAAGGTTAAAAGTTGATGCGAAGTATAGCAATTAAGTTATGCTAGGACAAAGAGCTTTCTTCCAGGGTATTATTGAGGCTCCGCAGCCTGTAGTTTTCTTGACTTCAATTAAACCCCAGCCAAAGTAAACAAGGAGAAAATCTTCTAGTGGATCGGTCAGGGAAGCTACAGGGCAATGGAGTAACTTTAAATAGAAAAATAAAACCTTGCCACGGATGTCGGCTCCAAAGCCCTCTTCAAAGAAATTTGAAAATGTTTTTGGAAGTCAGATCAAAACAAAACGAAACCAGAAAGCCCAAAAGGCAACACAAGTCAACCTCTGAAAAATCTGGGAAGAGATTTCACCGTAGTATTAGTTACAATTGCTGCCAAGCCAAATCTAAAACATTTCAAAAAAAAAAAAAATATCTGAGCAAATTATTGCATTAGAACCTTTGAGACAGTGAACATCAGTTGTTTATAATTAGGGAAATTGAGAACAGCCTAATTCCAATCCCTATGAGTTGTACAGGCAAATTAACATTATTCCTTGCCAATGTGTTTCACAGAAAATGGTTTTTCTTTCATGTTCTGCCTAACCTGCCATTGTTAATAAGTTTTACAGACATTCTTCAGAATGATCAGTTTCCGATCTGGTCCTTCAGGTCTCACAATAATAGATCCATCAGCAACATCATTGAATCCCCTGTTTCTAACTGTTATTCTTCTTCTTTTCCCTTCTGCCTTTCTTAGCATTGTAGATTTCTCAAGAGAACTTAGTCTATACATCCTGTGTCAAAAACATTATAATTTGAGCCTGATGATTTAATAGAAAAATAGAATAACAAAATAACAGAGATGGAAGGGACCTTGGAGGTCTTCTAGTCCAACCCCCTGCTCAAGCAGGAGTCCCTATATCATTGCAGACAAATGGCCAGTCTCTTTTAGAAAGCCTCCAATGATAGAGCACCCACAACTTCTAAGGCAAGTTGTTCCATTGGTTCCATCCTATAAACATTAGGAATTTTCTCCTTAGTTCTAGTTTCCATCCATCAAAGAGAGAAGCAACCACAAAGAAGAGTGGTCAACTTATTTTCCAAACCATCAGAAGACAGGATAAAAAAGAATGGATGGAAACTAGCCAAAGAGAGAAGCAACCTAGAACTAATTTCTTGATAGTGAGAACAACCAACTAGTGGAATGGCTTATCTTCAGAAGATGTGGGTGCTCCATCACTGGAAGTTTTCAAAAAGAGATTGGAAAGCCATTTGTCTGGAATGGTATGGGGTCTCCTGATTGAACAGACTTGAAGACCTCCAAGGTCTCTTCCAACTCATGATGATGATGATGATGATGATGATGATGGTGACGACGATGATGATATTGCCATGTGCTATAAACTGAACTACTTGCCACATCATTGGGATTCTTTGAATGCTCAGTTCTGCAATCAACCAACTGTTTTGGAGATTAATTCAAGAAAAACATCTGTCCAGTCTTTTCTTGAGACTGAATGAAATACCCACAACTTCTGAAGACAAGCTATTCCACTGGTTAATAGTTCTCACTGTTAGAAAGTTTCTCCTTAATTCCAGGTTAGCTAGCAAAAACATATGTTTGGCAAATAGGACAGAGTATCTGGTTATTATGAATATCTTTTGATTCTCCCTATGTAGGAATTAGTGAAGCTAAACCTAGTGAATAAAGGTAGAACCTTTATGGGAAGAACAACTCCCAAAGGAAGGACACAATGATGAATGGCTGGCTTGAAGCAATTTCTAGTATCCCAGAGCAGAAATCTGTCTTCTATTTTTTTTTCTGAGGATGGATAGGAATCTGTTCCTTTTTGATTCAAAGGAGAAGGAAGAACATCTTCTGGCTTGGGATTTATTTTTGCTAAAGCATCTCTTTTACCACTGCAGGATTTCTTTTTCCCTTGGCAAGTAGAGAAGCAAAGCTGCAATGGAGGGTGAGATGTAATTTCTGGCATGGGGCACACACAAACACACCTGTCCACCTCTCTATGTTGGAACCATGGATTGAGAAGAACCCCAACCACCAATTTCAAGGACTCTCTGAACACATTTGGAATTGTGTAAAAATTGGTGTGGGGGGATGAAAAGAGAAAGAGAAAGATTTTGCCATTTATTGGCCATAGTGGACCCTAACAAGCTATCATGATTGAAATTCTCAGTTTGAAGAAAGTGTCCTTTAAGTTATGCTGTTGCTGAATTCATGGACAATTCACTTTATTTATCTAGGAATAATATGAAATCATAGGTTCTCTCTCTCTCTCTCTCTCTTTCTCTCTTTCTCATCTATATATCATCTATCAATCAATCATCTATCTCTAGCTATATCTGTCTGTTTTCCTATCTATCTATTTCTCCTCTCTCTCTCTCTCTCTTTCTCATCTATCTTTCATTCATATATATATATACAAAAATGCAGTAAAAAAGCTGGAACACACTAGTCCAACACATGAAAGCCAAGGTCATAGCATCGACTTCAATGGCATCAAAACCCTAGCCACTATAGAAAACCCCAGCTACAGAGTTATCAGAGAAGCCATAGCGATTGAAAAATGACCTGAAAGCATGAATGGAAGAGATGACTCCACCAGACTGTCAATTATCTGGAAGCCTGCATTCACAAATAAAAAAATCTCCACACTACAAGCCAAGCAAACACCTGGGCACAAACAGACCGCCCCCCCTTGATACCTCCAGCCAAACACACCCAAGCCAGCCACCCAGATGAAACCTAGCTTCCTAATAAATGATAACCGGCCATTCACCCAAAGCTAAGCCATGCTGAAAGCCCCCAATACATGCAACACAATGTTGCCTGCTAATCAAGACAAAAAAAATGCTACAAAACAGACAGAAGATATTAGAAACACCAATCAAGCAGAACACAGCAAACTCCAAGACCAATAAACACAGACCAAGACTCCCAACCAATCAGGATGAAGAAAAAACCATTCTAATAAAGCACGAGGCTAGCACCAAATTTAAAACAGAAACGGCTGTGAAAGCCTCACACACATGATGAAGATGAACACGAGCCTGATGATGGCAGATGAGATTCTGCCAAAACATCGCTACAACTTTAAAAGCACAACTTTAAAAGCACAGCTACAAAGACGTGGGAAAAGACCCGAACAAACCTGAATACCATACATATAAATACCTGGGGAAACATAAGAAAACAAACATACATACATACATACGTGCATATATATATATATATATATGTTTATATATATATATATATATGTTTATATATATATATATATATATGTTTACATATATACAAAAAACGGCTGCCAAGCCTGACACACAAAATTAAAAAGAACCCAATACACAAGCCTGAAGATGGCAGATGAGATTCTGCTGAAATGTTGCTATAAAAAAAGTGGGAAAATGCCCGAAGAAACCTAAATACCACATATATATATATCTTTTATATAGCATTAATCAATTTAGCGCTTGCACGAGTAATAGACCCTCTCAACTGCCTCCCATCTGTAATTAGCCCTGTTGTTTTTGCTTCCGTCATGTTGATCAAAAGAGGCTTATCTCTTGTTGTTGCTTTCTCCCGTGCCCGACCCAGCCTGGAATGCTTATCTCTAGGAGGTGATGTTAACATGTCAGCTATTGCAATTTGTTGCTTTGCTCATGACCTTGTAGTTGGCCCAGCTTGTTCTTCATTCTTCCTGTCTGCTATAACTTGAGGCAGCTCTGCCAAGCTCCTCTGTATTTGGACAGTCCTAGCGGTGCCTTCATAGGATGAATCCACATGCACAAGGATGAGGGGTGCCATTGGTCCCTGTTCCCCAATGGGAAGTGGTCTCTGCTCCTCCTGGAGGATCTTTCCTGGTGTCTCAAGTGCTTGGTAGCTGGTGGTAGTTTGATATGCCTATTGATAGAATTGCTGTTGGAAAATCAGGCTTCTTTTAAAAGGAGTCCTCCTTTAGTTATATCATGGGCAACAACCTCATCTTCTTGAAAGATTAATGTATGATTATGCTCCTGCATATGTGCCCAGATCTGAGAGCCCCTACAGCTATGCAATTTGTTAGCAGTCTCCAATCAGTCTTGATTAGCTTTTTGGAGATCATTCCATGTTGGGAAGGTCCTCTCACTTAAGTTAAAGACTGCCTCAAAGCAAGGTTAACTTCTGAGATTTCAAAGAAACAATTTATGGCTGGTATTCTATTATTTTGTTTTATATTTTAGGGAAGTTCTTTTTTTTTCTTCCTTAACCTTCCCTTTTTGCTGTCTTCTTTCTTCAACTGTCCAATCTTTCTTCTTTCTTCCCTCCTTTTTGCTACCCTTTGGCCAAGCATTCATAGCTCCTTGGATTTCATTTCAATTTGTTTTCCTTCTCCTGACTTTCCACCAACACCACCATGACCGGTGTACATGTATAAAGTTGGTAGATAGACCTCTTATTTTAAGTAACTGACTTGGTTATAGAAACATTGCCAAGTATTTATTTCCTCTGATAGAAATGATAAGATTCCCCACCCCCCAAGTAATTCCTGTATCCTTAATTGCAGCTTTTGGGCAGAAATTACAAGCTATCCTCTGTCTCAACTCCCTCTCGTGTTTGTTTGTTTTTTCCTTTCAGCTCTTTGTTTTTATTCCTCCCTTCTTCTAGCGTTTAACTACATACTATCACAAATGGTAAAGAGCATCGAGGTTAAGAAAGCATCTGCTGAAAACAGCAAGCTGCCAATTTTGTGCCCGGATTTTCCTTTGCAAAGATGCCTTCAGGATTCATGTACAGCTCCCTTTCATGATATGTTGGAACTGTGCTGAATATCTCTTCTCCATATATACAACATTTTTTCAGAATGATATTGCATGGAATGGAATAAGAATATAAAAAAATGGAATAGAATAGAATAGAATAGAATAGAATAGAATAGAATAGAATAGAATAGAATAGAATAGAATAGAATAGAATAGAATAGAAAATGTGGAATGGAATGGAATGAAATGGAAATAGGAACAGAACAGAGTAGAACAGAACAGAATAAAATAGAATAGAAAATGTGGAATGGAATGAAAATAGGAATAGAACAGAACAGAATGGAACAGAACAGAACAGAATAGAATAGAAAATGTGGAATGGAATGAAAATAGGAATAGAACAGAAGTAAGAATGGAATGGAACAGAACAGATTAGAACAGAATATTCTTTCTCAGACAATTGTGATTGGACACACAAGACAGATTTCTTGTGTGTCCAATCACACTTGTCCAAAAAAGAATATTCTATTCTATTTGCACATACACTGAGTTCAGAAGCACTCAGTGTACATGCAAACAATAAGGTAATATAATCATAAGATTCCAATAGTAGACAGTAAAAGGAAAGATGAGAAGGATAATAGTAATACATCCCTGCTACATGGGTAAATATCTTTAAACATAAGACAATGCAGTGGGAATTAAGTGTTCAGCAGAGTGATGGCACAAGGGAAAAAATTGGTCCTGTGTCTTGTTTTTTAGGCACACAGTGCTCTATAGCGGCATTCTGAGGGGAAAAATTAAATCAGTTTATGTCCAGGATGTGAGGCATTTGTAGAGATTTTCTGAACCCTTTTTCTGGCTTGTGTACTTTATACAGATCCTCAATAGAAGGCAGGCTGGTTGCAACTGCAACAATAAAAGACCACACAACAGATACAAACTCAATGTAAACCGCTCCAAACTTAATTGCAGAAAGTACAACTTTAGCAACAGAGTTGCCTGGAATGCACTACCTGTCTCTGTTGTTACATACTCTAACCCCCACTCCTTTAACCTCAAACTATCCACTGTTGACCTCATCCCATTCCTAAGAGGTCTGTAAGGAGCATGTATAAGCACACAATTGTGCCTACCATCCCTGTCCTATTGTCCCCTTTTATTCGTACCTATTTCCTATATTCTTACTCATGTTTATACTTATACCTATTATCTTGTAAGTGATTGAAAAAAATCAATAAATAAATAAAATAAATTTGGAAGGACACCCTGTTTCAGAAAAAAAAACATCGTGACCTTCTGAAGTTGCAAATCGTTGAAGCAGTTGCCAGGGGTTGCGAGGTGGGCGGAAGGGATGATGGGTGGCAACAGTCACCCAGGAATTAAATGCTATCAAAGGAGCCAAACGATAAGACCAAATTTCCATACTTCTGACACTGTATTAAGAGGAACATGGCCAAATTAATTTTCACCTATAAATAAAACATTGGGAGACAACAGTGTTTTCTTTTTAACTGAAGTAAATTCCTGAGGTAATTAAATTTTCCAGTGTGTGACCAAATGAAGAAATAATGTAATATAATAGAAACAGGAGGAGAGGAGGAGAAACAAAAAAATCTGTATCAGAGAAAAAAAAGGTTTTGTTTCATTGTATTGGGCTTATTTATTAAATGTTGACTTTGGTCATGCTCTATAACCTTTCTGTAAGAGAACTTATTAGTTCAAGGAAGGGCAATAGAGAACTTTGGGTGCTGAGGTGTCCAAGTGAGGTGGTGTGGATAAAAGAAACATAGAATAACAGGGTTGAAAGGGACCACACAGATCTCCTAATCCATCACCTACTAAAGCAGGGAACTTTATACCATTCTGGACAAATCTCTTTGGTCCAATAACTTCTTGAAAACCTCCAATAATGGAGTACTTACAATTTCTGGAGGCAAACTGTTTCCATTGATTAATTGTTCTCACTATCAGGAAATTTCTCCTTAGTTTAGGCTGGGTCTCTCTTTAATGATCTTCCACCTGTTACTTCTTACCCTGCCTTCAGGTGCTTTGGAGAATATGTCAACCACCTCTTCTCCTGTGACAGCCACTTCAAGTATTTGAAGACATCTATCATGTCACTCCTAATCTTTCTCTTTGTTAGTTACATATACTTAATTCCCTTAACAGTTCATTGTATGGTTTGGTCTCCAGACCCCTGATCATCTTTGTTGCTCTTCTTTGCACTCTTTCTAGGGTTTCATCATCATTTTTGTATTGTGGTGACCAGAACTATATGCAGTATTCCAAGTGTGGTCTCATCAGTGTAATATAAAGAGGTATTATATCATTTGGTACAATCTTGATATTTGATACAAAAAGAAGTCAATAAGTTGTTCTTGGTTGCACCATCTTTCCTATATGCTTTATAAATGCCATCAGGATTTTTTATGATGTTCTCTGAAGACACCTCTGTGGGTGCCCAAATTAATTCGAATTAAATTTAGTTTTACAAATGATTTGAAACATTTTTTTTATTTATTTGTCAATTTGTCAATTGCTTACAAGATAATAGGTATAAGTAAAAACATAGTTATGAATACATGGATACATATAAGAAAAATAAAATATAAAAGAAACAATAGGACAGGGATGGTAGGCACATTGGTGCGCTTATGCACGCCTCCTACAGACCTCTTAGGAAAGGGCTGAGGTCAATAGTAGACAATCTAAGATTAAAGGTTTTGGGGTTTGTGGAAGAAACCACAGAGTCAGGTAGAGTATGTTGCTGAAGTTGTATTTCTTGCAATCAGGTTTGGTGAGATTAACCTTGAATTTGTATCTATTGTTTGCTCTTGTGTTGTTATGGTTGAAGCTTAAGTATTCATTGACCAGGTAGGACATTGCAATATATGATTTTATATACTATACTTAGATCAGACTGAAGGCGGCGTAGTTCTAAGTTTTCTAGGTCTAGAATTTCGAGTCTGGTGGCATAAGGTATTCTGCAATGAGTAGAGGAGTGGAGAACCTTCTTGTGAAATATTTCTGGACTTTCTCAACTGTATTAATATCTGTATTAATAACAATGCTGTAACAAACCTGGGACTGGAACAACTAGTAACCAACAATACTAGACCTAATAACTGCCTCGATCACATCTTCTGCAATAGTTTGAATTCAATTTACAAAATACAAATTAAAGAACCCTTTTCCAACAGTGATCACAGCATGATTGACTTTTGTCTCAACATACGTCCACACAAAAATCATCACAATGATGGAATCCCCAAATATAAATCTTTCAGGACCAGCTCCTTGCCAAAACTATGGTCACAAGCCACGGTCATCCCCATCTTCAAAAAGGGAGACCCCAGCCAAGTTGAAAATCACAGACCAATCTCTTTATGCTGCGTCACCTGTAAAGTCATGGAATCAATTATTAATCAATCCATTATCCTCCACTTAGAGACAAACAACCTACTCTCTAATAAACAATTTGGTTTCAGAAAAAAAATTCTCCTGCAATCTGCAACTTTTACACTGCAAAAACATATGGACTACACAACTCGATCAGGGCAAAGCAATAGACGCAATCAACATAGACTTCTGCAAAGTCTTTGATTCAGTGGTACATGACAAACTACTCCTAAAACTAAAATCTTATGGTATCTCTGGACACCTGCATACTGGATAGAAGCATCCCTGTCAAACAGATACGTAATGTGGGTTCCAGACTGATGAGCTGTATTTGAGTATTGGTCTAGCAAATGTTTTGTATGCTCTAGTTATTAGTGTAATATTACCAGAGAAAAAGCTACATAAGATTAGGTTAACAACTCTTAACGCCTTTTTGGCTATGTAGTTACAGTGGGGCAGAAAGTTTTGTGATTGCTCAATCTCGTGGGATCTTGGTTACTCTTCCTCTCATGAAATCATGCTGCAGAATGCCAACATGTCCAAAGAATTTCTTACAGGAATTTCATATGAGATAACCCAAAACCTTAGTGTGAGCTCACCAAATCTGAACGTGGGAGGCAACAACTGACTCTTCAAAAGCAACTCACAGATGCCATTCATACAATTGGGGACTTCCTTCTTCAGAAGGAATTTCTACATTGGCTTTCATGAAGACCAGATAGTGACAACCTACAAGAGTAGGGAATGACCATAGAATATTTTAAGATAACAGTAAAGTGTCAAGCTTTGCAATTAAATATCAGAGCTGGTGATGGAAACATAAAGGAGACTTTGTGATGTGTGTAAGAGAGGGAGGAACAAAGAGAGAAATACCATATGACCCCAGGACATTGAATCAATTGCCAAGCATCTAAATTTTAATCACATGACCATGGGGATTCTGCAACGGTCATAAATGTGAAAAATGGTCATATCACCTTTTTCAGTGCCATTGCAACTTTGAACAGTCACTAAAAAACTGTTGTAAATCAAGGACTACCTGTAATCTAAATGTGTGTTTGTATTTGCATACCCATCTGACTGTGAATTTGTTCTTTGGTCCCCTTGATTTCACACAAGATGGTTTAAATTCACCTGGTTATGAGCATTAGCATCATCTTAAGGTGGGAGAATGCCACTGGGCTCCAGTGGCGTTCTTAGAAAACAAAAATGATAGGAAGCTGCAGTTTGAAAGGCTGCTCATTTGCTCAGGAAACAGTGAAAGGTAATTTATGATGGAAGAAAACATCAAGAAAAGTGGGGCTAGAAAGAGTTTCAGGGGGAAAAATAATCAGTTTGCCTACTGATAAATGGGCACCTGGTGAGGGTCTTATTGGAACAGAATAGAATAAAACTATTGTCACTTTAAACATACACTAATCTGCATACATTAAAATGAAATTTCATTGCATTCAGTGCTCAAAAGATAATTATTATGCATATATTTGATTGCTTATTGTACCCTATGACTGTTATTAAGTGTTGTACCTTATGATTCTTAACTCTGACTAACGTATCTTTTCTTTTATGTATGCTGAGAGCATTTGCACCAAAACAAATTCATTGCATGTCCAATCACACTTTGCCAATAAAGAATTATATTCTATTCTATAAACACACACATATATGACACAGAGAAACCTCACAGCCTAGTTCAAATGTATACATGATGGAAAAAAAGAATCCTGCAAATTTGACAGATGACATGAGGAACAAAACTGTTGCAGAATCTGGTAGTCCTGCTATAGATACTTCAAAACCTCCTCCCAGAGGGGAGCAACAAAACAGACCGTGAAGTGGGTGTGTGGGGTCTCTCGCGATGCTTCAAGCTTTAAGCACAGAGTGCTTGTATCATGCCCCTAGTGGAGACTGACTCTGTGGGAGAGGAGGAACAGCCGACAGGGAGTGGAAGTGTGGCTCCTGAGGTTGTGGAGGAGGCTAGGGAAGGGCAGAGGCCGGCTGGGCAGTCAGAGGAGGACCCAGGCCCATCCCCTCTCCATCCTAGGGCATGCAGGGAGGAGAGGATAAGGGAGAGATGTGGTCTACTCTGGAGGAGAGGGCCTTGATCCTCTTCATGGGCTGCAGGTGTGAGAACTGCATGATAATTTGGACCTGCATACTGGCAAATGCTGGAAACAAGGTGTGTTTTATTTTGGTTTGAGGTTATCTTGGTTGTCGTCCTTCCAACAGACTGCCTTGTTATCTCCTTGAAGTTGGTAAATACTTCTCTTGTTCCGTTGTGGAAATTTCATCATTGTAGTTTGTTTGGTTTTTTATTTCACCTCTATCTGCTCATTAAATTCGGACTGTATTGCTTTCTTTTGAAGACTATTTTTGACCAAATTGGAGGCATAAAAGGACATTCATTTACATTTTGGATTTTGTTACGTTTGTGTTACATTCTGGGTCATCACAGCTTATAAGCAGTATCCAGAATACCAAGAAGTGAGCTTCCTTTGATCCAATACCCCCGCCTTATCCCCTTACCTGCACTACACATATGTGCACCATCCAGCTGATTTTTGGCCTATTTGAGGTTGTTTTCGCCCTCCTGAGGCTCAAGGGAAGCCTCTTCAGCCTCGGGAGGCCGAAAACGGGCCTTCCGGAAATACCAGAAATGCCCGTTTTCAGCCTCTGGAGCTCGGGGGAGGTTGTTTCCGCTCTCCCAGAGGCTCAAAGGAAGCCTCTGCAGCCTTGGGTGGCAAAAAAAAATGGGGTGGGGGCTGTTTTGGCACTTTCTGGAAGGCCTGTTTTTCGGCCTCCTGAGGCCGCAGAGGCTTCTCTCAAGCCTCCAGGAGGGCAAAAACAGACTCAAACAGGCCGAAAATCAGCTGGGAGGCACATGCACGAACAGTGCAGGTAAGTTTGGCTAGGGCTCACATGCCCGCACAAATGGTTCTGCAGACCACCTGTGGCACGCATGCCATAGATTTGCCATCACTGATCTAGGTCATGGTTGTCCCAAAAGTGCTTTTCCAACAGGCAATTGGTCTTTCTTATTTTTTTTTCCCTTGAAAATATTTTGCTTCCCAAGAAGCTTCTTCAGATGTTGGGAGTATAAAGCAGCAATTATTACTTCTTGTGATCTTTGTTGATATGTCTTAGGATTGTGTTGGGTTTTTTGGCAGCTGCAGCACACTGCTAACTCATACATAAGTGATTGTCCACTAGGACATCTATATCCCTCTCACAAGCATTACTGCTAATTCAGGCACTGCCTGTTCTATACATACTTTTAAGTTTGGCGCGCAAGGACTAAGAGGTAGAGGCTTAGATAAAAGGTTAACAGACTTTATTGCCATAATGTAACCCAGCTGGGTGTGCCACCGCAAAGTCGGTAGCTGGCTGACAGAGATCAGCTGAGCCTGCTTGACAGCTCCCTTTTATAGCAAGCTGTCAAGAGGCTCAGCCAATCAGTGATGGCTCTGGTTCCCGCTTTAGCAGCGGACCTGAGTGAAGACTGTCGCCGGATATAACACATACCATCTCATTTTTCTTGCCTAAGTACAGGGCATTACTTATCTTACTGCTAAATTGCAACTTGTTGGATAGGGCCCAATGCTCTGGTCTGCCAAGATCCTTCTGAATCTTGGCTCTACCTTCCAACATATTATAGGTTTTTTGCTTGGTTTCCACTTTTTGTTCTTACAACGTGGAGCAGGGGAGGGCATTCAGTATCGCTAACATCTGTTTCAGACTGCATTTCGTTTCTCCTTCAATATCCTCCACCCCAACGTGATGATTGATTCTGAGAGAGTAAGTCTACGGTCTGAGTAAATGAGCAGAAGAAAAAAGAAGTAGGAGGGGGAAGGGCTTCCCCTTTGTGTAGATCTGAGCCTTATCCATCACTTTGCCCAAGCATGAAAACTTTTATGGCAATGTTACCATTCTGCTAATGGCTCATGGCCGGATGGATACCCTCCATTGCCCTAAAATATGCAATCATTTAATTGTCATTGCAATCCTATTATATTGCCATTATGGAGCGTCTGGTGTAAAAAAATAAAAAAAAAGCAGGGAATACACTGCTAGTTGGGAAATCAAGCTAAATCACAGCGCTTTCCTAAATGACTCAACACTGTTTGCATTGCACACTCCATGGACTCCAGCTCAGATAGCAATTAGGTAGTTGCGTAGGTGAACTAGGAACTTGCAGCTCTATTGTACAATTCAGTGATGTCCAGACTGGGAATTACAGCTGTTGAAAGCACTTTCAGGTTTCTTTCAAAGCCAAGAAGTTCGGCTTTATGGCTTACTTTGATCCAAAATCCAGGGCAACCCCTTACATCCTGGGCTGTTATCCCATATCCTTAAGAGTTACCAGTTCTCAGGTGCAGTTATCAGGATGACTGCTAGAGAGAAGGAAAGAGAAATATATATCTACATCTATGCTGCCATCTAGTGACAATCAGAATTGTTGCAGGCTAAGCAAAATACAGGTAGCTTTTGTCTTATGACTGGTTGCTTAGAGACAGTTCAAAATTATGATAGATCTCCCCAACACTACTTACAATCCAATTCTAAAATTCCAATGGCTGCAATCCCTCCACCACCGCCGCCACATGGCCACATGAGTGCATTTCAGTTGCTTGGCAAATGGGCCACATTTATGCTGTTTTCAACCTCTCACTGTTACATGTCTGTGTTTTATTATGTTTTTGCTGAAAACCAACATTTATTTCCAATTTTATGGCAAAATCAATCCAGAGCGAACAATTGGTTTGCTTAATAATGGCCACATTTGCTTAACAACCACTACAGAAAGGTCACAAAATCGGGTTGGTCATATGGGTGACCTATTTCCATGACTGCCATGAACTACGTATGTAGTGGGCAAACTCCATTTTGGTCATATGTCAAGGACTACCTGTACAATATACTGCACGACTCAAAAAGAGGACTGTGAAAATATTTACAGACCCCTCACCTCCTGGAATAATCTGTTTCAACTCCTTCCCTCAAAATGACGCTATAGAACACTGCTTACCAGAACAACTAGACACAAGAACAGTTTTTTCCCAAAGGCCATCACTCTGCAAAACAAATAATTCCCTCAACACTGTCAAACTATTTACAAAGTCTGTATTACTATTACTATTAATCTTCCTATCCTTCCTTTCACCCATCTCCTCCCACTTATGACTGTATGACTGTAACTTTGTTCCTTGTATCCTTACAAGTTTTTAATTGACTGTTTCCTAGTATGATTTGATTGCTTATTGTACCCTATGATGATGATTAAGTGTTGCAACTTGTATCTTATGGTCCTTGACAAATGTATCTTTTCTTTGATGTACTCTGAGAGCATTTGCACCAAGACAAATTCCTTGTGTGTCCAATCTCACTTGGCCAATAAAAAATTCTATCTACATTCTACCTACCTACCTATCATTTATCTATCTATTCAGCAAGGCTGGTGAACACTTTGCAACTAATGTCTTAACACTTTTGATGGACATTATTTTTTTCCTCTTCTATCACATCCAGGATTATAATTTGGCAGCAACTTTTGCACAGATGCAGGAAATGTGCCCAAGCCTCTAATACTGTTGCATTTCCTGTTACCTCAATATGCTGTCCTAGCTTATCCTCTCAAAAACATCCTGGGGCAGGACAAAGAAATGGGTAATGCATAAACTAAATTGGATTTCATTCCATTTACATTTGCTATTGCATTATCAATCACTCAGAATAGAGCCGGAAGGGATCTTGGAAGTCCAAGCCCCTGCTCAAGCAGGAGATCCTATACCATTTCAAACAATTTCTTCTTAAAAACCTCCACTGATGGAGCACCCAACAACTTCTGAAAGCAAGCTGTTCTATTGGTTAATTGTTCTCACTGTCAGGAAGTTTCTCTCCTTGATTAGTTTCCATCCATTGTTTCTTGTCTTGCCTTCTGGTGTTTTGGAGAATAATTTGACTCTCTTTTCTTTGTGGCATTCCATTCTCTTAAATACTGGAATACTGCTATCATGTTCCCCCCTGGTCCTTCTCTTCACTAGACTAGCCATGCCCAGTTCCTGTAACTCTTCTTTATATATTTTAATCTCCAGGCCTTTATTCATCTTAGTTGCTCTTCTTTGCACTTTTTCCAAATCCTTTAACTAAAGTAATTAAAAGAAGCACATATTTTTACCTTTTGTATAGTTCATTGTTTTCCTCTTCTATCACATTCAGGATTATAATTTGGCAGCAACTTTTGCATAGATATAGGAACTGTGCCCAAGACTCTAATACTGTTGCATTTCCTGTTACCTGGATGTGCTGTCCAATGAAATCAATGGCCCATGATAAGAACCACTGAAATGCCATTATTTTCCATGAGAATCAAGTTTAAGAACTGAACAAGAATCATCTATCAATGGCAAAGAGAGAGGAAACATCACTTTTCAGAGTCTGACAAGGAGAGAGAATTTCCTTCCATTTTATTCTCCAGTAACCACTTGCCCAAATTCACCCATTTTTTTTCAGAAATGCATTGCTCAAAAGTGCAGAAATCTAAGGATCTCTTGTATATCTACTGCCTTACTTATGAAAACACTGCTTAAAAATTCAAATATTTAATGGAATGGAATCCAATTTAGTTTATACATTAGCTTCACCCGTATCTTTGTCAGGACATATTTTGTCAAGACAAAGGACATATGAAAAACAGTTGTAGGATTGTAGGTTGTAAGACAAGAAACAATGGTTGGAAACTAATCAAAGAGAGAAGCAACCTGGAATTAAGGAGAAACTTCAAAGACAATGAGGACAATTAACTAATGGAACAGAAGTTGCCTTCAGAAGTTATGAGTGCTTTATCACTGGATGTTTTTAAAAAGATACTGAACAGTCATATGTCTGAAGATATAATGTCTTCTGCTTGGGCAGGGGGTTGGACTAGAAGACCTCAAAGGTCCCTTCCAGTTCTATTCTGATTTTAGAGAGAGTGAGCTAGATATTGTCCTTTAAAAGTGTGAAGACATTAGCCTATGAAGAATTGTTCAGCTTTCCTGTATAGCAGTCCTTGATTTATGATCAAAATGGATGCCATAATGCTCACCCATTTGCCTACCATGTACATATGTCATAAATGGGTCACCAGCATGAGCAACCCCATTTCTTTTAAGACTAAACATAATGAATGGAGTAGATGAATTTTTTTTTTATTCCTTTTTCCCTCTTTCTGGACATTTCCCCCTCTATTGAGAATCATATAAATAAAAGTCAGCTCTCTCAGGTTTAGGCATAGCCTCTTTTCAGTCATTTTGGGGACATGTGATGTGATGAAATGTGGCAGTGAGTTCCCATGGCACAAAGGACATCCTATGGCTATGGCCATGTTCTACAAGGAGTTAACTATGGAAGCTAGCTGCAATGCCAAGGAAGTTCTGGGGTAGATCTTCTTCATCCATGGGCCTTCCTTCCTGATGTGGTCACATGGGCCAGTCCAGGAGTCTGGAGAGGACTCGGATGAGGATCCTGTGTCTGATACAGAGATAGGGCACCAGGGCCATCTGGGAGTTATGTGCTGATTCTGGAGCCTCCAGAATCTGACAGCAGTGAGGCAGAGGAACAAGGGGAGCCTGTTCCCAGTGTGTGTGTGTGTGCGCGCAGAGCTGCCAGAAAGCAAGAACAGTTAAGACAAAAGGGGTGACTCAGAAGTAAGGCTTGGAGGTGATTGGCCCTCCCATAAGACATAAAGGAGGAGCAAAGGGACATGAACCCTTGCAGGAAGCAACTTTGTTCATACTGGCTGGTTTGAAACTGAAGCTCTGTGTTGAATTTGTGTTCTGTTTGGCCTCGTATAACTAATTGGACATTTAGTCGTTGGCAACATTTCAAAGAAGATAAAGGTGCATGCTTATCAGACTTTTCCTGAAGGACTTTGGCAGACTTCCATGGAATGTGAATGACTAAAATTCACAGCTGTTGAAAAAGAGCATTTGGGAAAAAAACTGTTCTTGTTGTCTAGTTGTTCTGGTGTGCAGTGCTCTATAGCGTCATTTTGAGGGGAGGAGTTAAAACAGCTTATGTCTGGCCTGTAAATATTTTCACAGTCCTCTTTTTGCCTTGTCCTCCATGGAAGGCAGGTTGGTAGCCATTGTTTTTTCTGCAGTCCTAATTATCCTCTGAAGTCTGTGTCTGTCCTGTTGGGTTGCAGAATCAAACCAGAACAGTTATAGAGGAGTAGATGATAGACTCAATAATTCCTCTGTAGCTCTGTAGCTCGAGAGGACTGCATTTTCCTTGGTTATAAAATGATATGAGATCCACAATCCTAGCTTTCTTCTTCTCCAGTGATGAGGATCGTAAACAAAGCGAAGACAAGCCTGTGAATGTTTTTATTCTCTTTTGACAAATGGGAGAATCATAGACCCCCTGCCATCCATGGCACAACATCCTCCAAAAACTCTTAGAAAGCCTGCCAGGATTAGAATAAGCGCTAGCAAGTTGGAGGATGAAGTTGCAAAAGCTGGTGCTTTCCCTGATACGTTGTCAAGCCATTTTGACTGTGTGAAGCAGCTGAATTACAGCCGCCACAAGAATTAGGCTTTAATATATTATGAATAACTGCAATTAAATGGAAGTGAAAGTAAAATAAATCTGCATTTTATCTGCATTTTCCCTTCCATTTAATGACAATCCAAGCTGTTGTAAGCTTTTGTTTTTTTCTGACTCCAGTAACATAATGGGGGAAACTTTTGCTGACGTAAGATCAAATTACCACATTAATTTAAGTGTAAGCAGTTTATAACTCCAGCTGTTCTGCAAGAAGATGCTGAAATTTTCATTTTTCTTTGCCTCCCTGTGAATTCCCAAAACATACCAGGACATCTTTTTTCTATTCTAATGGATACATTTGGTACCTGCGAAGGAAATGCACCCATTAAAATGTGAATGATGAACCACACTCACCCAAGGATAAACAAGGTCACTTGGTACAATTGCAGGCCTTGAGTATGTCTAGTCTTGTGAAAGGAAGGAGTAGGGGAGAAGTTATAGCAGTGTTCCAATATTTCAGGGGCTGCCACAGAGAAGAGGAGTTCAACCTGTTTTCCAAAGCACCAGGAGGCAAGATAAGAAACAATGGATGGAAACTAATGAAGGAGAGAAGTAACCTGGAACTAAGGCGAAATTTCCTGACAGTGAGAACAATTAACCAGGGGAATGGCTTGTCTTCAGATGTTGTGGGTGCTCCATCACTGGAAGCTTTTAAGAAGAGACTGGACAGCCACTTGCCTGAAATGGTGTAGCTACTTGCCTGAAATGGTGATCTCCTGCTTGTGCAGGAAGTTGGACTAGATGACCTCCAAGATCCCTTCCAATTCTGTTCCTCTGTGTACTATGTAACTGGGATGGAGATGTACACATTAAAATATAAACAGTGAACTACCCACACCCAAGGATGAATGTCACTGTATGTATGCAGGGAGCTGGACTAGGAGGCCTCAAAGGTCCTTCCAGCTTCTATTCTGTTCTGTTCTATTATTCTACTCTACTCTACTCTACTCTACTCTACTCTACTCTACTCTACTCTACTCTATTCCATTCCATATTCCATTCCATATTCCATTCCATATTCCATTCCATATTCCATTCCATATTCCATTCCATATTCCATTCCATATTCCATTCCATATTCCATTCCCCATTCCATTCCATTGGAAGAAGAAAAAGGGGGAGGGGGAGACTGATAAAGAAATCCTTCTTGATGTAACCTGAATATATTCAATCTTATATCAAATTTGTATAACCTACACATGATACAATGGAGAGATGAAACCCAGATGGCCGGAACCTATCACCTCTGAGAGAGACAGCCAGGAGATGAAGAGACCATAAAAATTCCACAATGAGATGTGTCCTGGGAAACTCTGAAAAAGATCATTCTAAAAAGCAGGTGGGGAGAATTAACATGTTGGCTCTTTGTTTTACAAAATACACATCAGGATAAGGGGAGGGGTTTTAAACTCCCTTATTTATCTCTGCATGCCTGAGAGACCTTGGACGCTGCTTTTAACCCCTATGTGAATTGTCTCATTTCAATAAAGGATTCCTTTTTGATACATTTTGATACGTTTTCAGAAGTTCATTCTAGTTGATTGAATGGGAAAAGTTCTGTAGCCTGACAGTATCCCTCTGTTAATGCAACTTAGGATTGTGTTGGCTTTTTTGGCTGCTGCTGCACCCTGTTGAAATAATATCTTGAAATAAGACTGATGAATTGGTAGCTGCTAAAGGCTCCTTCAAAAATTTCAGGTTTTGCTGGGAAAGGATTATCGACACATTATTTGCAGAATATACAATAACTTAGAATTCATATCCCAGCCTAACAGCCGTCTCCAACTCAAGACATAAGATATACAAACAGATATCCTGAAAAGCCAACATAAATAGGAACCCCCCAAATAAAACCCCTAGTTTGATCCCAAGGTGTGCATTTGAATGTCACTTTGGTTGAGGGCAAATGCTTCTTTGCATATCAAACACATGATCCCAATTTCAACCTTCCCCTTCCCTCCCCATCCCTCACATACAATTAAATGAGAAACTTTTAGTTGCATACTGATCAACTTCCTCTGGCTCATTAACATGCATGTCTCTTCTAATTAGTGTTCTAATTCACACTGGGTAAACAGCTTCTAACAGCTACTTTTCTCCCATTAATAACATAAAATATAGTCTTCACAATCAAGAAGGAAATTGAAATCTGGGGCGAGGAGGGGATCATGACATAAAGATTCACTGAACTTGACAGCTTAGGAAAGGGCTGGATTTATCTCCATGTCGCTTGGAGGAAACAGGCTTAGCTACTGGTAATGGGACCAAAATTAAGTTGGTGTTTAATTTTTTAAAAAACTTTTAAACTAGCTTCTTTTTTGCACAGGAGGTCCCCACCCTTTTTCAAGTCAGCCCACTACCCTGGTTTTCATAACCATTTGCTGATTCCAGGGATGAGAATAAAATAGTTGATTGTTTGCTTTGCAAATGTTCTACTGATCAAGCAGTGCTTCTCAACCTTGGCCACTTGAAGTTGTGTGGGCTTCAATTTCCAGAATTCCCTAGCCTTTGTCATACCCGTGGTGGCACAGTGGTTAGAATGCAGTATTGCTGTCAGGGTTCCAAATAACACCCCAACAAAAGTCAAACTCCAAGGCTCCATTTTCCTCGAAGTTCCGTTTTATTAGAGTTGTCATATTGACACATCTGGGAAAACCTGAATCTGAAAGTCCCCTGGGTTTTCCCCACTCAAAGGAAAGTCAAAGTCCCTTCCTTCCCCTGAACCCACATGTCCATCACATGGTCCAATCAGATCACCATCCCGACTGGAATTGTTTCCCAACCATGCCTCTTTAGGTGCAGGCTGAAAGACCTTGACTCCCAGGGCAAAGAATGTTGTTATGGCTATACATCTCAACCTGTCTCCATCCAACCTCCCCTCCCATTTCCCACAGCATGCCCCTCCACTAAGTGTGGCAGTCCTAAAGATCCAAAGAAAAAGACAGCCTCCAGTGCTGACAATTGCAGGTTAATTCTGCTGATTGTGACTGCCAGCATTTGACTTCAGTTATGGTCCAGAAATTAGATGCCATTACTTTTTAAAGGGCTGCTGTTCCTCTCAGTTCTCAGTCAACTTGTTGTTCTTCCCAGTTCCCAGTCCAATTTCTGATCATGACTTTAGTTATGATCCAGAAATTGGACACCTTTACTTTTTGAAGAGGTGTTGTTTTTCCCATTTCCCAGTCAAGCCTGCAGCCTTGGGACAGGCTACTTGTTTCTACCCAAGTATTAATCACACATGGCTGGAGATAGTATTCAAATCAAGGAACTGAATCTAAGACCAAGGCCTTTGGATAATTTCTTCCAAGCAAGGGGAGATTCCACCTGCACCAAAAGAGTAGAATTGAGAACAAGCTTGGCCATTTGCTTCTATTTAGTCTCTTAAATAAAAAGAAGAACGGGAGAAAAATTTGAACTGATCGTCCTCCATTAGTACTGTCATCTTTAATACACGGCTGCAAAAGGAGATGGGAGAAAGAATAATTTTCATTTACTACAGAGAAAAGGAAAAGGGTCACAGTGCCATGGCATTCTATCAAATCCGATCAGGCCTGATGAAATGACCAGATTGTCCAAATGTAAAATGAAACCAAAGCCAAGTTGTTTCCTCTCCGAATACAGACCGGGATTAAATGGCATTTTCCTCCCCCTGGCCTCTTCCCCTCCCACCTTGCCACTACAACCTGGTTATTGAAATTGGTGGGGGTAAAATTGCTTTGGATTGGCTCAGCATTTTTAGAACTGAAAGAAATTAAAATGGAAAAAACGCAAGAATAGGGAGGCTTTGGCGGCATGTTGACTTAATATAGATTGAGCAGAGGCAAAAGGAAGGCAGAGAGGGGGAAACGATTTCCCAACAGGCAAATTGGGACTCCATGTTGCCTCATTAAAAGACTTGGCGACAGATACATTGCCTGTATGGCTTGCCCTCCATCCTTGATGAAGCAGATGGTTAGATGTAATCACCTGTTGCATGGCACTTCAGTAATGCTGCTAGGGACAGTTGGAAGATAGATAGATAGATAGATAGATAGATAGATAGATAGATGGATGGATGGATGGATGGATGGATGGATGGATGGATGGATGGATGGATGGATGGATAGATAGATAGATAGATAGATAGATAGATAGATAGATAGATAGATAGATAGATAGATAGATAGATAGATAGATAGATAGATAGATAGATAGATAGATAGATAGATAGATATAAGGGCCTTGGTGGTGCAGGATGTTAATCATCTAGCGCTTAGCTCAATTGCCTGCAATTAGTGCAGGTTCAAATCCCACCAGACTCAAGGTTGACTCAGCCTTCCATCCTCTCGGGGTAGGTAAATTGAGGACCCAAGACTGTTGGGGGCAATAAGCTGACTTTGTAAAAATGCCGCTTGGGGGGGCCAAAAGCCCTAGTAATAAGCAGGCATATACAATGGAATGAAGGCTATTGCCGAGCACTTAGCATGATGCTCTAAAGACTGTAAGCTGCCCTGAGTCTCCGGAGAAGGGCGGCATATAAATAAAATAAATAAATAAAAATAGAGATGATAGATGATAGATAATAGATATAGAGATAGATAGGTAGGTAGGTAGAGTTAGAGATAGATAGATAGATAGATAGATAGATAGATAGATAGATAGATAGATAGATAGATAGATAGATAGATAGATAGATATAGATATGAGAAAGAGAGAGAGAGAGATGTGTGTATCCATGTTATCCCAAGGGCAGCTGGGCTTTCCTGAAGATGTTTCACTTTTCATCCAAGAAGCTTCTTCAATTGTGACTGAATGGTGGAGGCTGGAAAGATTTAGATCGACCAAAACAGTTTTGAAGGTGCTGCATGGTTTACCAATGGTTTACCTTATAGCGGGCCTTTTCAGAGCACCTTGCAACAACTGGAATGAGGAGAACACTCTAAGACAGGGGTGTCAAATTCAATTTCATTGAGGGTTTGTGTTTGACCTCGAGGGAGGCAAGTGGGCATGGCCAGTTTGACATCCCTCGTATTGGGGGCACCTGTGGTAGCCTGAGCATTCTGCCAGCGAAAATGGGCTCATCAGCTCTGTTTTCAGCTGAGACGGCCTCCTGCAACCCTATGCTAGCGAAAATGGAGCTCGGGACAGTGAGTGTGGCACTTTTGAGTTCCGTTTTTGCTGGCAGAGGCACTGTGGGCCAGTACTTTGCTGTTTCCAGGGTGCCCCGTGAGCCAGATCTAAGCACCCCATGGGCCAGATCCAGCTCGCGGGCCTTGAGTTTGACACCCCTGCTCTAAGAGCATCTTGTATTCCCTTCTTTTGCCATTTTAATTTTCTCACACTTTTTTAGCCTCTGACATTCTCTCACTGAGACGAAAGACAGAAAGCAAAGGTTCTCTTTGGATTACTTCTTTCTGCCACAGGTGCAGGTCTCCCAGCCACCCTAATTGGGGGTATCAATCTTGCTGTGACAATAACCAACTTTCAATCTAAAAATGCATCAGGGAGAACAATACTTATTTCCGTCTCCAAGGGCCACTTCTGGCACAGCATATAAGATTTCTGCCCTTGCTTGAAAGCATTTTCAGTTCAAGGCCAACTTTGATGAAAGTTCTCTGCCGGCTGTGCTGGACTATTGAGAGAGCTGTTAACACCAAAAGGCTGGTGCTTATTTATTTACAAGATTTCAAAGCCATTTTCTGTCCCTTGTTCCCCAAACACCAGACAAAGCAGACATATAAAACAGCTTAAATCTGCAAAAAATTAGTTTTGGAGGTCAAGTTGTCTGGGTTTGATATAGATTTGGACTAACAATCAATAGGAAGTAAGTCTGGCCTTTAAGCTTCTCCAAGCATCAGAAGAAATAGGAGATGAAAGTTTTTTCAAGGTTCCTAAGACTGGAAAAGGATACCAGGTATCCTGAAGTACTGGCTGTTCCCACGGCTGCTGAGGGCTGAGGTGCCATATCACTTTCCACTAAAGAGTTTTATGTGCCCAGTGACGCATTTTTGGAGACTGGTGATAATTTGAAGCAAGCAAGACTTCACCCAACATTCTCCACATGGATGTCAGTCCCAAAGACCAGGAAAAATATACAGAGTTTCTTCTTCAACTGCATTCAGTTTTGGTTGCCACAATGTAAAAAAAGATGTTGAGACTCTAGAATGAGTGCAGAGAAGAGCCACAAAGATGATTAGGGGCCTGGGGGCTAAAACATATAAAGAATGGTTGCGGGAACTGGGTATATCTATAGTGAAAAGGAGGACCAGGGGTGACATGATAGCAGTGTTCCAATATCTCAGGGGCTGCTACAAAGAAGAGAGAGTCAAGCTATTTTCCAAAGCACCTGAGGGCAGGACAAGAAGCAATGGGTGGAAATTAATCAAGAAGAGGAGCAACTTAGAACAAAGGAGAAATTTCCTGATAGAACAATTAATCAGTGGAACAGCTTCCCTCCAGAAGTTGTAAATGCTCCAACACTGGAAGTTTTAAAGAAGAGATTGGATAACCATTTGTCTGAAATGGTATAGGATTTCCTGCTTGCACAAGGGGGTTGGACCTCCAAGGTCCCTTCCAACTCTATTCTATTTTTTATTCAATTCTATTGATCCTCACCTATAGACAGAAATCTTGCCAAACTAAAGTCAACTGTTTGCATCATTAAAGGCCTTCAGGAAAGCCTTGTCAGCTGCAGAAGAAGATGTTCCTGAAGGCCTCTGACAGCTAAAAGGAGGCCAGGTTAGTGAGGTTAGTTAGTGGATGACTTCCCTCGAAAATAAGACCTTGTGCCTTTTTTTGGTGGCAAAAAATATAAGACAGGGTCTCATTTTCAGGGAAACACAGTAGAATAATCTCAACACAACCAGTGAAGAAACATGTCAGAATTATCTACATCTGACAGAGAATGATTAGATGGAGGGAAACTTGCAAAGATTAAGTCAGTGTCTCTTTGAAGGAGATTGTACTTGTTTCCTTTTTATGACACTGTGAGAAAACTGAGATTGTTTTATAATACTACTACTACTACTACTACTACTACTACTACTACTAATAATAATAATAATAATAATAATAATAATAATAATAAATATTTATTTATATACCGCTCCTCTCCCGAAGGACTCGGAGTGGTGCACAGCTGTACAGATTAAAACAATAAATATGTGATACAATAAAACTAAATTAAACCCAATCCTGGCTGCAAACAAATTTAAAACCCTACTCTAAAACCCTAAAATTTAATAAAAACCAAACACTCCAAAACTAAAATCAGCCCAAGCCGGCCTGGTCAAAAAGCCAGGTTTTCAAAGCACGCCTAAAGGTCCCCAGGTCCGTAGCTGTCCGTAACTCCGGGGGCAACCCATTCCAGAGGGCAGACGCCCCCACAGAGAAGGCCCTATTCCTCGGGGTCACCAGCCGGCACATAGATGCTGACGGGACCCTTATAATTGTTCATACCATGCTAATCTGCCCTATTATACAGGAATAATTCACAGGATATATCAGCAGGGAGATTTTCAGTTTCATAATAAGATGAAATAAGGCAATTTTCTTTTTTCTTTTTTAATAAATTTTATTAAAGTTTTACAGTTTAAAAAGAAAAAACAAATCACGTTTACAATTTTTTCAATACATTGTGGCATCGGCTTTTCCCATCTTCTGTTATTCTTATCTATATACATATATACATCATTCGTATTTGCATTATTATTTATTATTCTTGTTATCTATCCAAACATATAAATTATCCCAGACTGTATAGTATTCTCTTTTTTCCTTCTTTTGCAATTCCATAGTAAGCTTATTCATTTCTGCACAATCCATAATTTTTTTAATTAACATATTATCCATGGGATTACACTCCACGTTCCAGTTTTGAGCATAGGTTATTCTCGCTGCTGTCAGAATATGTATTATGAAATACTTGGTTTCTTTCTTATAAACGCCTCTAATTATCCCCAATAGAAACATTTCCGGTTTAAGTTCTATTTTTTCCTTTATTATTTCTTGCAACCAAATCTTTATTTTATTCCAAATTTTTTTGGCTTTGGGGCACAACCACCACATGTGAAAGAAGGTACCTGCCGTTTGTTTACATTTCCAACATACTGGACTCAAATTTGGGTATATCTTGGCCAATCTCGATGATGCTAGATGCCAATGGTAAAACATTTTGTAAATGTTTTTCCTATACAAGGCTGCCATTGTTAATTTGTAATTTCTCTTCCAAAGTCTTTTCCAATCCTCTAATTGAATGTTACATCTGAAATTTTTCATCCATGCTATCATTGTCTGTTTTACTACCTCCTCTCCTTTATCATATTTTAGGAGGTAATTATAAATTTTGGATATACATTTTTCCTCTGGTCCTAGTAAAATTTTATCAAGCTGTTGTGGACTTATATCTATACCAAATTCTTCCATGTCTTTTTATACTTTGTTTGCACCTGCAGGTAGGGCCACCAATCTATCTTAATTCCTTCTTCCTTCAGTTTTGGATTTGTAGTTGATTGCACCTGATCATTTTAGAATTATCCATAGTATTTGGATTGAACATTGCTTCCATGGTTGAAAGCCAGCCCGGTGTCTTAGTGTAGTTTTGTTCTAATTTTACACCAAATCTCTATTAATGCCCCCTTAATTAAATGTTGCCTAACATGTGGGTATGTCTTTTTGTTTTTCTCCCATAGGATGGCATGCCATCCAACTTGCAAACCATGTCCCTCTAGTGTTGATATTCTCCTGTTATTTAAAAGTATCCAATCTCTAATCCAAATTAATATTGCTACCTGTTGATACAATTCCCAATCAGCGAATTCAAAACCACCTCTATACCTATTGTCTTGCAATAGTTTTAATCTTATTCTAGTTTTTTTGTAAATAAGGCAGTTTTCATTGTTACTGGCATCATACAGATACTGAGCAATTTTTTGTATGGGGGCAGTGTTGTCTGTATGATTGTGTCATCCCATTTCTTCAACACGCAGGTTTCAGTAAGCTGCTCTCTTAGGTAACTGATAAACCCCACAGTTCCAGGACTAGCCACTGTTAGTGTCTTGGTCAGATTGGAATGGCAGACGCCATGTTCCTGTTGCTGAAAAGAAACCTGTGAATTTTCATCTCCTGGGAAAGAAAGAAAGAAAGAAAGAAAGAAAGAAAGAAAGAAAGAAAGAAAGAAAGAAAGAAAGAAAGAAAGAAAGAAAGAAAGAAAGAAAGAAAGAAAGAAAGAAAGAAAGAAAGAAAGAAAGAAAGAAAATAAAGGAAAAGAAAAAAGAAAAGGAAAGAAAGAATATGATAGTCCAGCCAGGGTTATCTTGAGGGAGCAGGACTTTTCTGAACTTTGCCTTGGGATAAACAAGAAGAAAAGAAATTCTGTATATTTGAAAATATACAGAATCTTTTCCTATTGGGTCTGACTTTCCTGGGAGGTTTGATGCAATGCCAAGATGCAATAACTGGGGTTATTTCCTCACATATTTGTTTGGTCTTCTGGAGCTATAAATCAAAGCCTGTTGTTCGATTTCCTTGAGCAACAGCTTGCCTATGCATGTTTCTCTTCTCTGTTCTGATGTCATAGATAATTCATCAACCCACTCACCCATCCATCTATTTTCCCCGTACAGTTAAGCTCTGGAATTCTATCCTGTAAGTTATGGGAAAGACCTCCATTTACAAACAGGTTTAAAGAATGCACACATTGTCCAGCCGTCATTATGATGGCTTCTAATTGGGATGGCTACAGAGTGGGAATGAACAAACCTTTGGAGGGACCACTGTGAGTGAAATCATGGTACAGAATGAAGAAGTACGGTTGTTCTGTATTTTTCTCAGTTTTTGGAAATGGCCTTTTATAACAAGAAGGGGAAAAATGTTGAGCTTATTTTTGGGAAATATATTGCAATTGTCCAGTGCAAATGAGTCAAATAACTAATTTTGGGCAGAAGAAATTCAACAAGATGAAATAGTATATGTTCTCCTGCTTGAGCAGGGAGTTGGAATAGAAGACCTCCAAGGCCCATTCTATTCTATTCTATTCTATTCTATTCTATTCTATTCTATTCTATTCTATTCTATTCTATTCTATTCTGATGCAGTTCAGCGGTGAGAAAATTAAGATCCTAAGGTGGCAAAACCCAAATACATAGATACAGGATAGGAAGCAACTCCGAGGGAATCTAGGAATCCTGGTGGGTCATCTCTTAAGTATAAGCCAGCAGTGTGTTACAGCTGGCAAAAAAGCCAACATAGTCCTAGGCTGCATCAAGAAGGGATAGCATCAAGATCACAAGAATACCACACTAGTGTCAGGCCACACTTGGAATTAATGCATCCAGTTCTGGTCATAATGATGCAAAAATGATGCCAAGACTCTAAAAAATAGTGCAGAGAAGATCATCAAAGATGATAAAAGATCTGAAGGCTAAACAGGTAAAGGAACAAGGTATGTTTAGCCTAATGAAGAGAAGGCTTAGGAGTGACATGATAGAGATCTTCCAATACTTGAAGGGCTGTCACAGAGAAAAGGAGGTTAATTTATCCTCCATAGCACCAGCCTGGAAATAAGGAAAAAATTCCTGATGGTAAGAATTACTAAGCAATAGAACAGTTTGCCTCTTGGAGATGTAGATGCTTCATCCCTAGAAGTTTTCAAGAAATAATTGGACAACCAGAAACAATTGGACATTTGTTCAATCATTTGTTAGGAAGGAAATTGGACTAGAAGACCTCTAAGGTCCTTCCAGCCTTATGACTCTGTGATTCTGCTGGTTGAAAAAAAGACTATCCAGGTGTGGTAAATTGGATGTCAAAATCTGTCAGAGTGTTTGCAGCATTATGTCAGAGTAACAACATTATGAGACAATCCAGGAGCACACAGAGACTTAGATGTTTAACAGTGGTTTATCTACAAGACATATACGTGGTGGGCAAATACCCGACAAGCAATTAATCTTCTTAACTCTACATGGAGAACTCTGCAATGGATACTGGCCATAAGGAGAGAAAATACGGCCTCTAATGGCTACCTTATATAAACACCTCTTAAATAGGTAAAATTTCTGTGGACTCCTTAGATTAAAACTGGCAATACCAATGCTGATTCATCTTCATTGCATTAGTTTTACAGCTGGTCAGCTCTTAAATCTCAATACCTTAACAAAATCTATGCTATCTATTACCCCCAAAGCCAATTTATGGTTCTCAGTCTTAGTTGACTTTTCAAATTCCACCCAGGTGATGACTGGGAGAAGTTCCTGGAATTTTCTTGGCAAGGTTTTTTTCAGAAGTGGCTTGCCATTGCTACCTTCCTAGGGTTGAGAGAGTGACTGGCCCAAAGTCCCCTGGTGGGCTTTGTGCCTAAAGGAGGATTAGAATTCATGGCCCCCCAGTTTCTAGCCCAGAGCTTTAACCACTACACCAAAATGACTCTTGTAATTTGTTTAATTAAATTAAATAACAGATATAAATAAAAATAATTCACAAACATAAAACAAACAATCAACTGTGTTGACTAACAATTATCTTCAAATTTAGCTATTGTGCTTCCCCTCTGAAGGTGCCAGTGCACAAAACAGCACAAATGAGTTTTCTCAGAACCAAAGAACCTGGTGGTATGAGATGTTCACATCTCACAATTTGCATATACTCGTGAAAATGTCTTGTGATGCCTGGCTTTGGCACAGATAGATCACATGGCACGAAAGATGGCAACGAATGGCTTGGGTAGCACATTCCCTCACTGCACAACAAAAAACAATGGAGTAATAAGAGGAAAGAGCTGAGTTTGGTTAGAAGTCCTAAACATTTTGACATGTACCTGGAGAAGTGGGACTTCATCTACTTCACAAAACATCATTGAGCATTGGATGAGAAGCTTGGTCAATATTTTGCAAGCAAGATCTGGAGAAAACATTAATGTGGATCAAAAGCTCAGACATATTTCTGCCTAGCCTGCACCAATGAGCTTTAGATCCAGTGCATTGAGATCATGTCAAAAGGAAATGTATAACCAATAGAAGATGCTATTTCTAGCTCAGGGTTGAACTGTGGGATCCTTGGTGTTTTCTCAACTTGTTGGTTTTCTTGCAGATGATTCATAACCCAACCAGACAGAGAACATCACTAGGAGGGGGATTTGTGGAACGAAGACTGTGGATTCCATGACTATCGCTAAGCTTGGTGATTTTATTTCAGATGTTTCATTACCCAACTGGATAATATCATCAATGCTAGAATGGAATGGGGTTTCTTCTCTGTTTATATACAAGTGGCTGGCCCAGTCAGTGTTGGTAGGAGTATTTTTATGGTTTCTTAATTAGACATATGCTTATTGTTGGACTGTTTGTCTGAATTGTTAGTTCCTTGATTGGGGTGTTATTTACTTCTTGATTGTTGATCTGGAATTCATCTTGGTGTTTATCTCTGCTTATTTGGGTGTTGATTGCTGATGAAGTGGTATTTTGGTCTTTTTGTTTCCGTTCTAACTTTTTAATTGTACAAATCACAATTATCTTTTGACTAAGGAGAAGGACCCCCAAGTTCTTCTGAAGTATTAGCCAGAAGTTGGCCTGGTTCTAAGCATGGTACGTATCTGTTTTCTCTTTCCTTGCACACCTATTCATGCATTACTTGCATGCATAACCACATTTGATTCAGAAATGATTGTTTACAAGTATTGATGTCACTCTGTGCCAAATGTACGTTGGCCCAGACCACCATGGAAATGAAATCTGTTTGCTTTCCCACTGTAACATATGACATTTTTCTAATTAGGGCAATGTTTAATTTACTGTCTGGTGGCTTTTTGAATAAATATAAATTGTCATGCTAAAGTGACAGGTATAAAACCCAGGGTAGCTGTGTTACTGAGGTTAATCTGTTCTTAATCAAATCAGTTCTGCTTTGCTTTCTCCTGGGAAGTGAGAGATAATAGCTCTCTTTAACAGGAGATAAGACAGACTTTTGGCTGGAATTCCTGGAAGGTTAGATTGGCCTTGATAATGGATGAATTCCTCTCTCTGTTTGTATGAGGGTAAGTGTGTTTTAGAATTGAAATATTTCTGGCGTTAATGTGGCATGGGTGGGGGTGGGGTATGTCTTTTCTTGCAATTTAATTCAGCAGCAGAATTGGAAAAAAAAGATGGTTACTGGGCAAATGTACACTAGACAAATGGTAAAGCCATCATGTATACCAAATGAAACCTAGTTTCCTTCATAACTGTCAGTTGGAGACTGGGGAAGATGGTAAGTATTTAGAATATAGAATAATAGGGTTGGAAGGGACCTTGAAGGTCTTCTAGTCCAACTCCATGCTCAAATCAGGTGTCCTTATACCATTCTTTACATATAATCATAGTTGGAAGGAACCTTATAGGTCATTTAGTCAACTCCCCCGCTACTCAAGCGGGAGACCATACACTATTTCTGACAAATGGCAGTCCAATCTCTTCTTGAAGATCTCAAGTGATGGCACTCCCACAACTTCCAAAGGCAACTTCTGTTCCATGGGTTGACTGTTCTCACTGTTAGAAAGTTTCTCCTTATTTCCAGGTTAAATCTCTCCTTGTTCAGTTTCCATCCATTATTCCTTGTCTGGCCTACAGATGCTTAAGAAAATAGCTTGACCCCTTCCTCCTCTCTGTGGCAGCACCTCAAATATTGGAAGACTGCTACTATCTCCTCTGGTCCTGCTCTTCCCTAGACTAGCCAAGTCCAGTTCCTGTAATGGTTCTTCATGTTTTAGTCTCCAGTCCTCTAATCATCCTGGTTGCTCTTTTCTGTACTTTTTCTAGAGTCTCAACATCTTTTTATAGTGTGGTGACCAAAACTGGATCCTGAACAAATGGCTATCCAGTCTCTTCTAGAAAGCCTCCAGTAATGGAGCACCCACAACGTCTGTAGGAAAGCCATTCCACTGGTTAACTGTTCTCACAGTTAGGAAATTTCTAGGTTGGATCTCTCTGTAATGATCTTCCATCTTTGACTTCTTGTCCTGCCCTCAGGTGCTTTGGAGATTTAAGTCAGTGAGACAGACTGGAAAGAGACATATCCAAAATACTAGCCAACAGACCCTATCACAATCTTTGTCTTAGTTTAGCTTAAGCCAGGATGGAAACTGGATAATAGTTTTTGTTAAACTGTTACAGAATCCAAATCTGAGCGAGTCCAGAAGTATTTCAAAAGAAGAGTACTACATCCCTCTGCTTGCAACAGAATACCCTATATCACCAGGCTTGAAATTTTGAGCTTGAACAACCTTGATCTATGCCATGGTTGGACTTAAGTGTAGTACACAAAATTATCTGCTACAATGTCCTACCAGTCAATGACTACTTCAGCTTCAACCACAACAATACAAGAGCACATAACAGATACAAACTCAATGTAAACCGCTCCAAACTTGATTGCAGAAAGTACGGCTTCAGCAACAGAGTGGTCAGTGCCTGAAATGCACTACTTGACTCTGTTGTTACATCCTCAAACCCCCATTCCTTTACCCTTAAATTACTATTGACCTCACCCCATTCCTAAGAGGTCCGTAAGGGGTGTGCATAAGTGCACAATCGTGCCTACTGTCCCTGTCCTATTGCCCCCATTTATTCATATCTATTTCCTGTATTCTTATGTTTATTCTTATGCCTATTATCTTGTAAGCGATTGACAAAACAAATAAATAAATAAATAAAAATAAATAGAATCGGAAAATGTATGGTTTGATAATTGGTGTTTTCAAGGAAGCAAGGGCATTTTCATAACTGCACCCTGAGTAAAATTAAAAGGCTTCACCCTAAAGTATCCTATTCCCATCATGCATCTTAAGGTTTTCCAAACCAAAACCTCGATAATTTTAGGACTTTTAAAAAACAGACTTTCATTTGTGGAAGAATGCTAATTGAATGGATCCTTACCCAATCTTCTGACATTAAAACTTTCCACTTGGATTATTTTGGTTGAAAGATTAAAGACTTTTCCCCTCACTCTGTTTCTTCCTCACTCTCCATCTCTCTGCCATAAATTAATGATATAATAAATAATCATCAGATAGCAATTGCACATCCTTCAAAGTACAGCAGGTTTTATTTATTTTTTCTCATACAACCTAGCCCTTATATGTATTTATTTCCAATGAAATCTTGCAGGGAGAAAATATGCACAAAATATGCATTTGTTTTTCTTTCAAAACAACAACAACAAAAACCCTGAAACAAACCCTCATTGTATGTAAAACAAGCTTAGCTTTTTTTTGACATGTTTAAAGTCCAATATATTCTGTGTACTGGGCAAAGGAAGACAGATAGGTACCATCACTTTTCTATTATTTATAACTTTTCATGTCCTCTCACTGGCATTGATGAAGAGTTTATTGTCTGTGTAGAAGCTAGCTATACCATAAATTGCAATGTTATATGATAAACTGGAAGTTTATAGCAGGAGCTGGTATACAAGAGAGGGGTTTGGGGAGGGGGCAAGAAGTAAAGTTCCATCCACAATGATCTATTTTGGGCTGGAGTTGCAACACTTTTAAACATTTACTTCCATCCATCCATCCATCCATCCATCCATCCATCCATCCATTCCCTTGCATTTGGTTTTCCTTGAAATTCCCATGTGATATGAAACAGGAGTATGCAGGTTTATTCAGAGCAAGATATAAAACTGTATGGAAGTTACAGGCTGGGTAGATTTGTCTAGGTCAGGGGTGTCAAACTGAATTCTTTTTGAGGGCTGGATCAGCACTGCAGTTCTCCTCCACGGGCTGGCCAAGGGAAGGAGATGCCTCCTGCAGCACTTTCTGGCCAAAACGGGGTGTAGGGGCCCATTTTCAGCCTGGACTGCCTCCTGCATCAGTTTGCTAGCCAAACAGGGCACAGCGGCCCCCTCACATGGTTCCCCCATACCTCATTTCCACTAGCAGAGGTACTGCAGGTCAATCCTTTGCTGTTTCCAGGGTGGCCCCATGGGTCAGATTTAAGCACTATAGCCCAACCTACCAAAAACATAACTGTAAAAAACAGACTAGAAATAAAAGTTAAATAAGCAAATAATAATAATAATAATAATAATAATAATGGTAAGGGAACATCTCCTGATCTTGATGAATATAACTCGCTGGGACCTGATGGATTACATCGCAGAGTTCTAAAGGAGTTGGCAGATGTCATCTCAGAACCACTGTACCACATTTTAAAAAAATCCAGCAGCACTGGAGAACTACCAGAGAGATGGAAGAGAGCTGATGTGGTTCCCAACAGATCCAGAAAAGTACAACCAATCAGCCTAACATCCACACCCAGGAAGATACTGGAAAAGATAACCAATAAACAGATCTGTTATCAACTAGAAATGAGTAAAGTAATAACTAGAAGTCAGCATGGGCTTGTTAAAAAGAGATCATGCCAAACCAATCTTATTTCATTTTTGACAAAGTGACTAAATTAGTAGACCAGAGAAATGCAATGGACATAGTATACTTAGATTTCAGTAAGGCATATGACATAGTAGACCACAACCTACTTCTTGGAAAGCTAGAATAAATGGGATAGATAGCATGACCATCAGATGGATCTGTAACTGGTTGACAAATTGTACTCAATAAATAGTCCTTAATATCTACATGGAGGGAAATAAGCAATGGGGTACCACAAAGTTCCATCTTAGGCCCAGGACTCTTCAATATCTTCATAAATGACTTAGATGAGGGAATAGAAGGGGAACTTACCAAATTTGCACATGATACTAAACTGACAGGAATAGCCAACACCAGAGATGGTATTCAGCAGGTTCTGACCAGTTCTAGAGAACCAGTAGCGGAAATTTTGAGTAGTTCAGAGAACCAGCAAATACCATCTCTGAGTGGCCTGCCCCCATCTATTCTCTGCCTCCTGAATCCCAGCTGATTGGTTGGGTCTTCTTAGGTTGCCCTGCACAGGAGAACAGAGCCGGAAAGCTGGTTAGTGGGGTGGGGAGGGAATGAGGATTTTGCAGTATCCTTCCCCTGCCCATCCATCAAGCCACACCCATAGAACTGGTAGTAAATATTTTTGAATCCCACCATTGGCCAACACTCTAGATCAGGGATGTCAAACTCGCAGCTCACAAGCCAGATTCATCACGTGCTGGCCACGCCCATGCCCAGTTTAGCAAAGGGGAAAAAGTTGTAATATATCATGTAATGACGCCATGACCATGTGAATTTGTTACCCTAGATGATAGGCTCAAGATCCAGATGGCTCTTGACAGACTTGAACCCTGGGCCCTATCTAATAGAATGAAATTCAATGTAGAGAAAAGTCCTACACTTAGGCAAGAAAAACCAAAAGGACATATATAGTCTGGGAGAAACCAGGCTTAACAGAAGTTACTGTGAGAGAGATCTTGGAGTCTTAGTGGATAACTAGGGGTGGGATTCTACCGGTTCTGTCCACCTCTGTAGAACCGATTATTCTGAAGAGCAGCAGACAGAGAACCGGTTCTGTGTCTGCTGCTGTTTTGGCCCACCCTCCTGCCTGGGCTCTTACCTGACTTTTATTTCCTGCTTTTTCAACCTCAGCTGCCTTGTGGGGCATGGCTGTGGTTGAAAAAGCAGGAAAAATGGGCTTTTCCAACCACCGCGCACCCACATGCAGCACTGCTCAGCTGTCCGGGCAGCTCAGCAGATCATAAATTGCACTCGCATGACTCACGCCTGTGCGCGCAACGCACAGCAACAGAACCGGTAGTTATACTAGTCGGATCCCATCCCTGTGGATAACCAATTAAATAGGAGACTCTGAAGTCTTTTCCAGCCCTATTATTCCCTGCCTTACATTCTCTGGGATCAGAGACATCATTGGTTCCCACCAACTTAGATAGTTCATGAGATTTTCTACAGCTTTCCCTAGGAGAAAAGGAAAAACCCAATCCATAGTTCATTGTTCAGAAACATACATTTTTATTTTATATATACAGTATTTTCCAGGGGAGGGGTTAAAAATAAAGAAAAGAGAAGATATGATCTGACCCTGTGAAACGTATTTGCAGAAAGATGCAAATGCTTAGCTTAGATCTTAAAACCTACAAGGCAAACTGTGAAGTGTGCTTGTGTACGTGTGTGTGTTCATATTTGTAAATATTCTACTTTAGCGGCAAAGAAGCTGAGCTTTTTAAAAGCGCATTGTAGCAACAGAGGTAATACGCAATTTTATAAGAAAGGCAAGTTACTATTTCTAGAGGACTAAATAAAAGTCATTTATAGAAAGGGGGAAAAACTGCCTTAAAGTTAATTTAATTGCTTCTAGTTAACATAAAAACATAATATAGGAAAATGTCAGCAAATGTTAATTCTCACTTCTGTTAGTGGTTGTTAACAGCTCTTCTGTTGTTAATAACTTTATCGCACATGTACACACATACACACACTGCTCGTGACAGTATTTATTTATTTGCAGCATTTTTCATTCTGGGCAATCCCCTGAATTTCCAAACATCTGTTTTTTTTTTTCCAAAGAGATAAAACTGAAGATGATGATCATTATCCAATGACTGTTTAAAAATCTTTTTCCCAGATTCATACAGGAAATGCAGTGATTAAATTTGCATCTCCACTTTCCTTTAGGAATTAAATATTTAAGAGGGAGGGAAAGCTTCACTCTCCTTTATCTTCACCAGAGTAGTTCTGAGAGAATTAACAGAAAAACAAAATTGGAAGGGACCTTGGAGGTCTTCTAGTCCAATCCCCTGCTCAAGCAGGAGATCCTATAACATTTCAGACAAGTGGCTATTCAGTCTCTTCTTAAAAACTTCCAGTGACGGACAACCCACAGCTTCTGGAAGCTGAAGCTGTAGCTGTAGCTGTTCCACTGGCTAATTGTTCTCACTGTTAAGAAAATTATCCTAAAGAAGAGGGAGTCAAGCTATTCTCCAAAGCACCAGAAGGCAAGACAAGAAACAATAATTGGAAACTAACCAAAGAGAGAAGCAACCTAGAATTAAGGAGAAACTTCATAACAGTGAGGACAATTAACCAGTGGAAGAGCTACAGCTTGCCTTCAGAAATCATGGGAGCTCCATCATTGGAGGCTTTTAAGAAGAGACTGGACAGTCACTTATCCAAAATAGGTTCCCCTGTTTGAGCAGGGGGCTAGACTAGAAGACCTTCAAGGTCCCTTCCAGCTCTATTCTATTCTAATTTAGCCTGAAATTGTGAGGTTCCCACAAATGATCCAAGTGCAGCCTCTCTTGAATCTCGTTAACTCTTATCTAGCACCAATTTAGTACTGATCATTAATTGACTAGATTCTTGTGAGTAGACATGAGCAATAAATCAGTTTAGTTAATGTGCGGTCCTGATTCTTCACACATGACATTTATCAAGGTTGAAGAACATTATTATTGTTATTATTTCTCTTTTGAAGAATACTCAGCAAATCCTGATAATTTACTGTCAAATCAAGCTTTAACACAAAGCTTATCTATTGCCAGCTGTGCTGTTCCAAACACAGCTGCTTTTTTTTTAACTAAACGTTGCAAGGTCAAATAATTCTAATTCCAACAATTCCATTTTTACCATCCTAACGCTGCAATAAGATTGGGGATCCCTTTTGTCAATTTATTCCATACTCTCCATATTGCATCACTTCAATACTTCACACCCATCCCTACAGCCCCAACAACTGACAACAACAGCAAAAAAGTTGAAATGTTGACTGCCAGCTGCAGAAGAGTTATGCACGGAGTGGGATTCTACCAGTTTGGACCAGTTCGGGTGAACTGGTAGTTCCAATGATCATTTGTCCCTGCCCACCAGTGGTGGTATTCTACTGGTTTGACCCAGTTCTGCCGAGCTGGTTGTGACAATGAACAGTAGAGACCAAAGCAGTTCTCTCCGAAGCTCTGCTGTTGAGCCTGCCATTTGTCTGGGTTCCCATACTAACCTTTATGTCCTGCTTTTGAAGCACAGCTGCTTTGTTTGGCACAGCACATTGCTGTGCTGCAACTGCTGAAGCAACAGGAAGAGTGCAGGATTGCAGGAGATGAGTTGGAAAGCCTCTGCGCTTTCCAACTCATCTCCTGCAAAGTGCACGTTTGGCATGCATGCACACGCAAAGTGTGTGCACACATGCTAAGTACACCCACCAAGCCACACCTACCGAACCGGTGGTAAAAAATTTTGAAACACACCACTGCTGCCCACCTGCCTCTGCTGTTTCCTGTGCTTTATTTCCTTGTTTTGGAGCACAGCTGATTCACGCAGAATTTTGCTGTACCTCAGCTGTTTTACCCTCCCGGGGCTGCAGCAGAAGGTAAGTATTATAGCTAAAAATTGATATTTTAAAAATGGTGTGCATGTGCGGAAAGCACACGATCATCGAACCGGTTGTTACACCAGTTGAATTGCACCACTGGTTATGCATTACAACCATGTCAAGGCTGGCTATATGAAACCGGAAAAATCTGTGATGTCTTTTTTTTGTGTGTGCAAGAGATGGAACCAGAAAATTCAGCTGCTTAGATAAGATTCCTGCTGTGCCAGGTCTCTTTTGACCATATAAAATATAAATTAAACAGACCTCTTGATGTTGAAACACATGGAAATTGCCTCCAATAGCTCTGCATTTCCTCAATTTAATATGCTCCCCTCCTGCCTTTCTTAGCACATTCACTTCTTTGGGACTGTGACGCTTACCTACAGGATGAGGTCAATACATGGTTTGGACACCATAACACAGAGGTCCCTAACCCTCAATCTGGGGACTGGCACCAGTCTGCGGCATGCCAGAAAACAGTCCATGCAAACAAGTGAAGCCCCATCCATGGATGCTGGCAGTACCCAAAACCACTGTCAGGGTTCCTAGTAATAACTCCATAGAAAGCAGAACAGATTCTTCAAAGAATAATTTTATTGGAGATATCAGCACAAACTGGGGAAAACCGACTCTGAAAGTGCCCGCGGTTTTCACTTGATTAGTCACACTGTCCAATCAAGGCACTGGCTGGTTGCCTGGTTACTTTTCTCCTCTTCTTTCCAGCCACCTGGTTAGAATGTCCTTGGTTCCCACAGGAAACTATTTTGTTTTGCTACATTTATATGCCGCCCTTCTCCGGAGACTCGGGGTGGCTTACAGTCTATGGAGCACCCTGCTAAGTGCTCGGCAATAGCTTTCATTCCTTTGTATATGCCTGCTTATTAGTAGGGCTTTTGGCCCCCCCAAGCGGCATTTTTACAAAGTCAGCTTATTGCCCCCAACAATCTTGGGTTCTCAATTTACCTACCCCGAGAGGATGGAAGGCTGAGTCAACCTTGAGTCTGGTGGGATTCGAACCTGCACTAATTGCAGGCAGCTTGCACTAAGTGCTAGATGATTAACAGCCTGCACCACCAAGGCTCATGTTCCCCTTCCTTATTCCTTTTTTGCATTGTGGCAACCATGAAGCCTCCAAAATGGCCCCAGCCAGGTTCACTTCAGAGTTGACAACCATACCCCCTCAATCCACAGAAAAACCTCTTTCCATGGAACTGGCCCCTGGTGCCCCAAAAGATTGGGGACCATTGCCATAACGCTCTTGGGACTGAGGAAGTTTTCAATTGTCTTTGACTATGGTATGTTGGAAGAAATATCCTTCTGGGTTCAGTTCCAAGTGGGGAAAAAGACACTGGAATCATGAAAATTACTTGGAAAGAAGGTTTATTGATGAACAGGATCACATGCCTTCGAGCTCTTGGGCGAAGAAAAAGGGAAGAGATGCTGAAAGTGCCTGGGTTTTATGCTCTCTCTGTCTTTGAGCTTCCTGGGCTATAGGAAGAGATCCTGATTGGTTGCTGTCAGAGGTCACAGCTAGCTTGTAGGCTGTCTGTATGCTAGGTTTGGTTGAATCTTGCTCGTTGATGCAATAAAAGGCAATTAAATGGTTCTGCCTGAAGGAGACAGATCATTGTTATGTAGAATAGACTGGTCCAGGCCTTAATGGCCCATTAACAAAGGGGGTAGGCTGAATTTCTGCCTCTCCTTTAGGGGAAATATTCTGCCCTTTTAATATTTCCTAGAATATTTCATTTTTCTAGGAGATGGGTGCTAATTTCCTATAGGTATTCCCAGAGAAACGATTTCTCGCCCAATGCTTTAATCTCAGTGCATTTGGCAAGGAGAACTGGGTTTTTAATTATGCATTGCATAATTTTGCATTGCCTCTTGCAACACGTAAGGCAAGAGACCTAAATACAAGAGATGTCATATATGTAACTAATTTTTTTTCCCTGAGAATATTAGATTAAAGAAAGAAAAGCCATAAATATCTTGGAGTCTTTGCCCTCATTTGGCATAACACGGGAAGCTTATTTTCTGCTAATTCAGTGAGGGAGGGATGGTTATTCCACAAATCCAGGGAAGTTGTAAATTAGTCATTGCATCAAGGATCTTCTATGGAGGGTCAAAAACCACCAACAGGTTCCAAGCATACTAGATGTCACTTTTTAAAATACTGACTAGCAGAGTTGGAAGAGACCATGGACATCTTCTAGACCAGCCCCTTTTTTTTGTTTACTAATTATTAAGTTTTTAACTATCATTTTAGTTTTTTCTTTGTTAATTTTTAATCCTGCTAATTTACCAAATTTGTCTATTTCATTCAATAAAATTGGTCCTGAATTTATTGGGTCCTCTATTAAAAAAAACCATATCATCTGCGAAAGCTTGTAATTTATATTCTTGATTTTATCTATTATCTATTTTAAAGTAGTCAATTCTTCACTAATTTTTTGTATATATTCTTCCTCTTTCAGCAATTGTGAGTCCAACTACCTTTTTTATAATTATTATTTTTCCAAATTATTTGTATTGGGTTATGATCTGCCCATGTATTAGGTAAAATTTTCAAGTCCTGAATTTCTTTATATAATTCACTGTTAACCCAGGCCATGTCTATTCTGGACCATGGTAAATTCTCTCCTCTCTCTAAGATAGTAAGAGGCCTTGTCCATTTCAAGATGAGTCAAAGTCTCATTAGTCTCTTTGTTCTGTTCTTTGATTGTTTGTCCCATGCCCTTCAATTTCTTTTCCGTTTGACTCGCCTGTTGTTCGATCACTTTAATTTTATTTTCATTTGTTTTGATCTGTTCTTGGATCTGGCCTATTTTCCCATCCAAATTTTTAACTTCACTTCTCATTTCCCCTAGTTCATTTTTTAATTCCTCTTTCATCGTTTCCCTTTCTACTTTACTTTCTGAGTGATTTTTTGACATTGATTCCTGTAATGTCAGCATCATACTTTGGATGGACATCAATATGGCTTGAACTGACTGCGTGCTGGATTGGGGTGTCGATTTTTCTGGTGCCAGCATCTTATCAATCATTTTTTGAGTCAACACTATTGTAGGAGTAGATGAAGTTGCCGATGGTGTTGTCTTTCTTCTTACTTTTGTAGTAATCGTAGGTGTATTAGTCATATCTTTAATAATTTTTTGTTGTTTCTCCACTATTCTAACTATATTCTCCCAGATCGTATCTCCAATTACCATCAGTCTTATTTGTCTTTTATAATTCTATTTTCTCGATTCTATAATCCTTCTTTTCCTTTCTAATCTTATTTTGACACCAATAATTAAAACAGTTGTTTTCAGTTAACAGATACTAAAAGAAAATCAATTCTTAACTTTTCTAATAATTCCAAAATTCATTAACTATTTTAGATTTTATATAACCTTTATCTGTCAAATTAATTGCTATATTGACTATATTTCCAATACTCAAATATATTATAATATATAAATATGTAATAAAAATTCAATCTAATCTCTGATATAGGAAAATCATGAGAGGGGAGGGGAGGATAAGTCAATTATCTTATCATTATCTTAATCAATATTTTAAATTCATAATCCAAAATCCACCCACACACCAATATATATATATATAAAAGGAATGAAACCAATTATAAGCTATAATTCTAAAGAGTTAAATACTATTTACATAAATTAAACCTATTTCAAACTCATCAATTAATTTTGTTCTTATTAATTAAATATATATTATAAATGAGAAAGAAAAGAAACACAGAACCAATGATTGTACTCTCCTTTTTTCTTGAAGTTTCCTTAGTAATCCAGTCTTATCAATATTAAGTGCAAGTCTCAGGTTTCAGTTTCACCACTCTCAGTTCAGTCTAATACTTCCGTCGCTTTCCTCCGTTTTCTCAATCACAATGTCCGCCTCCACAAATTGCACTGTCACTCTCTTTCTCCTTTTTAATGTTTACAAGGGTTCTTTTCTTTAAGTTAATATTTTCCACAGTCTATTCAAATGGCTGGAGATCGAGCTCTTATGCCACCAAAAGCAATCCTCTCCCTTCTTTTTCACTTTCCATTTTAATAACAAAGTTTCTACTTTCTCCGGAGCTATGGGTATACCGCCATCTTGCCGCTAATCACCACTTTCCCTTTTCCACTCTGGAAATTCACTCACAAATTTATTTACCTTTCAAGACTTTCCTTTAATTATAATCTAATGCCGATTTTCCTTTCACTCTTCTCTTGGACTCCAAGTTCTACAACATCTCTCCGCTTCCTTCTCACAACTGTTTCACCACGTCTTTGGGCCAGCTAAGACAGCTGACTTGTTTGCCCTACATTTCAGGCTCCCTTCTTTGCCGCCCAGCTTGCAGCACCAGCCTGGCTCCAGGAGTTTCTCCTCGCATGGATGGTCCCACCAGGATCAAATTCCGCCTCAAACGGCTGCGATCTGGACAAATTTACCTGCTGTAGGAGGACTAGACAAAGTTCTCCTACCTCGTCATGATGCAGTCATTGGAACCCTTCCATATCTATTTGACCTGCCCAGATCCTATACAAGCCTCTCAATGTTTTCCTCGACGGAAGCCAAGTGGTGGGGGAAAGGTGACCGCCGGCAGCAGCAAAAGACAAGTGGGGGGGAAGGCAACCAGAGGCAGCAGCAAAAGGAAAGTGGGGGGCAGAAGGTGACTGGGGCTTGCAGACCCTCACTCACCCAGGAAGATCAGTAAAGGAAGGACTGCAGCGGAAGGCAGGTAGCAATGGCTAGCCTGGCAGGTGCGCAAGAGCAGGCAACAGTGTTGCGCATGCATGCAATGTTGCGCATGCATGATAAGGACTGACAGATAGGCAGCGGAGATGTGAGAGGAGAAGCAGGCGGAGAGGGGAGGGGTTTTTCCGGTTCTCCGAACTAATGGGAACATTAACAACTGGTTCTATAGAAGTGGTGCAAACTGGTAGAATCCCACCCCTGATGTTAACCCTATGCATGGTCATCAGCATTGGGTGTGTTTAGAAAGGGCTTCCATCACACTGTCAGGACCACCATTTGAATAGTTTTGATGTTCCCCTTGCTGAATCATTACTTCTCTTTTTAAAATTAATTTATCATTTTAAGGGATTGAGGAACTGCCAAGTATGACAACCTTCACATTAAACAATCATTTATGATGCGGTCATAAATACCAGGGATCATGTTTATTACTGAGAAACAGAGTCTACAATGCATATGATTGGGCTGGGGTCTCTTCTTCTTCTTCTTCTTCTTCTTCTTCTTCTTCTTCTTCTTCTTCTTCTTCTTCTTCTTCTTCTTCTTCTTCTTCTTCTTCTTCTTCTTCTTCTTCTTCTTCTTCTTCTTCTTCTTCTTCTTCTTCTTCTTCTTCTTCTTCTTCTTCTTCTTCTTCTTCTTCTTCTTCTTCTTCTTCTTCTTCTTCTTCTTCCTCTTCCTCTTCCTCTTCTTCTTCTATTATTACTATTACTACTACTACTACTACTACTATTACTCTCCCTCCTCCCTTCTTTCTCTCTCTCCTCCTTTTCCTCTTTCTCTTCCACCTCCATCTTCTACTTTTTACCTTCTGTCTTCTTTCTCCTCCTCCTCCTCCCCCTCTCCTCCTCCTCCTCCTCCTTCTTCTCTTCCTTCCTCCTCCTTGAATCTTGAATTTTGTCCTTTAGAAGGATTACTTTAGACCCCCTCCAAAGTGAGGGTTTCAGGCCCGGGCACAGCACAGAGATGGCGCTGGTCGCGTTGGTGGATGATCTCTGGAGGGCCCGGGACAGGGGTTGTTCCTCTGTCCTGGTCCTGTTAGATCTCTCAGCGGCTTTTGATACTGTCGACCACAGTATCCTATTGTGACGGTTGGGGAGGTTGGGAGTGGGAGGCACCGTTTTACGGTGGTTCTCCTCCTTCCTCTCTGACCATTTGCAATTGTGTTGACAGGGGGGCAGAGATCGACCCCGAGGCCCCTATTATGTGGGGTGCCTCAGGGGTCTGTGCTCTCGCCCCTGCTGTTCAACATTTATGTGAAGCTGCTGGGTGAGATCATCCGTGGTTTCGGGGTAGAGTTCCATCAGTACACTGATGACACTCAGCTGTACATCTCTACCCCGGGCCACCCCAACGAAGCCCTCGAAGTGATGACCCGGTGCCTGGAGGCCGTGCGGAGTTGGATGGGTCTTAACAGGCTTCGTCTCAACCCGACCAAAACCGAGTGGCTGTGGTTTCCTACGCCCAGATACAGCCAGCTTGTTCCATCGCTGGCCGTGGGGGGAGAAATTTTGATCCCCATGGAAAGGGCCCACAATCTAGGTGTCCTCCTGGATGTACGGCTGTCTTTAGAAGATCACATTATGGCCGTCGCCAGGGGGGCCTTTTGTCAGATTCATCTGATTTACCAGTTGTGGCCCTTTCTGGATCTGGACGCACTTCGCACAGTCACTTCCGCCCTCGTCATCTCCTGCTTGGACTATTGCAACGCTCTCTACATGGGGCTCCCCTTGAAGAGTGTCCGGAGGCTGCAGTTGGTCCAGAATGCGGCCGCGTGGGTAATCTTGGGAGCCCCTCGGAGCTCCCATGTAACACCGCTTCTCCGCAGGCTGCACTGGCTTCCTGTGGCCTTCTGGATCCGATTCAAGGTGATATTGATCATTTTCAAAGCGCTCCATGGCTTGGGACCTGGGTACTTATGGGCCCGCCTGCTGCCATCAACAGCCTCCCGCCACCCAGTGCGCTCCCACAGGGTTGGCCTCCTCGGGGCTCCGCCACCTGATCGTTGCCGGTTGGCGACCCCGAGGGTGCGGGACTTCTCTGTGGGGGCCCCCTCCCTGTGGAATGATTTGCCCCCGGAGATATGGGCCATTACCGACATTCAGACCTTCTAGCGTGCAGGAAAGACCCTGTTCTTTCAACAGGTCGGCCTGGCCCAGTAATGGTTTTTTGGGGTTTTAATTAACTAGGTTTTTAAATTTAAAAAAATTTTAAATTTTAAATCTATTAGTTTTATATTTTTTATATTTAAATTGTATTTCGGCCTTGATTTAATTGTTTAATCTGTTTTTAATTGTATATATTGTCCGTTTTTAGTAGGCTGTGCACCTCCCCGAGTCCCTTTTTGGGAGAGGGGGTGGTATAGAAATTCAATAAATAAATAAATAAATAAATAAATACTCTGCCAGTTCTCAATCATCAAAGAAAGGATGAGCTTGGAGGGGAGAAATAAAGAGGAATCAGGAGATTGAATGAGTTTGGGGTCTCCCTCTGACCCTCCCCCTGCTTTTTAAATCAACACTGTCTTTTCTTATGTAGAAATGGGTCAAGTTAATGGCATCATCTTAAACCTGTTCATTTGGAAACAAGCTCCACCATCACGAATGTAGCTTAACATCAATGCAATGGCTGGAGACATTCCATATGCCAAATTAAGTCAGTTAAAGATTATTGGTTGCATTTGCATAATATATGACATTTGCTTAGCTTTATCCTTGTTCCCCCCCTCCGATTTAGTATATTGTACAAAGCCAGCCTGTTCAATTATTTTATGGTTCACCGTATTGAATAAGCCTACAGAATGGGTTAATTCAAATAACCATGGTGTGTGAATGCAGCCTCTGTGTTTCAAGCTGCTGCTGAAGCTTTAGAAAAGTTAAATACCAGAATCTCTTCATTTTATTGTCTCTTTTGATAAATGAAAAGAAAATAGAGGCAGATCAAACAAAGAGGCTTCAAAAAGTCTCCTCATCCTTATCTCCCTTCTCTCATCATCTCCATAACAGCGATGTGTGATACAGTGGCTTTCATACCATTATGCAAAGGAATATTTGTGTGTGTGTGTGTGTGTGTGTGTGTGTGTATGTGTGTGTGTGTATAAAGCAAAAATCTATTTTAATTTGAATCTAATTACTTGCCTCCAGCCAATCAAAAAGAAAACCGGAGGAATCTGAAAATTGCAGTCAACTTAACTCTTCCTTGTCTGCATTCACACATTCGACTTAATTCCACTTTTCCTAAATTTGCTTTGCTGAACAAGCCACATATGTCTAGGTTCACCCAGCAAACTAAATCCAAAACTAAGATGCTAAGATTAAATTCATCCTTTGCAGAATTACAACAAAATAAGAATAGATAGATAGATAGATAGATAGATAGATAGATAGATAGATAGATAGATAGATAGATAGATAGATAGATATGCACACACAGAGAGAGACATAGAGACAGAGACAGAGACAGAGACAGAGACACACACACAGACACACACACGCACACACAGACACACACAGACACACACAGACATACACACACACACACACACACACACACACACACATATATATATATATATATATAGAGAGAGAGAGATTTGTGATCCAATTCCCCAAATCAATTTGATTTAACTGAACCTCTGACTCATCCCATCAACTCAAGTCATTTTGGAGTCCAAATTTTGAGGGAGAGGAAAAAAAATATCTGGATTCATTCGACAGCATCTGATTTGAAGCAAAAACTTGAATAAATGTACCAATTCAATCCAGGAACTGAATTTAATTTGGACAGTTTATTAAATCACCTTCCAACTAAATCTCTGAGTCGAGTATTTGCATGCCTCTAGTAACAGCTTTGTGAAAAAGCTCATTCCTCCTTGCTCACTAAGGCTTATCTGGGAAACCAAGTAAATTATTTTTTCTCCCTGATCTAATAAGTTCTTAAAGTCTGTAAAAGGTTTGTTTGCATTACCTAAATGCAAATCTTATTCATGCACACACACACTCACACAGGCATACATAACCCAGTGAAGCTGAGATACCGAGATCCCAAAGAATCCAAGAAATGTTAGTTAGCGCCGAATAGAATGTGGAACTACTGTTTTATTACACAGTCAGTCTACAAGACCAATGTCCTGTGCCTATTGGTGTGAAAATCCATCGGTAGCAACCACAAAGTAGATTTCATTATGGAAATGCAATGGAGGGGAGGAAAAAGGGCCACAGGCAGAAAAATCCATTACAATGTTTTCAATTGCTTTACATATTCTTCTGTGATAAAAATAGCCCTTACATTTGAATTTAAGAAGTTTTTACTTAAAAAGAACCAGATGGATTTTAAAGAGATTATACCAATGAAGGGTATTATTGACCAAATAAAATAGACACCAGGTAGGACAGGAGAAAGGTATTTCATTTGTTTGTTTCTTAAATAGCTTTCGGGGGAAATATCTTAATAAAAAAATTGAAAGGTGCTATCAAGAAGTTTCCTCCAACAATGCATCCTGTCCAGGGGTGGGATTCAAATTGTTTTACCACCGGTTCGATGGGCATGGCTTGGTGGTTCTGCTTTGCCTAATGCCAGCGCACAGCTTTCCTCACAGCAGCTGAGGCCAATCAGCTGAGAGGAGAAAGAAGAGAAAAGCGCAGAGAAAGGTGGGCAGGCTGATCCTGCGCTTTTCTTTCTCCTCTCAGCTGATCCTCGGAGGCTTTTTTTTTACTACCAGTTCAGGTGAACCGATCCGAACTGGTAGCATACTACCTGTCAAGGCTCCAACATGCACCCCCATTCAAATCATAAGCCTCTAGCAGCATCTCTCAGAGTGAAAAAAGATTGATTTATTAGGAGTTGACATGTCAGCATTTCTCAGTTGCAGCCGACTCTGACACATCATTCATTTCACCCTTGACCCTGGTCTTCCCAACACCCCCTGGATGTATCTCCAATGAGACACGTCCATAGCTAAGAGTCATCAATCATGCTCTCCAGTAATAATCGTGCATGCCAACAGCTTCGGCTGCCAAAGCAATTATCTGAAGCATTTAAGGAATGTACTGCTTTCCCCCACTCCCTTTCGGCTGGCAACTAAAAAGACCAGAGAAGTATTTTTTTAGTTGACACTACCACTGACCCTGTCCCTACAGCCAAGCTGTGTGGCAGCTTTCAAAGTTGTCATCCACTGATGAGTGGATAGCAAATTTGGTAAATTCTGTTAGAAAATGTGAAGAAGACACAAATCTCTTCTACCTGTGCTTATTTATAATTTTTTTAAAATGCCTGTTTCAAAGCTGGATAATGTTCCAGGATATTTTCTGGGGCTTTCATGACAGCAGTGGTAGAGGCCAGCCCAAAATAAATATATCCAAAATATGTCTCTTCAAAATAAATGTTTCCTTCATATTTAACTCTAGTTAAATATGAATAGTTATACAGGTGGTCCTCAGCTTATGACTGCAACTGAGCTCCAAATCCATGGTGTTAAGTGAGAAATTTGTAAGTGAATTCTGACCCATTTTAAGACTTTTCCTTGCCACAACTGTTAAGTGAATCACTGCAGATGTTAAGTTGTTAACAGGGTTGTTTAAGCAAATCAGATTTCCCCATTGACTTTGCTGGTTGGAAGGTCACTTAACAACGGTGGCAAGAAAAGTTGGGACAACATTCATTTTACAAATGCTTCACTTAGCAACATAAATTTCAAGCTCAATTGTGGCTGTAATTCAAGGGCTACTTGTACTTTTAACTAAAAGTTGTATGTTTAACTTGAGGTGACTGTTATGTCAGGCATAAGCAGAAAACGGCCCAAGTCACAGCATGCCAAGGATGTTAGGTCAATTATCTTAAAGGTGACGGAAAATCTGAAGTCCCTTGTTCTGTCAGAGATATAATTTTGGTCCTTGTTGATGTTGATGCTCTATAACAAGATTGCCATCCAAATTAAACTATTTTCCAAAGCACTCAAAGGTCAGACAAGGAATAATGGATGGAATCTGATCAAGGAGAGATTCAACCTGGATATAAGGAGGAATTTTCTGACATTGAGAACAATCAACCAATGGAACAGAAGCTGCCTTTGAAAGTTGTGGGAGCTTCAATAAGAGATTGAACTGCCATTTGTCAGAAATGGTATAGGTTCTCCTGCTTAGGTTGGACTAGATGACCTACAAGGTCCCTTCCAACTCTGATTATCTGTAAAGAATGAGACCACTCCTAGCCTTTCAGAAAAGAGATCTAGACACTTACAGATCAGATTTTCTTTTCTCTTGTCATTTGGATTTATTTGCCTGCTTTTGATGGAGATGAAGGAATAAGTTTCAGAAAAGAAACTTAACGTCTTCCATTGCAGTCCTGGTGTGCAGAAAGCTGGATGTCAACATTTTAAGGGAAATATTTTTGGCATACCGTATTTTCCGGTGTATAAGACGACCGGGCGTATAAGACGACCCCCTAATTTTATAGTTAAAACATAGGTTTAGGCCTATTGTATAATTTGCATGCATAAAAAGCCTGCTTGGATTGGCTGAGTTAGAGAGGCGGTCCGAGCAGCCTTGCAGTGATTGGTGCAGGATCGAGTTGGAAAATTCGTTTCGTGGCAATATCCAGACGATTTTCGTTTAGCGGCATATCGAAACGTTTTTCGGAATATACTCGGCGTATAAGACGACCCCTGATTTTCGGTTGACTTTTTTTCATTTCAAAAGTCGTCTTATATGCCGGAAAATACGGTACTTGAAATTCACAGAAAGGTAAATGATTGTACATCCATCAAGTGGTAGCTTTTTATTTTTATTTTCCCATTTTGGCACCTTCAAGTGGTCTTGACTCCTGACAATTAGAATTAGAATCAGAATCAGGAAGGTACCTTGGAGCAGGGGTCGCTAACCTTTTGGATCTCAGGGACCACCAAACTCATACTTTTAAATCCCGAGGACCACTAATACAAATGTTATTAAAAAACTAATATATTTAATATATATTTTTTTATATTAAATATAAATTATATATATATATATAATTTTTATATTAAATATAAATTATACACACACACAAACACTTATTATTATTATTATTATTGTTATTGTTATTGTTGTTGTTGTTGTTATTATTATTATTATTATTATTATTATTATTATTATTATTATTATTATTATTATTATTTGCATTTATATGCCGCCCTTCTCCGGAGACTCAGGGTGGCTTACAGTCTATGGAGCACCCTGCTAAGTGCTCGGCAGTAGCCTTCATTCCATTGTATATGCCTGCTTATTACTAGGGCTTTTTGGCCCCCCCAAGCGGCATTTTTACAAAGTCAGCTTATTGCCCCCAACAATCTTGGGTCCTCAATTTACCTACCCCGAGAGGATGGAAGGCTGAGTCAACCTTGAGCCTGGTGGGATTTGAACCTGCACTAATTGCAGGCAATTGAGCTAAGTGCTAGATGAAATCATACACACACACTTATTTAATTATAACAAAAATGTAAATGCTTAATGATAGCAAAATAAAACGTTCTGGGCTGGAAGCCTGCCCCCACCTGCACCTTCCAAAGAGACAGAGAGCCTTTCAGATGCCAGGTGGAGGATTGAGAGAGCTCAGATTTGCAGCCAAGGAAAAGCTGGGGGGGGGGGGCTCTTGCAGCCCCACCTGGAGACAGGCAAGGAAAGGTGTCCCTTGGGGCACTTAGCTCGCTTTAGCACTTCACTGCCAAACCCAGCCACAGCCAGTGATTTTTTTTTTGGGGGGGGGGGGGGGGGAGAAAGCATCTCTCGCATTACCAAGGGAGGAAAGGAGATGAAACAAAGCTCACTCTTTCACTTAGACCTACAAAGGAGCTCTTCGAAATCATCAAATGCTCCCAATTGCAGTTCCCGTGCCTCCCGGCTCAGGTCCCTGAGATGCACGTTCCCACACACAGCAGCGGCGTCAACAGCAATCTCCTCCCCCAGGGCCCGCTGTCAGCTCTCCCCATTAGTTTTTTAGCTTTGAATTGCTCCTGGCTCTCTCTCTTTCCTACCCCTCTGCCCCGTGCAGGCAGGAAAGGAAAGGGAGATGGAGCCATGCACAGCTCTCCACTCTCCCATCCCTTGCTGCCTCTCCCAACATTGAAGCCTCGGAAACACAGGCAAAGCCGCCACAGCAGTAGCGCCCTGGGTTGCTTGCTTCTCCACTACTGCCTCCTCCTCCTCCAGCACCACTTCTTTCTCTGGGTAGGGCAATTCTTAACTAACCGAGCATGCTAAGGCAACTCAGGATGCTACCACTGCGGCGGCTTTGCCTGCGTCTCTGAGGCTTCAATGTTGGGAGAGGCAGTGAGGGGTGGGAGAATGGAGAGCTGTGCATGGTTCCATCTCCCTTTCATTTCCTGCCTGCACGTGGGCATGTGGGGGGAGGAAAGAGAGGTGGGAGCAATTCAAAGCTAGAAAACTAATGGGGAGAGCTGACAGTGGGCCCTGGGGGAGGGGACTGCTGTTGCTACCGCCGGGTGTAGGAGCTGGTTGGCATGTGCATCTCAGGGGCCTGACTCCAGGGCCTCTCGGAGAGACTGCACGGCCCAGATTAATTGCTTTTGGGGCCCATTTCTTCTGCGGCGCACCAAATTTTTTCCACGGCCCACCCGTGAGCCACTGCCCACCAGTTGGCAACCGCTGCCTTGGAGGACTTCTAGTCCAGCCCTCTGCTCTTACTATTGGGAGTGTTTATGGAGATTCTCAGATCATGGTTGTCCCATGTTCTGAAAGGTGCTTTTTCAAAAGACAACTGGGCTTCGTATTTCTTTGAAGATGCTTTGCTTCTCATCCAAGAAGCTTCTTCAGCTCTGACTAGATGGTGGGAAATGGAAGGATTTATACTTCTTGTAAACAGCTGGTCATTTGATCCTTTTAGAGAGTTGTTGAGGCCACTTGGAAGTTTTTCTGTTTGCTCAAGGTCACCTGAGTGGTGGAAATGCACATGGAACCTTCCTGGAACTGCTGAAAGGACTGTGTTGTAGATTGAAGGTAGATGATGCCATATCTCTCCCCTTCTGTTGAGAGGGGTGTTTAATTTTGACACAGATGGCCTCACTGATCTCTCTTTCAAGCCATCAGTCCTCTCTGTCCAAAATATGGATGTTGATGTCTTTTAAAGAACAACCTTTGTCTTTGAAATGCAATACTGAATTTTGTCCTGAAGGGTTTGTTGGCAAGGACTATAAATCCTTCTGTTCCCCACTTTCCTGTCAAAGCTGAAGAAGCTTCTTGGATGAGAAGCAAAATGTCTTCAAAAGAAAAACCAGAAAGTCCAGTTGTCTCTTGAAAAAAAGCACCTTTGGGACAATCATGACAGAATCTCTACAGACATTTAGCTATGTAATTTGGAATGAACCCCTTTCAAATGGTGTGGGAATAAGGAATGGATTTCCAGAGGAAAAAAATGCTGACTACAGGAACCAGGAGCATCACTGACCCTGAGGTTAAAAAGAAACCTCCAAGTGGCTTCAACCATCCTCTGAAAGGATGCAAATGACTAGCTGTCTGCCAGGAATATAAATCCTTCCATTACCCACTTTCCTGTCAAAGCTGAAGAAGCTTCTACACAACTCAATCAGGGCAAAGCAATAGACGCAATCTACAATCTACATAGACTTCTGCAAAGCCTTTGATTCAGTGGTACACGACAAACTATTCCTAAAACTAAAATCTTATGGTATCTCTGGACACGTGCATACTGGATAGAAGCATTCCTGTCAAACAGATAACAAATGGTCAAAATTGGGAGCGTCCTATCAAATTCTGTACCTGTCAACGCACCAACGTGCCTACTGTCTCTGTACTATTATTTCTTTTATATTTTGTTTTTCTTATATGTATCCATGTATTCATAACTATGTTTTACTTATACCTATTATTTTGTAAGCAATTGACAAATAAATAAATAAAGAAGAAGAAGCAAAACATCTTCAAAAGAAAAAACAAGGAAGTCCAGTTGCCTCCTGAAAAAGTACCTTTGGGACAATAGCATAACATAATAACAAAGAAATATTAAGATGAGAAGGTTGTTGCTTTCGCTCATAAATGCTTCTGGCACAGGTTTAAACCATGGAGGGTTTATTGTTCATCAATAAACCATCTTTCCAAGCAGCTTCCATGTTTCTAGTGTCTTTTTCCCCACTTGGAACTAAACCCAGAAGGATATTTCTTCCAACACAGTCTACATAAAATGGAAAGTAGCTTTGATTGAACAATCATGGCTATCCTATCCTGGATGTTTCATCTGCCAAAATATATATTTTTATTTTTGCTAGGCTTCCTGCTTTTTTTCACCATTGCCCTCTGAGCCTTCATTTCCAATCTTAAATGCTTGGAAATGAGCATTCCTTTTTATTCCAACATATGGCATTTTATCAAACTTGTATATAAATTACCTGATTCTTCATACGACTGATATTCTTTCAATTGCTTTAATAGACCATAAAAATGGAAATACCATGGTAAACCGTTAAACACTTAGCTCCTTAACCCAGCAGTATTCCTTGTTTAATAGTTTTTACTCATTTAACACTTACGATTTGTAACCGAGTAAATCTAATTTTAAAAGAGGATGAAGAAGTGTAGCCATTCCCAAGGGAACCACTCTGTACTCTTATACCTGAAGGGCAATATTAATTGCTTTCTGAACCCAGAGCTGGCTTTAAATGAAGTCAGGCTCCAAGGATTACTAATGAATGAAGTTTCCATTGTACCTGTTCAAAACCAATAGGAAGTTTTTCTCTTTTTTGGAGCAGAGTGCTTGAAATATAAAAGTTCTTGAAGGTCTCTGGGTGCCAATTTTTTTAAGAGATCACTCTTGATCAGAGAAAACTAAGTGCAAAGTGGTTTATAAAAGGAGGGGGCAAAAGACTTGCACCCTCTAGATTCATGGGATAGAATCAAGAAGTGAAGTGTTAATACCACTTTATAATGCCTTGGTAAGGTAAGGCCACACTTGGAATACCTTATCCAGTTTTGGGTTGATACAATGTCAAAAAGATGTAGAGACTCTAGAAAGAGTGCAGAGAAGAGCAACCAAGATGAGGGGACTGTCACTGGAGGCTAAAACATATAAGGAACAGTTGCTGGAATTGGGTATGTCTAGTTTAATGGAAAGAAGGATTAGGAGTGACATGATAGCAGTGTTCCAATATCTCAGGGGCTGCCACAAAGAAGAGGGGGTCAAGCTATTCTCCAAGGCACCTGAAGGCAGGCCAAGATTCAATGGATGGAAACTAATCAGGGAGAGAAGCAACTTAGAACTAAGGAGAAATTTCTTGACAGTGAGAGCAATTAATCAGTGGAACAGCTTCCCTCCAGAAGTTGTTAATGCTCCAACACTGGAAATTTTTAAGAAGATACTGTATTAGATAACCATTTATCTGAAATGGTATAGGGTCCCTTCCAACTCTGTTTTTCTATTCTGTTCTCTCCTCTATTCTCCTCTCCTCTTCTATGGAAACTCTCTGTCATCAAAAGTAATTTGTCAATTACTTTTCTTTATCAAGTCTGTCAATTTCATCATCTCTTCCAGCTTCACCTACCATTCTTCCACTGTCGGTATTTGGAACTCCTTCCACCTTGGTTCATATAAAAGCCTCACTGCCTACATCAAGAAACATACAAATAGCATTGGGCAAAGCAAACCCCTCTTTGGAATCCTTTGTGAGAAATAAAAGCAGATTTTTTAAAAAAATTAGAATTTAAGAAAAGGGGTCCAGTGCAAAAATAATGCAGGTGAGGGGTAGGAAATATTACAATGGAAATTGGAGATGCCATGCTTCCTTCTTCCTCCCCTGAATGGTGCTTCTCGATGTCCTTTTTTCCAGGGACACCCAGTGGTGAAAGGAGGGGCATTGAATGGGGAGAAGGAAGTGGGAAACTCAGTTGTCTATGGGGATTCTCAGTCATCCAAGTCATGGTTGTCCCCAAGGTGCTTTTTCAAAAGGCAACTGGACTTTCTTGGTTTTTCCTTGAAGATGTTTCACTTCTCATCCAAGAAACTTCTTCAGTTCTGAAGAAGAGAACCGAAGAAGTACTGAAGAAGTTTCTTGAATGAGAAGTGAAATGTCTTCAAGGAAAAACCAAGAAAATCCAGTTGCCTTTTGAAAAAGCACCTTTGAATTTCTAGATTCATATTCTTGTGCCTACAGGTGGCTCAATTTGTATTATTTTTACATTTATGTCCTTCCTCCTTAGCAGCACAGACCTCCATCACAGTCTATGCACCTTTCACTTGTATCACTCTATACATTGCGTCACTCCATAAATGTTGAATTAGCAAGTTCATATCATGGGCATGATGACGATGTTTATAGTGTCTTTCTCTTGTATGGATCCTAGGAGTCTACTGGCCTTTTTTGCTAGTTCTGGTCCTCGGTTGCAAATGTTACATCACTGATAATTTTAGGGAAGTAGAACTGGTATGATAACGCCCCTCCTATGAGCAAAGTCAAAAGTGTTGGTTTCTTTTGGAGAAGTTTAGGAGAAAGAGTAGCTTTAAGGTACCTAGTAATATATATACTTAGTGTTACAACACCCTGTTAAGCCCCAATTAAGGGAGAAAGCATACTGCTTTCTTTTCTGTCTTTCGGCTCATCACCAGAGACCATACCGACAGAAAGCTATTTGTTTCGTTGTCTTTAGTTTACATGTGTGTAAGGTTTTTGAGCTGATAATTTTTAAATAATAAATAAGGGAGACTAGTATAGATCTATTTCAAGCTAGTTAGCTCTCTTCAGAATCCCAGTAAGGGTATGGCTAGCTGGGTATGGTGTTGTAACACTAAGTATATACTTATTCCCCTGCCTCTGCTGATAAGGAGAGAGCCAGTGGTGTAGTGGCAATTACAACTGCCTCACATATAATACTTCCCTGGTTCGAATCCCAGTAAGGGTATGGCTAGCTGAAGAGAGCTAACTAGCTTGAAATAGATCTATACTAGTCTCCCTTATTTATTATTTAAAAATTATCAGCTCAAAAACCTTACACACATATATATATCCCAATTTGGTGGTAGATTTCTTCAAGCTAATAGTAAATAACATCCTGATTAAGGAAGAACCAAGAATACTTCCATTAATAGGGTAAGCCACTAGCATATAAAAGAGAGCAAACACCATTCCCTTCTAGCACTGAAGATGTTATTTAGTTTGGTAATGAAATGTCTTCAAGAAAACACCAAACTCAAAGAGCAGCAAGGACTCCTTCTCCTACAACTTCAACTCCTCCTCCTCTTCTTCCTCCTTCTCCACCAACTCCGCAGCCACCAACTCCTCCTCTTCCTCCTTCTCTCTCTCTTTCTCTTCTCTGCAAACCCAACTTGCTTCTAGCACTGATAATATTACATAGTTTGGTAATGAAACATCTATAAGAAAACAATCAAGTTCAACAAGAACTAAGGATCCCCACAGATTTCTTCCGGGAGCCACTTACAAAAGCAGGGACAATGATAAAAACAGTCTTGGTGATGGGGAGGTTGAGAAAGGAGGCTGCAATGTATCTTCACTCCCCCACAATCCATCACCTGGATTTACCAGCGGGAAAGTGTGCGCATTAGAACCCAAAGGTGCTTTTTAAAAGGCAACTGAGCTTCCTTTGTTTTTCCTTGAAGATATTTTGCTTAGCATCCAAGAAGCTTCTTCAGTTCTGTCTGAATGGTGGAGGATGGAAGGGTTTATATTCCTTGCAGTCATCTTGTCTTTAGCACTCTTTCAAGCAGTGTTTAACTGTAAGAGGGATAATCCTAGGATCCTCCCCCACCTTTGTTTCATTATCCCTTATATGCCATTAGATTTTTGTCTTTCATCTTAGATTCCTCATCCTCGTCCCCCTAACAGTTGGTTTATAATAGAAAAGGATACGGATATTCTCAGTGTCAGATAATGATGTACCATTATACTAAGATCCATTTTCTAACTAAGATTCATCAGGGAAGTTGAAAAATTAATCTACACATTAGGTGCTTTGGTAATTCTGCCATGCAAGAACATTTTGTACTCCTCCTAGGACAACACAAAGTGATAGATTAATCTACAAGAAGTGCAAGTGGGATTTCACTGTTAACTTTAATGGCTAATTTCTTATGTCTCTAATTATGACTTCGGCGAAATTGGATTCATTTTTGAAAGCAGCCTGGTGGAATACTGGGAGTTTGAACAAATGGCAGCACAAACAAAACAGTCAAAGAAGGTTGGTTGGAGGAGAAATGAGTTGAGATCAGGAAAAGAGATTATTGGCTTGGCTTTTAGATCAGGGTTTACTGAATTGTGCAGCCAATATGCAAATGGAAGCTTGACTCTATTTCAGCCTTAGTCATATCTTAAAAATCACCGGACAAGTGGGCAGCTGTATAATAGAACAGGGCACAAAAGTGGACATTTTCAAAAAATATTAGGGAAAATGGTTTGCAAGGGTGTATTATGAGAGAAAAAAAATAATGGTCAGTCATTCTACTTTGTGCAAGCTTTGCAGGAGAGAACATTGGTGATCTAGGCTGGCAAAAGATCAGGAGGAATCTGGTCTCACCTTTGCTGACTAAGAAATTTTAGTAAGAGGCAGAATCCTTCATGAACTGAACGCACCTCATTGGATGCGATCGTATCCTTTGTTAGCCTCAACAACTCTCTAAAAAGATGCAAATGACCAGTTGTCTGCAAGGAGTATAAATCCTTCCATTCCCCACTATCCAGTCAGAGCTGAAGATGTTTCTTGGATGAGAAGTAAAACATCTTCAAAGAAAAAACAAGGAAGGCCAGTTGCCTCTTGAAAAAAGCTCTTTTGGGAAAAACCATGACCTGGATGACTGAGAATCTGCACAGACATGTAATTTATAAGAGTCACTAAATGAATGGCTATCTGTATAGCTTTTTATACTTTATATACAGGTATATAGGAAGAAATGGAAAGTGATAATTTGTTCCATATTTAGGACTTGGTCTGGCTTAAAAAGTTAAGCAGGTGGCACCTGACTAGAACTTAAATTGGAGGGCCAGCCCCAAACCCCAGGTTTATAGGCTAGACCAGGGGTGTCAAACTCAAGGTCCGGATCCAGGCCTTGAGATGCTTAGATCTGGTCTACAGGGCTGCCTGGAAAAGAGAAGGACTAGCCCGTGATACCTCTGCCAGTAAAAATGGACCTCCACCTATGGCCTTCCTGACCTCCATTTTCAGTGGCAGAAGGTTACAGGAAGCCATCGCACAGTGGTGGGATTCAAATGTTTTTACTACCAGTTCTGTAGGTGTGGCTTGGTGGGCATGGGGTGGCTTGGTGGGCATGGCTTGGTGGGAATGGCAGGGGAAGGATACTACAATATCCCCCTTCCCTCCCCACCCCACTAGCCTTCGTTCCAGCTCCGTTCTCTGTGCAGGGCAACAGAAGAAGACCCAGCCGATCAATTGGGACTCAATGGGAGTCAGAGAATAGATGGGGGTGGGGCCAGTCAGAGGTGGCATTTTTTGGTTCTCTGAACTATTCAAAATGTCCACTATTGATTCTCCAGAACCTGCTGAATACCACCTCTGCCATCACAGCCAAAAACGGAACTCAGAATCCCGTTTCATTGGCAAAGCACTCAGGCTGCCACTGGTGCCCCCAATACAAGTGACATTGAGCTGGTCACAACCACCCTAGCCACACATACCTTGGCCTCCTGAAGTCAAAAACAACCTGATGTGGCCCTCAATGAAATAGAGAACTCAAATTTGACATCCCTGGGCTGGATTATAACAGAATAACAGAGTTGGAAGGGACCTTGGAGGTCTTCTAGTCCAACCCCCTGCTTAGGCAGGAAACCCTATACCATTCCAGTCAAGTGGATGTCCAATCTCTTCTTAAAAACTTCCAGTGTTGGAACATCCACAACTTCTGGAGGCAAATTGTTCCACTGATTAATTGTTCTAACTGTCAGGAAATTTCTCCTGCTTCTCTCCTTGATTAGTTTCCATCTATTGCTTCTTGTCCTGCCTTCAGGTGCTTTGGAGAATATTTTGACTCCCTCTTCTTTGTGGCTAATTGTTTGTGTGCGCGCGTGTGTGTGTGCATGTGTGTGCGAGTGTGTGCATGTGTGCGTGTGCATGAAGGCAAAGGCTGTCACTTTCCTGTCACTTTCAAAAGACACATTCTCTTTTTTCTCTTGGATGGCATCATTATCTCCCCCGAGATTCTTTTCCCATTAATTTGGACTGTTACTATTTTTGGTCAAGCCAATTGCTTTGCTATGTTTGAGTGTATTGCATCTTGCAACCATTATATTTCCGCTTTCAAACTGAAGCTGGAGAGGTTTGTGTTTTGTAACAATCTTCTACCCTTTGCTTTCTCTGAACCAGTGTAACAACTATATTTCCATATTTATATTTTTTCCCTGTTTTGTGATGCAATTTTCTGGGCAAAAGGATGCAATTACAAATGAGCATATCTGAGAAAATATCATCCATAAACCTTCGGTGTTGGAGGAAATTGTTCAGACAAATGTGGCACATTTGGGGAAAGTTTGTAAGCAGCACAAAGTGGGAGAAACATACCGAAAACAGATGAATGAACTTCCTCTTTAAAAATTGGAAACTGATATGGACATTTCTCATAGGAAGTTTGATAAACTCCAACACCCAAAAGTGCTTGAAGATGTTTTGCTTCTCATCCAAGAAATTTATTTAGTTCTCCAGAACAGAAGAAGCTTCTTGGGTAAATAGTGAAATACCTTCAAGGAAAAACAAAGGAAGTCCAGTTGCCTCTTGAAAAAGCACCTTTGGAACAACTATGACTGAGTACCTCCACACACATTAGTTCCAACTTCCAAAAAAGAAGTTGGTGTGTATGTAGCATATTTTTAAATCATTCGTGATTTTGCTGCTGTCTTTTTTGTGGGCAGGAAGGAAAGGAAAGGGAAACGGAGCCATGCACAGCTCTCCACTCTCCCACCCCTCGCTGCCTCTCCCAACATCGAAGCCTCAGAAATGCAGGCAAAGCCACCACAGCGGTAGCGCCCTGAGTTGCTTGCTTCTCCACTACTGCCTCCTCTTCCTCCTCCAGCACTACTTCCTTCTCTGGGTAGGGCAATTCTTAACTAACAGCATGCTAAGGCAACTCAAGACGCTACCACTGCGGGGTCCCTCGGAGAGCCGGGAGGCGCGAGAACTGTCTGTCCAGATTAATTGATTTTGGGGGCCATTTCTTCTGTGGCCCACCAAAATTTTTCCACGGCCCACCGGTTGGCGACCACTGCTTTAGAAGAGCCTGTAAATTTAAATGGAAAGCCCAACAGAAACATCCCAGCGAAGATTTTAAAGCTAAATATAAAGGGAAAAGCTATTCTGAAAGTTGCTGCATCACTTTTATTTTTATTTATTTATTTATTTATTTATTTATTTATTTAATTTGTCAGTCGCTTACAAGATAATAGATATAAGCATATACATGAGTAAGAATACAGGAAATAGGTACGAATAAATGGGGACAATAGGACAGGAACGGTAGACATGACGGTGCACTTATGTACACCCCTTACAGACATCTTAGGAATGGGGTGAGGTCAATAGTGGATAGTTTAAGTTTAAAGGAGTGGGGTTTAGACGATGTAACAACAGAGTCAGATTCCATTCCTTCCATTCCATTCCATTTTCATTGTTCCCTTTTTGCCTTTAGGTTGTGCTTTCTGTTCTGAATTATGTTCTTGGCTGACTCAGATGTAGAGAGTGAGAAGATTGGAGAAGATATGGACTCCAACACTTGGTTGATACCATCTTCATGCCCGACCTGGATGGAGATGTATTTCCTAGTCTCCCCTTGAGTTGCAGATTGAACACTGCTTTCCCCCTTCTCTGCTCTACTTTTAGATACAATCTGGTGTCATTTCCAAAACTTCAGGAAACTGAAAGTGTTTGGAATTTTTGGTAAAAAGACAGGTGATTTTCTTTCCCTACTGTACATTGATTCTTTTCACTCTCTTCTTGTCTCTGATTCTAGGATTTCTGCTCTTTTAATTCCTCTCCCAGACAAAAAGAACTCGTTGCTGCTCTTACATTTGCAATTTATATTATTCTTGTTTCTATTTTGTTTCCTTGGCAAAATATTGATAGAAAAGCAGTGGCTTTTTCATGAAAAGACTCATCTGATATTGAACATCGACCATAGAATAACAGAGTTGGAAGGGACCTTGCAGATCATCTAGTCCAACTCCCTGCACAAGCTGGAGAGTCTATATCATTTCAGAAAAAATGGCTGTCCAGTCTTTTCTTGAAAACCTCCAGGGTTGGAGTACCCACAACTTCTGGAGGCAAGTTGTTCCATTGGTTAATTGTTCTCACTGTCAGGAAATTTCTCCTTATTCCATCCAGGTTGCTTCTCTCCTTGATTAGTTTCCATCCAATGGTTCTTGTCTTGCCTTCTGGAAATTAGTATGATTCCTTCATCTCTGTGACAGCCCCTCAAATTTTGGAACACTGCTATCATTTCTCTCCTCGTCCTTCTTTTCACTAGATTAGAGATACCCAATTCCTGCAACCTTCATATGTTTTAGCCTCCAGCCCCCTAATCATCTTCTCTGCATTCTTTCAACATCTCTTTTATATTGTGGTGCGTGTTGGCTACTGGTTATTTGGCTACTGATGTTGGTTCTGTAGTTGCTGCAAATAATGATGACTAAACTTCCAGACATAAGAAACTGAACTCTTTTGCAACAAGAAAAGGAGAAATGGATATATTGTAGATGTTAAACTGCAGATTAAAACAAGGGCACATGTAGAGTCAAAATAATTAAGACCCAGACATTTTGAATGTGTGTTATATTGTGTTGTGTTATGCTTGGGACAGGGCTTCAATTGCACAATTGCAACCCCCATCTATCTACCTCTATTTATTTCTCATTCTTATATTTATGCCTCACTACAATCCCAGAGGAGCCTCGGTGGTTTACAGGAATATATAACCATTAAAATGTTGACAGTTAGCCTTGAAATAATAATAGAAAGATTTAAAAACACACCAAAGCAGCCAAAATCCAGGAATCAAGTTGCAAATGCTTTCCAGAAAAGGTCCCTTTTTAATTCTTTCTAGAAATCAGTTAAAACTAGAAGCTAATAACATTCCTAATGTTGGCCTGCCTTCCATCGAAGACCTGTATATTGCACAAGTAAAAAGAGGGCTGTGGAAATATCTACAGACCCCTCACATCCTAGACATAAATTGTTTCAACTTCTACCCTCAAAATGACGTTATAGGACACTGCACACTGGAACAACTAGGCACAAGGACAGTTTTCCCCCGAATGCCATCACTCTGCTAAACAACTAACTCTCACAACACTGCCAAATTACTTAGTAAGATTTCTTCTTCTCATCCTTCCTATTACCTATCCCTTCCAACTTATGACTATAACCGTGTTGCTTGTATCTTTACAATTTATATTGTTTTATTGTTCCCTAGTATGATTTGATTGCTTATTACTATTCTTTGAGAAGCCATATCTCTGAACCTTGAACTTTCATACCTCCATATTTTGTTGGGCAAATTCTAGTGGATAAATATAGTCCTGAACTAGTTTGGTGCCAAGCCAATTTGAGTTTTTATTTTAATTACACTCCCATCCCTCTCCCCTTCTCCTGGCACTGGGCAAAGGAAGACACCTATGAACTTCTGTGGACTTGTAATGATGTGTAGGAATGATCTTGGGAAACCAGAAGTCGACCTGCAACTGTTTAGTTGGCAGAGCAAGAGGCTCAGAGAGACCCTTTCCAAGTTATCAGGCTGTATACATGACAGCGGATATGATGACGTGTCACGCTTCTAACAGATTTCAATTTATTCTGGTCATTTCTTATTTGTATAGTGATTTCCCACAAGTTTCTGCCTGGTGATGTGAGATTTCAGTTGAACCTAAACTGACTTGGGCTTTCTCCAACCCACTGTGAAATTAAGTCAGAACTCCTAGATGATTATTCTTCCTCTTCCTCCTCCTCCTCCTCTTTTTCTTTTTCTTCTTCTTCTCCTCCAGCTCCTTCTTCTCCTCCTGCTCCTCAGCAATAGAGCTTGCTCACCATTTAAACACATGTGCCCAGCTTAAATGTCAATTCTATTTTTATTGCTCCTTAGATTTAAACAATATATAATTTAGTACCCACAATAATTTTAATACATGATCTTTGCTTGGCAGTAGCTCTTTGTCTATTACCTCTTCAAAAAATGTTCCTGTTTGTTTACCATTTTTGTGAATATCCTCTGGAAGTCATTTAATACATTAAAATCTGGCTATTTTTCTCTATCTCACCCTGACTATCATTCCGGCTGCTTTTGCACCACATACAGTGAGTGTTACTTTGGTTCTGCATCATAAGCATGCAGGATGTACAATGATGGATGCCCTTCTCTTACACCTGTAGATTTCCATGGAATTGCCCATCGATCATGTCTCCTACTCATTGCTATTATAATTCCTAGTATTTTCTTCAGTGGGGAAGGAAGAAGTAGAGGGGAAGGAATGAGAAACAGAGCTCTTAGAATGAGATGTTGGTTTTCATCTGACTTTGGTGAAGAACTACCCATGATAACAATGGAGGAAATAAAATTTCCGGTTCGGGCTTCTTTGGTGACGGACTAAAATCCGCAATCGTGCACAGTTTTGATCTGTGCTCGCCACTGGAGCGCCCTGAGCTGCCCAAATTCAGGGCTGAAGCCACCCTGTAGAGGTGGTGAAGAAGGGGGAGCCATCAGCGGAGTTGAGGAGAGCCACATCTCTCCTCCTCGACTGGCCATTACTTCCTTTCCCAAAGGCAGTTGCAGTGGTGGTCAGAAATGGCCACCTCAAAGAAGAACCCGACTGGACAAGATTATGCAGGAGGAAGTTTAAAGGTGAAAGTTTGACTGACTGGATTGAATGGAGAACATCTTTTTAAGGCACCTTGAACTTGAATTTTAAAGACTAATACTATTCCTAAAAAAGATCTTAAGCGGCGAAAGAGAAAGGGAAAGGAAATGGAATTGGCTTTTCTTCCTCTCACATTGACAGTTTTAATTGATTTGGAACATTAAGAAGAAGAGATTCGAATACGAAATTGATACTAATCCATTTGACATTAATAGGCTATTTCTAGTTGAAAATAAAGTGTCAAAAGGATAAAGATTCTTGGATAATTTAAAAAAAAATTTAAAAAAAAGAAAGAAAGCAGAGGAGGGGAAAAGGAAAAAAAGAGTGAAATTTGGAAAATGAAGGAGACCACCTGGAACTTAAAAAAATTGATAGTGGAATTTTAACAAGGCTTGCAAAAGATACATTGTAGCTGAAATTTTGTTACAAGAAAACAAAGCCCCTGGAAAGAGAAAGTGAGAAAAGAAGCAAGAAACAGTTTTGGATTATTCTGGAATTTTGGATGGTGGATCCTAATGAAACAAAATAAAATCAATTGGGGGTTGTTTAAATTTTTTTAAAATGGCATCACTCCTTGAAGAGTTAAAAATGAGACTTAAAGAACAAAAAGAAGCACAAGAGGGAAGAGGATCTTTTGGCTTTATATTTCAATTTTTAGAAATGGAGATTTTGAACTATGAAAAACAACAAGAAATGCTGGCAGAACAAGAAGGGCAGGACAACGAAGAAGCCATCTTTAATGACCAAGCAATTTTAAGCGGGGTAAAAAAGGGAAAGGGGGGAAAGGGAATTAAAAACTTAAGCATTAAAGCAACAATATAAAAAAAAGAGTAATTTGAAAAGTAATCATAATATCAGGAAGAAGCAGAAGGAGGATCACGTAAGAGAGAATCAGATAGAAAAGGGAATAAAAAGGGGAGGGAGAAGAAGAGAAGGAAGAGGAAAAGGAAAAGAAGCTACAAAGGATAGAAACAAGATCTAGAGGTACAGGAAAAGCATACAAGAATTAAAGGTATAAACCTATTTAAAAGACACAGAGACAATGGTTAAAATTTAACTTGAGAGGATTCTGCAAGGGTGCATGGGATAACATTGTTATATTAGAAATAGAAAAGGGTTAGAAAATATGTTTAGATGATTAAAGTGATAGAAAAAAATTGTATTGATGTGTAATGGAATATTTGTTTGTAAAGAGAATAAGGCTCTCAATTATTTAAAAAGAAAGTTAAAAAAACTGGAAAGAAACATGGAAGATTTTTATCAGTTGACAAGATTAATTTGAATAAGAATAATAACTTTATTGACTACTGTTAATAACTATTGTTTTGTTTTTTTATTTAAAGACAGTAAAATATGAAATATAGATGATTAAATTGAAACAACTGGTATTACTAAGTAATATTTGTTAAAAGAAATAGAAATGTAAAAGATTGTTATTAATATTAATGGCAGAGCTGTACTTGAATAGAATAATTATTCCATTTACTATTGTTACATACACACACACACTTTTTTCTTTTAAGAATTTAGTGTGTATTTTTAAGGGAATATACCAAGCAGAATTCGATTGAAAATAGGTATGTGTTATAAAATAGAGGTTAGAAAATGAATGTTATAACTGTAAAGGTGTAACTTAAACTTTTAAACAAGATTTTGAAAAAGATACAACCATATTACACTCCAGTCTAGTAATTACAGGGGAAAATTTGTTTTATGAGAAAAGATAATATGAAATTGTAAACAGGAAAGATGAAAGTATAAAAACATTGATTAGAAAGATTTTAAAAATTAGGAAAAGATGTAATTGAATTAAGAAGGGAGTGAGATAATTTAAAATAAGGCTATAGGAAGTAAAGAAAGGGAAAAGCTATTGAAAAAATTGCAAAAATAGTTATAAAATATGGATTAGAATGTATAAGATAAATATGTATTGAGTTTATGTTTTTATGGAGAATTGATAACCCGGGGGGCACACTGTTCTCAAAAAAGGATATTTTATTTGTGTTTGTATGTTTTGTGAAAATTTAAATAAAACATTTATTTAAAAAACAATGGAGGAAATATGTTCTTTAGGGAAAGATTCTACCCCAACACTTGATTGTTCTGATTTCCACTCATTCAAATATTTTGCAATTTTTTTGAATTGGTGAATTTTTGCAAAATGCTTCCAAGGGACATTTTTCTTAGATGGAATCTTCTAAATTATTTCATATTCCAGTTGAGTTGATGAAGATACGAAACAAAGCATCTATTTCTGCTCATAAAGCAGATTGTGAATATTTAAAAAGTCCTTTTTGAAAAATCCTTTCATTATATCTCCTGTTGCAAGCAGAGAAAGATTAAGCGAATTGTCACTTTCCTAATATCTGTACAGTGGTGTATCTTCTTTAGAATATAATTTGGTTTGGCAAAATTAGTTTTAAAGTCCTTCCACTTTTCATAATGATTCCCAACAGCTCTCTTGTAGCATAGTTCATATTTTTAGTCTGAATGGAATCTTTTGCTTACATTTGCTTACATTTTGAACTATATTTTGGGTGGTTTGTTTACCTGATAATACTAAAATTGAGAAGATTGTTATTTATAAGGAATTCTGTAATGTTAACCTTGTAATTCTATGAAGATTGGCACAAAAGCAAGGGCATATTCTCTTAGTGATGCTTATACTCAGCTGAGGAGGTATCAAAGCATAGCATTAAATCAGGCTGAAGATAGTATAAGTCAAGCATGAAAGTCAAGGGTTACTCTGTCTGCAGCATCTGAGGTCAGAACTTTCCTTCCTTCCTTCCTTCCTTCCTTCCTTCCTTCCTTCCTTCCTTCCTTCCTTCCTTCCTTCCTTCCTTCCTTCCTTCCTTCCTTCCTTCCTTCCTTCCTTCCTTCCTTCTTTCCTTCCTTCCCACCCTCCTGCCTGGCTTCCATCTACCTTCCTGCCTGCATCCCTCCTCCCTCCCTCCTTCCCCTTTCCTTCTTCCTGGTTCTCCATTCCTTTCTCCCTCCCTCCCTCCCTCCCTTTTCAGCTCTAACTAAAAGCATTGTTCTCTCAAAGTTAGAAACCCATCAACTTAATGTTCCCTGGTTACTAGGGACCAGCTATAATAACTCCGTGGCGAAATCCAGTGCCTCACTTCTCCAGTCAGCAGCTGGTTGCTACAAATTTGAACTGTACTGTGACCCAACATAAATTCTTTTGTATTGTTTTTCTTTGTTAAGTTAACTTAATGATTTTTGGGATGTTGCTAATGGACACATGGCTGATATTTCAGAAGTCAAATGATAATTCGGAATTATCTGTTTCCCCCCCTTAAGTATGAAAGTGATCTCGAAGGAAGAATAATTTTCACTTTTCAGGATTAATTAGCTCAGCTAATTAGTGTTTAGGGAAGAGTTAGTAATAAACAATTATATATGCAGAGAAACATTGTCATGTGATGCTGTTGCAAGATAAATTGACTAAAAAGGAGAAATACATATGTGCAATTTAGGAGGAATGCCATGGGTATTGGTGATATTTCTTGTTCAAAAATTAAAGCTTCACAGTTGTTTCTTATGGGCTCATAAACTGATTTTCTTGGAATTATGGAAGGTCTGGCATAGATCTTACATCTTAAACTTGAAATCTTGAGAGGGAGGTCTTGCTGCATCTAGTCACTGGTCCATATGTCTGAACGTATCTCAACTCAAACGATTGGAGTTATGGCCTCATTTTGTTTCAGAGCAGTTTTCTGCAATCTGAAAATGGAGGACATTCCTTCCAGTCTTTGATGTGTTCAGATTGCTCCCTGATTTAGATGGGATGGATTGTAACTTGGATGTTCTTGAGGGTGAAGAAAGAATTAAATGTATTGTGTTCAACCAGCACAAGGAGATTGGTCTTTGGGGTGAGAAGATGCATTAGGAGAATCTGTCCTGAGTACTGATGGATTCAGAAAGATTCCAGACACAAAATAATAAATAAATAATAGGGGTGACATGATAGCAGTATTTAAGTATTTGCGGGATTATCACAAAGAAGATGGGGTCAATCTATTTTCCAAATCAGCTGAGGGCAAGGCAAGAAGCAACTAATCAAGAAGAGAAGCAACCTGGAATTAACAGAATAACAGAGTTGGAAGGGACCCTGGAGGTCTTCTAGTCCAACCCCTTGCTTAGGTAGGAAACCCTACACCACTTCAGACAAATGGTTATGCAATCTCTTAAAAACTTCCAATGTTGGAGCATTCATAACTTCTGGAGGCAAGTTGTTCCACTGATTAATTGTTCAAATCCAATCAAATCAAGTTTCCTATAGTCAAAGACAAGTGAAAACACTCAAGGAATATCCAGTTAAAAATTCTAGAACAAAGTAATAAATAATAGATAAAAATCTATATTAAAATCACAATTTTGCCTCCTTTCTGTCAGTTACACATGGCCTAACTATAATAACAACCCTTAAACTGTAAGGCACATAGTAATTAAATACTAAAAATAAATTATATACTAAAATGCAAAAGAGTACTAATGCAAAAGGGCTTGCTACATTAGTTGTATAAAAAATGGTTCGTGGATTAATCACCTGTTTCTGACGAATCCCCGGTGCTGCTGTGCAAAATCTAGCTACCTGCATGATAATTCATCCTTAAACAGACACTGGATATAACC